>CM075777.1:4577500-5777500 GCA_037974665.1 Ehretia macrophylla | reverse complement strand
CTTCAAACTCAATGACACAATTCCTGAGGTACCTTGACCTAGACCCACACCCCATGGCCTCTCCGCCCATGCGAGATAGGGATTAGCCATGATAACTGTGCCCGCAGCCCAGGATGCCTCCCGAGGTGACACAACATTATCAAAGCTCACAACAATGAGACTTAACATAAATAAACCGAGAGATCAGCAACAAAAGTGCCCGATTCCCGTAATCAATAATCAATCAATAAACTGGGAGATCAGCAACAAAAGTGCCCGATTCCCGTACTCAATAATCAATCAATAATCTGGGAGATCAGCAACAAAAGTGCCCGATTTCCGTAATCAATAATAATCAATATAACATCAATATAACATCAATATTTAATTAAACAACAAACAACTAAGTTAGATGACAAAGTAGGCCATCTAACCGAACATGCATTAAACACACAATCAAACCCTAGTTTACCCATCATCAACTCACAATTCAATCACTCAAACCACACCCAATCAACTAAGGCTCAATTCAACAATTTAAAGAAAGATAACCTAAACTTCAAATAATCATATCTTACATTCTACTAATCCAAACAACTCCAAATCAGTTTCAAACACTCACCCATTCAATCAACTACATTAGTCCCCTCGGAAAACAACCAAAACACATCCAAATCATGCTCAATAACCCTAAAACCCTAAGATGTCATGGCTGAAATTTCCGAATTTTGGCACGAACATCACAATCAAAAATTCGGCATTACAATGGCGCTACCACGTAATTAACAAACTTTTAGAAATCGACAGCAATCGATTCCGATCAACACAACTCAAAATAATCAACATTAACCAAATTATTCAACTTTAAATACCCGAAAAATAATAATTATGCTACAACCGTTCAAATCTCGTAGGATTACATATAAATGATCCCTAGCATGCATGGAGCAATAATCTAACATCAGATTAACATTTTAACGGTTCAATAATTATTTATACGCATAAACACAAAATATGAGTTTTGAGATCTAGAATTTTTCTCTCACCTTTGATGTGTTTTGATGCAAGAAATGTGTAGAATGGATGCCAAACAAGTGAAATCAAGCTTTGAATCACTCAATTCGGCTTTGAAATGCAAAATCTATGAGAAAAATGCTTTGAAAATGCCTTCATCTTTCTCCTCCAAGAAGCCACGGTTTTGTGTGTGTTTTTGGTGGTGTTTTGCTTTGTTTTCAATGTGTGTTGATCATATATTAAGCAAAGGTCAAATAAATAAAAGAAAGTCAGTGGAAACTAATTATTTTTAGTGTTTTCTTGACTTTAAATGCATTTTCTTGATCACCAAAGTTCAAAACAATTATTCAACACCCAAGCTAGCTCAAGTAGGTTATTTTTAGGTGACAAGAAGTTTTACAATCAAACACTTTCACCCGAGTCGGCTTAAAACTCAATTTTCGCAAAACTCGGTATAAAAACCCTAATAAATTCTTAAGCCAATTTTAAAACCGTTTTAATCAAACACAGGTCTATTAAAGTCCGTGGTCTAGGTCTAGAAGGGTTAAAAAGACCAGTTTCAAAATTTTAGCGGACGTGTTTCGAAAACACTATTTACTGAAAATCGACGATAAAATTTCTGATCCCGTTTTTTATGAAAATTTCATGAATGCACATTTAGCACGTATTAGGAGTATTGACATCAAAATTATAACATTCTAGGTCATATAGCACATAAACAGGTCAAATGCACGTAAAACGAGATAAAACACGTAAATCGAGTTAAAGCAGAAAAGTAGGGTTTCACACAAAGATAGTAACTAAGTCACATATACCAGCTTTAAATACTCTTACATATCATAATTGATATTTCAATTGAGAAACATATAAAAGAATAGCATCTACTACACATTGAAAGGGTGGTAGACATATCGGTTCCAGAAATAAAGGAGCAAAATATGTGTGTTGGTATTTTTGAATTATTTGATATCTTGCAGATGTCAAAACAAGGAGTTGAAAATATAACTAAGAAATATTACTCCACGAGAGTATCAGGTACTTGAAAATGATGTGAATATTGAAAATATTGAGACTAAAGAGATCTCACTCAGTTAAATTACCCCTAGAAAGGAATGAAACCGACAATAGAAATTGATCATGATCAAATTTTGAACACTGCAGTAGCTACTCATGTTATGAAAGAAATTGAGGATCTTACATTACAAGTCCACTAAAGAATGTCAACAAATAAATGATTGGCCAATAAAATCAATGAGATGCAATCCAGACATAAAATGAGTACATATGACATACGTATGAATGCTTAAATACTCATTGAAATGACATATGTATGGTTGATGAAATGATTATTGAAATGACAGATGTCTAGTTGTTGAAATGCACATTGAAATATGTTTTGTTGTTGACATCTACATGAAATATGTATAGTTGATGGGATTGAGGGGGAGCATTGTACGAAATCAATCCCACATCACCATGAAAAATTTCAAGGAGTTAATCATAATAGTTGTATTTCCTTTAAATTGTTTAAAGGCAAACAAAGAATGGTTAGTACGTTGTGTGATTATACCTTGGTGTATATTCTCCGAGAAAATTATATTGATATTAGTCTGGTAATTTTTGAAAAAGGTCTTCGTATGCGTCTTGTGAATATGGTAATAAATTACCTATATAAATCACATGATAATATTATTAAAGTCTTAGAAGGACTCTACATGCTTGAAGCATATATTCATGTGATAATGATATTTAAGTCTTGGAAGGACTTTATATGCCTGAAGCATATATTCACGTGATAATAATATTTATATTGAAGTCCTGGAAGGACTGTATATGCTTAAAAACATATTAATGAAAATCTCGAGAAATTTATTTGATTACAAAGATCTTTGTATGGAAGAAAACATTTTAGAAGAATGGGATATAATTTTCTTAGAATATAATGATATCATGACATATTTGCTTTTGATTATCATATGCATTTGTTATATATGTTATAAATACTATAATGACTCACCAAGAGTTATTTGGTCTCGAAGTACCATATTTGAGTATAATTAATACATTAATATATCTTGTTGATAATACAATATAGTATATTGTGTTTTGGTTAATTTGTTAGCTAGATGTAATGCAGCTTCAATCTGAAGGATCGTGTTATATATATGTGGAATATCACATATGAACTTATCTTATCCAAGAATATTGAAATCATCGTATCTTGGCTCTACAAATGCTGATCATTTATTTGAACCCCACAAAGTAAGATCACTGACAACCTATGCATTCACTTGTAGTGACAAGTATATCGTGGCGATCCATGAAACAGATCACGAATATTTCATTTTGAAATCATGCTGAGATTATGATAATTCATGTGGCTGGTTGAGAATGTATATGATTGAGATCTGTCACCAATGAATCATGTCGCAATGATAGAGATAAGGTATTTGTGCACTGTACTATTTTTCCTTCACGAATGTTTTTTCCCAATGGGTTTTTCTTGGTAAGGTTTTAATGAGGCAAACCAAATACAAGCATGTCACATTGAAATTCTTTTTGAGTATGAAACTTAAAAGGGACATGATATAAATGCTCATCAAATTCAAAGTAAAACAAAATGTTACATCATCCACAGAAGCATTGCCAACGATGAGCTAGCTACCAATAAAACAAAACGTTACATGATCCACAGAAGCATTGCCAACGATGAGCTAGCTACCAAGATAGACATGTATTGACTTTGTGATCATTATTAATATGTCCACACGAGGGGGAGCCTTATACGAACTGAACTATTTTTCCTTCGCACAGGTTTTGTCATAATGGGTTTTCCTGGCAAGGTTTTAATGAGGCAGTACAAGAAGCATATACAAAGAAGATTATACTCTTTTGCATTCGTCAAGTTTTTATCTCATTGGATTTTTCTTGACAAATATTTTAATGAGACATATTCTTAAAAGATAAATATCCAAGGGGGAGTGTTATGAAATGTGGATATTTAATATAAGAACCATGTGATGCCCATGTGATAGGAAAGTAAAAGCTTACTTTAGAAAAGTTATTTGATGGGCTATAATTATGTCTATGAGTGAAAATGATGTCATAGATGACATCATGATTGTATTGTTTTAGTTATAAATAGAGATGTAATGAGAAGGAAAAAAATGCAAGAATAATAACAATAAAATTCTCTTCTCTCTCTTGTTTTTTTTCTATATTTCTTCTTTATTATTGTATTTGTTAGTTATTTTATAACAGTTCTTACTTTAAAGTGTGGTAATTGAGGAACTTTTGTTGTATGTTGTAGGTAAGTTGGCTAAGTGTTTAATACCAACCTTAGTAGCCTATTTTGTACTCGTGTGGCTATATCGTATGTAAGTATGACAGACGACTATGTACCTTGGGATTGTATGTTGAAAGTTTTGTGTATGTGAAGTTTATTTTATTGGGGAGGTTATGGAGGTTGTACAGGTTTTGGTTGGACCTAAGTACAGGGGAAACTCCATCCGTTTTTCCTTATTTTTTTGCCTTGGGGTGTGGATCGGGTTGTTACTATCGAGACTTGATCCCGTGAGGAATCGAGTCGTCATAAAATGCCTCAAGTTGAGTAATCAAATTAATCATCTTGACGCAATGTTTGTTCACATCTGCACCTTCACCTATACGAGCCCTGATTAATTCTTCAGATATCTTGTATCTAATAGCGCGACTATGCTCACCGTACAATTCTTGCAAGTTCTGAATCATGCTTGCGGCATCAGTCATCTTATCATGCTGACACTGTAACTCATTATTCATCAATGAAAGAATGTAACTCTTAGTCCGTAAATCATGTTCAACCCATTGACCATAAGTTTCACGTTTAGCCTCGGTGGCATTCTCAGGTAGCTTAATTGGAGGGGGTTTGTCTAGAACATACTTAATATTTTCCATACATAGAACGATTTTAAGGTTACATTGTAATACCCGAGCCCGGAATGTGAAAATTCTTTGTTTATTATTTTGAAAATTATATTTCCTTAAATTCTTTGTGAATTAACTGTTACTTTCTCGCCGTCGCAACGTGCATTGCATTTAAGGAGCGATAGCTAGATAACGATTTCCAGTCCTCAGCAAATAGTGAAACTAGTATTTAGATGACTTAAATTTTATATTTTAAATGTTGCTAGCTTTATTTGATCTTACCTTGGCTAAAACGGCTTTAAAACGCACAAAATAGGGCTCTTTGACCAAGTTTTTAAGTTGTTGACCTTGCCCTTTGACCCTTTGACCCTTTAACACTTAAATAAGCTAAAAACTAAGAAAAATAAAAAAAAGAACAGCAGCTGAACAGAGCAGTCTGGCCGTGAGGTTCCAAGAGAAAAAAAAAACCTTTCACCTTCCAAACGATCAATCTTCGCGTGAGATCGTTCGGGGTGACTTCCGAGGTGACCAACGTTGTTTTCCTAGTGACTAGGAGTACCTAAGGTGAGGGGAGCATGTTATTTGCGCATTTATACGTTGTGTATGTTAACTTTGTCAATTTTTAGATTTATCGGTACATCATTATTTAAAGCGATTTGATGCTTCTAGAATGTTCCTTGGCATTTGTAGAACATGTATTTATAGCTTTGTAATATTTTCTGTGGTTAAATGTTGTGATTGCAAATTAAATTGTGGAATGAATAGTGTTTTATCAATAGTAAAACCTTGAAACGTTGAAATTGCACTGTTATGCTTTCTGTTGATGCAGAAACGTGCTAGGTATGCTAGAATGCTTAAATGTGTGGTTTGTTTGGGTTGCGTAGTGGAAAAAATGAGAATTAAGCCTTTGGGAAAGTCGGGGTCGTTTAGGTCGACTTTTGTGTTTTCTCGTTTTGCGTGTTGGCATTGCTTCGGGAGGCCATGGAAGCACTTTTGGTGCGATTATGGCGTTGGTTGGGTGTTTGGTTGATATAGTTGTAGTTCAAACGAGAAAGGGGGAAATCGGGGCTTTGCGCGAGTTCTAGGGTAAAGTAAGGTTTCGGGGTCTTTAGACGTACCTTATAGTGACCTAGGAGGGTTGGCGAAGTCGGTTTCCAGAACTCGTAGCTCGTTTGGAAATGGTAGCGTTTTGATAGTTGGGGCCGATTTGTGTTTTTGTGTGTTTTCTTGTCTTTATGCTTATAGAATGCTTAGAATTACTTGGAATACTTGTTTGAGTTGTTTTGGATTGAATTGCTTATCAAATTGCTGCTATTGCGTGCGAGAGTAACCTACTTTGTTATTCTCCCACGTGTGGCTTTATCGCTTGTTTATCGCCTTGTATCGAGTCTTGCATTGCATAGTGTCTCACGCGTGAGTGATGGGCCTCTCTGGGTAGCCTTGGGTTGCCAGTGTTGGTTGCTCTAGCTCCGCTGCTATTCCCTTTCTCGCTTGGGTTGCCTCCCAGGGAGATTTGGGTCGTAGGTTGATGGATACTTCCGGGGTATTCCAAACTGGTGTTATAAGGTGGTTTGGGCCGGCGCGTCATCATCGAATTCGTGATTGAAAGTTGCTCGTAAAAAGAGTATCGTATCCTTTGATTGAGTGTTTGCAGCTTTAAATACTTGCCTTGTTTTATTGTTGGCTTTGGATGTAACTTATATGATTTGTATGTATTGCTTGGCTAATTGCATTGCATACTCCTCTCATCTCCGTCCTTGAGACCAATTGCCCTCGCTGAGCAATAGTTTTTGCTCATTCCTCTCTATAATATGTTTTTACAGGAGTAGTTGAAGCAGACCCTCTCGAGGTAATTGAGGAGGAGGAGCAGGTGGAGGTGTTTCCGTGATAGCACTTCTCTGCTTTGCTGGTGGTTGGTTACCAGTTTTTGTGCGAACCTTGCTTGTTGTGTATATTGCGTGGAGGTCGCTTAATTTTGAGGCTTGTAGCCTTGTATGTATTTTCCTATTTTGAGACCTTTAATGGTCCTATGTTGTAATGGATTAAAGTTTGTAAAATTGTAAACTTATACTCTGATGACTAGTGAAGAAATGCATGCAAATAGCTAACGGTTTAGTGGCATAAATACCTGTGTAGTATGCATGGCATTTTTGGTTTGAAAAGTTGGTTAATAAGAGAATGTATATTTTAAAGAAAGTTAGCTTGTTTTGATTATTTTATGGCTTTCGCAAGTTTTATATTGATTTTAGGGTTTTCGGATCGTCCGCGGTACAGAGGAGACTTCGTCCGTGTGTCGGGTCCGGGCTTGGCCTTTTGCGGGGTCGGGTTGGGGCGTGACATCTTTAGGTGGTATCAGAGCATGATAGTCTTGCATGAGCCGGGATATGATTCTCGGTCTATGGGGTAAAGGTCTAAAATGCTAAAGTGTTTATGTGTGATTGCTAAGTGAAAAGAAAATGTTATAGCATGACTTTGTGAACTTGGAATGTTTATGTGTTTAAGTGGAATAGTTTGGCAAGTTAAACTTGTCTTATGTGAATTGTGTGATAGAATATTGGATTGTTATTGACTTGAGTGTTATCTAATCTTATGTGCTATATTTCTGTCTATAAACTGCTTTTAAATGTTGCCAGCTATTGTGAGTTGCCACTATGCCGCCACGTCGTGGTACTCAAGGTATAGGATTAGATGAAGAGGCAGCAGAACAGGGTCAGCAGCCGTTGCCTGAGCAGTTTATGGCTACCATGACTACTGCAGTAGACCGGATCACACAGGTGCTACATGAGCAGAGGCAGGACCGGATTAATCCCCAGGGAAATCAAGCTAATCCTGGTGGACAGGGGTACAGAGTTGAGAACAATCAGTTAGAGAAATTTCTGAGGCACGAGCCGGGAAAGTTCTTCGGGGAGCCGGATGATGAGGCGGCCGAGAGATGGATTAATCGAGTTGAGAAGATTTTCACCGCTTTGAGGTATACTGATGAGGCAAGAATAGACTATGCACCATTTTTATTTGAGGGTGATGCAGAGCAGTGGTGGAATACTGTCAGATTGAGGTGGGATTGCGAGGATGTTCCACACTTATGGGATGATTTTGTAAGTGAGTTCCGAGACAAATATATTCCCGAGTTGGCTATAGAAAGACGGGAGGATGAGTTTGTGGCCCTGAAGTAGGGAAATATGACTGTTGCACAGTACGAGGCTAGGTTTGTTAGCCTGTCGAGGTATATGCCCGAGTTGGTACGGCCGGCTAGGAGGATGATTCATAGGTTTGTCCGTGGGCTGAGAATGGACATACAGTTGCATTTGACTGGGCAGACCTACACTACTTTTCCCGAGGCATTTCAGGCAGCCTCGAAGTTTGAGAAACGGAAGGCTGAGATGTTAGCTGAGAGCAGTCAGCCGAGTAAGAAGCAGTATTTGGGCCAGAGCAGCCAGAGTCAGCCGAGGCAATATCAGGCTTCTGCACAGGTTCCTCAGCAGCGTCCGTATCAGCCACAGCAGCAGATTCAGGCTAGGCCAGCTGTGACTAGACCCCAGCAGGGAGGTACAGTTCCTACCCCTGCCAGAGCCCCAGCACCTACAAGAAACACTGCGGTTAGGCAAAATCAGCAGTGTAATTATTGTAATCGACCAGGGCATATTGAGGCTAACTGCTGGAGGAAGAGTGGTAAATGTACGGGTTGTGGCGGTGATAATCATAGGGTGAGAGATTGCCCTAAGTATAATAATGTTCAGGGCCGTGGTGGAGGCCAAGGTGTTCAGAATAGGGCAGCAGGTGCACGTCCAGCACAGAGAGTTCAGGCTAGGGTTTTTGCACTAGATGCAGAGGAGCTGCCTGATAATACAGCTATTGTGGAAGGTACTTTTCTTCTCAATACTCAGCCAGTTAAAGTTTTGATTGATCCCGGAGCTACACATTCATATATAACTCCTGCATGTGCACGATCTGTGAATGTTTGCATTGATAAATTGCCCCATGAAGTTGAAGTTAGTACTCCTTTGGGTGCAAAATTTGTTACTGAGTCTATTTGCAAATCTTGTGATATATGTATTGAGAACCGTAAATTTCCTGCTGATTTAATTATATTACCATTCCGTGACTTTGAAATCATTTTGGGAATGGACTGGTTGGGAAAGTATTATGCTCAGTCAGACTGTAGAACAAAGGTCGTTTATCTTAAGGTTCCTGACCTACCGGTACTAGAGATTGTTGAGAACTGCAGGGCTGCCCGAATTCCACTTTTATCAGCGATCAAGACTTCTAAGTTGTTGAATAGGGGTTGTGAAGCTTACTTAGCTTATTTGATCAATCAGCCTGCTGATAAGTTGAGTTTCAATGAGGTTCCGATTGTTAGAGACTTCCCTAGTGTATTTCCCGAGGAATTACCGGGTTTACCACCGGATAGGGAGATTGAGTTCGTGATTGATCTTGTGCCAGGCACTGCGCCAATTTCTAGGAGTCCTTATAGAATGGCATCGGCTGAACTTCAGGAGTTAAAAATTCAGCTTCAGAATTTGCTTGAGAAAGGGTTCATACAACCTAGTTCTTCGCCGTGGGGTGCCCCTGTATTGTTTGTGAGAAAGAAAGACGGCACGCTACGGTTATGCATTGATTACAAGGGACTTAATCAAGTCACGATTAAGAACAAATACCCCTTGCCGTTGATTGAAGAATTGTTTGACCAGTTGCAGGGTGCGAGTGTTTACTCCAAATTTGACTTGAGGCAGGGCTACTATCAACTTGGAATTCGGAGTGACGATATACCAAAGACGGCATTCAGGACTAGATATGGCCACTATGAGTTTGTTGTGTTGCCGTTTGGATTGACGAATGCACCAGCCGCATTCATAGACTTGATGCAGAGGGTTTTTCGGCCTTACCTTGATCAGTTTGTCGTGATCTTTATTAACGACATTTTAGTGTATTCGAAGAACGAGGCTGAACACGAGCAACACTTGAAGATTGTGCTTCAGACTTTGCAGGAAAACAAGCTTTTTGCTAAATTTAGCAAGTGTGAGTTCTGGTTGAATCAGATATCTTTTCTAGGCCATATCATTTCAGATCGAGGAATTTCAGTGGACCCAGCTAAGATTGAAGTTGTTTCATCTTGGAAGAGACCTGAGACGGTGTCAGAGATTCGGAGTTTTCTTGGATTGGCAGGTTACTACCGGAGATTTGTTAAAGACTTTTCTAAAATTTCTGGACCTTTGAGCCAGTTGACTCGAAAGAAAGTTGCTTACAACTAGGATGCCAAGTGTGAATCCAGTTTCCAAGAATTGAAGAAGAGACTAACTACAGCTTCTATACTAGCTTTACCTGAGGGAACAGAGAACTTTGTTGTCTACAGTGATGCATCTAAGGAAGGTTTGGGCTGTGTTTTAATGCAGAATGGTAAGGTGATTGCCTATGCTTCTAGGAAATTGAAACCTTATGAAGTCAATTACCCTACACATGATCTTGAGTTAGCTGCAGTTGTGTTTGCATTGAAGAAGTGGCGTCATTACTTGTGGGGTTGCAGATTTGAAATATTTACTGACCACAAGAGTCTCAAGTATTTGTTTTCACAGAAGGATCTGAATATGAGGCAGCGGAGATGGCTAGAGTTATTGGGTGGTTTTAACTGTTCTATTAACTATGTGCCAGGTAAGGCAAATATTGTTGCTGATGCTTTGAGCCGAAAGGCTACTGTTGCAAGCTTGATTATCAAGGACTGGGAGACTTTGGAAGAAATTTGTTCATGGAAACCAGAAGCTACTGAGGTAGGGATCCGATTTGCTAGTTTGCAAATTCAGTCAGGGTTGCTAGCACAGATCAGAGAGGCTCAGAAGACTGATCCTCGCATCTTGAAAATCCAAGAGAAAGCTAAAGGGGGAGAGTCGGAGTTTAAATTACATGCAGATGGCATCTTCAGATTCAGGGATAGAGTATGTGTTCCTGATGATCCGACTTTGAAGAATGAGATCATGTCCGAGGCACATAATTCGAGGTATACGATTCACCTGGGCAGTACAAAAATGTATAGAGATTTGAAGCAACACTTCTTGTGGAACAATATGAAGAGGGAGATTGCTGGGTATGTATCCAGATGTTTGACTTGTCAGAGGGTTAAAGTTGAACATCAGAGGCCAGCCGGACTTCTACAGCCGTTGTCGATTCCGCAATGGAAGTGGGTACATATAACAATGGACCTTGTGACCGATCTTCCTAGATCTCCGAGAGGATGTGATTCTGTTTGGGTTGTTGTGGACCGCTTGACTAAAGTTACACATTTTATTCCCGTGAACAAACAGGATAGCCTTGATAAGTTAGCTGAACTTTATGTTGCTAATATTGTGAGATTGCATGGTGTGCCACAGAGTATAGTGTCAGATAGGGATCCTAGATTCAGATCTCGTTTTTGGCAGAAGTTGCAAGAGGCCATGGGAACTAAGTTGAGCTTCAGCACTGCATATCATCCACAAACTGATGGCCAGTCTGAGAGAACCATCAGGATCTTGGAAGACATGCTTCGGGCATGTGTGCTTGACTTTGGGAAGAATTGGGAGAAGTTTTTTCCTTTAGCGGAGTTCGCCTACAACAATAGTTATCAATCTACTATAGGTATGGCTCCCTACGAGGTGTTGTATGGTCGTAAATGCAGATCCCCATTATATTGGGAAGAGGTTGGAGAGATGAGAACAGTTGATCCGACTGTGTTACCTGAGATGATTAAGATGGTAGATAATGTTCACCTTATTCGCCAGCGTATGCTTACAGCTCAGAGTCGTCAGAAGAGTTATGTGGATAAGCACCGTCGGGATCTTGAGTTTGATTTGGGAGATTGGGTGTTTCTTAAGATTTCTCCACGGAAGGGTTTGATTCGGCACGGTAAGAGCGGGAAGCTTAGTCCTAGGTATGTGGGTTCGTATGAGATCACCGAAAAGGTAGGTCCTTTGGCCTATCGATTAGCTTTACCTCCGAGCTTGTCGAGACTGCACGATGTGTTTCACGTGTCTATGTTGAAGAAGTACCATCCAGACCCTTCACATGTACTTGAACTAGAGCCTTTGCAGATTGAAGAAAAGTTGTCTTATGAAGAGAAACCGATTAGAATTGTGGATCGGAAGATTCAGGAGCTTCGCAGAAAGAGTATTCCGTTAGTAAAGGTTCTGTGGAATCATCATGGGTTTGAGGAAGCGACTTGGGAAATAGAGGACCAAGTTCGGGATCAGTATCCAGAGTTGTTTGTTGACCAGGTAAGAATTGCGTGGGCGCAAATGTTTAAGGGGGAGAGGGTGTAATACCCGAGCCCGGAATGTGAAAATTCTTTGTTTATTATTTTGAAAATTATATTTCCTTAAATTCTTTGTGAATTAACTGTTACTTTCTCGCCGTCGCAACGTGCATTGCATTTAAGGAGCGATAGCTAAATAACGATTTTCAGTCCTCAGCAAATAGTGAAACTAGTATTTAGATGACTTAAATTTTATATTTTAAATGTTGCTAGCTTTATTTGATCTTACCTTGGCTAAAACGGCTTTAAAACGCACAGAATAGGGCTCTTTGACCAAGTTTTTAAGTTGTTGACCTTGCCCTTTGACCCTTTGACCCTTTAACACTTAAATAAGCTAAAAACTAAGCAAAATAAAGAAAAGAACAGCAGCTGAACAGAGCAGTCTGGCCGTGAGGTTCCAAGAGAAAAAAAAAAACCTTTCACCTTCCAAACGATCAATCTTCGCGTGAGCTCGTGCGGGGTGACTTCCGAGGTGACCAACGTTGTTTTCCTAGCGACTAGGAGTACCTAAGGTGAGGGGAGCATGTTATTTGCGCATTTATACGTTGTGTATGTTAACTTTGTCAATTTTTAGATTTATCGGTAGATCATTATTTAAAGAGATTTGATGCTTCTAGAATGTTCCTTGGCATTTGTAGAACATGTATTTATAGCTTTGTAACATTTTCTGCAGTTAAATGTTGTGATTGCAAATTAAATTGTGGAATGAATAGTATTTTATGAATAGTAAAACCTTGAAACGTTGAAATTGCGCTGTTATGCTTTCCGTTGATGCAGAAACGTGCTAGGTACGCTAGAATGCTTAAATGTGTGGTCTGTTTGGGTTGCGTAGTGGAAAAAATGAGAATTAAGCCTTTGGGAAAGTCGGGGTTGTTTAGGTTGACTTTTGCATTTTCTCGTTTTGCGTGTTGGCATTGCTTCGGGAGGCCATGGAAGCACTTTTGGTGCGATTATGGCGTTGGTTGGGTGTTTGGTTGATATAGTTGTAGTTCAAACGAGAAAGGGAGAAATCGGGGCTTTGCGCGAGTTCTAGGGTAAAGTAAGGTTTCGGGGTCTTTAGACGTGTCTTATGGTGACCTAGGAGGGTTGGCGAAGTCGGTTTCCAGAACTCGTAGCTCGTTTGGAAATGGTAGCGTTTTGATAGTTGGGGCCGATTTGTGTTTTTGTGTGTTTTCTTGTCTTTATGCTTATAGAATGCTTAGAATTACTTGGAATACTTGTTTGAGTTGTTTTGGATTGAATTGCTTATCAAATTGCTGCTATTGCGTGCGAGAGTAACCTACTTTGTTATTCTCCCACGTGTGGCTTTATCGCTTGTTTATCGTCTTGTATCGAGTCTTGCATTGCATAGTGTCTCGCGCGTGAGTGATGGGCCTCTCTGGGTAGCCTTGGGTTGCCAGTGTTGGTTGCTCTAGCTCCGCTGCTATTCCCTTTCTCGCTTGGGTTGCCTCCCAGGGAGATTTGGGTCGTAGGTTGATGGATACTTCCGGGGTATTCCAAACTGGTGTTATAAGGTGGTTTGGGCCGGCGCGTCGTCATCGAATTCGTGTTTGAAAGTTGCTCGTGAAAAGAGTATCGTATCCTTTGATTGAGTGTTTGCAACTTTAAATACTTGCCTTGCTTTATTGTTGGCTTTGGATGTAACTTATATGATTTGTATGTATTGCTTGGCTAATTGCATTGCATACTCCTTTCATCTCCGTCCTTGAGACCAATTGCCCTCGCTGAGCAATAGTTTTTGCTCATTCCTCTCTATAATATGTTTTTACAGGAGTAGTTGAAGCAGACCCTCTCGAGGTAATTGAGGAGGAGGAACAGGTGGAGATGTTTCCGTGATAGCACTTCTCTGCTTTGGCTGGTGGTTGGTTACCAGTTTTTGTGCGAACCTTGCTTGTTATGTATATTGCGTGAAGGTCGCTTAATTTTGAGGCTTGTAGCCTTGTATGTATTTTCCTATTTTGAGACCTTTAATGGTCCTATGTTGTAATGGATTAAAGTTTGTAAAATTGTAAACTTATACTCTGATGACTAGTGAAGAAATGCATGCAAATAGCTAACGGTTTAGTGGCATAAATACCTGTGTAGTATGCATGGCATTTTTGGTTTGGAAAGTTGGTTAATGAGAGAATGTATATTTTAAAGAAAGTTAGCTTGTTTTGATTATTTTATGGCTTTCGCAAGTATTATATTGATTTTAGGGTTTTCGGATCGTCCGCGGTACAGAGGAGACTCCGTCCGTGTGTCGGGTCCGGGCTTGGCCTTTTGCGGGGTCGGGTCGGGGCGTGACATACATAACCAGTCATTGAAATTCGGTCCGGTCAAACAATTTTTATCAAGAATACGAGCTAAGGGGTTCGCATTTGAAGCCATCATATAAACTGCATAAAATAAATTAATGCAGAAAGTACGATTGCAAGTAATGTAAACAAGTAAGACTATTTAATTTGGACTTTAATTAAATAGTACCTCCCATTAATCTTATCGAATTTCACACTCCCTAAATGAGAAACGTGAATCTAATTAAAGACTCCTTAGTAGGATGACCAAAATCTCTTAAGGCTAATATCTCTCAGCTTTAGTGCATTATTGAAATATCATTTCAAGAGTTAACAACTATTGCTATCTATATCAACATATAGGACTTGGTCAATTTAGCCCCTAAATCACATTAATCTCACCTTTGGTGCATTATTGATCTAGTTAGATTATGCCCACCATCTAAGTGAATGCAACAATTTGAATCCTATGACCTCAACTTTAGTGCATTGTTGGCCAGACGATACTGGAACATTACAAAATCTCTATGTGAGCTAGGCATACATCAAACTCATTATGAATTACACATTTCTACCTTTGGGTTAAATAAGACATATTCATTTTAAGCTAATATAGTCCTAGGATGGTCGAGGGCTACGATAAAACTCCTTTTACCGCTTTATAATCTAATGTTAGTTTGCACATAGGAAGCTTTTTTAGTTCTTAAGATCCAGGTTATGCATACAAGTCCATTTAAAAGCCAACATCACATATAAGCAATTAAACAACTATATATGCATCAAAATAATGTATAGAGGATCGTGGACTTAGTGTTAGAAAAACAAGCCTATAAAAAGCAAAACAAGCACATCAAGAATACCTTCAATGGTCTTGACTTTTTGATTTTCCAACACTTCAAAGGCCTCCAACTCCTTGAAAGTCTTCAACTCTCTTGCAAAACTAATTTGTATATTACATCAATATGGCTCACTACAAAATGCTTTCTTTTGCAAAAATAATAAAGTGAGACTTATGTCTCATTTACAAGCCAATGGATGAATGAATAATTATTACAAAGTCATCTAATGAATTACAACCATTCAATATCCACTAAGCTAAGTCCATGATCCAACCATTAATCACCATTCATCACAAATTCATAAAGCATTGAATATGCGTCAAATACATCAATTCAAGAAAGCTAAATGAACACTTAGCATATAGCCATGCATCACATACATAAATCAACACCTTTTCTAGTCTTCAACACACTTTAACAACACTTTGTTAACACATATGTAGGACTAATTGATTCTATAATCATAACTAAACCTATGATATGCATATGAATTAAAATAAATCAGAAAAACACAAGCCTAAACACCTTGCATATTTTCGGCCATGGTTAAAAATCACCAAGAACTTTCGGTCATACCAAAGTAGCATGCTAGACATTCATATTCTAAGCTAGATTATATACAATATACAATCAACCAAGGTTAGAATAACATATTGCAATTTTCGGCCATATAGACAAGAAAACAACTTTCGGCCATATCAAGAAAAATGCAAAGGCTTGTTGATCTAAGCAAGATTATATTCTAAACAAAACTATTTCAAAGTGGATTAAACTAAAACCCCTTAGATTAAGCCAAGATTTTTGCATAAATTATCATATTTCAAGTATGTAATCTTTATGTAAGTTTCATATCTTGCATATAAACTAACATGTCAACATACTAAGCATGATTTATAGAAGTTATATACACATATAAAATCATTTCATACAACCAATAGTTCATCTAACATGAAAAACTAGCTATATCATGAAATCCTACAAACTTTAAAGACTAGAAAAGTGCTAAAAACATTATGTAACCATATAACCATCAAGCATAGGCTCTAGTACCACTTGAAGGGCCTCTTAAGATTATGGAAACACATAGCTTAGAACCAAGAAGAATCCATGGCTAGAATTTTAAAAATTTCTATAATAAAGTCTATGTAAATCCAAAACCCTAGTCTTGATTTCATATGGCTAACATAATTGAAGCATATATTCAAAAATATATATAGTAAAGAGGTAGATTTAGGTATACCACTTGATGATCTAGCAAAGTAGATGAAGAAAATCAAGTTCAAGCTTTGACAAGTCCTGTGACGCCCAGACTTAATGTTTGCATATGATTATGTGCTTATTGAAGTGTTTATTTTAAGTTTATAGATTTTTTAACAATGGTTACTATTCATTTGCATTTTTTTACTGTTTTATTTTCTGGATTTTATATTTGTCCCATAACATTTGACATTTAGGAGGCATGAGAAAATTGGAATTACATGCATGGTATATCAGGAGTATGAGCTATAAAATATTGTGTAGTGAGTGAATAGTAATTTCAGCACCTTTGTATTGGGCTTTTACAATGTTTTAGCTTTATATTGCATTTTAACTTAGCTTCTATTGCACCTATTTGGCCCAAACCTAAACCCATGACCCAAATACTCATTTAATACCTCTTATAACCGATATACATACATATATACAAAAAAAAAGAACACAAAAATACCCTTCCCCCTCCCTCCCCCTCCCCCTCCCCCCAAACCCGTGAGCTCCATGAAGCCAAGAATGAGAGAAAAATTACTAAGCTTCACCATTTTCTTCCATTCCAAAGCTTGGTTGTGAGCTTTTGAGCTGCCCAAGAGTCATTCCAAGCTTCTTCTACTTGTATAGGTGAGGGATTTATCCTATTTTTGCATCTAAATATATTGTCTAGTTTCTTTAAATTTTATAATTTGAGTTTATATTGATTGAAAATGCCTAGCTATGCTTAAACTTCTCTTATTTATGTTAGAAGAACATTCTTTTATGAGTTTGTAGCAAAGTTGTTGGTTGAAAATAAGAATGGTGGATTTTGAAAGATGAAAAATAGTGTAGTGAATAGTAACCTATGAATTTTTGGGGTTTTTATTCTGAATTGCATTTTCTTGATTTAGTTAGATTCCATAAACATTTAGAAGCCTAAATGGATCATTTAAAAGTGTTCTACATTGATAAAATTGAGAACTTTGCATTGTAGCATAAAGGGGTCGTTTGACCAAAGTGTTGACTGGGCATGTTTTGAGTGGTTGCATGGTCTTAGATAGGCTAGAAAGTGATTGCGGTGCGGTTATGGCGTTGATTGGGTGATCGGTTAATTTAGTTATAGTTCAAACGGGCTAAAGGGCTAAATAGGATCTTGTGGTTTTTGTGGTTTAAAATGGGTTTTCTTTGCATTTAAGTGGATCATAAAGTGACTAGGTTTGAGTAGTGAAATTGGTTTTCAAGTATCATAGCTCATTGGGATGTGGTAGGTTGTGAAAGTTAGAGAAATGAATAGTATTTTGTTGAGTTGATGGTTAATGCTTGATTCAATGCTTGGAGGGGTTGCCACAAGTGTTTGAATAACTAGATTAATGCTTGGATTACTAGAACATGATCGGAGATTGTCATGGGTGGTTTGAATATAAAGGGCCAAAAATATATGTTTGTGGGTTAAAGGTTATTTGTTTGGGTTGATGTTTGGGATAGATGCCATAAGTGCTAGATTGACTAGACTAATGTTTGGTTTTGCTAAAATGTGAATAGAACTTGTGAAGAATTGATTTATCATAGAAGGGCCTTTCAGTAGTTTTGGGTCGTGTGTTTGTTTGTGTGCTATGAAGAGTGTTTGGATATGGTTCATTGGTGACCATGAAGTGTTTAGTAGGCTCGTGATGTATCTTCATTGATAGATAGCTTGAGTAATTGCTGGAGAATGTAAATGGTTAGTTAGAAGAAATATTGAATTGATTGTTAGTATTTGAGTTGGAATTGCCTAGTCAACCGTCTAAGTGAATTTGAGGTTATGGCACAAATCGGTTGGGTTTCATAAATTGGAAAGCATGCCTATTTTGTGTATATTGAGTGATTATAGTTGAAATCTCGTTATACTTGCTTATATTGTTAACTTGTTTATATTGCTTGTTAATTGCATTAGCTTGATTTGAATTGTTAAGTATGAAATCGGTTAAGGTGGTATTAATCACCTGAATGTGCCAAAGTATACCTCCTGAATGTGCCAGAGTATACCTCTTGAATGTGCCGAAGTATGCCTCCTGAATGTGCCGGAGTTTAACTCCTGAATGTGTCAAGTTTGACCTTGTTTTACTTGAGTTATGTGTCTTCATATCTATTAATGCTAAGTGGTTATCGAGTAACTCTCCCTTGGAGAGTTCCATCGGTTGCATCCTTTGTGTGCAAGTTAACTCGTATACTTGAACAACACATTGTATTGATAATGTATTCTTGGGGTTCTTGTGGTACTTTTACTATCGTGTTTGTTTACCTCCTTTAATGAACTTGAGCTAGTTGTTTGTTATGTAGTAATTTAGTAAAGTTAACAAAGTTTATTGTGGTATTTAACTTTATTGTTTTGAATATGAAATTCCTTGTTATTTGAAGATGTAGCTTCTATGCATTGCACGAAAACCTTTCCGAAAACTCCCCGGCTATCTATTCCCTCCCTCACTGGGCATATCATAGTGTATGCTCACCCTTCTTTCTAACATTTTACAGGTATGACAAGGCTAGTCTCGAGAAATAGAAGATGTGAAACCCCAATTTTCTATCATGTCTCGTTTTGCGTGTTAATTCTCGTTTTACGTGAATTGACCTGTTTATGTGCTATATGACTTAGAATGTGATAATTTTGATATTAATACTCCTAGAACATGCTAAATGTGCATTCATGAAATTTTTATAAAAAACGAAGTCAGAAATTTTATCGTCGACTTTTAGTGAATAGTATTTTTAAAACACGTCCGCTAAAATTTTGAAATTAGTTTTTTTAACCCTTCTAGACCTAATCCTCAGACTTTAATAGACCTGTGTTTGATGAAAATGGATTTCAAATCAGCTTAGGAATTTATTAGTGTTTTTACACCGACTTTTGCGAAAATCGAGTTTTAAGCCGATTCGGGTAGAATTGTTTGGATGTAAAACTTCTTGTCACCTAAAAATAACCTACTTGAGCTATCTTAGGAGTTGCATATTTGTTTTGAGTATTGGTGATCAAGAAAATGAATTTAAAGTCAAGAAAACACTAAAAATACTAAAGTTCTCAACTTTGACTTTCATTAAAATGTTGACCTTTATGCATATATCACCAACACACTCTAAACACAACAAAAAACACACTCCTCAACACACACAAAGGGCCGAGAGCTTCATGGGAGAATAAGCCAAGGTTTTCTTCAAGTTTTCAAAGCAAAATTTCAAAGAAAAAGCTAGTTTTTGTCCGTAGATTTTCGTGCCGAGTTGGATTCCGCTTGTTGGGCACGCATTGCACGCATATCTAGGCTTATATCGCATCAAAGGTGAGAGAAAAATTCTAGATCTCAAAACTCATCTTTTATGTTTTTGCGAATAAATGATTATTGAACCGTTAGAATGTTAATTTGAAGTTAGATTATTGCTCCATGCATGCTAGGGATCATTTATATGTAATCTTACGAGATTTGAACCATTGTAGCATAATTATTTATTTTCAGGTATTTAAAGTTGAGTTATTTTCCATTTCTTGATTATCTTGAGTTGTATTGGTTGAAATCGATTGCCGTCGATTTCTAAAAGTTTGATAATTACGTGGTAGCGCCGTTGTAATGCCAAATTTTCGATTGCGAGGTCGGTGCTAAAGTCCGGAAATTTCAGCCAAGACACACTAGGGTTTCAGGGTTATTGGGCATGATTTGGATGTGTTTTGGTTGGTTTCCGAGAGGGCTAATGTAGTTGATTGAATGGGTGAGTGTTAGAAACTAATTTGGAGTTGTTTGGATTAGTAGAATGTAAGATATGAATATTTGAAGTTTAGGTTGTCTTTCTTTAAAATGCTAAATTATGCCTTTAGTTGATTGGGTGTGGTTTGAGTGATTGAATTGTGAGTTGATGATGGGTAAACTAGGGTTTGATTGTATGTTTAATGCATGTTCAGTTGGATGGCCTACTTTGTCATCTAACCTAGTTATTTGTTTTTAAATTGATTATTGATATTATTGTGATGATAATATGATTATTGATTGATTATTGATTGGTGATTGATGAACTGGGAGATAGTCAACGGAAAATGTTGTCCTCCTGTGAATGATTGATGTTTATTATTATTGCTGAGTCTTTGGTATGTGTGTGCCACCTCTCGGGTAGCATCGGGCTGTCGGGTTGATAACGGCATGACTATCAGAGACTGCCTCCAGCTCGCATGACGGAGGTGTCATGGAGGGAGACGTTATTGAGGTACCTTGGGTGCGTGAGTTTATGGGAGTCACAAGAAGGCTGTTATGATTGTAATGGCGTTTGGAGCTACACCAACTAGTTATCCTTTATTGAATGGTCATTATAGTTTATGTGATGATAGTGTTATTGATGTTATTGTGTGTTTACTTGCTCAAAGGATCATATTCAAAGATTATAGTAAATATTGTTCGAGATCTATCAAATGCTCACTGGGCTTATTTTATATAAGCTCACTCTCTATTATTGCATGCTTACAGGTTTTGTAGAGCATGACTACGGGTGCGTGCCTCTTGAAGAGGAAAATGTGCCTTTAGTGGATGAGTCTTATGTTCCGGAGTCTTATCCTTGATGTTGTATTGTTTTACTATCTTGTATATTAACCTAGTTGACTTTTATATGCTTTGTAGTTCATAATGTAAAAGATGTTGAAAAGATGATGATCTTAATGATGCTAACTTAGTAGCCTTCTTTTGTTTATGATTAGGTTGCTAGATTGGTTCAATATATTTTGAAATGTATATTAAGGTTCATGTATTATGTTGGAACCCAGGCGTATAACAAAGAATGATTATGGTGTAATATAGTTATGTTGTATGTTGTTATATTATTGAGGAGTTGTTTGTTGTATGGTTTATGGAGTTGATGTATGATGTTCTAATGAGGTTGGTTTAGAGCCTCGGCATCCTATTTACTGTCATTATACTGCCGAAATTCCATTGCGTCCTGACTGATTATAGGAGGGGTCGAGTTGGGGCGTGACATTTAAGTGGTATCAGAGCGCATGTTTAGTTGTCAGCCGGGGTATTCTCAGAATGTGGGTAATGGTCTTAGCATGAAAGTATGTATGAAGTGAAAGTAAAATGAACTATGTGTTAATATGGTTAAGTGATTAAGTGATTATGTGATTTAGTGCTTATGTGATTGTGATTATGTGATTAATTTGTTTATGTGATTGATACTTAGGTGATTTATGTGTTTATATGAATTGTTGCTTATTTGCTAATAACTGTCTATAGCCTGTTTACGTGCTATAACCTGTGTTAACTCTTTGATTAGTAGAATGGCCGGTAGACCAAGGACGAGAGGTAGGCCCGAGGTAGTAGATGAGACTCCTGGTAATGCAGCACCGGGCCGTGGTAGAGGTGATGATCGTTTGGGGGCGGCTATGGATAGGATTGCTGAGCTAGTGGCTAGTCAGGCACAGTTACTAGCAGGGCAGGCTGCGCAGAATCAGGCATTGCAGAATCAGTTGTTGAATGTGCAGGGTGGAAACCACGGGCGTGGTACCCTGAAGGAGTTCTTAGGGTATCATCCACCTAGATTTCAGTGGGAACCCGATGATCAGAAGGCTGAAGTGTGGATTAATAAGGTGGAGAAGATTTATGATCCTCTTGATTACACCGATGAGCGGAAGGTTACCTTTGCCGTGTACTTATTCGATGATGAGGCAGAGGAATTGTGGCACACAGTGAGAGCTAGCTGGGAGACTCGGGGTGTTCCTTATGCCTGGGATACCTTCTTGAGAGCTTTTCAGGAGAAGTATGTCCCGAGGATTGTACGGGAGAGGAGAGAGACTGAGTTTCTGTCTCTGGTTCAGGGGGATGCCTCAGTGGCTCAGTATGAGGCCACCTCTACTTGATTGTCCCAGTATGCACCGGAGTATGTGACTGATGAGGAGCGGAGGACTCGTAGATTTATGTTGGGGTTGAGGCCCGAGATTCAGGATGCGATGGCTCTGAATTGATATAATATATTCACTGAGGCCTTTGATGCAGCTTCTAGGTTAGAAAAGAGAAAGGAGGATCAGCTTGTGTCTAGTCAGCCTAGTAAGAAGCCGTATCAGCCTCAATTTCAGCAGGGGTCATATCAGGTTCAGTCCCAGTTTAGGCCAGCCCAGTCTCAGGGTCAGTACAGGCCTAGTTTGGTAAGGCCTCAGCAGCAGGCTGGTTCAGCTGTTTCTTCAGCTTCTGGTTCTTCCAGGGGCAGTGTTAGTGCATCATCACTGCAGTGTACACACTACAAGCGCACGGGGCATATGGAGGCCGATTGCAGAGTGAAGGCAGTGACGTGTTTAGGATGCGGCGACAATCAGCACAGGGCGAGGGATTGCCCTAGATATTCGAGGACTGAGGGTCGGACAGCGACTCAGGGTTATCAGGGCCGACCTGCGGCCAGTGCACCTCAGCAGCAACGGGTTCAGGCTCGGGCCTACGTAGTTGATTTGGAGGAGATGCCTGAGGATACTACAGTGGTAGAAGGTAACTTCCTTATACTTGATCAACTTGTTAAAGTGTTGATTGATTCTGGTGCTACGCATTCTTTCATTACTCCTGCTTGTGTGCAACGTGTTAATATGCAACCTGAAAGATTGCCTTATGTGGTTGAGATTAGTACCTCTTTGACTGATAAGTATATTACTGGCTTAGTATGTAAGGATTGTATAGTTCATGTTAAGGGGCATAGTTTTCCTTCGGACCTTATCTTATTTCCTATCTGGGGGTATGATGTTATCTTGGGTATGGATTGGCTTTCTAAGTATGATGACCAGTTAAACTATAGAACCAAGGTAGTACAGTTTCGATTGCCAGATCAGCCAGTAGTAGAGGTAGTAGGGAACCGGAGTGCTAAGACGAGCTTTGTTATCTCAGCAACTAAAGCTGTTAAGTTGGTGAGTAAGGGGTGTTCGGGTTATCTAGCTTATTTGATCAACAAGCCATCTGATAAGCTACAGTTAGAGGAAGTTCCTATTATTCAGGAATATCCCAATGTATTTCCCGAGGAGTTGCTAGGGTTACCACCAGAGAGAGATGTAGAGTTTGTGATTAATCTTATTCCCGATACTCAACCTATTTCTAAATCAGTATACCGGATGGCACCAGCTGAGTTGAAAGAGTTGAAGACTCAATTGCAGGAGTTATTGGAGAAGGGATTTATTCAGCAGAGTTCTTCACCTTGGGGTGCTCCTGTTTTATTTGTGAAGAAGAAGGATGGTACATTGAGATTGTGTATTGATTATCGTGGTTTGAATCAGGTGACCATCAAGAACAAGTATCCTTTGCCACTGATTGACGAGTTGTTTGATCAACTTCAGGGAGCCAAAGTCTACTCTAAATTTGATTTGAGGCAGGGGTATTATCAGCTTCGGATTTGTACGGAGGATGTTCCGAAGTCTGCCTTCAGGACTCGGTACGGGCATTATGAGTTTATTGTTATGCCCTTTGGATTAACTAATGCACCGGCAGCATTCATGGATCTTATGCATCGGGTTTTTCAGCCGTATTTAGACCAGTTCGTGGTAATCTTTATTGATGATATCTTGGTCTATTCTAAATCTGAATCGGAGCACGAGCAACATCTACGGCTTGTCTTACAGAAGCTGCAGGAGCATCAGTTGTTTGCCAAGTTTAGTAAATGTGAATTTTGGCTACAACGCATATCTTTTCTTGGACATGTGATTACACAGAGCGGTATATCTGTAGATCCCCCTAAGATTGAAGTGGTGATGTCTTGGAAACGGCCAGAGAATGTTTCTGAGGTCCGTAGCTTTCTTGGCTTGGCGGGTTATTACCGTAGGTTTGTAAAGGACTTCTCAAAGATTGCTGGGCCACTTTCTAAGTTGACTCAGAAACGGACTATCTTTACTTGGGATGAGAAGTGTGAGAGTGGGTTTCAGGAGTTGAAAAAGAGGTTGACTACCGCTCCAGTACTTGCTCTACCAGAGGGGACCAATAATATGGTCAGCGATGCATCCAAGAAGGGCTTGGGATGTGTTCTTATGCAGAATGGCCGAGTTATTGCCTATGCTTCCAGGAAGTTGAAGCCTTATGAGGTGAATTATCCGACTCATGATCTTGAGTTGGCAGCAGTTGTCTTCGCACTGAAGAAGTGGCGTCATTATCTGTGGGGCAGTAAGTTCGAGATTTTCACTGATCATAAGAGTCTGAAGTACTTGTTCTCACAGAAAGAGTTGAATATGCGCCAGCGGAGGTGGATGGAACTTCTTGGAGATTATAATTGTTCTATCAATTATCTGCCTGGAAAGGCAAATGTTGTAGCAGACGCTCTTAGCCGTAAGGCAAGTGTTTCTTGTTTGGCTGTCAAGAAGTGGGAAGTTCTTGAGGAATTCACTTATTGTAGACCGGAGTTGACTCGGGTTGGGGTGATGTGTTCACATCTACGTATTCAGCCTTTATTGCTGTCTCAGATCAGAGAAGCTCAGCAACTGGATGTTAAACTTCAGAAGATCAAGGATCAGATCACAGATGATCAGTCTGACTTTAAACTGCATGAGGACGGTATTCTTCGGTTTCGGAACAGGGTTTGTGTTCCCGATGAACCGGGCTTGAGGTGAGGTATTCTAGAAGAAGCTCATAATTCTAAGTACACTATTCATCCAAGTGAAACCAAGATGTATCGGGATTTGAAGCAACATTACTGGTGGAATAACATGAAGAGAGAGGTTGCTCAGT
Source organism: Ehretia macrophylla (assembly GCA_037974665.1). Taxonomy (NCBI): domain Eukaryota; kingdom Viridiplantae; phylum Streptophyta; class Magnoliopsida; order Boraginales; family Ehretiaceae; genus Ehretia; species Ehretia macrophylla. The sequence goes on along the minus strand of CM075777.1, from coordinate 5,752,293 downwards.
TTGTGTCTAGATGTTTGACTTGTCAGTGAGTGAAAGACGAGCATCATCGACCTGCAGGTTTGCTTCAGCCGTTGGCTATACCAGAGTGGAAATGGGAGCATATTACGACGGATTTCGTCACTGGTTTGCCTAGAACACCGAGGGGTAATGATGCTGTTTGGGTTATCGTGGATCGTTTGACGAAGACAGCTCATTTTATTTCAATGAGGATGGGAGATGAGGTTACAAAGTTGACGGGTCTTTATTTGGATCAGATTGTTAGACTTCACGGGACCATCTAGTATTGTCTCAGATCGAGATCATCGATTTACTTCTTGTTTATAGGAAAAACTTCAGGAGACCTTGGGTACTCAGTTGAACTTTAATATCGCGTATCATCCACAGACCAATGGTCAGTCTGAGCGGACTATTCAGATTCTAGAAGATATGCTTAGGGCTTGTGTTCTGGACTTCGGGAAGAACTGGGAGAAACATCTACTACTTGCCGAGTTTGCCTATAACAATAGTTATCAAGCTACTATTGGGATGGCACCTTTCGCAGCTCTTTACGGTCGTAAGTGCCATTCACCGTTATATTGGGACGAGGTAAGGGAGATAAAGACTATTGATCCAACTATTATGCCAGAGCTTCTTGAGAAGATTGAGAATGTTCAGTTGATCAGGCAAAGAATATGACGCCCGAGATTTTAGCTGTACATTCATTTACTGTTGCATCTATTGTTTGCGCATTTCCTTCTGTGCTTTATTAACTGTCTTCTTTAGCTACTATTCATCCCGTTTTCAAACTATATTCTATTAGTGAATTAGCATTTTTATTAAATCACATTAATTGTTAGAGGAGTGGGAAAAATGTGCAATTGAGCTAGAGGCGATAGGAGAGCTCGTTTAGAAAATGTTTTTAGTAGTTAAGTGAATAGTGTTACGTAACAAACTTAGAGATTTAAATAACTAACATTACTTTTCACCTTAGGCTCGTTTTTAAGTTAATAACGCGCATTCTAGTGACCTTTTAAATACTTAAACTTGACCCCACCTCAACTTAACCTTATATAATTCACCTAAGCTCATTAAAACACACAAAAAAAAAACAAATGTGCAGGAATTACTGTAGCAGGGCCGAAAATACCAAAGGAGAAGGAAAAAATGTGATTTTGCTCTTCAACTCTTCAAGCCAAGTGTGACGTCCGAGATTTAGCCATGCATTCATTTACTGTTGCATCTTTTATTTGCGCACCTCTTTCTATGCCTTATTAATTGTCTTCTTAAATTACTATTCACTCCGTTTTTAAACTGCATTCTATTAGTTAATTAGTATTTTTATTAAATCATATTAATTGTTAAAGTAGTGGGAAAAATGTGCAATTGAGCTAGAGGCGATAGGAGAGCTCGTTTAGAAAATAATTTTTGTAGTTGAATGAATAGTATTACGTAACATAACTTAGGGAATGAATTAGCTAGCATTCATTTTACTATCTAGGCTCGTTTTAAGCTAACTAAGCGCATTTAGTGAACCATTTAAGCAAGCAACTTAGCCCCATTTAATATATAACCCACACAACACACACATTAGCTCATAACTTAGCAAAACAAAAACAAAAAAGAGCATGCTGAAAACACTGTAGCAAATCCGAGAATTGCATAGGAGAAGAAATAGAGTTTTTTTGCTCAACAAATCCTTATTCCAATCCAAGCCAAGCTAGGGGCAAGGGAATTAAGGTGTCTACTGGCCTCCTAGGAGCTCCTACGCCTATTGGTGAGGGATTTCCCAGCTTATTTTCGCATTTTAAAATAGTTGCTATTTTCTTGATTTGTTGAAAATGTGTTCAAATGCTATTGTATTGATTATCTATGCTATTATACCTTGTATATGAGTGCTAGAGAACATATTTGAGCCATCGTTTCGCAATTTAAACGGTTAGAATCGTTAGTTTGATTTTTAGGGTGAATAGTGACGTTTTTCTAGGGTTTTGCGTAATTGCTCGAATTAGCTTGATTAAAGGCTTCTAATAGATGCCTTAGGTGCTAGTGAAGGTAATCTAATAGCCCCGTGCACTTGCATTGTCCTTAAATCGCTAAAAATGTAAAATAGTCGACTTTAATTTGGGGCTTTCGGGGTTAATGCGAATCCGGGTGAATTCGGGCTTCAATTCTAGTATCCTTAGGCTACCTAGGTGCTATAGAAGCCTTGATATCCTTTGTTTGAAGCCCGGACATTGTATGTGTAGTTTAAAGCCATAAGAGGAAATTTGGGGCTTTCGGGGTAATCGCAGCCATTTGAATGAGTTAGAGGGTTGAGAGGGTACCTTGAGGGTTAGTTAGAAGGTTGGGAGAGTTTCCTTTGAAAATAGAATCATTAACCTTGGTTTGGAAGAGAAATAGTTTGAAAAACAAAGGGGTTTAGGTGCAATTTCGGTTGACTCACACTTCTAAACCCATGGCATGACTCCTTAAGTGTTTATATGTGGTTTCAAGTCGATTTGGAGCTTTTGGTATGATTCTATACTTATTTTGTATATGTTCCTTTGTAAACTGCTTATTAGCTTCTATAATTGCTTCTATGCTAATTGCCTCGAGGTCAACCTACTTTGTTGATCCTCATATGTGTTAATGCTTATATTATTGCTATTAACTTGCCATCGTTAAGTGCATTGCATCGTGGTTGCGCAACTATAGTGTCAGGGGCGGATATATTGAATATCGGCTGGGCGGCAGAGGGCTTGCCGGTGGATATTCAAACTCCGTACCCTAGTCCCTCATTCGCCTGGTCCGAAGATTGCCAGGGGATGTTGGGTCATAGGATTATCGGGGTACATCCGGAGTACACCCACTGGAGTGTTTGGGGTTATGCCGGCTTATCGTGATCGTGCTCATGGTTCGTGGATCGTGAATGAAGACCAGTGAAGATTGGTGTATAGGGGATTGTGTGAAATGTATCCTTTTAAATGTGTGGTTACTTATGTTATCATTGCTTCTTAAATTGTCTAAGTGATATTGTTGTATAACTGTATTATCTGTTGCATTGCACGCCCCGGGACTATATCCCTCACTGGGCAACAGTGGTTGCTCATACCTCGCTAACATGTTTCAGGTGGCACAGTTGGTGGAGTTGCCTTAGCTGCTGTGTGATATTTGTCTGAGGTGGATGTGCTTTCTGGTTGCTATGTGAAGAATTTGTTGTCCTATGTATAATCTATTTTGGGGCCTTAAAGCTCATGTATGTATTTGAGTAATATGTAAGCTGGAAGTCTGATAATGTAGTAGCAGTGGTAATTCTATGGCTTGTAATAACTTATATTTCTATTTCTAGTTGCTTTGCATGCTTGGGAGTGAATGGCTTAGTGTAGAATGTTTTATCTCTAAGTATGTTTTAATGTTATCCTAGAATGGCATGGTTATTAGACTATATTATAAACAAGTTACTTGCATGCTTGTGTGGTTTTGGAACTGTTGTTTGCTTCAAGGCTCGGATGGCCGTGAATCTTTAAATATTTAGCCATGAAAAGTTTGTTTACCTTGTAGTTACCTTATTTGATAATTTACAGGTTTTCAGAATGTCCATAGTACAGGGAAAACTCTGTCCGTTTTTCCCCTAAAATTTTGTGACCGGGTTTGGGATCAGGTTGAGAATAGCATGGTTATTAGAGCCTACGGTCTCGTGAAGGATCGGGGTGTTTCAGGTGGTATCAGACCTTAGTTAGCTCTAAGCCGGGACAGGGTCCTCGGCCTGTCGGGTAGTAACCCTTGCGTGTGTGCTTGATTAAGTGTGTGTCTTAAAAGTGTATGCCTACATGTTTGATTGTGTGTCTGGTATTGAATGTGTGCACCTATGTGATATAATTATGTGTTACGTGCTAAACGTGTGCAAGGTGAAGCAAAGTGGCTAGTTATGCATCAAATTGACTTTGTGAATTATTAAATGCTTGAACTGTTGCTTGTAATGTGTGTATTTGAATGTCTTTGATTGAGTTGTGTTATGCTTGACTTGATTATCGTGCTTGAATGACTTTGATGATTATACTGTTTCACAAACTCTTTCATTAACATGTTTGCGTAATAGTTTAAAGAATAATTATACATATGCAATTGTTTGGCATGCATACATAGCCGTCGAATGGTAAGAAAAACTCCTTCCTCCCCTGAAGAGAGTTGATTAGTGGCAGGCCTTCCAAATTATGTTGATTAGCAGAAATGAGAGGCAATTAATCAGCCTTTATTTGGGAATTGGTGGATATAGTTGGAGCTCAGTTATTGGGATTCTTCTAAGGCCTTCTTCAATGCTTAGCGGTCATAAATTAGTAGCCTCTTTTGGGGTTTTTATATGACAGTTCTTTGGAGTATATTTTTGGTATTTTCTTATCAGCTATTCATTTGGTATTCTTTTGTCGGCATCTCTCAGAAGAATTGGTATATGGGATTCTTTTTAGCCTTATTATCTGGTATTATTTACAATACTCACTGCTCGGAACTTTTATTGGTATTTTCTCTCCGCTCTTAGTTGGGATTCTATTCTTCTATGGTATTCGTACCAACGGGATTCTTATTTGGATTTCGAAGTAGCGTCTCTATTGGAGCCTTTATTTGGCCTTATTAAGTGAGGTTCGCAGATAATACTACTGGCATTTCTTAATGAGCTTCCACGAGAATTCATATATGGTATTCTTGCTTAGCAACTGATGACGAATAATCAGAGTTTGTTGTCAGTTGATGCAGATGTTCTCTTGGGGAGAAGAATTGCGTGGACGCAATTAGTTTAATGGGGAGATGATGTGACGTCCGAGATTTAGCCATGCATTCAATTAATGTTACATCCTTTATTTGTGCACCTCTTTCTATGCCTTATTAATTGTCTTCTTAAATTACTATTCACTCCGTTTTTAAACTGCATTCTATTAGTTAATTAGTATTTTTATTAAATCATATTAATTGTTAAAGTAGTGGGAAAAATGTGCAATTGAGCTAGAGGCGATAGGAGAGCTCGTTTAGAAAATAATTTTTGTAGTTGAATGAATAGTGTTGCGTAACATAACTTAGGGAATGAATTAGCTAGCATTCATTTTACTATCTAGGCTCGTTTTAAGCTAACTAAGCGCATTTAGTGAACCATTTAAGCAAGCAACTTAGCCCCATTTAATATATAACTCACACAACACACACATTAGCTCATAACTTAGCAAAAAAAAAAGAGAGCATGCTGAAAACACTGTAGCAAATCCGAGAATTGCATTGGAGAAGAAATAGAGTTTTTTTGCTCAACAAATCCTCATTCCAAGCCAAGCCAAGCTAGGTGCAAGTGGTTTAGGGTGTCTACTAGCCTCCTAGGAGCTCCTACGCGCATTGGTGAGGGATTTCACGGCTTATTTTCGCATTTTAAAATAGTTGCTATTTTCTTGATTTGTTGAAAATGTGTTCAAATGCTATTGTATTGATTATCTATGCTATTATACCTTGTATATGAGTGCTAGAGAACATATTTGAGCCATCGTTTCGCAATTTAAACGGTTAGAATCGTTAGTTTGATTTTTAGGGTGAATAGTGACATTTTTCTAGGGTTTTGTGTAATTGCTCGAATTAGCTTGATTAAAGGCTTCTAATAGATGCCTTAGGTGCTAGTGAAGGTAATCTAATAGCCCCGTGCACTTGCATTGTCCTTAAATCTCTAAAAATGTAAAATAGTCGACTTTAATTTGGGGCTTTCGGGGTTAATGCAAATCCGGGTGAATTCAGGCTTCAATTCTAGTATCCTTAGGCTACCTAGGTGCTATAGAAGCCTTGATATCCTTTGTTTGAAGCCTGAACATTGTATGTGTAGTTTAAAGCCATAAGAGGGAATTTGAGGCTTTCGGGGTAATCGCAGCCATTTGAATGAGTTAGAGGGTTGAGAGAGTACCTTGAGGGTTAGTTAGAAGGTTGGGAGAGTTTCCTTTGGAAATCGAATCATCAACCTTGGTTTGGGAGAGAAATAGTTCGTAAAACAAAGGGGTTTAAGGGCAATTTCGGTTGACTCACACTTCTAAACCCATGGCATGACTCCTTAAGTGTTTATATGTGGTTTCAAGTCGATTTGGAGCTTTTGGTATGATTCTATGCTTATTTTGTATATGTTCCTTTGTAAACTGCTTATTAGCTTCTATAATTGCTTCTATGCTAATTGCCTCGAGGTCAACCTACTTTGTTGATCCTCATATGTGTTAATGCTTATATTATTGCTATTAACTTGCCATTGTTAAGTGCATTGCATCGTGGTTGCGCAACCATAGTGTCAGGGCGGATGTGTTGAATATCGGCTGGGCGACAAAGGGCTTGCCAGTGGATATTCAAACTCCGTACCCTAGTCCCTCATTCGCCTGGTCCGGAGATTGCCAGGGGATGTTGTGTCATAGGATTATCGGGGTATATCCGGAGTACACCCACTGGAGTGTTTGGGGTTATGCCGGCTTATCGTGATCGTGCTCGTGGTTCGTGGATCGTGAATGAAGACCAGTGAAGATTGGTGTATAGGAGATTGTGTGAAATGTATCCTTTTAAATGTGTGGTTACTTATGTTATCATTGCTTCTTAAATTGTCTAAGTGATATTGTTGTATAACTGTATTATCTGTTGCATTGCACGCCCCGGGACTATATCCCTCACTGGGCAACAGTGGTTGCTCATACCTCGCTAACATGTTTCAGGTGGCACAGTTGGTGGAGTTGCCTTAGCTGCTGTGTGATATTTGTCTGAGGTGGATGTGCTTTCTGGTTGCTATGTGAAGAATTTGTTGTCCTATGTATAATCTATTTTGGGGCCTTAAAGCTCATGTATGTATTTGAGTAATATGTAAGCTGGAAGTCTGATAATGTAGTAGCAGTGGTAATTCTATGGCTTGTAATAACTTATATTTCTATTTCTAGTTGCTTTGCATGCTTGGGAGTGAATGGCTTAGTGTAGAATGTTTTATCTCTAAGTATGTTTTAATGTTATCCTAGAATGGCATGGTTATTAGACTATATTATAAACAAGTTACTTGCATGCTTGTGTGGTTTTGGAACTGTTGTTTGCTTCAAGGCTCGGATGGCCGTGAATCTTTAAATATTTAGCCATGAAAAGTTTGTTTACCTTGTAGTTACCTTATTTGAGAATTTACAGGTTTTCAGAATGTCCATAGTACAGGGGAAACTCTGTCCGTTTTTCCCCTAAAATTTTGTGATCGGGTTTGGTATTAGGTTGAGAATAGCATGGTTATTAGAGCCTCCGGTCTTGTGAGGTATCGGAGCGTTACACCAAGCCAATCCAAGCCTAGAGCTAGTAGTTTAGGGTGTGTGCAAGCTTCCTAGGTGCTTCTATGCACATTGGTGAGGGATTTCATGGCTTATTTTTGCATTTTAAAATAGTTGTTATTTTCTTGATTTGTTGAAAATGTGACCAAATGCTAATGTATTGATTATCTATGCTATTATACTTTGTATATGAGTGCTAAAGAACATATTTGAGCCATTGTTTCGCTTTTTAAACGGTTAGAATCGTTAGTTTGATTTATGAGGTGAATAGTGACATTTTTCTAGGGTTTTGTATAATTGCACGTATTAGTTTGACTCAACACTCCAAATAAATGCTTTAGGTGTTAATGAAGGTAGTCTAATAGCCCCGTACACTTGAATTGCACTAAAATCGCATAAAACATGAAATAGCCGACTTTAACAAAGAGGTTTCGGGGTTAATGCGAATCCGGGTGGATTTGGGCTTCACTTTTAGTATTCTTAGGCTACCTAGATACTATAGAAGCTTTGCTAACCCTTGTTTGAAGCCCGGATGAGGTAGGTGTAGTGTAAAGCTATAAGAGGGAATTTGGGGCTTTCGGGGTAATTGCAGGCTTTTGAATGTGTTTGAGGGTTGAAAGGGTTCCTTAAGGGTTAGTTAGAAGGTTGGTAGAGTTTCCCTTTGAATTTGAATCATTAACTTTGGTTTGGAGGAGAAATAGCTTGAATAACAAAGGGGTTTAGGTGCAATTTCGGTTGTCTTGCGCTTCTAAGACCTTGGCATGACTTCTTGAATGTTTAAATGTAGTTTCAAGTAGGTTTGGAACTTTTGATGTAATTCTAATTATATCTTGTATATGCCCCTTTGTAAAACTGCTTATTTGCTTGTATAAATTGCTTCTATTCTAACTGCATTGAGGTCATCCTACTTTTTGTCCTTAAATGTGTTTATTGATTATATTGTAATTGTTATCATTCTTGCATTGCATCGTGGTTGCGCAACCTCATTGTCGCGGCGGATGCGATGGCCTCGCTGGGCGGCATCGGGCTTGCTAGTGTTGGTTGCCTTAGCTCCGTCTGCTATTCCCTCACTCGCCTGGTCCGGAGATTGCCAGGGGGTGTTGGGTCATAGGATCGGGTACATCCGGAGTACCCATTGGTGTAAGGGATGCCAGCATATCGAGATTGAGATCGTGGTTCGTGGATCGGGGATTGAAGATTTGGAGTGATAAGGGTTATCGATTGTATCCTTTTAAAATGTGGTATTAGAATTGTTATTCATTGTTTATCTATTGTATTAATTGTGTTAAGTTGCTGCATTGTACGTCCCCGGTAGACCTTATCCCTCACTGAGCAATTGCGATTGCTCATACCTCGCTAAACATGTTCAGGAAGTGCTGAGGGTGAACCCCAACTAGTTGAGGTGCTAGTGGAAGAGGAAGAAGTTTAGGCTGAGCCTTTGCCCTAGTTGTTGTGTGTTTGTTGTCTAAGATGGATTTGCCTTCTTGTTGTTACATGGTGTACTTGTATTGCTATAGCATGATCTATTTTGTGGCCTTAAGGCTATGTATATTCTTGTAGTTGCAAGTTGAAAGCTATTGGTTGTAATGTTAGCTTTGAGATATTATGGCTTGTAATAACTTTTAATTCTCCTTTTAGTTCTTGCATGCTTGGGGGTATATGTTTAGAGGTGTTGATTTCAACTTCTAAAATTGCTCTAATGTTATCATAGGATGGCATGTTAAAAAGGTTTAATGAAAAGTTAAGTTAGGTGCATGCATGTGTGATTTGGAGCTGTTGTTTGTCTCCTTGCTTGGATGACCTTGAACCTTTGAATTTTAATTATAAAAGCTTATTTTAGTATATTGTGGCTATTTTGAGCATTTACAGGTTTGAAAAATATCTGCGGTACAAAGGAAACTCTGTCCGTTTTTTCCCTAAAATTTTGTGACCGGGTTTGGTATTGGGTTGAGAATAGTATGGTTATTAGAGACTCCGGTCTCGTGAGGGATCGAGGCATTACAGAGAATGCTTACGGCGCATAGTAGATTCAAGAGTTATGTTGATAAGCGTCGTCGGGACTTGGAGTTTGCAGTCAGAGATCGGGTTTTCTTGAGATTGTCTCCTCGTAAGGGGTTTGCTCGTTATGGTAAAGGTGGTAAGCTGAGTCCGAGATTTGTTGGGCCGTTTGAGATTACTGGCAGGGTTGGTAAGTTGGCATATTGATTGGTTTTACTGGAGAACTTCTCTAATGTCCACGATGTATTTCACGTGTCTAATTTGCGGAAATATAATCCGGATCCTTCTCATATTCTTGAGCCAGATCCATTACAACATCGTGAGAATCTGACTTATGACGAGCGTCCGATTCGTATTCTTGATCAGATGGAACGAGAGTTGAGGTCGAAGAAGATTCCATGGTTAAGGTATTGTAGAAACATCACGGTATTGAGGAAGCTACTTGGGAGAGACGAGATCAGATGCAGCAGCATTACCCAGATCTGTTCGGTACATCAAGTAAGAATTTCAAGTGTGAAACCCCACTTTTCTATCATGTCTCGTTTTACGTGTTTATTCTCGTATTACGTGAATTGACCTGTTTATGTGCTATATGACTTAGAATGTGATAATTTTGATATTAATAGTCCTAGAACATGCTAAATGTGCATTCATAAAATTTTCATAAAAAACGGAGTCAGAAATTTTATCATCGACTTTTAGTGAATAGTATTTTTGAAACACGTTCGCTAAAATTTTGAAACTGGTTTTTTAACCCTTCTAGACCTAGTCCTCGGACTTTAATATACCTGTGTTTGATGAAAACGGATTTCAAATCGACTTAGGAATTTATTAGGGTTTTTACACCGACTTTTGCGAAAATCGAGTTTTAAGCCGACTCGAGTAGAATTGTTTGGATGTAAAACTTCTTGTCACCTAAAAATAACCTACTTGAGCTATCTTAGGAGTTGCATATTTTTTTTGAGCATTGGTGATCAAGAAAATGAATTTAAAGTCAAGAAAACACTAAAAATACTAAAGTTCTCAACTTTGGCTTTCATTAAAATATTGACCTTTATACATATATCACCAACACACACTCAACACAACACAAAACATACTCCTCAACACACACAAAGGGCCGAGAGCTTCATGGGAGATTAAGCCAAGGTTTTCTTCAAGTTTTCAAAGCAAAATTTCAAAGAAAAAGCTAGTTTTTGTCCGTAGATTTTTGTGCCGAGTTGGATTCTGCTTGTTGGGCACACATTGCACGCATATCTAGGCTTATATCGCATCAAAGGTGAGAGAAAAATTCTAGATCTCAAAACTCATCTTTTATGTTTTTGCGAATAAATGATTGTTGAACCGTTAGAATGTTAATTTGAAGTTAGATTATTGCTCCATGCATGCTAGGGATTATTTATATGTAATCTTACGAGATTTGAACCGTTGTAGCATAATTATTTATTTTCGGGTATTTAAAGTTGAGTTATTTGCCATTTCTTGATTATCTTGAGTTGTATTGGTTGAAATCGATTGCCGTCGATTTTTAAAAGTTTGATAATTACGTGGTAGCGCCGTTGTAATGCCGAATTTTTGATTGCGAGGTCGGTGCTAAAGTCCAAAAATTTCAGCCAAGACACACTAGGGTTTTAGGGTTATTGGGCATGATTTAGATGTGTTTTGGTTGGTTTCTGAGAGGGCTAATGTAGTTAATTAAATGGGTGAGTGTTAGAAACTGATTTGGAGTTGTTTGGATCAGTAGAATGTAAGATATGAATATTTGAAGTTTAGGTTGTCTTTCTTTAAAATGTTAAATTATGCCTTTAGTTGATTGGGTGTGGTTTGAGTGATTGAATTGTGAGTTGATGATAGGTAAACTAGGGTTTGATTGTGTGTTTAAAGTATGTTCGATTGGATGGCCTACTTTGTCATCTAACCTAGTTATTTGTTGTTAAATTGATTACTGATGTTATTGTGATGATAATATGATTATTGATTGATTTATTTATTATTGATTGGTGATTGATGAATCGGGAGATAGTCAACGGAAAAGGTTGTCCTCCTGTGAATGATTGATGTTTATTATTATTGTTGAGTCTTTGGTATGTGTGTGCCACCTCTCGGGCAGCATCGGGCTGTTGGGTTGATAATGGCATGACTATCAGAGACTGCCTCCAGCTCGCATGATGGAGGTGTCATGGAGGGAGAGGTTATTGAGGTACCTCGGGTGCGTGAGTTTATAGGAGTCACAAGAAGGTTGTTATGATCGTGATGGCGTTTGAAGCTACACCAACTAGTGTATCCTTTATTGAATGGTCATTATAGTTTATGTGATGATAATTTTATTGATGTTATTGTGTGTTTACTTGCTCAAAGGATCATTTTCAAGGAGTATAGTAAATACTGTTCGAGATCTATCGGATCCTCACTGGGCTTATTTTATATAAGCTCCCTCTCTATTATTGCATGCTTACAGGTGTTGTAGAGCAGGACTACGGGTACATGCCTCCTGAAGAGGAAAATGTGCCTTTAGTGGATGAGTCTTATGTTCCAGAGTCTTATCCTTGATGTTGTATTGTTTTACTATCTTGTATATTAACCTAGTTGACTTTTATATGCTTTGTAGTTCATAATGTAAAAGATGTTGAAAAGATGATGATCTTAATGATGCTAACTTAGTAGCCTTCTTTTGTTTATGATTAGGTTGCTAGATTGGTTCAATATATTTTGAAATGTATATTAAGGTTTATGTATTATGTTGGAACGGAGGCGTATAACAAAAAATAATTATGGTGTAATATGGTTATGTTGTATGTTGTTATATTATTGAGGAGTTGTTTGTTGTATGGTTTATGGAGTTGATGTATGATGTTCTAATGAGGTTGGTTTAGAGCCTCGGTATCCTATTTACTGTCGTTATACTGCCAAAATTCTGTTGCGTCGTGACTAATTATAGGAGGGGTCGAGTTGAGGCGTGACAGAAGAGAAATATCAAATGTCCTTGGATTGCTTGTATTTTGAGTTGGATAGTTATGTGGATTTTATGTGAAGTTAATGAGATTTCCTGGCTTGTAACTTTATTTTGTAATCTTAAATGTAATTGTATTGGGTTTATACGTATTTGTGTTGCCATGCAAGGTTGTAATGTAAAGTTTAAAGGCTTGTAAGAATTGTTCATCGTGAATGGTCTATAATAACTTAGTGAATTTACTTTATTGCATGCTTGTTTGGTTTGATTGGAAGTTGGTTGGTCGACTTAAAATATAAGAAAATTAAACAAATAAGATTAGAGTGGTATGATAACTAGTTTTATAATATAGAATTTCATCAACTAATAAGAAATTCATGCTTGTGTGTTTAGATTGTTATAGTAGGAAGGCTCGGATGGCCTTGTAGACTCGGGAATGTTGTACTATTGGTTGTGGACCATTTATTCTGCCTGCAGGGCTTTTAGTTTAGTCTTAGAAATAGGAAAAACTCCGTTCGTCTTTTCTCTTTTTTATTGACCTCGAGTTTTGGATCGGGGCTCTGATCTCGAGAGGGATCGGGGTGTTACAGGTGGTATCAGAGCTTAGTTAGCTCTTAGCCGGGAGTCCTTGGTCTAGCGGGTAGCGACCCTTGAGTGCGTGCATGTGAAATGTGTTTTGAATAAGTATGTGCTTGCATGTGGGCTTGTGTTTGTTTGAGTGAAAATGTGTTCTTATGTGTTATATTTGCATGAAATAGGAAGATTGTGTGATATGCATAACTATGTGAATATATGTGACTTGTATGAAAATGTGTTTCGAGGTGAATTGCTTATGTGAAATATGAATAACATGTTAAATATGCACCTATGTGACTATGAGTGCCTCTGTGTAATGTATTTGTTAATATATAAATACTTAATATGTTTTCCGTTGCATACATACATTACCCGTGAAATGGTAAGTAAACTATCTTCTATAGAGATGGTGGGTTTTATGAAGATATGGACCAGCAGAGCTGATTGCAGTTTATATCAGAGATCAACAAGGAGTACTTCGAGGAGCAAGCTTGGGATTCTCTTTGGGTATTTCTTTTGGTAATCTCCTTCGCAATTCTAGCAGGGAGTTCCTATTCAATAATATTCGGTATTTTCTCTGGTATTCACATTGGGTATTCTTCCTTAGAATTCTTCTTGGTACTTTCTCGATACTTCTTATTTGGATTTCTTATTCGGGACTTCGCTTATGGTATTTCTTTGGTATTGCTATATGACGATTCTCGGTGGCATTCGTATGTGGGAATTGTTATCAGACTCTACTCAGCTTCATCTTTGGTATTCACCTACAGATTTCCTATTGGTATTCCTCAGCACAACTAGATGGGATTCTATTATGATAATCATATTCAGACTTCTAGCTAGTATTTTCAAAGTAGCCTTTATTTGGCTACTTTACTCAGGATGTTTCCCATGGGGTTCTTCTGGTATTCTTATTGGATCTCCTAGTGGTATTATTATGGGTATTCTTGTTGATATTCTCGGTAGAGCAGAGTTGTTATAGTTGATGCGGATTCTTTTGAGAATAAGGAATTGCGAGGACGCAATTGTTTGAAGGAGGGGAGAGTGTGATGCCCGAACTTAGTAGATAGTGCATAATACTTGTTTGCATATGATTATGTGCTTATTAAAGTGTTTATGTTAAGTTTATAGTTTTTTTAAGGATAGTTGCTATTCACTTGCGTTTTCGACTGTTTATTTTCTGGATTTTATATTTTTCCCATAACATTTGACATTTAGGAGGCATGAGAAAATTGGAATTACATGCATAGTATATCGGGAATGTGAGCTCTAAAATGTTGTGTAGTGAGTGAATAGTGATTTTAGCACCTTTGTATTGGGCTTTTACAATGTTTTAGCTTTATATTGCATTTTAACTTAGCTTCTATTGCACCTACTTAGCCCAAACCCAAACCCATGACCCAAATACCTATTTAATACCTCTTGTAATACATATACATACACATATAAACAAAAAAATTAGAGCACAAGAACCCCCACCCCCCCCACCCCAAAAAAAAAAAAAAACGTGTGAGTTTTATGGAGCCAAGAAGGAGAGAAAAATTGGTAAGCTTTACCATTTTCTGTTGTACTATTGGTTGTAGGAAGGCTTGGATGGCCTTGTAGACTCGGGAATGTTGTACTGTTGGTTGTGGACCATTTCTTCTGCCTGCAAGGTTTTTAGTTTAGTCCTAGAAATAGGAAAAACTTCATTCGTTTTTCCTCATTTTTTTTGACTTCGGGTTTTGGATCGGGGCTCTGGTCTCGAGAGGGATCGGGGTGTTACAAGTCCTCCCACAAATGCAAGAGCTCTAGGTTGTCTACACAAGCTTGAATGAGCCTCTTTAACCACCAAAGTTTTTGTGCTAGGCTACTTAGTGATGAAGATTAAGATAGAGAAATAGTTGAAGTCAAAACAATTTTTCTTCTTCTTCCTTTTCAGTTTTGCTGTGAGCTTGAGGAGAAAGAAAAAAATATATTCTTTTTGCTATATTGTGTGTATATAATTTAGAAGACAAGAGTTAGTGGAATATGACATTTTCCCACTTATCTATGCATACATTATACATGTATAATACTACTATTCAAACTTGGCCAAGTATTATGTCTTGCTTCTTCTTAGCCATGGATTTCAAGACTTAATGGCTAAGTTAAAGATGTGGAGCAATCCTAGCCAAGCATTTGACATCTTGCATTTCCAAGACTAATATGTATATATACATATCATTTACATATATAATTAATTAATCTTGTACTTGTACAATTAATTTAATCTAATTACCATTAGTTTAAATTAAGGAAATAATCTTTCCATATTTGTACTTTTGCCCCAACACTTATAAATAATTACTCATTTGGCCCATTACTAATTAATGCCTTTAATATATTTCGGGAATATCTCCGCCATTTCTAAAATACCCTCATGTTCTAAAGTGACGTCTAGTAACGTATCAAGACAATTTATATGGCAATGAAGTCAAACACATGACTCTATTTATAGTTGCGAATTAATGTACAATTTAATCCTTCTATTAACATGTTATGATCGAGCAAAGACCATGAAATGATTAAGTCTATAAACTCGATGACAATGCAAACGTCTAAAAGGGTAGAATGAGAGATGACATCCACGGAAACACTTTTCCATCATCCATGCCTTGGACAAGGACTTCTTCATTGTACAACCGAAATTAGATTGCATAGGACATCACCTCACACTTGAGGTTAATAGATCCTTTCTCGACAATTACTTGTCAACCACTATACCAAAAAGATAATATGCAAGAGGTCATAATTCATCTTGACAAATCGAAGACGAGTGTTGTCCAATTGGTAGTATTAAATTCTCAATATATGCTACAACCATAATTTCTCAAGTCTAAGGATTATATGTACATTTGCAACGAATAACAAACTATTAATCCAAAGTCATGTAGTTTCTTATTCACATCACATTCAACAATCTATTCTACTAATAATCATTCACATGATTGTTAATCGCATCATATGCTATTATAGCTCATGGTTAACCATCCTTTATCATTAATATCAAATATCAATCAAAGGTAACAATCCATGTAATAGTCCATAATAGATTATTTTAGTCTCAGTCAAATAATCTAAGGACTATGAATAATTTTAGATATTCTTCATATGAAAGAAATACGCCAATATATTCCAAACCACTTTTAGAATACATTTCTTTATGAAAATATCAGGGGATACATTCATATAATAAAAGACGGAGAATATGAACATTCATAAAATGCCATTGATTAATATACAAGTTTATATTAAAATGCCCAAAATAGGTCATCTAACTACATAGCATTAGGGCATATAACAAATAATGCATTTTTGCATGGGCCTCTGTCTGAGAATGTTTACATGAACCAACCTCCGAGCTTTTGTAACTCCCCCTCACGAGACAGGAGCCCCGATCCCAAAACCCGAGGTCACGAAAATGAGGAATAATAGACGGAGTTTTCCCTGTACTTAGGCCTATCCACAAACCTGCACTCAGAAGAATCATCACAAACAACATCTACATAATGATCCATTTTCAATCCAAAAGACTATTTTAGCTTCCTTTTCCTTTTAGACGAGGTACGCACCTGAATCAGGACTTAAACAGTACTAATATAATACATTTACTAAGTTATCATACCACTCTAACTAACTTTAATTTAAACTATAATTACATCTCTTTATATAAAGATTACATTCAAAATCATTGAATTATACACAGGATCACTTAAGCAACAAAATAAATACAAGGTCATGAATTCAACTAAGTCTTTGCTTTACAAGTTGTGCAGTCACGAGCAAACACACTCCAATGCATAGAAACCCAGACATCTTGTAGGCACTTCAACTCCTTCGTACTAATCCTGAAAATGTTTGAAAGAGGGTGAGCAAAACACTATTGTTCAATGAAGGAGGGAAACAGTTATCCGAGAAGTTTTGAAAACCTTTCGTGCAATGCATATAGGCCAAATATTCAACTAACAAAATAAACCTTTCATTCATGATAATACAATTGAGCAACACATCTAGAAAACTATAACTTAAACAATAACAACATATAAGCAATTAAAGACCAATAAGGCAATAACAACATATAAACAATTAAAGATCAACAAGGCAATCATGCGTAACTTTTCGATGACTTAGGGCCCAAACGAAAGTTACTAAAAAGGATACAAGGTTAACCACGAGCACGAACCACGAACCATGAACCACGAGCCACAAACAAAAGATAATGATGATATCAATAGTGAGAACAATAAGTCGGCATCCCCTATACACCAAACGGGGGTACTCCGGATGTAACACCCTGTTAATCCTATGACCTAACTCTCCCACGGCAACATCCCTAGTGAAAGAGAGACTAGGTACCATGGTAGCCGAGGTATACCGGCAAGCCCAATGCCGCCCGGTCTCCCCGACACTATCATGCCCAAATAGTTGCGCAACCATGATATCGAAAACAAAATATAGGAGTTTTCACTCGATGGTATCTATGAATCCAAGGAAAACTGATTCGATAGCCACATCAAATAAACATCTATATACCACATAGATACAATCATCTTTATGTATAACATTCACATTCAACTAATATCATCACTTTCTAATGAATGCCAAATTATGTAAACACAATTAAACCAACTTGTAACATTTCATCTGTAAACAACTACTCTTCATAAAAATAACTTTTATAGCAATAAGTTAAATACAACAATACCAAAATCAACTAGTTACTATCGCAACAATTGACATTAACTTCAAGACTCATATACAAGTAGCATACTAACACCTAAGCCACACAACTCACCACCTAACTACACCAACTTTATAAGAGCACTTTATGGCACTAATAAACATTAAGAAACCTCACTTTAACCTACGACTAATGCTTAATCCCAAAAAGTCCCTTTGTCACTTTAAACTACAATACCTTAATATGTACATTAAAACAACGCCATAAGTGCACCATAAACACTAACACACACATTTAGCACCAACCAACACAACCATACACACCCAGACAACAAAACACACACATAGCCTCTCTAAGTTCAAACTCAATAAACTAAGTTCTAAGCAAGTTCTACTCATTTTAAGCATTAATCTAGTTACAATAGCACCTATGACACTTAATTTAAGCAATAGAACAAGCAATTATCTCATCAATCATAACTTAGGCAAAAGTTACTATTCATCATCTTCTACAATTAACTACTTTGCATTTCTATGGCTAACAAGTATAAAAAGTTCTAAAGAATGTTCTATTAACTATAATAACATCATTAGAAGTAAGATTAACCATAAAACCAACCATTTGTAATAAATCTAACATTTTACAAAATCTTGAAACAAACTTTAAATGCAAATAAATATGCAATCTCTCACCAAAATCAACTTGTAGAAGCTTGGAACTAGCTTAGAATGGCCTTAGATCACCTCCACCTTGCTTGAATGACACAAGAGAACAAAACCCTAGCTTGCAATTTTTTTTTCTTTTCCTTCTCCTAGTCGTTGGCCATAAGGCCTTTTTTCTTATTTTTTGTTACTTTTTATGTTATATTATGCAATATATATGTATATAAGTATATATGGGTAGATATATTATGGGTTGGGCCTGGGTTTTACTTAGAAAAATATATATATGTTAGTTAAATATAGCCCAAAGTTAAGCTAACTAAAAGAAGCCCAAAATGCATTCTAGTTGTTACTACTCATGTGATACATAAAACAATTTTTCTACTTGCTTTCCCGAAGTTCTTTGCAAATAAAAGTTATGAACGTATACCCAAAAACACATATATAATAAGGAAAAAATATGAAATTTGCAAAATAAAATACTTTAATTTTTACCCCGGGTTCAAGGCTCATTTTAAAAAGATAAAATTTAATATATTAGGTATAAAGAAAAATTCCGTATAATATAAATGACAAAATAATAGGTTAAAATATTTATTTGAATTAGTTAAATGTTAGTTGCACATTTAAGGAAATAACCAAAAGTAAAACTACTAAATATACACAAAAGTTAAAGTAAACATATAATTTTATACAAATACTTTAAATAAACATATAATTATGTGCAAATAAGTATTATACACTATTTACTAGGTCCGGGGTGTCACAGCTTTGTTCATCCATCATATCCTAATCACGTGTATAAATCGTAAAAAGCTTTATATAGGCTTAAACATGCACCTCATGCCTGGTATTCGCGTCTTAGTACTTTTCTATGTCAACTTGGTTTTTGCATGTAAAAAATGGACACCTCTTTTTTCCTCCGCGCAACACGGTCACTATTTATCTTCTTGTCTATGTTGATGATATTGTTATTACTGGTTCGTGTCCTTCTTATATTGCTTCCATTATTCGCATGTTTGATCGTCTGTTTACATTAAAGGATCTTGGTCATTTATCGTACTTTCTGGACATTCGAGTTCAACATTTGTCTAGTGGGCTATTACTCTCTCAAAAAAAGTATGTTACTGATTTACTTGTTCGGTCGAAGCTTAAGGGTGTTAAATCTGTGTCCTCCCCTATTGCACCGAATCAACAAATGCCTCTTCACACTAGTGACCCTTTTTCTAATCCGACACACTACAGGAGCATTGTTGATGCTTTTCAGTATTTGACCATCACCCATTCGGACATTGCGTTATCAGTTAATAATGTATGTCAATTTATGCACCAACTGACTGAAGCTGGGTCAGCAGTGAAACAGATTTTGCGTTATCTCAAAGGTATAATCGCACATGGGTTACATATCAGGGCATCTTCTGAATTCTCTCTTCATGCCTATTCTGACTTTGATTGGGTTGGGTGTCCTGATGATCGCCGCATCACTCATGATTACTGTGTCTTTTTGGGTCCCAATCTTATCTCATGGTCTGCCAAGAAACAACCTACCACTGCTCGTTCTAGTATTGAGGCAGAATATTGGGCGATTGCCTATGCTACAACTGAGATTTACTGGATTCAGCTTTTACTTGTGGAGCTTTATCTCCCTTTGTCGTCTTCTCCTACCTTGTGGTGTGATAATATTGGTGCCACCTATCTGACTGTCAATCTAGTTTATCATACACATACTAAACACATTGGGGTTGATGTGCACTTTGTTCGGGAAAAGGTTGTTGCTAAGCAACTACAAGTTTATTTTATATCCACTGTTGATCAATTGGCTAATGTAATAACCAAGGTTCTTTTTGTTGTGAGATTCACTAAACTACAGGACAAGCTTACCGTCTCTGATCCGATTTTGCTTGAGGGGACATGATGTAACGCCTCGATCCCTCACGAGACCGGAGACTCTAATAACCATGCTATTCTCAACCCAATACCAAACCCGGTCACAAAATTTAGGAAAAAAAAAAGGACAGAGTCTCCCCTGTACCGTGGACATTTTGAAAACCTGTAAACACTCAATAAAACCACAACATAACAAGACATTCATTTATAACTAAAGATCTTAGCTTTGAGGCCATCTGAGCCTTAAGACAAAATATAATCATACAAGCAGGCAATTAAAAGGCAATAATACCTATCTTTAGCTATTACATTCCAACTACTCTAACAAACCATATAAGTTCTTAATTTAATCACTATCTAACAAGCTGTACAAAGTACATACAAGACTTTAAAGGGTTTCAAAACAATACAAAATATACACCAAGTTCCATCTGTACAATAGCTTCTAACCACAGCAGGATAAGCAACCAACAGCACGACACACAAGGTAGTTATTCTAACTGCACCTGTAACATGTTAAATCGAGGAATGAGTAACCAAAGTTACCCAGTGAGGGAGGTGATACAACATATCGAGGCGTACAACATGATATGCAACAGAATAATAGTATTTCCAACACCAAATAACACAACCAAGTAAACAAGTAATTAACCATATTTTAAAAGGATACGGTTCTACTTCAAGTCTTCAATCTCGGACCACGAGCCATGAACTTCATGCTAATGTCGGCAAACCCATACACCAACAAGTTGGGATACTCCGGATGTATCCCGATCCTACGACCCTTTCTCCTAAGGTAGGTCTATGCCCAGCAGGTGAACCAGTATGCCTCAGCGAGAAGGGAATAGGCACCATGGTAGTCGAGGGAGCACGGCAAGCCCGATGCCGCCCGTGTTTCTCGACGCTACCATGTCCGAAAAGGTTGCGCAACCCAATATTCGATCACAATAATTCAAGCAATGACAATATAATTCAAGAATTACATAAATGAGGGACAACAAGTAGGTTGCCCTCGCACGTAGATTATAATGAATAAGCCATATAACAATATAAATAAAAGACAAGTGTATTTAGTCTATTCATATCAAAGTACACGTAATTATAAGCAATCATATTAAACTATACAATTTATGAGCTGTAAAACAAATTAAGATGCACAAAAGAATGTAACTCTCTCACCTGGAATTAAGCCAAGCACGCATGAGAATAGCTCCGATTTACTTCAACTTTCCTGAATTAGCTCAAGTATGCAACCCTAGGGTGTTCATATAAGTTTAGCAATTAACTATATCAATTCCAACTTAACTCTTACTTAACTCAATCCTACAACATTAGAAGCTAGACTTATGATCACTTATTCACACAAGTTCATAACCCACACACAATTGAACTACAAGGTTCACCTTAACATATCATTAGTCAATATAGAAGATATTAAAAGTATCAAATACCATCAAGTTAAGATTATAAGTTATAAATTTCAATTACTCTTATTTACAGCAATAAATAATCATATAACTAGATGAGCTATCCTTATAGTCCTACTCTTTTAGTATACAATGTTTATTACAATTTAATCTTAACAAAGTACAAGTAATATAAACATTATAACAAGTTATAAGCATTAAATATGAAAATAATTATACGAACACTAAGGGGTCAATGTCCGATAATCATGAAACTTCACGAAATGCTCACAAATGCCAAACAATAACATATAAAGGCAAGATATACAAGCACCAATGCTAATTTAAAGGCTAAGCATGAAAACCTCGAGTTTCCCTTTTGTTATCCTAAGTCATTTAACTTCAAACCGAAGGCTATGACTCAAGATTCACAAACTAACTATTCTAATATTCTAGTTACACATTATGGCACACTTAGAACCCTTTAAATCATTCATTAACCCGTATTAACCACAAAAGCCCCGATTATTCCTTTGTGCATTTGAACTACAAGTATCTTAATCAAAGCTCAACTAAGAGTTAGAAAGCAAATTTAGTCCCTACTTACCCTAAGAACACCAAATATATCAACCAAATTCACTCGGATACACGTTTGACCCAAAACCCCTTTGTAACTTAAACCGTTTTCCTTCAAAACTCATGTTATGGTTCTAGATTCGTGAGTGGTCTATTCCATGCTTCTAGTTAAACCATTAGACACCCTTAGGACCTTCGAAGTTGCCCAAATACCCACGTTTAGCACTAAATCTCCAATTTCCCTCTTATAGCTTCGAACTACACCTATCTTAACCGGGCTTCAAAAAAGAGTTAGCAAAGGTTCTATAGCATCTAGGTAGCCTAAGAACACTAAAAGTGAAGCCCGAATCCACCCGGATTAGCATTAACCCCGAAACCCCTTTTAAAAAGTCGGCTAATTCACGTTTTATTCAAGTTTCGAGCAATTTGAGTGTACGGGGCTATTAGACTACCCTTATTAGCACCTAAGGTATCTATTAGAAACATTGAATCAAGCTAATATGCACAATTACACAAAACCCTAGAAATCCTGTCACTATTCACCTCTACGAATCAACCATTGATTTCTACCGTTTAAAATATGAAACAATAGCATCAATGTGGTCTCTACTACACGTATACAACATATATAAGCTTATTTGAGCATTGCAATAGCATTAGACAACATTTCTAACAAATCAAGAAAATAGCAACATTTCTAAAATGCACAAATAAGCATGAAAAACCCTCACCAATGCGAGTAGAAACTCTTGAGAGGCTAGCAAACACCTTAAACTACTTGCTCCTTGCTTGGCTTGGCTTGGCTTGAAGATTTGATGAGCAAAATCCTCTCATTCTCCTCCTATGTTGATTCTCGGATTTGCTACAGTAATTTCTGCATCTTCCCTTTTTTTTCTTTTTTTTTTTTGCTTAGTTATGACTTGTTGGTGTTTGGTTGATTATATATTAGGGTGGGGCCTATTTGGGTGAGTGTATGGTCTAACAAAATAAGCCTAGTTAACTTAAAAACGAGCCTATGATTGCAATTTTGTGCTAGCTAACTAAAACATATTGTTCATACGTAATACTATTCACTAGTTCACTAAATTATTTTCTAAACGAAGGTTCCTATCGCTCCTAACTCAAATGCATATTTTTCTCACTCCTAAAATAATTAATATGATTTAATAAAAATACTAATTCATTAATATAATGCAGTTGAAAAATGGAAAGAATAGTAACTAAGAAAGACAACAAGTAAAGCACAAAATTAAATGCGCAATTAATAGATGCAACAGTTAAAAATGTGTACGGTAGAATCTCGGACGTCACACATGATAACAGATTATCCTAGTTGTTATATTTTAAGTTTTGAAATGTTGTACTTTGAGTTTTAAAAATCAGTGTTTGTTACTCTAGGCTTATCTTTTAGTTAGGATTGTATAGTCCTCTGTTGCTATATATATGATGTACACTGTACATTCTCATTGAGAAAAATATTATACACTTTTTCAAGTCTTTCAAATATTATGATTAAGAAATGGTAATTTTCCTTCACGTGACCCCCTAATACGATGCATGTGAAGGAAAAGCTCGTTTGGATCCCACCTTTTAAAGAAACTAATGAAAAGATAGGAAGGGATTAGAAAAATTTTCTCGTTATTTAGATCACTTTATTTTTTTATATGCATCAAATACCTTTGAATTTAAGTAAGTTCTCATTAAAAACTGTCATAGGATCAAGCAGTAATACAACCAATTTGATATAACCGCACACTAACGCGAGTGTGAAACTATGGTTGAATCTTCTAAATCTATTTTTTTTTTCAGACACGCTTTTTCATCTATGTAAAGTATAATATAATAATAGATGATATTATATTCATCATATCCTATAAGCAGCTTGTAGGCTCTTCTAGCCCAGATGCCGTCCCTCCAGCATTAACACATGATGCTATAGCTGGTTGATCTCTGTATGTGAGGTTAACGTCTTCCATTTTTATGTCACTACACGGGTACTTTTTGCCACAGTTCAATTTCACTGCAACTGCTGTTGCCGATGTTCCATGAATGTCTTGATATGTGATATCGCTAATCTTGACACCTGAAACCTGTAATTGTCAAATAAAAAAGAAAAAAAATTGTATAAGAATCTTGATTAAGGCCAAATTTTAACTACTAAATCCATTTTTTGAATTCTAATTGAATCGATCAATGATAGTGTGTTTCCAAATAATTACCCTATCGGGTTCTTACCTGATCGGGACAATTTTTATGGTCAGGCCAGTAATTTTGGTCAATGATGATGGGATTTTGGACATAGACCATAACTGCATGTTGAAAAATAACATTTCTGACAAATCCATTGCTGGGCTTTGACCATGTCTTCACCCTTACACCATTTTCAGTGCCTGTAAATGTAACTGTTTTAACTGTCACATTTTGTACTCCAGGCTCTTGCAAATCCCAACCTAGGCTCCCTATGCTGCAATCAACATCCAAAAAAAACAAATGTATTAACATGATGCGTACATGGATACTCGCGACCTATGCTATCACTCAATTCTTGGAATTTGGAATTTTATGATGACATCAAGAGGCAAATGTCTTTAACCCATAAATAAAATGTAGAATTATTAGCCATGCATTTTGATAAAAATTTTGATTCGTTTTTCTTTGCTATGATAAAATAGATTAAAAAAAAAAAAAAAAAAAAGAAGAAGAAGAAGAAGCAAATGTGTTACCTTATTCCATGTCCAGGGCCGCAGGCGACATCTTCGATCCACAAGTTAGTACTACCAGGGCCTATTGATACACAATCATCACCTGTACCAATATGAGAGCTTAGTATGGTGACACTAGATGAAGATTGCACATGAATGCCGTCTGTGTTTGGGCTGGTGCCTGGAGCTGAGACTTTCACTCCTTGTAGCTTAGCATTTTGGCAGCCATCGATGAGAATGTGGAACATCTGGCTGTTAAGTGAGGTCAATCCATTGATAACTATATTGTTTGAGTTGTAAAAGGCCAGTGTCTGCACCCATGCATGTGGATGAAAAGCCAGTTAGACAATTTAATTTGTAGAAGTCAATCCCATCTATGCATTACCATATTACTTGTCATATGCTCAAATGGTATTATGTGGAGTTCTGTTGCAAAATAGTGGACCAAAAGTAATGTATGTCTATATTACTACATATATATAGCATGGCTTTAAGATGAATCAAGCTCCTTCTTATTATTTTTTTTTAAACTAAATATCATATATGTTAATTAGTAGCAATTTAACCCAAACAGGAGAGATGATATGATACTATATATGATTCACCGATATCATACATATTAGGAGTTTTATGTAGTAAATTTTTCTTTATTTATTTGAAAGAGATGATATGATACTATATATGATTAATTCACCGGTACCGTCCATATCAGAGTTTCATGTAGTATATTTTTCTCTATTTATTTGAAAAAGATGTAGGATACTATATATGGTATTTACCATTATAATTGTAGACGTAAGTTGTATTATTGCAAAAAAGAATGATAGGGCAGAAAAAATAATGAGTAATATAAAGTGGAATCGCTAACCACTTCCCCACGTATATAACCTTCCTCGAATTATCCGTCCAACCCAAACTTTTGTTCCATTCTTAAACTAACTATCCACACACCACAACAGAGAAAATGTACAAGAATATGAGAGGGTGCACTCCATCCCCAAGGACTACAATAACTGACCATTGACTATAACTTAGTATTGAGATCATATTTTAACTAAAAACGTTTATTAAAGCATGAACTTAGATGGTAAATCAGCCATTACCTCCAATTAACTAAACAAATTAAGGATTAAAAAATGGTTGGAGTATGATATAGGCATTTTTCTAACTTAACATACCGTTGATCCTTTTGGACAACTTTTTCCTGAGGTTTTGCAAGCCCATAAACTCAGTCCTTGACCATCTAGAGTTCCACCATAAATGGAGACGCCATTAACTCTCTCGAATTTCAGCCAGCTACCAGCATTTCCAATAACATTGTAATCAGAGGGAGCAACAAGAGTGCCATCGATGCGTATGGTTATGGCATTGTTCTTGCATGACTGTCCAGCAAACATTGCATTGCCGAGTAAGTACCTTCCAGGCGGTACGTAGATTGTTGCCGACTTGGTCGAGGCACAAGCTGCAGCCCATGCACTCAAGAAGGACTTGGTCGAGTCAGTTTTGCCGTTTGATTTGGCTCCAAACGTTTGCACATTGTACATTATATTATCTGCAGTTGATGAATAGAATAAGATAAAGACAAGTAGAGAAGCAAGACAAGTCCCTATGCTCATCATCTTCGGGGATGTCTATGTAACTAACACACACAACACGGGAGTGAAAGAGAGAAAGAGAGAAAGAGAGAGGTGGTAAGGAATTGAAGCGGTTTCTAAGGTATTTATAGGGTGTGAATGTTTTGATCATGCTGAGATTGGTCTGATGATTATTTTATTGGCTAACGTGACTGTACGTCATTATGTAAATTGTCGTTCTTTTTTGACGTGGGGAAATCAGGCAATTGCTTCCTGGAGAGGATAGGGTTATTTTACTTAGAAAATATAGAAAAGTCAGCCAAATTTCTGGTTCATATACAAAAGATAATGCGATCGGAATATATTCAACATGCCAAGGCAAGCTATCCTATCGGCCAGAAAATACTGAAACATGTTTCTCAAAATCTTTTTTTTTCAGCCAAATGAAATTTATTCATGTTGAACTACATAATGGGTTTTGGAGAGGAATCTTTGTGTAATAGTAAAGTTATTATTGTATGTCTTGAAATCTATTAGTTTGAAGTATCGCAAAGTAAAATTACATACAATAAACTATATTTCTGCGGTCCCTACGAGAGTTTTATGTATCAAATTATCCTAAAGTACATTGTGAATTTCTAGTCTGATAAGCTTGAGATGCTCATAATTTAAATCTTTACTAACCTTCAAATTGTTAATGAACAAAATGGTACCAAGACTACCTCTGAATTTACATCAAGATTGTTGTTGAAGAATGTTGGATATATACTTATTCTATATCGAAAAATCATAAATTTTAAAACCACTTTATAAAATTTTGTGTTACTCCACCTGACACTAATTAATTTTAGGATGAAACTTTAATTATCTTAATATGGCATAGGTCCTTAGTCCAATTACATCTATCGATCCACATGCTAGACATTTTATCCACTATGTGTGAGTTATATCCAATCCACATGTGACCCATCTTCCTTCAAAAAATCAAGTGACACATAAGGGGGTGTATTAAAATGTACAATTCCCTTCCGTATAGAAAAATCATAAAATTTAAGATCACTTTATAAGATTTTGGACTACTTTACTTAATATCAATTTGTTTTAGAATGGAACTTCATGATTGTTAATATGGTATTATACCACCTTATAAAATTTTGAATTACTCCACTTAACACTAATTAGTTTTAAAATGGAACCTCATAATTCTTAATATGATATCAGACCACTGTATACACGTTTGTTCAATCTTTTTTTTCGTGTCAATGTATAATCTTTAGATCGACAAGGAAAACTAGTGCTTCACGGTTTCACTGCGCAATTAATGACGCGCATCATGCCTAGCAAAAAAAGAAAAATGACGCGCATCATCCGGAACATTGAGCAAAGTTGGTTGTTTTTGAATCTGCCAATTAGGTTCTCAGACAATGAACGGATCATTGGCGATTGCATCAAATCTATTTACTGTGGCCGTAAAGTGGTCTTTTCAATTCTCGCCATGACTTTGACATTTTGTCTCTCGTGATTTTTCGTCTTCTTAACATTTCTAGCGTGTTTGGATTGAGGGGAAAAATTTATGAAAGGAGAGGAAATAAGAGAATTATAAAGAAAATGAAATAAGAGGATTAAATTATGTTTAGATTTGATAATTTTAGGAAAGAAAAGTATTATAAAAGAGTATGATTGTCTTTTATTTAGATTAAGAAAAAAATAGAAGGAATAAATAAATTTTATGTGTAAAATAATTTTTATAAAGTAAACTTACTCTTCCTCCTCTTCATTTTACCCCAAATTGGGGGAAAAAAAAAGTGAGTTTGGGAGGGATTGCTTTGACCCCTCTACTTCCTCCCCCCTTGAAAATCTTCCAAAACAAACAAGGGAAATAACTTTTTAATCTCTCCACTTACCTCCCCTTCACCACATTCCCTTCAATCCAAATAGACCCTCGTCTCTCATGACATTTCTTCTAAAACAAATTATGGTTTTTCTTTTTTCTTTTTATCAGAAACCTGAATTTAACTTCTTCCATTAAAGTGGAAGAATATATTAAGAGAAATGCAGAATGTTAATGGGCAAAATGCCTGTTGAAATCTGTTAACCTAAATTCAAATCCTTTTATATTATTTTTCTTCAAACCTATAGCGGATACTTTGTTCTTTGATGTTTTATCTTTTGTATAGGAGTTTCGGTTCATTTCTCTTTGATGTAATGGTCTTTTGATCCATCTTTTTACTTTATTTTTTCAATAATGATATCTTTTGTTCACTGATTTAACCAAAAGAAAAATGAATTTTATAGAAGAAAAAGAAAATTGAACTTTTTATACGACAAAAATATTCTTGCAGTTTTAACTTTATTTTAAAAATGCCCTTTATATTAAAGATTATTTATATGCATCAAATACTTTCTCGTTAGGAGTACTTAAATAATTATTCATTGAAATTAATATTCTTTCATCTCTTTTCCTTCTCCAATCCAAATAAAAAATTATAAATTTGTTTTATTTCCTTTCTTCTATTAAATTTTTGCAACGAAACGGGAGAACCAATTTCTTCTTCTTTCCTTTCCTCTATTATGTTTTTTTCTACCTTACTTTGTTTTCCTTTTTCTTGTGCAATCCAAACGTACTGGAAGTGTTAGGTAACCATGATCTTCAATTATAGTGTATTGACCAACCCAAGGTTGATTTTCCTATTCCATTTGTCATTGGCACATAAATTATCTTCAACAGTAGTGCCAAGCACTGAAGCAGACTGATACAGGCAACTTTACTGCTTAATGTTCGTTAATGCCAACAATTACACAATAACATCTCGAGTGACGTACGTATATACGATTGTAAGGGATGAATCATCTTAAAGCAAATGCTAATTATCATTTGCTATGAATAGTAACTAAAAAGTAGAACTGTAGTAACCTTTCATCTTTTACTACACATTCAATGCAACATAACTAGTATCTGTTTCATGATGTCATATTAAGAGTCAGCTTTAAAAATCTGTTCTTGCCTGAAAGTGCACGTCCCCAAACAAATTGTATTTACTCCATGTTAGAATCGAACAATACTTTAAGGCAGTATAAGTAGCATTTTTTTTCTTTTGTCAAAATATAAGTAGCATTGAAAGCCACACAAAGCACGTTATCTCGGGATTAGTATCGGTCAGCAGAGTGTTTTTACTCATAAAGTTTCTAGTTCAACCAATCCATTTTTAAATTCTCAAGTAGATGAAGTTTTCAGTTTGAGAACCCACAAAAATCATTTAACAACTGAACTTAATTTAGTCAAAACACATTAGAGTTTTAAGTAATTGTTTCATTGAGACCATGATCAATACTCCAATATTCATCTACCTGACATTTCAATTCTAATTCATTTTATGTTGTTTGTAGCATAGGTCCAATTGTGAGCCCAAGCTCTAATACATTTCAAAGAAAATATCTGGAGATAGATATGTAGAAAAGACCTACTAGAAAAAAAATATGGTTAGGAAATTTTAATGAATATCTAGTTGCCGATGCGAAAGAATCTTGACTTTGGAAAAAAAAAAAAACCTTGGAAATATTTATTAAATTATCTGTTATTAAATTTACTTTATAGAGACAGGGTCGTCTCAAACAATTTGGGGACCTTAGGCGATCATCTAAATAGGGGCCTTAATAATTAAGTTTTTTTCTCAATAAAAAAAAAAACTCTAAATTTTCTACTAAAATAATCACTACAAATAAAAAGACATTTCTCTAATGTTCTTTCTCTTTATTAAGTCTTTCTTCAGCATATTTCTTGGGCCTTAATAATTAAGCTTTATTAAGTCTATTGCATATAAGAACAATTAATAAAAAATTGAATATAAGTAAAAAAATTAATTATTTCAAGTTAAGATATATATAAATATGTAAACAATATCAAAATTTATCACATAAAAAAATAAAAATAAAAAGAGTTGAATGTATACTTCTATGTTTTCTTTCTTGGGACAGTCCTGCTTTCTTATATTATATGCCAAATTAATATTACAATAAACAAAAAACGTTTAAGTGCTGACCTTCAATAGTTGGGTCTTCAATAGTTCAAAAATCGATTAACTGCTGACCGTTTAGTATTTTTTTACTAAGTTAGTATTATTATTTTTTTTATTTTGGGGCCCCCAAGCTAAGGGGGGCTTGGGCACAGGCCCAAGCTGCCTATAGTTTGGGCCGGGTCTGTATAGAGACATTTGTAGTGTACGATACTCGTTTGAGGCCTATACATAATCGCACCTCCAAGTATTTTGTATCAAATAAAGTAATAATCTCCTTTTCAGTACAAAGTTTGTCAGGTCTTATAAATTCTCCTCAACCTTTTAAATATTTATATGAGTTTTCACTAAGAAATTATATCGTACATGGCATTAGAGCCTTTAGTTTATGGCGGCATCAATTGGAGCATTAACATTTCTAAAGCATTCTTAGGATAACTATCGAAAGTGGAGTATCTAAATGAAAACATACCTTGATGGACAAGATGCAAAAGATATTGTAGAGAAGGCAATATAGACACAATCGATCTTTTCTTTGCTCAAATAAAAACTTTGAAAGATGCAAAGATGAAAGAACTGTTAGAATATATAATTGTCTCACATTGAAAAAATTAGAAATTCTAAAACTACCTTATAAGATCTTGGGCTACTCTACTTGGCACCAATTGATTTTATGATGAAACCCTAGTTATCTTAACACGATATCAGAGCTGGACCCTTGGTCCAATCATATTTATCTGTGCACGATCCATCTCAAATTAGATCTACTTGTATTCAATCTTTCGAGTGTGTTATATTCCACACATCTTCAATCTGCCACGTGTGTTCCATGTGTGACCCATCTTAAAAAATTCGGTTCACATATATTTAATCTTCCAAGTGTGACTCATCTCAAATATTAAGTCCACGCATGTTCAACCTTGCACGTGTGATTCCTCACAAATCAGGTCACACGAGAAAGGGAGTGTTAGAATATACACTTATCCCACATCGAAAAAATCGAAAACTCTAAGATCACCTTATAAGATCCTAGGCTATTCCACTTGGCACCAATTGATTTTAAGATGGAATCTCGGGCTTCTTAACAAGAACTAAAGAGCCTTTGAATCATCCAACAAGGAATGGATGACACTATGTTCGAGAAGATATATCGCTCAAGCTTCAACTTCCAAGAGAGAATGAGAGATTCTCAGAAAAGCATATAAGGGAATTGATAAGGTAAAAAAAGTTTGTCTAAACTCTTAGAGGTGAATTTGAAATTTTGAGATTAAAGAATCGGAATCAACCTAAGATTATGTATCAAGAATTCAATTAATAGTTAATTAACTTGAATCAAATTATCAAAATATAAGTGATTTGAAAAACATTATCAATCAGGAGGTAAAAATTTGATCATGTGGTTGTAGCAATTGGATAATATAATGATGTAAAGATAATGATTATTGATGAACTCTCTAGTATAGTTATGAGTCCATGAAGAAAAATCAAGAAGAGAACTAAAGAGTCACTAGAAAAAGTTCTTCAAATCAAACTCAAGTTCAAGAAAGAAGATAGAGATTTTCACCATTAAACAAGCCAAAGAGTACATGATCATTAAGGATCAGAGAGGGAACTTGAAAGAAATGATTTTCCCATGAATACTTTGCTCAGTCTCATTCATATTTATAATATATGCCACAATTATCTATTGTTCCAAATAGAATCAGAATGTGATATAAAAGAGTTATCATGAAGAATTTAAAAAGAGGTATAAGTAGCAAAGGAAACTGATATTCCAAGACGATAATCATACGTGTAAAATTCTAAAGAAATTCTTGAAGCACGTTGGTCTTAGCACGCCTTTTCAACTTGATGGAAGGGAGTCCACCTGAAGCTTCTCATGCAAGAGAGCAAGCGTGGACGATAATGTTGCTTTTGTTAGGAGTTTCACATGGTAAACTAAAGAGCAAGAGAATGATTTCTCCAACATGGAAAGATTAAGAGAATAATGGGCTATTAATAAACATGTGTAGGCTCAAGATCCAATAGCTTAAGCTTTTGGGTCAATAGTTGAGTTCTACACATGGGTGTTAAGGCCCATTTTTTCTCTAATGTTCAGGGCTCACCATAACAAATTGGTATCAAAGCCAATGGTTTGATGATCTTGGTCCGGACTCTCGAAGAATTATGGTGGACTATCGTGATGGATTCTCGGGGGAGCTAGGCAGTAGGGCTCAAACAATGGAGTAGGGACACGATAAGCATAATTCTTGGGTGATACTCTCAAAGTTGTATAAGGTTATAGTAACTCGATAAAGCAAGGTTTGGTTGATCTGTGTGATTCTAAGTGGGCTCGTACGAGAGTTCGATCATAGAGCCTCATGATTGATCTCGGGTGCACGGGAAAGAGCTACTAGAGCTGGCATAGTAGTAGCTAAGGTATATGGTTGATCTGGGATGCACAGGGAGGTGCATGGTTGATTTGGGTTGCACGGGAAAGAGCTACTGGGTCAGCATGGTAGTAGCTAAGGTGCAAAAAAAAGATCTAAATAGCTTGTGGGAGTGGTGAAGATGGATCCATTAGCGATGAATGTAGATCAAGATGGAGTTAAGGCCCAATTGGAGTTCATATGTGAAAAGGGGATATTTGTTAAGTGTTTCACATGGTGAACTAAAAAGCAAAGAGAAGGATTTATCCTACATGGAAAGATTATGAGAATAATGAGCTATTAATAAACATGTGTAGGCTTAAGACCCAAAGAATAATGAGCTATTAATAAACATGTGTAATCTTTCTCTTTACTCTTTAGTTCATCATGTGAAACTCTTAACAAATCTCTCCATTTTCATATGTGAACTTCAATTGGGCCTTATCTCCCCTTGATCCACATCCATCGCCGATTAATCCATCTTCACCACTCTCACAAGCTATTTAGATCTTCCTTTTGCACCTTAGCTACTACCATGCTGGCCTAGTAGCTCTTTCCCGTGCACCCCAGATCAACCATGCATATGTTAGGAATAGGACACATACACACCCATAAACACATAAGCACAACGAAAGCAACACATGATATTTTTAATGTGGTTCGGCCCTCTACCTATATCCACGACCGAAGTAATTGGGAACTCCATTAATCAAGAATAAACCATTACAACGCGAATGATTTTTTGAAGGGAAAAGATCCAAACCCTCAACTCATTCAAACGCTCACAGTTTTTTAGGAAAAACTATAAAAACTCACCCAGGTGACTTTATGAACGGAAAACGTCTAAACCCTCGCACAAGGACTTTATCTATGGCTAAAGTCTAAACTCTCCCCAAATTGGCTTTTTTGGCAAAAGCATGTAAAACACTCTCAACTCTCGGCTCACCCCCTACCACACCCTATGGGGGTGTGGCTCTTGTGGCACTGAATTACAAGCTAAAGAGTCCTATTTATAGTCAACTAATCCTAACTCTATTAGGGTTCAAAACTTATTTCTTCTCCTAATGGACTTTTGCTTGTCTTCAACTATTAATTGGGCTTAGGCTCAAGCCAAAAACCCAACAGCTTTGTGGAGATGTTAATGAGTCATTCATTAGTTTTGATGTATTGTAATTAGAAGACACCATCAATAATCTTCTCACAGATGAAATGCACATTTATTTTGATGTGTTTCCTTCATTGGTGAAGAACATGATTGTTGTCATGTCGATAGAGATCACATTGTCACAATAGATGGTTTATGGGCTAGCAACCTGAATTTGAAAAAGAGATAATGCCATTTTTCCCCATGAGTTTATCACTAAAACCCAAAGTCCCCTGTGAACTTTATGATTTACCCAGATTCCCCCATCAAACATAACACCGTTAATGGTATTTTAACAGTCCACTGTTTGACTGTATGCTTTTACCATTCTACCCATGACACATGCTTGTATTTCATAACATTTTCCCTTCATACAGCCTAAAATTCCAACGAGGGTTAATGTCATTCCTAACATTGACATCCCTAGAAACATTAAAATTTGAACCAAAAACAGCTGTAAAATCATATTAGTTCCCTTAAAACATGAATATAAAACATCATTTCAAAAACAATGAAAGACTCTACAAAATACTCCAACAAAGATATTATCAAGATTGTCATCCTAAAACCAGTTAATAGTTTTACAAAATCCAGCCAAATAACAATCTAAAAAATACAAATTCTATCCACCGATTGCCACCAAAAAAATTACATATAACATGGAAAAGTAGGAGTCAAATGGGGCTATTACATCAATCTAAACCATCCTACTGACCATCTAGATTAAAAGGTACCAAATAAGTACCAATAAGAAGTATTAATAATGTGATGGACTACCTAAAGCTAATTAGACCTACATATTAAAATGAATGTGTTTAATCATCAATACAAAAGGATCGAAGAACTACTGAACTACTAACCATCTAGATTAAAAAGGATCGTAGCTAACTAGAATTGCATAATACAGAGAAAATGTTTAAGCATCAATACATGAAAGGGTTAAAAAAACTGAATTGAAAAAGCTTTTACCTTGGGGCATGAAAGTCTTCATCTAGTTTGGAAAGACCCATAAACCATCGAGAAGTTCACAGGTTCTGAATAATATACTTATCATCGAGAGGTTCATAGGTTCTGCAATTTCCCACCTATTCTTTTTTCATTCTTGGTTTATTTGTTCGATTTTCGTATTTTTATTTATTTACTTAGTTTTGTATTAGTTGAAGCTGCACCGATGTGAAAGCAAATAAATATGAAATAAATGAGTGAATATGTAAAGGAGAAAATAAATTATCCTAGTATATCATGAATTCTTCTTATATTATGCAAAAAAAAAAACCCCACATTTATCCCATACCCAAAAAATTGCAATTCTACTAACTTTTTTTTTTCATTCTTTGCTCTCCCTCAAGAGAACTAGTAATAATCTTTCATAAATATTTGAAATTGTAATGTGGCTTATCTTAGTATAAGAAAATAGTGTTGATTCATTTTCGTAATAGACGTTATATATGAACCTGAAAAATAAAAAATAAGAAATACAAAGACATAAAATTTTGAAATTGGGCAAAGCAAAAGGCACAACCAAAGCAGCATAAAGAACCAAGAGTTCACATTTTTAAAATTTTATATTTTTTTCTTTCTTCTTGCTTTTTCTTTATTTCTCATAAATTCAATGTACACCCAAAATTACTTTTTTGTCCTTCCTTACATACACAAATAAACATATGCATATACTGTACACCCACAAATTGCACGAGAGCAAACACTATACCCATTTTCCCCCAATCCAAACATAGCTTTAAAAAACTTGATGTTACCTAGGCAATTTGTATGCATCTATAAAACCTTACAACCCGAAATTGCTTGTTTTGTGTGTATTAGTGAGTGTTTCTAAGGTTGTAAAAAAACTTGATGTTACCTATGCAAAATGATTTGATGGCCTGCTGGAGGTGGTATCCTTCTGTGAAGCACCCCGAGGAGATCCGATCAGCTTCTACTTTTTTTTTTTTGGGATGAGGGTTCAGAGTAATATAAGGTTTAGTTAGAGAAAATATCAACTTTGGTAAAGTGAGTAACAGTGGTCTAACAAGAATGAAGCTTCTTTTTATTTTTGTTTTAATATATAAAGACATATTTACCCCTAAAAACTCACGGACACTTGATGGTGTTAAGAGTGATGGAGGAATCTGGGTAAATCGTAAAACTCATATGAGACTTTGGGTTTTAGTGATAAACTCATGGAGCAAAATGGGATTAACTCATTTGAAAAATATTTATAATTGTAG
This sequence comes from Ehretia macrophylla, assembly GCA_037974665.1. Classification (NCBI taxonomy): domain Eukaryota; kingdom Viridiplantae; phylum Streptophyta; class Magnoliopsida; order Boraginales; family Ehretiaceae; genus Ehretia; species Ehretia macrophylla. Next base: position 5,716,214 of record CM075777.1, on the reverse strand, counting down.
TACCATTGAAACTCATATGTCAATGATGCTTGTGCTCTTATGACACAGTAGGTTGTTTCTTCGAACTCCAATTAAGAAAACTACCCTAGAACAAATCATACCCAAATGTAGAACGCCTTGTGGAGAGACATCCTACCCAATCATCTTTACAATACTTAATTAGTCATATAGATAGTGATGATGTGAGTGTTAGATCGTGTTCAAGAGTGTTCTTGATGTAGCAAGGAATGCACTTGGCTACAACCAAATTGTGGTAGGTGAAAGGAGTACATGAATTGACAAACCGAATTAGCATAAGAGATATAAGGTTGTGTCATAGTAACATACTGTAACACACTAGTTAATTGTTGAAACTCAATTGAGTTTGCTGATAATTCACCGGTTGTTAGCGTTTAAGCGCTCGTCTACCATAGTTATAGATATTGGTTTTGCCCCGTCAAAACCAAGGTGTTCAAGTAACCTTTTAGGTGATAGAAAAAGGCTTGGGGATAGGTTTTTGCGCCCGCCATTTGATTGTAATCTAGATTCCGTTATCTCAATCACAATTTCAATATTTTTTATTCGATAGTGAAAAATAAGAGTGGAACAACGAATTGTTGTACATAAATTGTCACACTCTACAAGAAAGAGAAATAGATAAGGTAACACTAAGTTTGGACATGACAAACTAAAGTGATCAAGTATAGAACTAGAAGCAGTCAATGCTTTATATTTTGTTTAATAGAAGAAAGAGCAATATATTTATCTGCAATTAAGGTGTCCTCTACATCATGTAGAAGAATATTGAAGAAAAGGTCCAAAAGTACAAGAAAATAAGTTCAACACCATCAAGTTATTGCAATTTTCTTATAATGGTGAACAAGTGTACCTTGAAAGCTAAATCTACTTTACAAGGGAAGCATTAGCATGCAACTCATTGACAAAAGTTTTTTCATTAAAACATTGTCCTTCCTAAAATGAGTTGTGACCATTTTTTTGATATCTTCTTATGCTAACTAAGAATTTTTAGAATTGAACATAAAGTTGTGTCCAGTTGAAAGCCAAGGTTTATAAGTTGTTATTTCACTTTTCTATAGTTACCGATAAATGGAGTGTTGTCTCTTGTTAGCCTATTTGAACCTTTTCATATGTAATGCAAACTAGATTAATTCATTTGATGAATATAGCCATGAGTTTTCTTTAAGAAGTTGTTCTTGCTCTTGTCGTTTAGATGGATTCCTTTAGGTGGAATGATTAATCACTTGGAGTGTTTGCTCGTGTTACTTATTGACTAATTGATGGAAACACATTTGAAAGGCATGAGAAATAATTGTCTAAGATTCTAATTTGATGGATTTTCACACATATTTGGATGGATTAAAAAATTCTATCTTGTCACACTATTGAAGACAACTTTATTCACCTTCTTCTACAATCAGATATGGGCCAAAAAGTATGTATTTTGGTTCCTGTAATAACTAAAAGAAAGAAGCTAAAAGGTTTTTCATATATAAGATGAAGAGTTTCTTCAAATAGTTTACATATAGGTAGATTTTCAAAATTTTAGACTCTTCAAGACATCCACCACTTGCTTGTAGATAAATTAAAGTGGAAAGTTTTACATATATAGAGCAATTCAACTAATTGATTGCAAGTTGTGTGTATGGACTTTATATGACTACATCAAGGAAATATAATTATTTTTAGAATTCAACAATATGAAAACGAGCATTTTAACTAGAAAGGCTTGAGAAATACATGTAAAGTAGGTTTTCAATGCATTGAAGAATTATTATATTGAGAAAAGTAGATGTTTTTGTCTCTTACATGCTAATGAGAGAGAGATGTGTAAAGAATTACGTCAGACATGACCAATATAACGACTTAGTACAACATACGTACTAATTTAGTCACATATTAATACTTCCAATGAATATATACTTTCTATCTCTAGTGCATGCTCTTACTCTTACATCTGTAAGACATCATCATATAGTCCATACAAAATTCCCCGCAATGGATAGAACAAATTTTAACTTTTATTTTGCTACCTTTGTTCAAGTTCGGTGGCGATAATGTCGCATTTACCAAATTTCAAGAATTAAAACAAAGGTGAAATTGTAAGGTGTAATTAATTACAACCTTTCCTATAATCTTTAAACATGAATTGTAGTTCCTTAAGCCAATCCCCAATATGCAAATGTTAGAATAAACGCCATAATATTCAAATAATGTGGAAATAAACTTTAAGAATCTAAATTTACATTTTGTTTTTAGCCATAACTTAATTAGAAAACTGCTTTCAGAAAGAACCCTACCCTGACTCCCTTTTTCTTTCTTTCTCTAATTGGCACCAAATTCAAGTAAAGGAAAAAAGTGTATGTGTAGTATATGCAATTGTCTTGAAAATCACTATCACATTCTACATATATTGATGCCCTTTTATAGAGGAGAAAAGTAGGTCAAAGAACTACACACTATCGCACAATGTCACCCACTAAAGCATAAAGGCACCCACTACTCCACTATAGCAAACCACCCATCATGGTCCACAACTTCCATTTTGTGGTGAAGTGATCTAATTATTTAATCATTAACTGGAAACGTAATATCAACATATCTTAACTAGAAGTCAAAGTTAAAAAACAATACTAAAACAAGAATAGCGGGCCACAATAATAGAGAAAATGCTTACATTCTCCCACTTGGTCCACTAAACCGATCTTATCCACTTGAAAATTTGTGTAAAAGTTGCTAATTAGACTTTTTAATAGAGTCGTTAGTTCCATAGTTCTAGGATAAAGTTCCACAATTGAAGATCGAGTTAAGGCGAATGCCGCTTTTAAATCAAATGAAATCCGATTAAGATTTTTTTAAAAAAAATAACAAACAATTTTAACTCACTTGGACTTATACCAAAGACATCGACACGTGATCATGCATTTTCAATTAAAAAAAACTAAATGCTAATAAACCAATTAAATGATACCATAATAGTGTAATAAGCTTAGGTCACCAATATGAGTCATAAGGATTATACAATACATATGGCATACTTCCTTCTATGCACTACAATATTGTAACCTTTACTAATACAATCTTTTACACTGTAATAACCCATGTAATTTGTCTTGTTAGGACAATTTCTATTCATCAAACAATGATAATTCGAACATATATATGTTTTATGAACAGAAAAGATAGAAACATATAGCATAATTGTGCATAAGTATCAATACTATTATCATAATTCTAAATTGCTTAAAAGACCCATCCCAATAACATCTTCCTTGTAAGACTTAGGAAGCAACCCCATGGTCAATAGGTCAGCACTCATAGAAGTTGTACTAATATTTTCAATTGATACTTGACGTTTCTGGACTCTTTCTCTAATGATCATGTACTTCAACTAACTATGCTTTCAGCCATTAGAGTACTTGTCACTCTTAGATAAGAAAACTGTTGCGGTGTTATCACTATATATCTTCAGCGGCTTGGCAATCGAGTCACTAATACCAAGTCCTACGATAAAATTTTGTACCCACAAAACATGATTTGTTTCCTCAAAACATGCTATTAACACATCTTCTAGTATGGATGAAGCGATGATTGATTGTTTTGTACTCTTCTATGAAACTGCCCCACTAGTTAGCTTAAATACATATTCTGATATGGATTTCCTACTATCTATATAGCTAGCAAGGCATGTATCTAAGTACCCAATCACTTCAAACTGATCAAATCATTTATATGTGAGCATATAATCCTTTGTCACTTGTAGATACCTTATAACTTTCTTTGCTGCCTTCTAGTTTTCAATCCCTAAGTTACTCTAGTATCTACCAAGCATTCCTACAGTAAAATTAGTATCCATTCTTGTACAAGTTTGAGCACACATTAGGCCTCCCAATAGTAGACACATATAGAAATTTCTTCATGTTCTCTTGTTCCAAATCATTTTCGAGCATTATTTTTCACTTAATTTGTCACCCTTCACAATAAGAGCATTATTACCGAACAAAACTGCATATTATATCTTTTAAGACTAATCAATATAACCTTTTTGAGATAATCCCAACAATCCTTGAGATTGATCCCTGAAGATCTCTATGTCAATTACATAGGATGCCTCACCCATATCAACCATCTTAAAGTTCTTGGCAACATATTCCTTAGTTTCTGGACTTTTTCTCTAACAATCAAATACTTCAACTCAATATGGTTTGTCCATTAGAGTACTTGTTCTTCTTAGAGAAGAAAATTGTTGCGGTACTATTGCCATATATATTCAGCGGCTTGGAAATTGAGTCACTGACACCAAGCCATGCGATAAAATTATGTAGCCATAAAGCATGACTTGTAGCCACAAAACATGCTATGAAGTCTTCTTCTAGTGTGGATAAAGTGATGATTGATTGTTTGGTACTCTTCCGTGAAACTGCCCCACTAGTTAGTATAAATACATATCCCGATATGCATTTTATACTATCTTTGTAGCTAGCAAGGTCTGTGACGCCCGTGAATTTCATCACATCTTTTAAATAACTATTGCATAAACTACGTGAGCATTATATGTGCATGTCTTTGCTTGTTTAATTGTTTTACTATTAGGTACTATTCATAAGAAATTTGGCTGTCGCAAATGCTCGATTTAATATTTTTTCTAAACCACATGACATATAAAAGAAGTTGGGAAATGGTAGTTTTGAGCTTTAGGGCCTGAGAATATGCGTTTGAAAAATGTTTTCTGCTTCGTTTGAATAGTGCTACGTAAGTAGAAACATTAGTTTGATTAAGTTAGCATTTAATTGGAGTTTAACTTAGTTTGACCAAGGTTAAGTAAGCATTTGACTTTCCATATTAATACACATACATACATATATCACTTGGCATCCTACATATATACATATAGCTCCCAAAAAAAATTACCCAAAAAGGCCCCTAAACCCGACAGCCCTTTAGAGGAAGAGATGAGACTTTTCATCTTCCAATCTTGCTCTTGGATGCTCAACTAAGCTTCTACAAGGGATTTCAACCTGGCTCAAGCTTGTTTCTTGCATCTACAACATCATTGTGAGGGAGTTTTGCATTTTCATGGTGTTTAAAGTTTATGTCCAACTTTTAACTTTTCTTGAATTGTTGTTATTAGTCTATATTATGCTCAAATATTACTTGGTACATACTTTACATGCTATATATACCCTGTTTAAGTTGCGTAGTACTCATTTCCATGGTTGGAGCTTGAAATGCATAAAAGATATGATGAATAGTGCCAAAACTTAGGGTTTTGATCAAACATGCTAATTAGAATGAATTGAGGCTTCCTTTAGATGCTCTAGGTATTAGTGAAACTAGTTGGGCGGCCATGTGAAGTTGAATTACCCGAAATTAAGCAAAATTGCAAAATTGGCTAACTTTAAAAAGGGGATTTTTCACGTAACGCAATCCAGGCACGTTTGGACTTTGGATTAGGTATCCTTGGGGCATGGAAGAACTTTTGGTGCTCTTGTTGCATTAAATTGGGGTCTGGATATGGTAGGTGTAGTTAACACTCAATCGGGGCCTTCCCGAGCTTTTGCTTCCAAAGTGGGCTTTCATGGCCTTGATAGGTGTCTTTTGGCTTAATTAGGAATGTAGAATGATTGGATTGTAGTTTTGTAACTTTGAAATGCGTATAGGAGAAGAATGACTTGGTTAAAGAAAGTGGGAAAGTAGTAATTGACTACCTTGATGTTTATAAGTGCTTGTAGATGTGTTATTATGTATTTATATGATTGTCTAAAGTATAATTGAGCTATTTGAGGACGTTGTGGAAGAAAATATGTTATTGTCTCCTTTATGTTTATAACGTGACTTTGTGCATATTGTGACTATTTGCGAGGGCGGCCTACTTTGTTGTCCCTCTTATGTGCTATGTGATGATCTTGATTCTCATGGACTTGATTTGAGGTTGCGCAACCTTTTCGGACATGGTAGCGTCAAGAAACACGGGCCGCATCGGGCTTGCTGTGCTCCCTCGACTACCAAGGTGCCTATTCCATTTCTATCGCTGAGTATACTCTACTACCACAGAGGCGTGGTTCACCTCATTGTGGCATATGGACCTACCTTAGGAGAAAGGGTCGTAGGATCGGGGTACATCCGGAGTATCCCATTTTTTAAGGAATAAGGGTTTTGCCGGCACCTGCTTGAAGATCTTGGCTCGTGGCTCGTGATTGAAGACAAGTGAACCATATACTTTTTATATATGGTTAATTACTTATTTAACTAGTTGTGTTATTTGGTGTTAAATAAGTTGCTATCTTGTTGCATATGATGTTGCATGCCCCGGTATGCTGTATCACCTCTCTCACTGGGCAACATTGTTGCTCACTCCTCATTTATCATGTTTCAGGAGAAGTTGAGGTGAATCCCTAGCTAGTAGCCGTAGTTGAAGAGGAAGAAGAGCAAGTTGAACAACTTCCGTGACTTTTTGTGTGATAAGGTTGACTATAATGTGAAGCTTGTATGAAGGTGTTAATTGTTGTTCTTTTTGAGACCTTGGGGTCTTGTATGTATTTGGTGGTTGTAACTAACTTGTAATCTTGTATGTTGGATAGAAAAAGTAGATGGCATGTAATAATCAATAGTAGACTTATTTCTTTTGTTGCATGCTTGGGTGTTAAGTAGTTAGCTTGTTAAGCTTGACCTATAGCAAAGACGTACTACTTGAAATTAAAGTTAGAGTTATAACTTGCATGCTTGCATGATATCTATTTTGTTGTTCCAAGCCTCGGATGGCCTTGTGAAACAGGTTGACTATTTCAATCTTGGAAGTTAGGTGGTTTGAGATGTTTGTTTGTGATTCAGGAATTATATGTGACTATTTGCAAGTACCAGTTTAGTCCACGGCACAAAGGAGACTATGTCCAAATGACGGGTCCGGACTTGACCTATAGCGTAGGGTTAGGTTCGGGGCATTACATTTAGGTGGTATCATAGATATTTGAATGCATAAAGCCGGGTTAATTTCCTCGGTATGTGGGTAGAGGTCCATGTGTGGAAGTTGAACTACGTGACTATGTGATTATTTAATTGCCTAAGTGCTTGAGTAAAAGGACGTGCTAGCATGTAAGAGAATTGTCAAAAGCATGATATGATATGAAAATGAAAAGCTTAGTGTTTAATGCTTGTTAAGTGATTTATATGTTGTCTTATGTGCATAAGGTATTTTGAAATATGTACATATTATCCTTGTGTTATCTATTTGCCTATTATAAAATTGCATTCTTGTAACACCCCGATCCCTCACGAGATCATAGGCTCTAATAACCAAGCTATTCTCAACCCAATTCCAACCCGATCTCAAAATTTTAGGAAAAAACGGACATAATCTCCCCTATAACGTGGACATTTTGAAAACATGTAAGCATTCAATAAGCTATAGAACAACAATAAAGCCATTTCCAAAATAAAGATCTCAACTTTAAGGCCATCTGAGCCTTAAGACATACAAACAGTTTAGATACACACAAGCATGCATTCATAACTTAACTTCTTTACAAAACCACTTATCATGCCACTCCATGATAGCTTTTAAGCATTCTTAGAAATTGAAAACAACCCGTCATTCACTCCCAAGCATGCAAAGAAGCTAAGAGCATAAATATAAGTTATTACATGCCATAGTTCATATCTCCTACTACAATCAACTGGCATTCAGGTTACAATCACTCAAACATGTACATAAGTACTTAGGCTACAAACTAGATAATAAGGTAGAGCAAACAAGATCTCCACATAAGAGCAAGAACCATAAATCCACCTCATGCAAGTATAACACAGCAACTAAGGCAACTCCTCCTCCACTTGCACCTCCTAAAATATGTTAGCGAGGTATGAGCAACCACAATTGTCCAGTGAGGGATAAAGACTACTCGGGACATGCAATGCAACAATTATAGTAGTTAAGCAAGAAGGCAAGTAAAGTACATTTGAAACAGTAAATAACCACACATATCAAAGGATACAATACACTTAACCCCAACACTCCAGAATTCTCTTATCTTGATCACGAACCACAATTCACAAACCACAATCCACGATCAATACGCGGGCATAACCCCAATAACTCCAGTGGGTGTACTCCGGATGTACCCTGATAATCCTACAACCCAACACCCCCTGGCAATCTCCGGACCAGGCGAGTGAGGGAATAGGGTACGGAGATCGAATATCCACTGGGAAGCCCACCGCCGCCCAGCCGATATTCAATACAACCGTCCCTTACACTATGGTTGCACAACCACTATGCAATGCACTTATCAATGGCAAGACAATATCAACAATATAAGCAATAACACGTGGAAGGATTAACAAAGTAGGTTGACCTCGAAACAGTTAGAAAAGAAGTACTTTCATATAAGCAATTAAGAGATTTACAAAGGGGAATATTCAAGATACACATAGAACTATACCAAAAGCTCTAAAACAACTTGAAACTATATTTAAACACACAAGAAGTCATGCCAAGGTCTTAGAAGCGTGAGACAATTGAATTTGCACTTAAACCCCTTTGTTATTCAATTCGTTTTCCTTCCAAACTCATGTTATGGTTCTAGATTAGCAAGCGACCTATACCATGCTTCTAGTTAACTCCTTAGGCACTTATAGGACCCTCGAAATCTCGAAAACACCCGCATTTAGCCCGAAAGTCCCAAATTTTCTCTTTTGACTTTGTACTACAAGTACCTCACCTAGGACTCAAAACGAGGGCTAGCAAAGCATAATTTGGGTCTACTTAGCCCAGGAACACCAAAATTGAAGGCCAATTTTACCCGGATTCGCGATAACCCCGAAATCCCTTTCTAAAAGTCAGTTATTTCATTCTTTTGCTAGGTTATGAGCAATTAAATGTTATAGGGCCTTTACACTACTTTAATTAACATCTAAAGCACCTATTAGGATCATTGATTCAAGCTATAAAATCCAATTTCACAAAACCCTAACATTCCTGTCACTATTCATGCCAAATATTCAACGAGCAATTTCAACCGATTAAACTATGAAATGATAGCATAAATTAGGTCTCTACTACTTATATATAACATACATAAGCATATTTAAGCATTGCATTAGCATTTAAGAGCAAAACAAGAAATTCAAGAAAGTTGTCACATTTTTGAAATGCAAAAATAGGTATGAAATCCCTCACCTATTGTGCGTAGGAGCTCCTAGGAGGCTAGTAAACACCCTAAACCACTTGCACCTAGCTTGGCTTGACTTGGAATGAGGATTTGTTGAGCAAAATTTCTCCTCCTATGCTATTTTTGGGTTTGCTACAGTGTTTTCAGCTTTTCTCTTCCTTTTTTTTTGTTTTATGAGTTTAATATGTGTGTGTGAGTATATATGCTAAGTGGTGTTGAGTTGGGTGAGTGTTAAGTCTATAAAAATGAGTCTAATTAGCTTAAAAATGAGTCTTAATGCACTTTAATATGTTAGCTAACTAAAACATAAAGTTTAACTACGTAATACTATTCACTAGTCCAATAAAACATTTCCTAAACGAATGCTCTCAACACTAAATGCTCAAATGCATATTTTTCTTATTCCTAACATAATTAATGCGATTTAAAAAAAATACTAATTCGAAGAAAATAGATAGTTGGAAAACATAATGAATAGTAATCAAGGAAAGTAACAAGTAAATGGATAGTGAAAATGCACAAACAGTAGACAAAACAATTAATGAATCATGGCAATATTCTCGGGCGTCACAATTCTTCTAGCATTGAGATGAGGAGGAGGGGAAGACCGAGAAGAGAACTGAAGGAGGCTCCTAGGCAAGATGTACCTAAGCAGGAGGCAGGAGTAGCAAGGAATGTACCACAGGGGCAGGAACCGACCAGTGCACAGATTATGGCCATAATGACCACCGCCATGAATACTATTGCTCAGTTTGTGACTCAGCAGGGTCAAGCAGGGACTGGTAGAGGTAATCAGGTTGCTAGAGCTGAGGGTAGCAAAACTACGAGAGGTAACTTGTTTGATAAGTTCTTGAATCACGGGGCGTACAATTTTTATGGGGAACCGGATGATATGAAGACAGAAATGTGGTTGAGTAAGTTTGAAAAAGTTGATGCGATACTTGAGTGTACTGGAGAAAGAAAAATCACTTATGCTGCATTCTTACTTGAGGGTGACGCCGAGGAATGGTGGCGTACTGTTAGAGAAAAATGGGATGCCAAGAGGGTACAAGATACATGGGATGACTTTATTCAGGAATTCCAGGATAAGTATGTATCGGTAGTAGCTCATGAGAGACATCAAGAGAAGTTCATAGCTCTGAGGCAGGGAAACATGACTGTGGATCAGTACAAGGCTACTTTTACTAGACTCTTTCATTACGTGCTAACTTTAGTGCAGCTGGAGGACATGAAGATTCAGAGGTTTATCAGAGGTCTGAGAAGTGATATTATGCTTAATTTGTCTTCACAGGATTATTCAAATTATGCTGCAATAGTCAGGGCCGCGTCGAGATATGAGAAGTACAAGGCAGATGTGTTGGCCAAGTCTAGTCAGTCAAGTAAACGGCAGTATCAGTCTCAGAGTCAGGGTTATCAGAGACAGCTTCAGCAGTCTGTTCAGATTCAGCAGCTGAGACAGACCCAAAGCTACCCAGGACCAGTTCATGCACAATCTCAACCGAGGCCAGCTCAGAGCCAGCCATAGGGACAGTCACAGACCCGACTAGTGACCACTAGATCTCAATAGGGTAGCACTACTACATCTACTTACAAGGCTTCTACAGGAGGTGCTGCTTCTAAGAAAAACCAGCAGTGCAGTCATTGCAATCGCAAGGGCCACACGAAGGTGGAGTGTTGGAGAAAATTGGGCCGATGCGTAGGTTGTGTTAGTGACCAGCACAGAGCTAGAGATTGCCCCAGGTTTAATAGGGACAGGGACAGACTTCCGGTTAGAGTGCTCAAACTAGAACTTCAGGAGCAACTACTATTCCACAAGGCCAGACACGGGTATTTGTATTAGATCAGTAGGAGCTTCCAGACACGACGGTGGTGGTGGAAGGTACTTTTCTTATTAATAGTTAGCCAGTAGTAGTTTTGATTGACACCGAGGCTACACATTCATTTATCACTCCTATGTGTGCACAATCTACTACGTTAAAAGTTGATAAACTGTCATATGTAATTGAAATAGGTAATCCTATGGGTACCAAATTTGTTACGGAATCTGTGTGTAAAGATTGTGATATTTGCATTGAGGGGCATACGTATCCTATTGATTTGATAATCATGCCATTTCAAGACTTTGAGATTATCGTGAGGATGGACTGGTTGGGGACGGTATTATGCATGTTTGGATTGTAGGAGGAAAATTGTAACTTTAGAAGTACCTGACCAACCTGTTATTAAAATTACTGGGAGTCAAAAATCTACTAGGACTCGTATAATTTCTTCTATTAAAGCTACTAAAATGTTGAGCAAAGGTTGTGATGCATATTTAGCTTATTTAATTAATCAGCCTGGGGATAAATTGAAACTGAATGAGGTACCTGTTGTAAAAGATTTTTTGGGGGTATTTCTTGAGGAGTTGTCGGGGTTACCACCTGACCGAGAAATAGAGTTTGTGATTGACTTGTTGCCAGGAACTAATCCTTTTTCTAGAACTCCGTATAGAATGGCTCCCCTTGAATTGTAGGAGTTAAAAATTCAGCTGCAAGATTTACTTGAAAAGGGTTTTATTCAGCCTAGCTCATTGCCTTGGTGTGTTCCTGTGTTATTTGTAAAGAAGAAAGACGGTACTTTGCGTTTGTGCATTGATTATCGGGGTCTTAATCAGGTGACTAGGACAAATAAATATCATTTTCCTCTGATTGAGGAATTGTTTGATCAATTGTAGGGTGTTATTGTATATTCTAAATTTGATTTGAGACAAGGTTATTATTAGTTGAGAATCCGGAATGAGGATATGCCCAAGACTGCTTTTAGAACCAGGTGACCACTATGAATTTATTGTACTACCATTTGGGTTGACAAATGCTCCAGCCGCCTTTATGGATTTGATGCAAAGGGTGTTTAGACTCTACCTTGATCAATTCATGGTGATCTTTATTGATGACATACTAGTGTATTCTAAATCAGAGGCAGAGCATAAAGAGCACTTGAGAATTGTATTGCGAACATTGCAGGAACATAAGTTATTTTCCAAATTTAGTAAGTGCAAATTATGGTTGAAATAGGTTGCCTTTCTAGGCCATATCATTTCACAGGAAGGAATATCTATAGATCTTGCAAAAATTGAGGTGGTTATGTCCTGGAAGAGACCCGAGACGGTCACAGAGGTTCGTAACTTCTTGGTATTGGCTAGTTATTATAGGCAATTTGTTAAGGACTTTTCTAAAATTGCAAGACCATTAACTTCCTTAACTCAAAAGAAAACTATGTTTAACTGGGATGATAAATGCGAAGTCAGTGTTCAGGAATTGAAGAGGAGACTTACCACTGCACATATCCTTGTATTACCTGAAGGAACAGATAATTTGGTGATTTACAGTGATGCTTCGAAAGAAGACTTAGGTTGCACTCTTATGCAAAATGGTAAGGTAATAGCTTATGCCTCGAGGAAATTGAAACCATATGAACTTAATTATCCTAAACACGATCTTGAGCTTGCTGCTGTTGTCTTTGCTTTGAAGAAATGGTGTCATTATTGGTAGGGTAACAAATCTGAGATATTTACTGATCATAAAAGTTTAAAATATTTGTTTTCTCAAAAGGATTTGAATATGAGGCAAAGGCGTTGGTTGGAATTATTGAATGATTATAATTGTACCATTAGCTACTTGCCAGGAAAAGCTAACACTGTTGCAGATGCATTGAGCCAAAAAACTACTGTGGCTAGTTTGATAATAAAGGACTGGGAAACTATAGAGGAATTGTATATGTGGAAACCGAAGGCTTCTAGAACAGGTATCCAATTTACTAGCTTACAAATCTAGTCTCTATTACTATCTAGAATCAGAGAAGGTCAACAATCAGATCTTCAGTTGTTGAAGATTCTAGATAAGTCCAAAGGGGGAGAGTTCGACTTCAAGTTGTATGATGATGGACTACTCAGGTATAAGATATAATTTGCATTCCTAGTGGTTCAACTGTAAAAGATAAGATTCTTGCTGAGGCTCATAGCACTAAATACACGATTCATCTTGGTAGCACTAAAATGTACAAGGATTTAAAGCAAAGTTTCTGGTGGAACAACATGAAAAGGGAGTAGCTGAGTATGTGGCTAAATGTTTGACTTGTCAGAAAGTTAAGGCTGAGTATCAGAGACTAGCGGGATTGTTGCAACCATTGGAAATTCCGGTGTGGAAATGAGACCAGGTTATATGGACCTTGTATCTGATTTGCTAACATCACCACAAGGTAATGATTCCTTATGGGTTGTGGTTGATAGGTTGACGAAGACCTCCCATTTTATTGCTACAAAGAAGACAGATTCCCTTGATAAATTAGCTGAGCTTTATGCTGAAAACATTGTGAGATTACATGGAGTTCCATCTAAAATAATATCGGACAAGGACCCCAGGTTTTACATCACAGTTCTGGCAGAAACTACAAAAGGCTCTGGGGACTAATTTGAGTTTTAGTACTGCATATCACCCGCAGACAGATGGCCAATCTGAAAGGACTATCAGGATTTTAGAAGACATGTTACAAGCTTGCACTTTGGATTTCGGTAAGAGTTGGGAAAGGTATTTACCTCTTGCAGAGCTTGCTTACAATAACAGTTATCAGGCTACCATTGGTATGGCACCCTACGAGGCATCTCCATTGTATTGGGATGAGGTAGGTGAAATGAAAACTGTTGACCCAGCTATATTACCTGAGATGATCAAGGTAGTTGATAATGTGAAACTTATAAAGAAAAGAATGCTTACAGCACATAGTCGACAAAATAATTATGCTGATAGACGCCGACGTGACTTAGTATTTTCAGTGGGTGATCATGTGTTTTTGAAAGTCTCTCCGCGTAAGGGTTTGATTCGACACGGAAAGGGAGGTAAACTCAGTCCTAGATATGTGGGGCCATTTGAGGTTATTAAGAATCCAAATTGAATATAGTTTTCTTTGATCACATTTCAACAGGTATTGGACAAGATTTTTGAGATATGTTCCTCCAAACGAGCTTCTTGCCTAAATAATTCTTCCAAGCTGATAGTGACGTGGTTGATTGTGTTGAACTTTATATTGCTTCATATCTCATGTTGTTCATACATTTATTATTATACATGGATTTTAATAACTAACTTGGAAGCAATTTCTTTGCCAGCATTGTAGAGTTGCATGGTTTGTAGATTTGATCCTTGCCAGAGAGTTTTTGAAGGTGTTTTCTCATACAAATGTTGTGATCCTAATGTTGTTGAAATATCCTTTCTTCTATCTTAATTTCTCCTTTCCATTTTGACAAATTCATCTGTCTATTCTGACTTTCCTGTGTTTTCTTTTTCTTGTTCACTTTTCAACAGCGTCAGAGTCCTCTCGTCTACCTTTAGACATAAAAATGGTGAAAAGTTTAAACAAATATGAATACATAGGTGTAACAAATTGTCCATTTCTGAGAATAAATTGAGTGATACCATGCAATAGCTTCTGGAGGTTTTCTCATTATGCAAAGTGCTTTTTATAGATTTTCACTTCTCCACTTTCTTAAATCTCTTTTGGCTTCCTTCTGGCTTCATTCCCAGCAATAAAATTTGCATTTTCGGCCTTCTTTCCTTTCATTTCCAGCTTCAACTATAGTTGCAAAAGAAAATTTGAGAAAGTATGGAAAAGCAGACATTCGAAAACAATTGCCAATTATACACACTAATTTGCCAGGAAAAAAGTAAAAAATTAGGCACCCCATCAACACCAAACTCTCTGTATCCTATCTCAGTGTAACGCCCCGATCCCTCACGAGACCGGGACTCCTATTTATCATGCTATTCTCACCCAATTCCAAACCCCAGGCATAAAATTTAGGAGAAAACAGACGGAGTCTCCCCTGTTTATAGGACTAAACCGGTGCCTGCAAAAGACACCTATGATGCTAGATCCACAAACAGCAACTCTTACAACCAATCCTCCAAGATTTTTATGGGCCACCCGCGATCACAAGGCCATCCGAGCCTTGGAACAACAATTACATATAACACACAAGCAAGCAAAGCATTTCTAATTTTAACTATAGGTAGTTAGATACAACAATAGCCAAGTTCTACTTCCAAGTTTGTTAATCACACAAGCATGCAAAAGAATAAGTTTACTATGGATTATTACATGTCATTCCACTTTATATCCAACATACAAGATTACAAATTATTACATTCACCAATTATACTCGAGACCCCAAGGTCACAAAAAGGCAATCAACAACAACTCCACGCAAGCTTCTCATTTTAGACAACCTTATCACACAAGAAGTCAGGGAAATTGCTTAACTAGCACTTCCTCCTCTTCTACTACCGCTACTAGCTGAAGGTCTACCTCAAGTTCTCCTGAAACATATTAAATGAGGAGTGAGCAACGAAGTTGCCTAGTGAGGGAGGTGATGCAACATGCCAACGTGCAATATGATATGCAAACACAAGAAAACATATATAACCCATGTAAATCAACAAGATAATAAGCCAAGCAATTAATCACTTTTAAAAAGGATACGGTTCCACTTCCAAGTCTTCATTCACGAGCCACGAACCACGAGCATCACGAACATGCCGGCAAACCCCAAACACCACAATTGGGATACTCCGGATGTATCCCGATCCTACGACCCTTTCTCCCGAGGTAGGTCCATGCCCAGCAGGTGAACCACGCCTCTGGGGTAGTGGAGTATGCCTCAGCGAGAAAGGGAATAGGCACCATGGTAGTCGAGGGAGCACGGCAAGCCCGACGCCGCCCGTGTTTCTCGACGCTACCATGTCCGATAAAGGTTGCGCAACCCAATACAAGTCACAAGCAATCAATATAACACATAACACATAAGAGGGACGACAAAGTAGGCCGCCCTCACATATATGCACGATAAAAGTTCATATAAGCTCGATATTAGCTAATAGATGTCAAAAGAAGCAATCAACACAATTAATTCCAATAATCTACTCAAATAACTTAAATACATCCTAAATATTCAATGCAAGGCATTACTAACACACAACAAGTTCCAAATGCAACTAAAAAGGCTAAAAACTACTTTTCCCCTTTCTTTAACCGAGCTTTCTTTCTCCTAAGCATGGTTCGAGATTCCCAATCATACCCTAGTCTTGCTATATTCCTAATTAAGCTCAAAGGTACCTTTTAAAGTCACTAAAACTCATTTTTGAAGCAAAAGTTCGGGAAGGCCCCGAACGGGTTTGAACTATAGCCATACTAACCGAACCCCATTTTCGCGAAACGAAAGCACCAAAGGTGCTTCCTTAGCTCAAGGATACCCAAATCAATGCCCAAACTTGCCCGGATTGCTTAACGTATAAAACCCCTTTTTTTAAAGTAAGCTAATTATGCAATTAAGTTCAAATTCGAGTGATTCAACCTAGCGTGGCTTTTCAACTAACTTCCCTAGGGTCTAGAGTACCTAATTGAGGCATCAATTCAAGTCAATTAGCAAATTTTCTCAAAACCCTAGTTCTAGGCACTATTCATCATCTCTTTGATCAAATTCAACATTCAACCATTAAATTTGTTATCAAACCACAAAAGTTAGCTCTATAGACATTAAATAACTCATAGAAAGCATTCATAACAAGTTTTATAGCTAATATCAACAAATCAATAAAATTCAATATATGCACATAAACTTTAAAAACAAATAAATGCATCTCCCTCACAATTTTGAAGATGAAGAAGCTTGTTGAAGACTCTAGGTTGCTCAAAACCCCTCCCAAGATGAATCTAGAAGCTCAAAATGCAAGATTGTTGAAGCAAGAATCTCCTTTTTTCCTTCTCCTTTGGTATTTTCGGCCTGCTACAGTAATTCCTGCACATTGTTCTTCTTTTTTTTTGTGTGTTTTAATGAGCTTATGTGATTTATATAAGATTAAGTTGAGGTGGGGTCAAGTTTGGGTATTTAAAAGGTCACTAGAATGCGCGTTATTAACTTAAAAACGAGCCTAAGATGAAAAGTAATGTTAGTTATTTAAATCTCTAAGTTTGTTACGTAACACTATTCACTTAACTACTAAAAACATTTTCTAAACGAGCTCTCCTATCGCATCTAGCTTACTTGTACATTTTTCCCATTCCTCTAACAATTAATGTGATTTAATAAAAATGCTAATTCACTAATAGAATATAGTTTGAAAACGGGATGAATAGTAGCCAAAGAAGCCAGTTAATAAAGCACAGAAGGAAATGCGCAAACAATAGATGCAACAGTAAATAAATGTACGGCTAAAATCTCGGGCGTCACACTCAGTCCTCAACCTTGATGATTGTCGGTCCATGTTAATTTGCAATGAAGATAGACCAATTCCCTTGTCTTTTTTTATTCGGGTAATTGCAGATTCTGCGTGACTTTAACAGGATGTTTTGCTGCTATTGTTATTGTTGTTTAGTTGGGGTTTGGTGAAGGCCTTCTTGTGTACATTTTTATAATTGTGCTTTGAGTGTGGTGTTCCTACATGTGTGTGGTATAAAAAATTAATGATGGTGGTGTTGGTGTCATCATCTGGTTTGGCTTTGATGCGGGGTTAGTAAAAGTCATGTAAAGTTAAAAAAAATTTAAAAAAAAGAACCCTAAATTTTCTTAAAAATTTCAAGAATTCTTGTGAAAAAAGGGTCGTATTTAGTGATAGAAATTATAAGCCTAACCAAGCTCAGAATTCAATAAAAGGAAGACAAGTAAAACTTGAGTGATAGATTGAAGAAATTATAAGCCTAACCAAGCTTAAGCATAAAATTGGCATTTATTAAAGATGAAACCAAACATAATTGCACAAATAAGAGCCAATCAATTTTAAATCATTTACTGGACAGAAAAAGAAAACTCCAAATGATCATTTGCATAAGTGCAATGTTTATTTGCATGTTGTAAGGGATTATACAACTTGTAAGACAAATAAACAACTGCGACATAAAACTCGCAATTATAAAGATAAAAAAATACCAATTTGTTGCTTCAATTGGTAAGAACAATTTAAGTGTTTCATCAAGTATGCTGCATAGTTTTGAGTATAGATACATTGATACAGATGATAGATGAGTCGGAGGCAGGAACCAAATGGTTGCATAACTACATTGCTGAAATTTATGAGGTCACAGATACTCTGAGCTCTCTTTTGTCTCCCCTAGTGATACGCGTATTAGCATTGATGTAGGTAACTTCAAATTCACCCAACCCTATATTAGATGGTGGTCTTAATGCATCTGGTATCCTGGGTACCTCCAATGGTGGTAACTGAGATAAGTTTCATGTCATCTTCTCAAAGTTTATCTTGATTTTAGAAGATGCTGCATACATCACAAGAAGGAAATATTTATTGGTGAACCATTCTTTGATGCAAAACCAAAAAAGATAGAAGATAATTAACAAGCGGATACAGAAAGAACCAATCTATGAGTTCAAATTTGTGGGCTAAAGTGGCAGTCACTTCAACAGGTAGAAAAGGCCATGGAGCACCCAATTCAAGTTCTACTATATTATCAAAATCTTTGCTTAAGATGTCAATTCGCTGAAACACCTAATCAGTAAGGATAAGTTATAGTCAATGATAAGACAATTATAAGTCCGCATTACTAAAGAGTTGGTTGGAATGGTCGGATAGTGATCTATTATAATCAAAAGATTCTAAGTTTAGAACCAGGGGGTCGGCCTCTATTGTACCCAAAAAATTAATAATGATAGGCATTGAGTGACCAACAAGTAGGTCATTATCGCTCACAAGCTTATGACTACCTGTAAATTTTTATGGATCGTCTACTACTGAATCTAGTACCATGCATGTAGCTCTTTTCCTTTAGGAGTCGTAAGCTAAGAAACCAAGGTCTCACCAAAGTCCAAACACATTGAGAAGCGTTACCACATCATTCGAGAGATTATGGTTAGAGGCTACAAAGTTATGTAGAAAGTAGCATCAGCAGACAACACCGCTGACCCATTGACCAAGGCTTTGATTTAATAATCAATAGATCTTCATCTTAAGATTATTAGTATAAAGTACCATTCAGATAGCTTTAGTGCAACTAGGGGATTTTTAGACTTACTGCCCTAAAAGCCAAATTACTTATAATTTTAAGACATGGATATTGTATTATTTTATTTGTTAAATGGGTAGTTTTATTTAATATTTATTAATTTGTTAATTATATTTAAATAAAATTCCATAGATTTATATTGATGGATGTTATTCTTTATAAGATAAAGAATATGAGTGACAAGACCTGTGATTAATGATATATTCTAAAATAGTTCTCCAATCATAGAATGAATTAATTGGGTGTTAATTCATCTAGATATATTGGATTACTGTTTACTATCTGAATTAATATGAGATATTAATCATGCCATTTAATCTCATACTGCGTGAGTAAATATATAAGTATTCATTAAAAAATGAATGATTGGACATGAACGATTATATGACGACTTGCATGAACAATCAATAATTTGTCATATAACATATAATCGTATAATTAATCCTTAGACCTGAGATACCATGGTTATCCTATATATAGGATGTCATGATTAGCCTAGTACAATAAATTGGTTCTAGCCATGGACTGGTTTACGTACTAGGTGGTCATGATCTATTCCTACAAAAGACTATGTGAGTGTGTAATAAGGAATCCATCAGTTCGAGGTCCTATACGATCCATTAATTATAATACCCGAAAATCTTTTGTCGAGGTTAACTAATAGACGGTGTTCCGTTATTTATTTTTGAGTTACTAAATTAATTGGATTAGGTCATATAGTCAAGCTAAAAGAGTTTGATGTCCCTATTCATGACTCTTCCTTAATCGGGATCGTGATGATAGAAATAATATATTATACATAAATTATATATTAAAGAGTTCGTGCAGTTCCACTTCATAATTACTTAGGTAGTCATAATATACTACTAGGTATCACTTACGACAATATTACGACTGTTGAAAATTAATTAGAATAGTTCTAATTAAATATCAATTAGATTAGTTTATTCCATGACTAGTTAATTTATGAATCTGAAAGATTACACAAAAAAGAGATCCAAAAAATAACTAGTCAGAGAAATTAAGTAAATATTGGACTGTTCAATATTTAATTAGGATTGTAAGACAGACTCTTTATTGAAATTTTAATTCGACAAAATTATCAATCCAAGTCCATATTTTAGACTAGCCCATAGGGCAGCCCTGAAACATAATTGTTCGTATATAAGGGAAACTGTGTAAGATGGAAAAGCTAGCACATAATTATATTTTCTCTAGAAATCTAAGTGGGTTTACTCTTATTCTTTGGGGTCTTGTGAAGATTCAATCGGAGGCTTGACACAGCTTGACACTTGGGGAACTTAGACTGCTTCAGACTCTAGTCAGAATTCATCGGCTTGAGGTAATCTTAAAACTACTTTATACAGATTATGCAATAATTTATGTATTCGTTTAAATTACGTGTATGGCTATGAATGAATACATTTAATTATTCCTCTGCATAAATTAAAATTTTTTAATATCATGTATAGAATCTAACATAGGCATGTTACATTTCTCTAAAATTTTGATCAAAGCTTCGTTTTGTAACGTCATAGACTACCTTAATTTGTGAGACCCTGAATGTGACCTTTTTGTGCCATTATGTGTTATTTGACTTTTATGTGCAAATTATGTATCTATTTGATTTTTATGTGCAAAACCTGTGTGTTTATTTAATTTAATACCTAATATGTTCAAATATATGATTTACATATGCTTACTAGTTTAAAAGTGCATTTGAAATTTATTTGATTTGTAAAATGTTGTCTTTTCGCCTTCTTTGACCACGTAGGGGTTAAAATGCATATATTAGTTAAAATTAATCTTAATATTAACCTTGTAACATTTTAGATATTTATTAGAGTGTTAACATTGAAAATTAGAAGCAAAATAGCGTGTTATAATTTTAGTTTTCAAATTGAAGATTTTGTTCTCCTTTGAGTTGCCAAAGAAAGCGGATCGGACAGTCATTCATGTGGCAAAGCAAACATCCGCTAGACAACATTTTTAACGATTCTACTTTTGGTTCAATGGTAAGATATATGTTGTACGAGACCATATAATTTTGTTTCTGGCATGAAATTCTATTTACTTTGACCTTAATATTTTGTTACGACTTGTCGGGAAGACTTGAATATTATTAAAATTTCCTCCATTTGATCAACATGCATGACTTTGTCCGTATAAACACATGCCAAAGTGAGTACTTGATTATCTAGCATTTGATTTTTCTGCAAAGAAAGAAACTTTCGAGCGAAGTTAGCTAGGGCAGGCTAGGCTAGATTGGCTAGGCCGCAAGCAACTTTCTCAAAAACAAATTAGAAGTGCTCGGATCAATGGAAGCGGAATTACTAACTTGAGTGTATTATACAATAACTCTTTTTTATACTTTGTTCTCTCACTTTCTTTATTTATCTCGGGTCAAGTAAATATTGACATGAGTATCGAAGCTTATTTCACATGATTGAACCCACACTTGTCGTTTTACTGGTGATTAGCTCATATTGAGGCCCCGGGACATTTCTTCATAATTTTACCTTATTAACATGCCTAAGTGAATTCATGATTATCCAGCCTTTGATTGCATAGCAAAGAAGAAAATCTCATGTGAAGTTAGGCTAGATCGGTATATCAATCAATTAAGAAAGACGTTATCTGCAATTTAGGTGAATACTGACACTAGTGTTGCCAACAATTAATTATGGAAAATACCAACCTTGCCTTTATTCGTACGTTGTTCTTTTTGATATAGTGAAAACCAGGCAATTGCTTCCTGCAGAGAATATGGTTATTTTACTTGTGAGAAGATAGACAATCACCCAAATTTCTGCTTCATTTAGTTGGCGGAGTAATACTAACAGCAGAACATATTTTATACAAAAGATGTGTTGGAAACATGTTCCCCCTTGCCAATATCAGCTATCCTACCGGCCTGAAAATACTGAAAAATATTTCTCAAATTTTTGTTCCATCCAAATAAAATTTGGCCATGTTGAACTACATCATGGGTTTTAAGAAGGAAAATCTTGGCACACCGGTAAAGTTGCTACCGTGTGATCTGTGTTGGAAAATAAACTTGAATTTGGGCTAAGCATTGGAGATTAAGAACTTGGGTCAAAATTAATGAGTGGGTGTTTGGGCAAAGTATTAATACTCAAGTATTTGGGCTAGCTAAAATATTTATTCACTTGGTCCAAAAAAATAAGAGTGTTACCCAATTGTAAGCCCAAGCCCTATATCTAGAGAAATTTTAAAAATTGAGATATTTTCTAAGAAACATCGAGGAGGAAATATTTTATTTGAGAAACTAGAATAATCTTGAAATATTATCTAGCATATTCCGAGCAAGTTCAAGAATATCTTGTGTGTATAATGCTCCTTGAGCACCTATAAATAGAGGGCAACTCCAAGCATTTGCAACCAAGCTAAAGTTGTAATCTTCTCTTCAATACAAGTTCTCTAGTTCATCCAAAATTATCCTCTTCCACTTCCTAAATATTTCCTACATAAGTTCTAGTTCTCTAAATTAGTCTAGATCAATCACAACAAAGTGGTATCAAGAGCTAGATTATGGCAACATCAAGTGTAGTCTTCCTATTTCCAAGGCTCTCCAACGAAAACTATAGAAAGTAGAGCATCCAAATGAAGACATATCTTGGCGGCCAAGATATATAGGATGTTGTTGAAGAAGGCCAAGAAGTACCCGAAGATATGGTCACTCTTATTCAAGCACAAAAGAAGCTTTGAAGGATTCTATGATGAAAGATCAAAAGACTCTTTCAATCATCCAACAAGCATTAGATGATGCCACGTTTGACAATATTGCCCAAGTTTCAAAAGTTAAGAAAGCATGGGAGATTCTTGAGAATGCATACCAAGAAATAGATAAGGTAAGGAAAGTCTGTTTTCAAGCTCGTAGAGTTGACTTTGAAAATTTACAAATGAAAGAATCCGAGTCAATCTCAGATTATGTTTCAAGAGTTCAATCCATAGTTAATCAATTACAAACAAATGGTGAAAACATGAATGATATTCGAGTCATTGAAAACATTCTCCGATCATTAGATTCAAGATTTGATTATGTAGTAGTAGCAATTGAAGAATCTAATGATCTATAGAAAATGACCATTGATGAACTCACAGGTAAGCTTCAAGTACATGAAAAAAATATCAAGAAAAGGAATAAAGAATCACTCGACCAAGTCTTACAAGCCAAGCTCAAACTCAATCAAGGAGATCGAGACATTGGTAATGAAAGAGGCCAAAGAGGATGAGGACGTGGACGTAGACATGGACGCGCTCGTGGACATGGCCGAGGAAGAGGAGAATATAACACACCCAACAACGAGAAAGAGGATAACAATAGATCATCAAGCAGACATGGAAGATGAGGAGTCCAAAGACCAAAGTATGAAAAATTTGAAGTTAAATGTTACAATTGCCACAAATTCGATCACTATGAGTCAAAATGCCGAAGTTCCACCAAGAATGTAGAGGAAAAAACCAATTACACCGAACAGAAGAATGATGAGATAGACTCCACCCTCTTGCTCACATACAAGGGACACGGAGATGGAGAACAACACACATGGTACCTCGACACAGGTGCAAGTAACCACCTATGTGGCAACAAGAACATGTTTGTCGAGATTGATGAATCAGTAAATGGAAATGTCATGTTTGGAGACCTATCTAAAACTCCAGTCAAAGGCAAAGGTAAAATACTCATCTGCCTAAAAGATGGTAGACACCAGTTCATCTCTATTGTATACTACGTGCCCAACATGAAGGCCGTCTTAAGCATGGGCCAACTCTTATAAAAAGGCTATCATATCCACATGAAAAATCATAGTCTCTCCCTAAGAGATCATAGAGGAAACTTAATTGCCCAAGTGCTCATGACCAATGATAGAATGTTTCTTTTGAACGTTCAAAATGATAGCCTAAAATGTTTGAAAGTTTGCTTGGAAGATACCTCTTGGCTATGGCATTTGAGGTTGGGCCATCTCAATTTTGGAGGACTAAAGCTACTATCAGAAAAGAATATGGTCAAGGGTTTATCTTCCATCGATCACCCTGATCAACTATGTGAAGGATGTCGACTTGGGAAGCAATTTCAAAAAAGCTTCCCACAAAAGGCATCATCAAGAGCAAAAAGGCCATTAGAGTTAGCTCACACCGATGTGTGCAGCCTAATTAACCGAACATCATTTGGCAAAAACAGGTACTTCATTCTTTTCATTGATGATTTCAGTAGAAAGACATGGGTATATTTCCTAAGAGAAAAAACAGAGGTCTTCAATGCCTTCAAAAAATTCAAGGCTCTTGTGGAGAAACAAAGTGGATATACAATAAAGACGATGAGATCCGATAGAGAGGGAGAATTCAACTCACAAGAGTTCAAGGCATACTATAAAGAAAATGGAATCAAACGCCCACTCACTCTTCCTTACTCATCAAAACAAAATGGAGTCGCTGAAGGGAATAATAGATCTATCCTCGATATGGCAAAAAACATGCTAAAGAGTAAGATGCTGCAAAGGAATTTTGGGCTGAAGCCGTGGATTGTGCAGTATATCTATCAAATTGTTCTCCCACAAGGAGCATGTGGAACAAAATACCCCAAGAAGCATGGAGCGGGCATAAGCCAAGGGTTGCACACCTGCGAGTATTTGGAAGCATAACCTATGTACATGTTCCGAACCAAAGAAGATCAAAACTAGATGATAAAAGCGAGAAGTACATCCTCATCGGCTATGATCAAAACTCAAAAGGATACAAGTTATACAATCCAAGTACAAGGAAGTCCACCATAAGAAGAAACATGGTGTTCGACGAGAAGAGCTCGTAGGACTGGAGTAAAAAAGAAAATGAGCAGTACTAGTTCTTCCCAATGCACGAAGAAGAACTACCAAGAATTGAAGAAGCAACCAATCATGAGACTCCGCCTTTATAACCAACAATACCATAAGAAGCATCATCATCACCAACAGAGAGTAAGGATGAAAAGGCTCACCGAATGAGGACTCTATAAGAAATTTATGAGGTAATTGAGAATCAAAATGAACTTACTCTATTCTGTTTCTTTGCTGAATGCGAGCCTCTCAACTATGAAGAAGCATCAAAAAGTAAAGAATGGAGAAAAGCTATGGATGAAGGATTAAAGAAATCAAGAAGAACGACACATGGGAGTTGACAACCTTACCAAAGCGACACAAGACAATTGGAGTAAAATGAGTCTACAAAGCTAAGAAGAATACCAAAGGAGAAATTGAAAGATATAAAGCAAGATTGGTGGCCAAAGGATACAAACAAAGAGCTGGCATTGACTATGATGAAGTCTTCGCTTCAGTTGCTCGAATAGAAACAATAAGATTGTTCATCTCAATATCAGCTCAGAAGAAGTGGAAGATCTATCAAATGGATGTTAAGTCAACATTTCTAAATGAATTTCTCGAAGAAGAAGTATACATTGAGCAATCCGAAGGCTACATAGTTCGAGGCCATGAAGACAAAGTCGTGAACTTGAAAAATGCTCTGTACGGGTTGAAGCAAGCTCATCGAGCATGGAATACCAAAATCGATATGTACTTTGAAGAGAATAATTTTAGAAAATATCCTCACGAGCACGCACTATATAGAAAATTGGATGAAAATGGGGATATTATGATTATCTATCTGTACGTGGATGATTTGATCTTCACTGTAAGCAATCCAAAAATATTCGAAGACTTCAAGAAGGCAATGACATGAGAATTTGAAATGATAGATATCGGGTTTATGGCATACTATCTTGGAATTGAAGTAAAGCAAAGGGATGATGACATCTTTATATCTCAATAAGGATATACAAAAGAAATTCTCAAGAAGTTCAATATGGACAACTACAAGCCGATAAACACCCCAGTAGAATGTGGAGTAAAATTGTCAAGATATGACGAAACTGAGAAGGTGGATCCAACTTTATACAAGAGCCTGGTCGGGAGCCTACGATACTTGACATGCACAAGACCGGACATCCTATTTGGAGTAGGACTTATCAGCAGTTCATGGAGACAACAAAAATTTTTCACTTCAAGGTGGCAAAAAGAATTCTTCGATACATAAAAGGAACAATTGATTACGGCATCTTTTATACCTCTACAATCAACTTCAAGCTAGTGGGATACAGTGACAGTGATTGGGCAGAAGACATCGACGATTGAAAAAGCGCAACAGGGTTCATGTTCTACTTTGGTGACACAACATTCACATGGACTTCGAAGAAACAACCAATAGTCATATTATCAACATGTGAAGCTGAATATGTAGCTGCTACTGCAAGTGTGTGACATGCGCTATGGCTACGGAATTTTCTTAAAGAGCTTAACTTTTCTCAAGACGAAGGAATAGAATATTCGTGGACAACAAGTTAGCAATTGTGTTGGCAAAGAACCCTGTCTTCCATGATAGAAGCAAGCACATTGATACCATATATAACATCATTAGAGAATGTGTGACAAAGAAGGATATCCAGATAAAGTAAGTGAAGTCACAAAACCAGATACCATAAATCTTTACCAAGCCTCTCCTGACTGAAGTTTTCCTCAAGTTGAGATCTCGCCTTGGAATAACAAATTCAAGTTTAAGAAGGGGTGTTGGAAAATAAACTTGAATTTGGGATAAGCATTGGAGATTAAGAACTCGGGTCAAAATTAATGAGCCAGTATTTGGGCTAAGTATTAATACTCAAGCATTTGGGCTAAGTATTAATACTCAAGCATTTGGGCTAGATAAAATATTTATTCACTTGGTCCAAAAGAATAAGAGTGTTACCCAATTGTAAGCCAAAGCCCTATATCTAGAGAAGTTTTGAAGATTGAGATATTTTCTAAGAAGCATCTAGGAGGAAATATTTTATTTGAGAAACTAGAATAATCTTAGAATATTATCTAGCATATTCCAAATATCTTCAGGAATATCTTGTGTATAGAATGCTCCTTGAGCACCTATAAATAAAGGACAACTCCAAACATTTGCAACCAAGCCAAAGTTGTATTCTTTTCTTCAATACAAGTTCTCTAGTTCCTCCAAAATTATCCTTGTAACGTCCCAACTCGTCCCCTCCTACAATCAGTCAGGACACAACAGAATTTCGACAGTATAACGACAGTAATTAGGACACCAAGGCTTTAAACCAACCTCTTCGCAACTCATACAACCAACTCCACAACAATTCAACAATTAAACAACACAACCACAATATACAATAAATATTTTTTTACCATTGCATCCATAGGTTATACGCCTCCATTCCAACATCATACATTTACTATATAACATACATTTTCAAAATAGATTATAACTGATCTAGTAGCCTAATCACATTCCAAAACAAGACTACTAAGCTAGCAACATTTAATCAATTATCTTTACAACATCTTATACATCATAAACTTCTACGTAAATACAAACCAACTAGTTTTAATATACAAGATATCGAAATAGTATAACATCTCAGATATCAAGGACAAGACTCTGGCACATAGGACTCGTCCACATATGGCACATTATCCTCTTCTGGAGGCACGTACCCGTAATCTAGATCGGTAACACCTGTATCCATGCAATAATTGAGAGTGAGCTTATATAAAACAAGCCCAGTGAGGATTCGATAGATCTCTAACAGTATTTACTATACTCCTTAGAAATCATCCTTTAAGCAGTAAACACATAATAATCATCAATAACAATATAAACACATTAATTATAATAACCAATCAATAAAGGATACTCTAGTTGGTGTAGCTCCAAACGCCATCACAATCTCAACCATTCTTCTTATAACTCCCCATTACTCACGCACCCGAGGTACCTCACTAGCCCATCCCTTTGTGGCACATCCGCCCATGCGAGCTGGAGGTAGCCTATGATAGTCATGTCGTTATCAACCCAACAGCCCAACGCTACCCAAGAGGTGGCACACACATATCAAGACTCATGATAATAATACTAATCATTCATATCTCAGGAGGACAACATATCAAGTTGACTATCTCCTGCCTCATCAATAAACAATTATCACAGGAGGACAACAAAGTAGATTGCCTGTCTCCCAGCTTCATCAATAGTCAATAATCAATAATCAATTAATAACATTTCAACAACATATCATAAATTAAACAATTAACAACTCAACAACTAAGTTAGATGACAAAGTAGGCCATCCAACTTAACATGCATTAACCACACAACCAAACCCTAGTCTAACCATCAACAACTCACAATTCATTCACTCAAACACCACCCAAACATCCAAAGGCATAATTCAACATTTTAAAGAAAGACAACCCAATCTTCTAAAAGTCATAACTTACATTCTACTAATCCGATAACCTCCAAACTAGTTTCTATCACTCACCCACTCAATCAACAACATTAGCCCCCTTGGAAACCAACCATAATCCATCCATATCAAGCCCAACAACCCTAATGCATCATGGCTGAAATTTTTTGACTTTCACACCGACATCAGAATCAAAATTTTGGCATTACAACATTCCTACCACGTATTTAACAAACTTTAGAAACTAACAGCAAGCAATTCTAACAACCACAACAACATTTCTTCAACAAATAGCCAAATTCTCAATTTTAATACCCAAAAAATAGAAATACATACTACAACAATTCAAAACAGCTATAAACCCATATAATCAATCCTTAGCATCTACTGAGCAATAATATAACATCAATTTAACATTTCAATGGCTAAAAATTTGATTATATGAATTAACATAAAAATGACATTTTGAGATCTAGAATTTTTCTCTCACCTTTGATGTGTTTTGATGCAAGAAAGATGTAGAATGGATGCCCAACAAGTGAATTCAAGCTTTGGTTGACAAGATTTGGCCTTCAAATGCAAGTTCTAATGAAAAAACCCTTTGAAATTCTTGGGTTTTTCTTCCTTTTTTTCTCCTATGGCCTCTCGGCCTTGTATGTGTTGAGTGAGTGTGTTTTGTGTGCTTTCTAATGTGTGTGTTGATGCAATATAAGTAAAGGTCAAACAAATAACAATGGTCAAAGTTAGTTTCTTCGTCTTTTAATTCTACTTTTAGTCTTTTAATTCTATTTTCTTGACTATTTCTTGCTCAAAACATTAATTGACACTTAGACTATTTTAAGTAAAATATGTTTAGGTGACAAGAAGTTTTATATTCATGCATTTTCACCCGACTCGATTTAAAACTCGTTTTTTGCAAAAGAAAATGTAAAAATCTTTAAAATTTCATAGCCAATTTAAAATCCGTTTTAATCAATCACAGGTCTATTATTATCAGAGGACTAGGTTTTAAGACACCTAAAACACCTACGTAAATTTTTTAGCGGACAGGTGTTCAAAATACTATTTACAAAAACCGTCGATAAAATTTATGATTCCGTTTTTTATGAAAATTTCATGAATACACACATAGCATGTAATAGGAATATAAATCACATATTTAGCACATTCTAACTCATATAATACATAAACAGGTCAAATCATGCAAATCGAGATAAAGACACGCAAATCGAAGTAAAGACGAAACCTGGGGTTTCACCTTCTTCCCCCCCCCCCCCCCTCCTTTTTAAAGAAATTTTGTCCTCAAAATTATTACTTGCTGTACGAAAAAGATCTGGATACTGCTGCTGCATCTGATCTTTCCTCTCCTAAGTAGCTTTCTCAATCCCGTGATGCTTCCACAATACTTTGACCATCGAAATCTTCTTTGATCTCAGTTCCTGCTCCATTTGATCAAGAATGCGAATCGGCCTCTATCATAAGTCAGATTCTCATGAAGTTGTAATGGCTTTGGCTCTAGAATATGAGAAGGATCCGGATTATATTTTCGCAAATTAGACACGTTAAAGACATCATGAACATTAGAGAAATTCTCCAGTAAAGCCAATCGATATGCCAACTTGCCAACTCTGCCGGTAATCTCAAACGGCCCTTCAAACCTCGGACTCAACTTTCTACCTTTACCATATCGAGCAAACCCCTTACGAGGAGACAATCTCAAGAAAACCTGATCCCCAACTGCAAACTCCAAATCCCGACGACGCTTATCAGCACAACTCTTGTATCTGCTCTGATCTGTAAGCATTCTCTGCCTGATCAACTGAACATTCTCAATCTTCTCTAGATGCCCTGGCATGATAGTCGAATCAATAGCCTTTATCTCCCATACTTCATCTCAATACAAAGGTGAACGGCACTTACGGCCGTAGAGAGCTGCAAAAAGTGTCATTCCAATAGTAGCTTGATAACATTGTTATAGGCAAACTTGGCAAGTGGTAGATGTTTCTCCCAGTTCTTCCCGAAATCCAGAACACAAGCCCTAAGCATATCCTCCAAAATCTGATTAGTCCTTTCAAATTGACCGTTGGTCTGTGGATGATACACTGTGCTGAAGTTCAACTATGTACCCAAGGTCTCTTAAAGTTTTTCCCACAATCAAGAAGTAAACTGAGGATCTCGATCAGAAACAATTCTAGATGGAATTCTGTGAAGTTTAACAATCTAATCCACATAAAGATCCGCCAACTTTACAACCTCATCACCTAACCTTATCGGAATGAAATGAGCTATCTTCGTCAAACGGTCTACAACAACCCAAACTGCGTCATTACCTCTCAGTGTTCTAGCCAAACGAGAGACAAAGTCCATCGTAATATGCTCCCACTTCCACTCTGGTATTGCCAACGGTTGAAGTAACCCTGCGAGACGTTGATGTTCTACTTTCACCCTCTGACAAGTCAAACATCTGGATACAAACTGAGCAACCTCAATTTTCATGTTATTGCACCAATAATGTTGCTTCAAATCCCGATATATCTTGTTTCCACTGGGATGAATGGTGTACTTAGAATTATGAGCCTCCTCCAGAATACCTCGCCTCAAACCCGATTCATCGAGAACACAAACCCTGTTCCGAAATTGAAGAATACCATCTTCATGTGATTTGAAGTCAGACTGATCATCACTGATCTGTTCCTTGATCTTCTAAACTTTTGGATCAAGCTGCTGAGGAGCTTCTCTGATTTGAGATAACAATAAAGGTTGAATACGGAGATGTGAACCCATCACCCCAACCTGAGTCAATTCTGGTCTACAATAACTGAATTCTTCAAGAACCTCCCACTTTTTGACAGCCAAACAAGAAATACTCGCCTTACGGCTAAGAGCATCTGTTACAACATTTGTCTTCCCAGGCAAATAACTGATAGAACAATTATAATCTCCGAGAAGTTCCATCCACCTCCGTTGATGCATATTCTACTCCTTCTGTGAGAACAAATACTTCAGACTCTTATGATCAGTGAAAATCTCGAACTTACTACCCCACAGATAACGAAGCCACTTTTTCAGTGTGAATACAACTGCTGCCAACTTAAGATCATGAGTCAGATAGTTCACCTCATACGACTTCAACTTTCTGGAAGCATAAACGATAACCCGACCATTCTACATAAGTACACAACCCAAGCCCTCCTTAGATGGATCACTGTAGATAACCATATTGTCGGTTCCCTCTGGTAGAGCAAGTAATGGAGCGGTAGTCAATCTCTTTTTCAACTCCTGAAACCCACTCTCACATTTCTCATCCCAAATAAAGCTAGTCCGTTTCTAAGTTAACTTGGAAAGTGACCCTACAATCTTAGAAAAGTCCTTGACAAACCTACGGTAATAACCCGCCAAGCTAACGAAGCTACGAACCTCCGAAACATTCTCTGGCCTTTTCCAAGACATGACAACTTCAATCTTAGTGGGATCTACTAAAATACCGCTCTGTGTAATAACATGGCCAAGAAAAGATATACGTTGCAGCCAAAATTCACACTTACTGAACTTCGCAAACAATTGATGCTCCTGCAGTTTCTGTAAGATAAGTCATAGATATTGCTCGTGCTCTGATTCAGACTTAGAATAAACTAAGATATCATAAATAAAGATTACCACGAACTGGTCCAAGTACGGCTGAAAAATCCGATGCATAAGATCCATGAATGCTGTCGGTGCATTTGTTAATCCAAAGGGCATAACAAGAAACTCATAATGCCTATATCGAGTCCTGAAAGCAGACTTCGGAACATCCTCCATACGATCCGAAGCTGATAATACCCCTGCCTCAAGTCAAATTTAGAGTAGACTTTGGCTCCCTGAAGTTGATCAAACAACTCGTCAATCAGTGGCAAAGGATACTTGTTCTTGATGGTCACCTGATTCAAACCACGATAGTCGATACATAATCTCAAGGTACCATCCTTCTTCTTCACAAATAAAACAGGTGCTCCCCATGGTGAAGAACTCTGCTAAATGAAACCCTTCTCTAATAACTCCTGCAGCTGAGTTTTCAGCTCCTTAAGTTCAGCTGGTGCCATCCGGTACGCTGATTTAGAAATAGGTTGAGTACCATGAATCAGATTAATCACAAACTCAACATCTCTCTTTGGCGGCAATCCTGGCAACTCCTCGGGAAATACATTTGGATATTCCCTAATAATAGGAACTTCCTCCAACTTCAACTTATCAGATGGCTTGTTGATCAAATAAGCTAGACAACCCGAACACCCCTTACTCACCAACTTAACAGCTTTAGTTGATGAGATAATAAAACTCATCTTAGCAACCCGGTTCCACGCTACGTCAACCATTAGCTGATCTGGCAAATGAAACCGTACTACCTTTGTTCTACAGTTTAGCTGAGCATCATACTTAGAAAGCCAATTCATTCCCAAGATAACACCATACCCCCGGATAGGAAATAAAATAAGGTCCGAAGAAAAATCTTAACCCTTAACATGTATTTTACAGTCTTTACAGACTAAGCCAGTCACATACTTATCAATTAAAGAAGTGCTAATCTCAACCACATAAGGCAATCTTGTAGGTTGCATGTTAACACGTTGCACACAAGTAGGCGTAATGAAAAATTGCGTAGCACCAGAATCAATCAACACTTTAACAAGTTGATTGTGTATAAGAAAGTTACCTTCCACAACTACCGTATCCTCAGGTGCCTCCTCCAAATTGACTGCGTAGGCCCGAGCCTGAACCCGCTGCTGCTGAGGTGTACCACCGGTAGGTCGGCCCTGATAACCCTGGGTCGCTGCCCGGTCCTCAGTCCTCTGAAATCTATGGCAATCCCTCGCCCTATGCTGATTGCTTCTGCAACCCAAACACGTTCCTGCCTTCACCCTGCAGTCGGCCTCCACATGGCCCTGATGTTTGTAGTAACACACTGCGGTGACGAAGCACTGACACTACCCCTAGAAGAACCAGAAGCCGAGAAAGCAGTTGTACCAGCCTGCTGCCAAGGTCTCACAATACTAGGCCTATATTGACCCTAAGACTGGGTCGGCCTGTACTGTGACTGAGCCTGATAAGACCCCTGCTGAAACTGAGGCCTGTAGAAACCCTGCTGACCCTACGATCTGAAAGAACCCTGCTGCACCGAAGGCCTACAACTATAACAATATTTATTCAACAAATAGCCAAATTCTCAATTTTAATACCTGAAAAATAGAAATACATACTACAACAGTTCAAAACAGCTATAAACCCATATAATCAATCCTTAGCATCTACTGAGCAATAATATAACATCAATTTAACATTTCAACGGCTAAAAATTCGATTATATGAATTAACATAAAAATGATATTTTGAGATCTAGAATTTTTCTCTCACCTTTGATGTGTTTTGATGCAAGAAAGATGTAGAATGGATGCCCAACAAGTGAATTCAAGCTTTGGTTGACAAGATTTGGCCTTCAAATGCAAGTTCTAATGAAAAATCCCTTTGAAAACCTTGAGTTTTTCTTCCTTTTTTTCTACTATGGCCTCTCGGCCATGTGTGTGTTGAGTGAGTATGTTTTGTGTACTTTCTAATGTGCGTTGATGCAAAATAAGTAAAGGTCAAACAAATAAAAATGGTCAAAGTTAGTTTCTTAGTCTTTTAATTCTACTTTTAGTCTTTTAATTCTATTTTCTTGACTATTTCTTGCTCAAAACATTAATTGACACTTAGACTATTTTAAGTAAAATATGTTTGGGTAACAAGAAGTTTTACATTCATACATTTTTACCCGACTCGATTTAAAACTTGTTTTTCGCAAAAGAAAGTGTAAAAACCTTTAAAATTCCAAAGTCGATTTAAAATTCGTTTTAATTAATCACAGGTCTATTAATATCCGAGGGCTAGGTTTTAAGACACCTAAAACACCTGCGTAAAATTTTTAGCGGACAGGTGTTCAAAATACTATTTACAAAAACCGTCGATAAAATTTATGATTCCTTTTTTTATGAAAATTTCATGAATACACACATAGCATGTAATAGGAATATAAATCACATATTTAGCACATTCTAACTCATATAACACATAAACATGTCAAATCATATAAATCGATACAAAGACACGCAAATCGAGATAAAGAAGAAAATAAAGGTTTCACAATCCTCTGCCACTTCCTAAATATTTCTTACATAAGTTCTAATTCTCTAAATTAGTCTAGGCTAATCATAACAACCTGAAGATCATAGATTTGAGTAGTCGCAAGCTAAATCTCTTCCATAGATCCTGCCACATTATGAGAGTTTCAAGCACGAGGCTGACTTGAACTACATCATTGATTTGATTTTGTCAACTATGCTTAAGAGGCTTATAATTTAAATCCTTACAGACCTTCATATCATTAATGTTCTTCCTGCGAAATGGTACCAAGGCTCGAGAAAAGACTTTGTTGAAGATATAAGGATCTCTGAATTTGAAATTATGCATTCACTTTAGAATGTTATTTTTATGTTTGATTCTTGAGAAAATTATAAGTAACTACCAACTGTGGTTAAGCTTGACGAGGGTGCACATAGAACAATCTAATCAAGGATGAAAATATTTCACATATCAAGAATAGTATTATGGTAGATTAAAATTTCATACTTCAAATAATACGCGAATATCTTAGAAAAAGAACCCTTGGGGACAGTAGATGTTGCAGACGTACTGTCTCTATAGTGAATTCGCCTTTGATCGATTTTCATAATGATCGTTCTGACATAACTGCCTTATTTGAAAATTATTAATCGATCCACCATCCAAGATTGGTCTCCCGGTGTCATGCTCTTAGCTTTTGGTTGCTGCGTGTGGCCCTCCTTCTCCGGGGATATTACCACCAGCATCACCATCAACTGAGGGAAGAAAATCATTCCAAATTCGGATTTGTACCGTAGAATTTTGATTCGATAGGTGTAGGGTGGCGGGTGTTGGTGTTGTGTTGTTAAGGTAGTGTGAATATAAATCACATGCTTCGTCTGTCTTACGGGAGCAATGAATCCTTGAAACAGACAATGTGCTATCATGGTTATAATTAACCTTCACATTTTCAGGTACTCTTCTCATATATATGTTGACTTAATTCCCAAATTACAACTCTTTATTTAGATAATGTTAGACACGGACAAAGGGGAAAAAGTTTGAAGAATAATGCTATAAAATCTTTAAATTGTCTATTTGTCTTATTGCATAACTTGTCTAACATACTTTTTATTTTTCTACATAATAAAGTGTCAAATTGATAATTTTCTACCTTTAAAAATTCTCTAATTTAATTATACTCTAACAACACTTTCTTTGTCAGACTCTCTCTACTTTAGGGATTTTCTGTTTTAGTTTCACTCTAATAACATTCTCTATTTAATTTTACTCCAATAACTTTTCATATTTTATCTAAATTTATTATTTAATTTTACTCCAGTAACTCAAGTGGTGGTTTAGGAAAAGCACCCTTGACAGTGGGGTTTGGAGCATCAACCCCGGTGGGGGTCCAAAGGGGCAACACCCCCTGGCAACAAGGTCAGGGGGACAAGGATGTCGGAAGTGGAACTCGTCCGACTATATCTAACTTAGCCGGATGAGTATGTCAGTTGAGGCCTTCAACCGACATGCTCATCTGACTAAATTAGATATATGCAAAAGCCATTTAACAAAAATGACCAAAAAAAAAAAAAAAAAAAATCTTCAAAAGTTCTCGCTGATGTTTGGTTGAAATAGATTGATAAAAAAAAAAAAAGTTGTGAGCTGATTTCTGCTTGCTGCAAACAAGAAAGTGACTAGCTGTTCAATTTGGCGAGAACAAATAGCTAGGCTGTTGGAGGATTTTTCTTAGACTTGGATCTCTACTTTGGCTAGCGAAGTTGATCTTAGGTAATTTGTGTTTGTTGCAATACCCTATTCAAAAGGAAGGGAGATAAAAAGGAAAACAAATTGTTATAAAATCTTTACATTGATCGACAATAACAAATGAGCTAAAAAAAAGTTGTAAAATCTTCACAGCAATGAGATTGACTGAACTAAAACTCAACCAGACAAGCAGGTTTAAAAAAATTGTTATAAAATCTTTTTTCATTATTTAGCAAAAATTTAAAGTCTTATAACGTAACCAGTGAGACTCGAGATCGTAACCTCTCGTATAGACAATGACAAGAACTGCAAGGGCGGAGCCAAAAACTTAATTTTTGGGGAGGGGGCGAATTTTTTTATTATTATTTTTGTTCAATTATTTTTTTTACCGTGCTTTTTTATATAGTATTTTTTGGGGGGCTTGTAGAAAAGACACTTAAAAATATCTTTTCATTACCATGATATAATTAATTAAAAGATTAAATAATTAAAAAAATTAATTAAAATTCTAATTAAATATAAATTATATATTTATATTTGATTAAATTTGAAACTTTTAACATTATAAGTTAATTTGGTTCAAGAAAGGATACAAATCCGATACTAAAAACAAACAACAAACACATATCATATTCATACCATCGATTTAGTCATGTTCATTCACGCATGACCCATCACTCAACTCGCTAATTTAGTCACCTCATTGTTAGTTGATATATTCAAATTTACTTATTCAAACTGAATCATACGTGAAGATGTGCTAGAAATAGAAATATTATAAACTCTAAAATCATCTTATAAGATTCTTCAAGCTCATGATCCTTAACAAGTTTCAACTCTTCTTTATGTCTATATAATAAGATATTAATTTAATTTCTTTTATAGCCGTTGAGCGTAAGCCCTCAATTGGCACCCAATGACTGCTTGATGGATTGTTGACTAATATTTATAGACTCCACCTATTTTTCACTCGCAATGCCTTCAAATATATTTTTTGAGTCGCACATCACGATTGCCTTCTAGATCTTTAACTTATATTGAATTATTTTTTGGCAAATAGTGCTTGATCGTGGATAAATGTACATACACACACACACACACTATATATATATATATATATATATATATATATATATATATACATACACACACATACACACACACATATATATATTTACATATAAAAATATATATACATACAAGGTGTATATCATAATCTAGCTAAAAACTAGCAAAAAAATAATATACAACTAAAGTGACTTGATCTCATGACCAACAGCATAATTGTATTATAACTAACAACCTTGGTTAACTCCATGTCTAGAGACTTTTGTAACTTTATTACTTTTTAGTTGGGGTGTGAAATCCATTTTTTAAAACAAATTCCATTAAATCCCCCTCCCTCCGCCATGAAGGACCAACCGAAAATAAAATAATAACCAAAAAAGCTAGTTTAAAAAGGAAGGATGAGAAAAAAGAAAATTAGTGCTTCACACTTCCAGCTAGAAATGTAAATTACCAATCATTTGACGGTATCCACTGTGCAATTGGTACATATTATTTGGATAACGCTGAACAAAGTTGGTTGCTTTTGAATCTCCCAATTAGATTACCATACAATGAGTATAATTGTCCAAGAGATCAGAAAAATACTTAAAAATGTACAAACAATTGTACAGCAATAGTGGGCCCAATCTTATCCATGAGCTCATGCGATAAAAAGTGGGATAAATCAATTTATCGTTGTCTAGTCTTTCCCGATAGATTATTTCCATTGCATCAAATTCATTTTTTGTTGCCGTATGGTTTAATTGATCTTTCCTTCTCTCACCATGATCTTGACATTTCTTCTAAAACAAATTACTCATTCTTTTCCCCCAAAACCTGCATTTCACTTTATCAGTTTTAGTGGCAAAATAGATTAAAATAAATGCTACTAGATGGCATCTCTTTTCATTACTAATTTCTTACTTACTGTGTATATTTTTAGTTGGTAACAACTGTTTGTACTTTTACCTATGTTGATGATTAAAACTGGGCAAGTGCCTCCAGAGCTAATTTGCAAAGAAACGGGTGTGATTCTTGCCCATATAAGCACTCCGATACTTAAGTTAGTTATCTACTTGAGAATAATAACGAGAATTGGAAAGTATAGTGTGCAGTATGTGAATGATAAGTTACTTTTTTTGTGAGTATAATTGCCATATTTATACATTTTCTTCTGACAGCTTTCCAAATTTCGTGGGATCCTGTCACAAGGTCGGGAAATGGTCGGACCTC
The DNA here is from genome assembly GCA_037974665.1 of Ehretia macrophylla. NCBI lineage: Eukaryota > Viridiplantae > Streptophyta > Magnoliopsida > Boraginales > Ehretiaceae > Ehretia > Ehretia macrophylla. The sequence continues at coordinate 5,677,538 of CM075777.1, read as the reverse complement.
GGGTCGGGGAATGATCGGATCTCGGGAGACTTAGGTTAAAGTCTCAGGTTGGGGCAACCGACCTAATGATGACTCTAACACACTTGGGAACTGATTGCATCCGATAGCTCAGATTACCTTACTGGAGATCGGGTTGGTTAATTTTATCCTTATCACTTGCTTCCCAATTCTTTGACTTTAGTCATGAGGTCTGGGAATCTTCCTTGTATTGCATAGTGGTTTCTATAGCGCGATCTCCTTCAATTTCGGAGCATTAAATACCCATTAATCATGTGGTTGGGACATGGCCATGTGGCCTACCCTGATTGGTCGACGTTGGTCCACTACTGTATGAAATCTGGGCCGCTCATTTTCCCGTTTCTTTCTTCGTGTATAAATAAAGCCATTCTTCAATCATTTTGCACTTTACTCTCTTGAATTTTTCTCAAACCTCGTTCCGAGCTTCGCAGTTTTCTTGGCATTTTACTTCGTCTAAGCTCTAACAATTCCCCTTCTCGACTCTTAGGTACATCTCTTTTCCCTTTTCTTCCTTTTCCATTGCTCGGTCAGACTCGGAAACTGGCTCTCAAATGAGCTCGTCCATTCTTAATTATGACCACGAGGGTAGTGAGAATAATGATAGTGGTAGTGATCCCACGCCTGAATAGACACAATCTTTGCCGACCCCAACCCTATGACTCCTTCCAAAGTACTCGAGGATTTAAAGAACTTGGAGGTCGGGCCTAGTCCTCCTACCAATAGGCTTTTTAGGAATATTCCTCTCACAATCATCCCCAAAAGAAAAGTTCCAGCCTCTGGTCTCTTCTCTGACTCTTCTCCTTCTCGCTCGAAACATTGTACAAATGCCAGGGTGAGCTCGGTAGTTAGGTCTGATCCCACTCTTTCTACTACACAAGCAGGTCAATCACCATCCTACGTAGATATTCCCGTTCCTGGTCACTCATCACGTGTCGTCAACGACAATAATGATGATGATGACGAGCCTTTCGATGCCATGGACTGACTTCCCCTCATGGACGCATACTCTTTTGTCCTCAAACTTATGAGAAATACCATTTTTATGAAGACTTCGAGGTTCGTATGGCCGAGCCCAAAGATAGTGCCTGCTACCCGAAGAAAGGGGAGATAGGATTCTATTATGACACACTTCAGTTCCTCTACCCCCCTTTTTCCCAGTATATTGTCGACATCCTTAATTTCTTCGCCCTGAGTCGTGGTCAACTGGTCCTGAACAGTTGGCGTATGGTCATAGCCTTCTATATATACGTCAAAAACCTTGGTTGGCAACTATCTTTCTACCTATCGCCAACTTCTTTACACTCAAAGCCAATAGGCATGGTTGGTACTACTTCACCTCCTACCCGTACTCCAACATATTTCAGTCTGGAACCTGGCCCTCTTAGAACAAGGGATGGCATCATAAATTCTTTTTTGTGAAAACCCTAAGGCTTTAGGTGGTTAGGACAACCTAGCATATCCTACCCGAGCCCTATCCCAATCCTCCCGAGCTCACTCCTGATCTCAAGATCTTTTCCAACGCTCTCCGGACCATGAGGCCCATCAATGGTTACGAGCTCGTCAGCCTTGAGGAGGTTACCTCCTCGGGAATGTATGATGAGCCTACGTAGGGGCAGATTGAGAGGGGGAATGAACCTCCAACCTCCTCTCGTCATAATGGTGTGGTGTTAGGCTTCAATTATATATTTTTTCTTTCTTTATAAACTGATTCTGACCAGATTTCCTTTTTCGCAGAGATATAAGCTACTTAAAAATTGGAAGCCTGCTGCCAAAAGAAAAAGGCAAAGACGTAGCCTCTGAAGAGGAAAGCCCCAAACCTAACCCGAGCTGCCAAGAAGACGTCGGTCTTGAGTTTTACTACAGGGGCCAGCAAGGTCCCAACAGGTGGCTTTTACCCCAGCCAGAGCTCAAAGGCCACCGCCGAAGCGGGTGTTAGTGGTAAAGGCGTCCAGGTTCATGTTGATCTTACCCAGGTAGACGACCTTCCTCCTCGGGTCCTCCGAACTACTGCCCCTCATCCAAGCTCGAGCCAAGGAGGCGCCGTTACAACTCAGGGGGTGATAACTGTGGTTATAAAGAACCTGAGGTTACACCATCTTGGCCAGGCTTCTGACGTGTGCCACCAAAGGGTAAGCCATTACCATCTGTGGATCTGTGCCAACTGTCCTTCAATTACTAATGTTCTTTATGATCTCTTACAAATGACTAAGCTGATGGCCGAGTTTGCTGCTACTGTGGGCAAAGGCGAAGAGGTGTATGATGATCTCCATTGGTGATACGATGATCAGAAGCTCCTAGTCAAAGATCTAAAGAGCCAGATCTCAGACGGGAAGTCCAATTTGGAAATTGTCCAAAAGAAGCGTGCCAAAGATCTAAAGGAAGCTCAAGCCAAGATCGCCAAGTTGGAAGAGTTGAAGTCGACCCTCGCAAAGCAGCTCAAAGATAAAGAAACCAAAATCCCGACAATCCGGGCCAAAGCTATTGAAGACTTTAAGCAATTTGATGAGTTCCTAGACTTCATCGAGCCTGCTTATGAGGAAGCTCAGAAGAACGAAACCAAAGAAGCTCGGGCTCAGATGGAGGAATTAGCTGGTCACTACAACCTCCACTTTGACTTTTTCTTCCTTGACACCGACGACTATCAATTCGTGGGTGACCATCAGGTCGAGGCTGAGAACATGGACATAACTGGTCAGGAAGTTGACCAAGAAGGCTAGGATTAGCACCCTGGGGAATAGATTAGGACTTGTTGTATTTTTGTTTTTACTTCCCGATATAACACTTGGTTTTAGTAATGAAATTTATAATTTTCTTTTGAGCAGTTCTCTTCTTCATAGTGTATTTGCATCTGTTTGCCTTCTGTACTTCTGATTTTATGACTTTGCATGCTTTTAGTTTGTTCCTGACCTAAGGAAGATTTAACTTCTTAACAGTTGGTCCCTTGTAGTGACGTCGGGTTTCTCGCCTACGAGTTCGACTCCGGTCAAACTAGTTGTGTGACTAAGTGTTGGCTTTATGAAAATAAACTCGGGTTGGAGGTCGTTCACAATATGTCATCAGTTCGACTTGGGGTTGTTGTTCATACGAACAAAGTTCAGCTCATGAGCTATTTGCCACACGTCAGCAGTTCGGCTTGGTTCCGTTGTTCATACGAACAAAGTTCGGCTTATGAGATGTTTGCCATACTGCAGCAGTTCAACTTGGTGTCGTTGTTCATATGAACGAAGTTTAGCTCGTGAGCTGTTTGCCATACAACAGCGGTTCAGCTTAGTGTCATTGTTCATACGAACAAAGTTCAGCTCGTGAGTTGTTTTCCATACGCCAGTAGTTGGGCTTGGTTCCGTTGTTCATACAAACGAAGTTTGATCTTTTAGACAATAGTTTGAGGGAAAGTTGTTTCTTCATTAATACTCCTCAAGAAAACCTTATAAGGTCGGTGCAAAATTTATACATAATATTCCAAGCATTCTTCAACTCTCTTCCACCGACCTCGGCTAATTTGTATATGCCTGGCATGATCTATTCGATCACTCGATAAGGTCCCTCCCAGTTGGAAGCAGTTTTGCCCACATTCATTTTGCCTCGAACAACTTCTTTAGGCCCTGCAAAGTCTTCTTAGTGATTTCAACTTGACCATTGCACTGCGAATGTGCTACCGATGCAAATTTTAACGAAATGTCAAGCCTTTTGTACTGCCTTCTAAAGTACACCAAGTCGAACTGTTTCCCAAGATCTGTGACCACCGCCCGAGGTATCCCAAACCTGCAAACTACTAACTCTATACGAAGCTCCAGGCCGCTTTTCTCTGTAATCTTTGTGACTTCCTCGGCCTCAACCCACTTCGTGAAATACACTACAAGAAAACAATGCTCAGGCGATGGACTTTTTTCCGTAGCGCATTGGCTACGGCCAGACAATAGAATGGCTACGGATAACTAATTCTGTAGGCTTTCCGTGACCAAATTAGGCCCCGTTGAAGTAGTGACAAAACTTGGCCACGAATTGGCTACGGAACATAATTTTAATTATAAAAAATAAATGAAATATAATAGTCTGTAGCCATGCAGTGGCAAAATAATCACGGATTGGCTACGGACAATATGTGTTATTCAAAAAATGTTTTAAAAATAAAAAGTCATAGCCTAGCCGTGGCAAATTTGCTACGGACTAGCTATGGACTATTTAATTAAACTGGCAAAAAAAATAACAACTTCCGTAGCCATACAGTGGCCAACTAGCCACGAATTGACTACGAACAATATGTACTATTCAAGAAAAGTTTTAAAAAAGTAAGGGTTGTAGCCTAGCCTAGTCGTGACAACTTTACTATGGTATAGCTACGGACATTTTAATTAAATTGGAAAAAAATAAAATAACTAAATCTATAACACCCCGATCCCTCATGAGACCGGAGCCCCAATCCAAAACCTGAGGTCACAAAAAATGAGGAAAAACTGACGGAGTTTTCCCTGTTTATAGGACTATCAGTTTACGTGCTCACATAAAATCAAGGCACAAATCACATTCTACAACATAATCCAACTTCAACTCCACAACTTCTCCCAGCTTCAAGGCTATCCGAGTCTTAAACAAGACGAGACATTATAAACACACAAGCATGCAAAATTAAAACCATTGAAATCCTATCTTTTTAATCCACTTATCTTACCACTCTAATATTATCTATTTAATTTTCTTATATTTTAAGCCAACTAACCAACTTCCATTATCTCATGCAAGCCATTTAGACAAAAATAATATTTCACTAGAGTTATTACAAGCCAACTACATCCATCAAATCATACCCATCCTACCATACTAACAAACTAGGAATACGAGCTCACATTACAAAAATATTACACCCATGAATTATATACAAGTCCAACTGAATCATAAATAAAATACAATATCATAAAGGTACAATAATACAAAACTTCACATAACTTCGAGCACGTAACACACAAAACTCCCAATCTCGAGCAATCAAGGAAACACTTCACTTCTTCCTCTCAATCCTTAAAAGACCAAACCTGAAATGGTTAGAAAGAGGGGTGGGCATACAATACATGTATACTCAGTGAGGGAGAGAGCAGTTATCCGGGAAGGTTTTCGAATACATTTTTGTGCAATGTAGCAGATAATTACAAGGAACAGTAACTATACAACTAGAGGAACAACTAACAATAATGTACTTTATATTTTAAAAGGATACAATTGATAACCCTTATCCCTCCAACTCCTAGTATCACGAACCATGAACCACGAACATGAACCTCGATATGCAAGCATCCCTTTACACCAATGAGTACTCCAGATGTACTTGGTCCTACGACCCACACCCCTTGGCATACTCTATACCAGACGAGTGAGGGACTAAAGTACAGAGCTAGAGCAACCAATACTGGCAAGCCCGATGCTGCCCAGAGTGGCCCATCGCATCCATCCCGAATGATGAGGTTACGCAACCACAATGCAATACACTCAAGATGATAACATACAAGATAAACTAAAAAGCACATAATCGAGGGACATCAAAGTAGGTTGCCCTTGCACACAATATAACAATCAATAAGCACACATGAATTCAAGCAATTATATTAATTCTCACAATTAAGAACAATACAATAACTAAGATGCATATAATGATGAAAACTCCATCACCTTGGATTAAGCTATATATGCAGGAAAAATAGCTTACATTCCCTCCAATTCTCCCTGAATTTGCTCAATCATGCAATCTTTAGCTTATTCCTATAAGTATAACACTTTAGCCGATAACTCACCAATTCCAACTTAACTATTACCTAACTCAACTCACAACAATAGAAGTTATATACAATCACTTATATACCTCATATTGCCACATAGTCCAAGTAATCATACAAATAACGCTAAAACATTTCTTTAATCTTACAGAGGACATTAACTGTAACGCCCTATTCCCTCACGGAAATAGGAACTCTATATTCCCACTAAACACAACCCGATCCAAAACTCAAGTCACGAAATACGAGGAGAAATGAACAGAGTTTTCACTGTTTATAGGACAAACAGTTTACCTGCACACAACAAATAAATGGACCAGTACCGTTTCCAAATATACAATAACTCCATACATGCATTGAACGCAAACCACATTAAGCTATTACATAAACTAGGTTATCAAAGCACTCTATGACCTGGTTAAGCTCAAATACATTTATCTCCTACATTGAGCATATACAATTCATGAAAGTAAAACTTTACAACTTTTACAGCTCAAACCACATAACACGTAAGGCCACTCTTCAAGCACGAACTATCACGTGATCACGAACTACACTTCCTTTGGCTATAACCTGAAAGATTCATGATGAGGAGTGAGTATACAAATAATGTATACTCAGTGAGGGAGGGAGAAACGGGAACAGTATACCGGGGTTCGTGCAATGCAGCAATTTAACACAATTAACACAATAAATAAACAATAAATAACAATTCTAATACCATACTTTAAAGGGATATGATCGATAACCCTTATCACTCCAAATCTTCGATTAACGAGCCTCGATCCACGAACCACGAACACAGTCTAGATATGCTGGCATCCCTTACACCAATGGGTACTCCGCATGTACCCAATACCTACGACCCAATACCCCCTGGCAATCTCTGGACCAGGCGGGTGAGGGAATAAGGTATGGAGCTAGAGCAACCAACCCTGGCAAGCCCGCTGCTGCCCAAAGAGGCCCATTGCATCTGCCCTGACGATAAGGTTGCACAACCATTTTTTCAATGACACGAAAAGCATTAATAAAAGCAATATAACAAGGTAAGCCGATAAACACATAATCGGGGAACAACAAAAGAGGTTGTCCTCACACATTAACCAGTTGACAACAATAGAAGCAAAATAACGAGCATTAACCATTAAACTCATTCTACTAAATATAAAACTGACAAATCTTGTTAGAATACGCTAAATCATATTAATAGCATGAAAACTATTTAATATATTCAATATACAATAGAAAAATGCAAATAAGATGCAACTCCATCACCTGGAAAGCCAAACTTGTAAGAATTTAGTTAAGAACCCTTTTCATATTCTCCGAATACACCAACTCCTTCTATTTCACTACATAATACAATCAACTATCTATATAAGAAGGTATACATTCATTCTCAATTAAAGCTAGTTTATAATTCCATTAACTTATTAATTTCCCTTTGATTCCATTGAACTATCATAACTATCAAATTCATTTCTTTATTTAGCACGCATTACATTCACTACTTTATACAACACGTTAAATATTATCTGATTAAACCCATAATTCGATAGGCATATAAACATTAGCAATTTGAACAACCATAAAGCATATTCAATTCACACAATACGTAAGAGTACACAAGTGCACTTAAACTAGTCAAATAGATTCAAAATAACCACTAAAATATATCTCTAAGCCAAACCAACATGCCTCTTCAACTACCAACATTTTCCCCTACCTAAATACAAGTTATTAAACCATATTATAGTCTAAAATGACAAATTTAAGGATGGCATAAAACTACCCAACTTGGTCAGCCCCTAAACGCCCAAAAATTGTAAATTTTAGCAAAGTCATTCTATATTTTCTTGCACCATAAACTTGCAATTCAAATAGAATTCATAATTAACAGTAATTTATATTTGATTGTAGTTAACTAACATATCAAACTTAACTGCGTTACATCATCTCACTAACATGTTTGAAAACATTATTTACCTTATATCATGGTTTGCAAACATCTTAAATTATTGGTCAACAACATGCATATAACTTTAAATACTCTTTAACTATGGAATTTATTAACAATCTAACCATCTAAGTTAACTTTACATTCATTCTCGAGTATTCCACTTAGCTTGCATAGGGTTCTAAATCACATAGACTAACTAGACATTTAACAAGCTAGAATTACTAAGTTAATACATGTAGAACACTTAAAACACTTAACTAGAACATTTTCAAACTTCTACCATAAAACACTTCATTCAAGCATAAACTCAAACACTTGGTCTTCAATATATACATTATTAACTAATCCTTGATCTAACATGAGAATAACCATAAAAACTTTTAAACTATCAAAAGAATGCTCTTAGTCACTTATGAACTCTAATATACAAGATAGATATGGAATACAACACATAGCAAGTAGATCTTCATGAAAACATGCTCATTTTCAAAACTTCTAACATAACCCTATATTAATCAAATTCATTACCTATACTATTGAACTCCAAATTCTCTGTTTTTACATATAAAAGTAGCTCTTCGAGTGTAGTTGATTTTAGAATCAAACAAAGATTAATTCCAGTTTAAAATCAGCAAGTTATGACATTTCCCATGCAATTGCACAAACTGTCCAGTAGCAACGATTTTCAGGACACATTTCGGAAATGATATGATCAGAGGCCTAAAACATTAGAATTAGCCTTAGCTCTAAATCAACATTTGTTCTAAACTATCTTATCTAACTGCTGTGTAAATTTCGTTAATTTTCGAGCACGTTTGCTATGCCAAAAGAGCTTCGAAAGACAAGGGCAGTGCATTAATTCGAATTTGCAATTGCTTGCTCTAGTTCACTTTCTAGCTAATTCCTTACATCAAACTAGTTCAAGACTTTAGAATAGCATGGAAAACACTTCTATGCTTCATTTAGAACTTGTATCAAACACATCACATGCATTAACATTCTTCTTTCTTATTTTCAACAACAACAACAATTAAATCAAAGAATCCTTCAAGTAAGCTAGCAACAACACTTAATCATCACACAATCATAGCATTCAAATGCACCCGGATTAATATTTTACGTAAATCCCCTTTATAAACCAAGTCAATTTAACACTTTTAACTCAATTCCAATCAATCCAAACACTTCTAATCACCAACCTAGGTTTACTAGCACTCCTAGCACCCTTAGATAACATCAATTCAAGCTTATTACAACAAATTAACCAAAAATCCCAAAATTCAAAGTTACTATTTACGGTACTATTCACCTTCTTCCCAAACTCTCCGATATCCATATTCAACCATTCAAAATGCAATCTAACTTCAAAAGTTTACTCTACATACATATTTAAGTATATTTGAAACAATAATAACAAGAAACAAAGCATTTATAAAGGTTTTTCAATTTTGACACCAACTAAAATTCAACCAAAATGCAATTTTAAAGAAAATCCCTCACCACACAAAGTAATGGCAAGCAAGGAAGAAGCTTTTGGATGGTTTGGAATCAACTCTTCAAGCTTGAAAGATCAAATTGAGCAATTTTTGAAGAAAATTTACTATTCCTGTATAGGGTTTGTTTTGGCTGAGTTTTAGACATTTTTGGCTTATTTTGAGTATTTGTGAGTATTTTTAACTATTATATGATAAATATTATATGGGTAGATGGGTTTAGTTGTGGGTTAAATTAATGCATATGGGTCAAGTTTTCTAAGTGAAAAAATGCTGAAAAAAATTGCTGGAAAATTCTACTATTCATTACGTTCACTTACAAATTTTTTTCCATTGATCCCGATATGCTATGCACTCAAACTCAATGGATGTATGCATCTAAAATAGCAAGTATTAAGGAAAAAATATGAAATTTAGAAAAGGAAACATAAAAATTTTCTTGTTCGAGCTTGGGTTGTACAATAAACATATAATTTTATGCTAGCATTCAAAATAAAACCTAATTAAATGCAAACAAATATTATTCTCTATATGACAGGTTCGGGTTGTCACATTAACTACATTAACATTTAACAAGTTAAACTTTATAACTAGCTCAACTTCATTTATCTCACAAAGGAATATCAAATTAAGCATTCAATCAAGATGACAACACTTAAACTTAATTTAACTATAAAACATGAACTAAGAATTATTTTCATGCTTTAAGATTATTAAACATGCACTAACTGCTTTAGATTACAAGTTCTGTTAAAATAACAGTTCTTTAACCCATAAAATTGTATTCATTCTCACATAATCCACTTAGCATATAATTATAATCAACTACGTAACTACACCCTAACATTCTTCAAATGAATTAGTACTCTAACCAAACATCTCTTTAGCATTTAATTAGCCTTTTAGTCCAATACAAACATATACTAAACGAAAGTCATGAAAACCATAATCCAACCATTCTATACCTCTAAGAACACTTAATGACACCTACTTAAGCCTTGAAAACTCACTTTTAACACAAAAGCTCGGGAAGGCCTCGAGCTCGCTTTGAACTACAGCTACCCAATTCATCCCTTAAATCAATGCCACGATTGCACCAAAAGTGCTTCCCCACCTAGAAGACACTCAATCTTGCATCAATTGTACCTGAATTATTGTTTACGAAAAACCCCTTTTTAAAAATTTAGCCAATTTCACATTTTATTCAAGTTATGAGCAAATTAACCTTACACAATCATCAAACTATGTTCATTAGCACCTAAAGCACCTATAGATAGCATAGAATTAATCTTATAATCACATTTTAAAAAAACCCTAGAAAAATTACTATTCATCTTCTTGTTCAAATTGCATTACCAAATTCAACCATTTCAACTCAAAAACACCAACAATTTATCTTATTCCACCCAAACCACCATAACCCTTCGACTACCAACATTTTTTCCTATCTAATAGAAGGCTTATAAACTATATAATAGCATAAAATAGGCAATCTAATGGGTGCACAAAAATAGCCCAACGAAACAGCCCTAAAACGCTCAAAAACAGAAAAAATCACCAAGCTACATTCTCCATTTTGCAATCTCAAGCTATTTTATTATGCTAGACAGGTTCATTAACACATATGAGCATTATATAGAAGCTAAGAATCAAGATTAAACACAACTTAGGCATATAAATCATTAAACAACTCAAAATAGCCAATTTCAACAAAATATGTTCTATATAAGAAATTAATCGGTAAAAGTCTTCTCTAACACATATTTAGCAAAACAAAAATGTAATCCTAGCATTTTATAACATAAAAATGAACTTTTAAAGATTTGATAAAAAATTCCCTCACCTTATTTTTCAAAATAAAAGCTTAAAATGATCGGTAGAAAGACAGAATGCGTCGAAATGAACCCAAAGATACTTAGTTTGCGTCTTGGTTCCAACTCTAACTCCAAATGTTAGCAAAATATGAAGAAAAATACTATTCTAGGGCTTATGGCTGCTCACGGGTAGAAGAAGAAGAAAAATCAGATTTTTTTTGCAATTTTGGTCTTATTTTGTGTTTTAAATAGGTCAATGGTCAAAGGTCTTAGTCACACTTAACTTAAGTTGGTCAAATGACTTAGTTTTTACTCCAAATCGATTCTAAATGTATTCTTATTGCTCCAACAAATATTTAAAATATTGACAGGTGGGTTTAGACAAAGTTTAGGCTAGTTTAAGCAATTAAAACCCGAAAACGATCAAAGAAGGTGAAAAGTCAAAGTAATTCTCAAATCGGTTTCCGAATGCGTTTTTGAATTAGTAAACATATATAAATCATATTTTTGAGCATATTAAATATTTAATTAAATATACATATAATTTTTGCAAATAAAAGTTAAATAAACACATTGTTTGCACATAAAAATAAAATAAGCACGTATTTGAACGTAAGGTCAAACTTGGGGTCTCACAAAGTCTACGGCCTATCCGTATCCCCTAGCCACGAATGGCCTACGGACTTTTCCCTTCCATAGCCCATCCGTAGCCAATGGCTACAAATGGGCTACGGACCTTTACACAAAAACAAAGGTTATCGCTTTTAATTTGAATTATAGAAATGTGATTCCACCTACAATGTAGTAAACTTCACTTGACTTGCAAGCTTTCCAAATAAAAACAAACTTGGTCCGTATATCACTAGCATGCGTATTTTTATAGAGAAATCTCATAAGAATCAATAGCAGTTTAAATCGAACTTATCATATTCTCACATAACATTGCGTTAATGTTAATTAACGTTCAATTTAGTGGTAAAAAAACTCTCACATTGTTTGAACTTCATAAACAAGAAAAATATGAAAAAATTAACACGTTTTAATACTTGTTCCTATCTATTAACAAGTTAGAATACATACTATTAGTGGTCTGTAGCCCATCTGTAGCAAATGGCCACGGATGGGCTACGGATGGGCTATGGATAGGCTACGAACCTTTACACAAAAACAAGGTTATCGCTTTTAATTTGAATTATAGAAATGTGATTTCACTTACAACGTAGTAAAACTTTACTTGACTTGCAATCTTTCCAAATAAAAATAAATGTGGTATGTATTTCATTAGCATTCATACTTTTATAGAGAAATCTCATAGGAAATCGATAGTCGTTTAAATCGAACTTAACTTGTTCTCAATTAACATTGCGTTAATATTAATTAATGTTCAATCTAGTGGTCCAAAAGAACTTCATAAACAAGAAAAATATGAAGATATTAACACGTTTTAATATGTTGTTCCTACCTATTAACAAAGTTAGAATACATATTATTATTTGTTCGTACCCCATCCGTCACTAAGGCTACAGATGGGCTACAAATTTATTCCTTTTCGTAGCCCATCCATAGCCAATGGGCATAGATAGGCTATGAACCTTTACACAAAAAACAAGGGTTATCGCTTTTAATTTGAATTATAGAAATGTGAAGCCACCTACAACATAGTAAAACTTCACTTGACTTGGAAGCTTTCCAAATAAAACTAAACTTGGTCTGTATTTCATTTGCATGCATACTTTTATAGAGAAAACTCATAAGAAATCAATTGTCGTTTAAACTGAACTTATCATGTTCTTACTTAACATTGCGTTAATGTTACTTAACGTTCAATCTAGTAATCTAAAAACTCTCACATTGTATTTGAACTTCATAAACAAGAAAGATATAAAGATATTAACACGTTTTAATACGTTATTCTTACTTATTAACAAGTTAGAATGCATACTATTGATGGTTCGTAGTCCATCCGTAAGCTACGGACTTCTTCCCTTCCGTAGCCCATCCATAGCCAATGGTCACGGATGGCTTACAAACTTCTATATGTCCGTAGCTAATCCGTAGCCCAATCATTAAACAAGAAAAAAAAAACGAAGGATGTCTAAACAATATATACCATAATTTGTCAAAAGGTAAATGACTATAATTACAACCATAAGAATCATAAGTCGGTAGAAGCATGTGTAATCTCATACTAAAATATATATACCACAATTAGTCAAAAGGTAGATATATAAAAAAATTTCCCTCTTTGACAGTGTCAAAATGAAAGTGAGGCACCATAAACTAATCAAGAGCAAGACATGAAAAGATTTAAGATACATAAATGGTAAATCAGAGATCTAGTTCCAAATGCAAATAATTAAAAACTAAGAGCAAGTTGCCCAAATTAAAACTATTGACTTCGTCCATGACCACGACATCTACCTTGACTTCCACAACCCGGATAGTCGATAAATCTTGAGTCTTGTCCAAATCCCTCACAATGAATGTCATTAGCCTTGAGTACAAGCCAACCTTCTATATCCTCGAATTGAGTTTCAAAATATTTTTGATCTTCTGCTCTACGTTCCTCCAAACTCTAAAACTGAGTTTCAAAATATTAGCGATCTTTCACTCTACGTTCTTCCAAAGTGTGAAATTGAGTTTCAAAATATTGACAATATGTCGCTCTACGTTCTTCCAAAGTTTGAAGTTGAGTTTTCAAATGGCCAAGAGTTCTATTATTGTTGCGCATAAAGGAAGAGATATCATTTAGTTTCTCTAAAATTAAATCATATGACGAACTATAAGCACCACTAGAACTAGCACATCTCATCCTTTCATGCTCCTTTATCTGTGACACTCTTTTTGCATAAATATTTTTCTCTAGAATATCGGTTTCCTCAGGCATTTCACGATATAAGTTTTTTTCCATCTCAACGTCACTAATTTTACTCGAATTCTCAACAAAGGTAGTATTTTTGGCAACCTTAAACTTAATGAGCTCTTTGGTTTCCTCAGGTAGTCTATTAATTTCTTCTTGATTTATGTAACGATCTTGATACCAATAAGCTTGTTTCCTATTCAGAGATAACATATTAAGATTCCAAGAATAATTGTATTTTTTACTTTCAACCCCATCAAATGAAACCCCGAAGTATTCCAAAATTTGGGTAAAGGCTATTCCATATGGCAAGGATTTGTTGTTCTTAGCCGTAAAAATCATGTGACAAATAATCATATATGGTAGGTTCACTTGCCTACCACTAACAAACAAATATACAATATAGGCATCTCTTTGAAGTGTCCTTTTATCATTAATATTTCTATGGACAAGACAAGAGCCTACAAAGTTTACCCAAATTTTCTTTAGTATGGGAAACTCTATCTTATCAGGTGCATTTCCTCTATGAGCAATTCCATTAAACCTTTTCGCCCAAAAAAATCTCAAACAATTATCTTTGTCTCTGGGCTCCATGCTAGTTTCTGACCAACCAGTGTTGTCATAAGCTTTTACCCTTACATTTCTCATATTAAAGATTGTGGCTATTCTATTAGGGGTTAACTCAATATCAACACCTCTAACTCTAGTTTTCACAACAACAATTTTATCCCTTTCCAAATTAGCATAAAATCCATGAATTAAAAACAGATAAACAGGACATTGAATATGTAGGAAGTCGTACCAACCTTGTTGTTGCATGAACTCAAAAATCCTAGTACCTTGTATGTTCTCGTCTATCAAGTACTTTCCATACAATATCGACTTGGCAACCGCGTTGTTTGCACGTATGGGAGGAAAATCCCTATCCAAACTTAGAGGCTTTCTAGAGGACGTTGTCTTCTTATTCTTAGGAGGTTTTCCACTTTTTCTTGTGGTGACCATGATAAAATATAGAGATTTTGAGGGTTTGGGAAGTCAGTAATATTTTATGGAAGAAAGTTTGAGATTTAATGGCTAGATTTTGAGTTTTTTTTAGAGAACTTTCCCTATTTTTGGCTTAGGGCTTGAAGAAATTGGGGTTTGGGAAAACTCTTTGGAGATTTTGAGGTTTTGGCACGTGAGTAATGTGATTATGAAAGAAAATATGAGATTTAATGCCTAGATTTTGAGATTTTGTTAGAGAACTTTACCTATTTTTGGCTTAGGGCTTTAAGAAATTAGAGTTTGGGAAAACCCTTTGTAGATTTTGAGGTTTTAGGAAGTAGGTAATGTGATTATGGTAGAAATTTTGAGGTTTAATAACCAGATTTTGAGAATTTTATAGAGATTTTTTGAGAGTTTTGACAAAGTGTATGAAAAGATATGAAGTTGAGGAAGAAAATGGGGTTTGGGGGTAGGTTTTCTGATTTTTAGGCTTTTTTTAACCAAAATAATAATAATAAAAAAAAATTTAAAAAAGGAAGTAGGCGGGCCGTCGGCCTACCTGGTCCGTCGTTTTGGGAGACGGACGGTCATAGCCAATCTGTTGCCCGCATTTTGTTTTTTTTTTTTTTTTTTGGTTGGTGCTGAAAATATATGTCCAATCTTTTTTGTTTTTCCCTCTAAATCTCTTTACTATTTCTCTCTCTCTCTTCAAAAATATCCTATTTAATCCTCTCTCTCTCACTAGCATTACCACCATTACCATCATAACCAAGACCACTACCATCATAACCAAGACCACCACCAAGGATACTACCATAACCAACAAGGGCACCACGATCACCACCATCTAGGACACTGTTACCACCACCAACTACTACCAAGTGCACCATTACCACTATCTTGGGCACTATTACAACCAACAAGTGCACCACTACAACTATCAATGGCTCTATTACTACCACCAAGGATACTACCACCACCAACAAAAGCACCATCACCATCACAAGGTCTACCATTACCACCATCTAGGCCACCATCACTACAACTAACCACTACCAAGGTCCACTATCACCACCATCTTGGGCACCATTACCACCAACAATTGCAGCATCACTGCCACCAATGGCTCTATCACTACCACCAACGATACGACCACCACCATAAAGTCCACCATTACCACCATATAGGACACCATCACCACCACCAAGTCTACTACTATCACTACCAAGGACACCACCACCATCTCTTTCTCTCTTTTCTACAAGTAAGTATTTTATTGTTTAGATTTTCCTTCTTTTTTTGTCTAGTATAGACATATGTATATATGTGTATAATATATATCGCTATATGTGTCATTTTTTTATTTTTTATATGTTAAATCTATTATTTTTGTATTTAGTGTTATGTTTATTTCAAATTTTTTTAAGTGAGGTTTTGACATAAATATTTGGTAGTATATTTGACATAAATGTTGTATTGAAGTGATATTTGTTGTGATTATTTAACAATAGATTACACTAGTGGGTCATAAATTTTGTTTAATTAACCGTATATTCTACTATTAATTTCCTTGATGCATTGAACATATATTATAATACAGAAGTTGGAAAAATGGAAGCAAACCGACAATAGTGGATGAACGATTGATTAACATCCAATGGAACATTGAATCCTAAGTTCGTTCGTGGTGTAGACAAAGAATTCATTTCTTTTGTGTGTAGTCAACGAAAGTACATGGATGTAGACAAAATTAGGTGTCCTTGTGCAAAATGTAAGAATTATGTCTTTAAGGACCCTCATACTTGTAGACATCATCTCTACTCAAGTGGGTTCATAAGTCATTACTATGGTTGGACTTCATACGAGGAGCATGATGACCTTAATCAGGATAACAATCGTAATGTTGATGATCATTCTTGATATGATGAAGAAAATAGTTATAGGACAATGGTATTTGAAGCATTTGGCCCATCATGTAATACCCGAGCCCGGCCAGGCATTTCTAATATTTCATTTACATCTAATTGTTTCATGATTTTGTATTATTCTCGTGAAACGTGCCTTTATAATTATTTGTTTACATTTGATTTATAATTAATTGTCATAAAATTTAAGATCCATTTGATATACTTGTTAGCCCTCTTCTATTAGGATCCTAACTAATGATTTTATTTCTTATCACCAAATCCTAGCTAGAGTAGTTAATTATACTAAACTAACTATACACTAAGCTTTATAAAGTGCTATCTAATAATAAGCCTAATTGTCTCCAAATAATATACTTTCTAAAAATTAAACTGCTTAGCTAATACATATTTTGATTAACAGTACCGTACTAGGTGTTCTTAGTTCTCATAACATGAACTAAGTAAACTTAGGAAAAACATAAAGCCTAGCATATCAAATTAAGCATTCGTTTAAAAAGAAATGATAACTGGATAGAAGCATTTGGATAATTTGAGTAGTAAAAGTTAGAAATATGAAATTTAGGACTTTACCTCTTTAAATAAACTCATATAGTATTAACGCATAAGTTGGTTTGATTAATTATCTTAGTTAGGATTTACAAGAAAATAATATAGTTATAATAATCTAAGAAATGCATATGGGTAGTAATTAGGGAATAAATTTGTTCTCACTTTAATCTACTAAGATTGGAATATTTGGGTTGGTTACTAGAAGCTAACTTGTATTAATGTAATAGATTAAATCTGGAATGAAAATAAGGTAATATTTAACTAGGTGAAACCAATATAAGCATGATATAAAAATACGGTTGTAAAATCAAAATATATGTAGGTAATCCTAGCTTATAAAGTGAAAGGACAATATATCAAGTCATTTGCTTTAATACCAACATTTAGAAATATACTTAGGTTTGTCACTTAGGAACTAAGTTAAATTAGTTAAGAGTGTTAATATATATATATATATATATATATATGATTTACTTGGCTTGTTCTATTAAGTAATTTAATCTAACAAAGTTATGAACACCTAGATTTGATATTGAAAGATCTTAAAAAAATTAGGAATGTTAATTTATTGTGAGAGTTAAGTCTTCGTTTAACAGATTAGGCTTAGCATTTAAAGATAATTCGTTGGAATGGAATAATAGAATTAGGGTATAGTTTATAAATACCATAGAATACATGTGGTTTGAAGCTGTAAGAATACAAGTTATGGAACTAGGTTAATAAATAGTAATAATCTTAACTTGTCAATTAAGTATTTTTATAGGTGTGTTAAGTAATTAAATCTAGTGAATATATTAGATAGGATAGTATCAGGTTTAATTAAAGAGGGAAGAATAGGATGTTAGCTAACTAAATACTATAAAATATTTAAGTTAGATTTGGATACTTACCACTACGTTAGAAGTGTTAATTTATACTGTTCTAGAATACGAAATTGATATAGTATGGTACTTCAAATATAACTAGTTCTTAAATAGGATAAACACTTTAGTTTTATTATTTTCCCTGGCCATCGAAGCTTCAACCGTTCTACATAAATTACTTAGCACTATCATCTTTTTGTCTTATTTTGCTCATTACTGCCCGTCCTCATCTGTGGCATCATCACCTTCCAACAAACGAATGACTCACGTTGCCTAATGTTGCATGACCAGCACGGCAACAAGCTAGGAATCAACACCAATTATCACCTACAAGTTTATCATTAGCCTACCATCCATATCCGAACACCATTATCATCACCCTAGTAATTTTTATCACCCAACATCAATTCACAAACTACCACCGAATGGTTCCTAGCACAACACATTTCACTATTTAAGGATTAGTCATCACCTTAGTACCACTTGTTTCCCCATCATCGCATTAGTCCTGCTGACTCTTTACTCATTTCGTTGTCGTCAGCCTATTACCAACTTCAAACCAAAAATCATATCCTAATACCTAGCTCTAACGATTCAACAAGCCTATGATTGCTCAGGCTAAACACGACATCAACACGCTCTAATGAGTCAGCACCACAAGAGCTGATTCTATTGACACTTCACCATGCTCATTCACCAGTTAGTACCATAGCTCATTATTAAAAGTTCCTTAGTAATCATCATCACTCACCACTCTATATAAAGCCTCATCTATCTGCTAGATCCTAAGCACACCACCACTGTGAACCAATAAAATTCATAGCTGCCCCAAACAATCATCAACCCACCGACGTCTATCTTACAATTACCAAAGAAATGATCAGCGAACAACATAAACTTATAGATACTATCTTTTAGTTAATAACCACGACATTATCGCCCAAGCTAGCATTCATTATATTCTAAAATTCCCCATCGACCATCAAATCACATTGCCTGCACAAATAACTTAGCTTAATAAAGTAACCAAGAAAATTCTTTCAGTGTTTTTGTTTATTAGTTATACTATGTTACCAAGGTATGCTAGCACATCGAATAAAGCAGAGAAGACTAGTGAGCACTCGGGTGAGAAGCAAGATGAGCAAAATGTTGATAATGGATGTTCATTCATACTTGGACCGAAACAAACAACTAGCAATGGATTGTTTATTAAGTTAAGTATATTAGCTTAGATGTTAGGTTTCAAGCAAAAGAAATTAAAAAGGAACCAGGAGCTCACTCGGTGAAAAGAACAAAACCGAAGGAAGAAGGAAAATTAAATAAAAAGAAAGAACAGTGACTTGATCCGCGAAGGAATATTGAGGAATTTCTTAAGTTTGAAACTTGACTTCTATCTTGCGTACATTAAGGTTATACATGGTTGATTATAGAGGTGAGAATTTTTAGACAAATAGCATATAGAGTTAATTGTGTAAATGCGTCATATATTTTATTATGAATAATAGTTGAAGTGATGAGATTTTTGAAGACAACGCGTAGGATTATATGAATATGTTTATTTTCACTTATTATATGAAGTTTATGTTGTTAACTACATATGGGATTGGAACTTATAAATGTAACTATTATGTTAGATTATGTTTTGTATAAAAGAATTATAATAAAGGATAAGCTAAGTATAATTTGCGTGTTTCTCATTAGCTATTGGTTAATTAATATAGCTTTAAGAGATTTTATTTAAATATCATATTTATAATGTATATATGTTCACTGTATAATTTATAATAAGTGCACTTAGAATAGTTGTAAGTAAATGATATCAATGAGTTCACTGTTACGGATTAATTTATCATTTTAAGTGACAATAATGAGTTAATCTCTCAGGATGCTACCAGTTGTGTGTTATGGTTGTACTTGAGTCATTTGAATTTCTAGTGGAGTAATATTCTTATTTGTACTTGACCGGGGATAGCCTCTTTCGTTGTTCCCCATCTACGTGTTATCAGATTACAAAAAATGTTATCAGTTGTGTGTTACGTGGATACATGTACATGCTTGTGTGAAATTGGTGGTTGCAACCTTAGGCACGATAGCGTTTCCCGGGCAGCATAGGGCTTGCCGGTGCTCCCATGACTATCGTGGTCCTATTCCCTCTCTCGTTTGGCATTTCACCCTCGGAGAGTTAGGTCGTAGAATTCGGGTACAATTTGGAGTACCCTCTTGGGAGAAATAAAAAGTTGGAATTGAGATCAAGGCTGGCCACCTCGTGAAATGATCGGATTAATAATTGTTCCTACTCTCACTTGGTACTACCCTCAAAGAGTAGTGTCCAACTCTCGCTTGGCATTCCACCCTTGAAGAGTAAACTGCTATGTGTTGTGGATATATGCCATTAAATTGATTATCTATCTGTATCTTGACATCTACCATATGTGGATATTATTGTACATATACTGCATCATGATTTTCAAAAGAGACCGACCAAAAATGTTTTAAAACTCTTCTATTCCATCCTCACTGACCTTCCCTAGAGCTCACCCTCTTTTATCCCCCCTTGCAAGTGCAGCTTAGCTTGATATGGGTTGACATTATGTAATTACGTGCTCGAGGCTCCTTGCCTATCATGTTTCGATCCAAGTTGTAAAAGTTAGAGTTGGTTTGTATTACTCTTGGGTAAAAAGGTAGTTGTGCTGAAACTATAGTTTGTATGATAGTCAGGTAGTTATCGAATCTCAGATGTTGCAACACCCTTTTGTACTTGAATTGTTATATGAAGGCTTGTTATTGAATAATTCTTTATTTATTGTTCCTTTTATAGAAAGTTATGAAATCGCAATGACAGTAAACGCAGAATTTGACCTAGTCTTGAGAAGGGTTAGGTTTGGGTCGTTACAGGTGGTATCAGAGCTTAGATAGCTCATAAGCCAAGATAGGATCTTCGGTCAGTAGGTAGTCGTTTTCATAATCATACATGCTTAATGTGTTTATCTGTTATGTGTTTCTTTGTAAGATTAAGATTACATGTTTAATTGTGCTAAAATTAACTGAATAAGTTCTTAACTCTATACATGTATTACCCGTAAAAATGGTAAGTAATACCCTCCCCTGAAAGAGCCGGCTAGTAGCAAATCTCCTCAAAAGCAAATCAACAGAAACGAGAATAGTTGATTATGGTATTCGATGCTCGAGGCTTGATATTGGCCATTGGTATTTTCTTCAATATCTTCACTCGGACTTCTTGCTTGAAGTTCTTATTCAGTATTTTCTCTGGACTTCTTACTCGGTAATCTTATTTGGAATTCTGAATTAAATTTCTTAAGTGAAGCCTTTATTTGGCGATTATGTTGCTTTTATTTGGCATTCTTATTCGGTTAAGCCTTTATTTGGCATTCATTATTGCCTTTATTTGGCAATCTTATTCGGAATTTCTGGGATTTCTTGCACGGTATTCTTTGGTATTCTTATCTGGGCACTTCTATTCGGGATTTATATCTGGAATTCTTATTTGGCACTCGGTATTCCATCTCGTGCATACTGCAGCTCTGCAGGACGTTGAATGATGAAACAAGAATTGCACGGACGCAATTATTTTAAAAGGGGGAGAATGTAATACCCGAGCCCGGCCAGGCATTTCTAATATTTCATTTACATCTAATTGTTTCATGATTTTGCATTATTCTCGTGAAACGTGCCTTTATAATTATTTGTTTATATTTGATTTATAATTAATTTTCACAATATTTAAGATCCATTTGATATACTTGTTAGTCATCTTCTATTAGGATCCTAACTAATGATTTTATTTCTTATCACCAAATCCTAGCTAGAGTAGTTAATTATACTAAACTAATTATACACTAAGCTTTATAAAGTGTTATATCACAATAACCCTAAATATCTCCAAATAATATACTTCCTAAAAATTAAACTGCTCAACTAATACGTATTTTGATTAATAGTACCACTACAAAAAAAACGGCTTTAGGCGACCACCAAAGTCGTCTCCATGCCATCGCCAAATTGGTATTGGCAATGGTTGGCAACGGCGTGGAGATAAATATTGGTTGTCGCCAAAAGTAGCATCGCCAAGTTGTCTCCCAGTCGCCATATCGTCGCATTTGGCGACGGCATTTTAGTCGTCTCCATATTCGTTTCCGAATTGTGTCCCAAAAATATCATCTCCACACCGTTGCCAAAAGCTCTTTGTCTCCACTCCATCTCCATCTCATCTCCAAAAAATAGTGTCTCCATTCCGTCTCCATGTCGTCTCCAAAAACTAGTGTCATCTCCCATCCGTCTCGACGTCGTCTCCAAAAAATTGTGTCGCCATTCCGTCTCCACGTCGTCTCCAAAAACTAGTGTCGTCTCCCATCCGTCTCTACGTCGTCTCCAAAAAATTGTGTCGTCATTCCGTCTCCACGTCGTCTCCAAAAAATTGTGTCTCCGTTCCGTCTCCACGTCGACTCCAAAAAATAGTATCTCCAATCCATCGCCTCGTCGTCTCCAAAAAATAGTGTCTCTAATCCGTCTCCAAATAGTCGCCAAAAATATAGTGTCTCCACACTCCATAACATAAACTCTACATTCCGTCTCGAAGCCGTCGCCAAAATTGCAACTCTCGAAATTTAATTTAATTTTTTGTTTTTCAACTAAAACCTTTAAATCTCCAGTTTTTATTAATTATTTGATTATTAAATGAAGATATAATACACATTCATATAATATAAATTATATTTAATTTATATTGAAAACTATATTGTACCACACCATTAATAAAGTAAACAAATCATAAACATAATTTAACACACTCGTTGCACATATTAACATAACAAAAAAACATGAAACTATTCTTCATTTCCATCATCGGGTTGAGGCGGATCCTGATGAGCAGGTGGCTTCATCATCATCTTTGTCAGTAGTGCGATCTGTGCACGCAGTTCTTGAAGTTCAGCATTGTGTTCTTCTTGAAGTCGTTCAATCCCCTCAATGTGTTCTTGTTGCTCTTTACGCAATTCCTCATTCTTTGAGATGTGTAGATCGAGTTTCTCATTCAATGTTGTCGTC
Source organism: Ehretia macrophylla (assembly GCA_037974665.1). NCBI lineage: Eukaryota > Viridiplantae > Streptophyta > Magnoliopsida > Boraginales > Ehretiaceae > Ehretia > Ehretia macrophylla. Next base: position 5,654,240 of record CM075777.1, on the reverse strand, counting down.
GCTCGAGCAACAGCCTGATGTATCTCTATCTCTGTGATCTGGCGTCTGCCTAGTGGGTTGTGGTGTGCAGAAGACACTGAACCAGTTGACCCGACCCCATATATGCGCCCTCAGTTTGGTTTGCCCACAACCTGCAGGAAGAATGCATCATAGTCTATCAGTGTCGCTGCTGAATCGGACTCCGAAGAAACAGTTGCCTGCTGCACCAATTCCTCATAATCAGCCTGTACGACAAAGCATCTGACTTAATCATTTTAGACATTTCGTTGGTAAATATATATATATATATATATATATATATATATATATATATATCCCTATTTTTTTTTCCTATTAGCATTAACTTTCACATACCATGGTCTGTTCTGCCCTAGGGTCTGTGAATGGACCATCTGGTCCCTTGCGATGAGCCCTTGCAAATACATCAGCCCTAGTCACTGGTACCCCCCGTTCTTCTGCCTACAAATTTTTAAAAAAGAAAAACATAACTTCAAAAGCATTTATGATATGTTATATAATTCAATTTAATTATGACATTTTGTTCATTACATACCAATCTCCTTGCAGCCTCTTCATAGAGGATAGGTCCTAAATGATGTGGAGATGGCCGATGCAGTCGGTTATTCGAATTTCGCTGTGAAATTGCCTGCCATTCAGGGGTTTCCCACTTTTCTTTTAACTGATCCCACGCGCCATCGCCCACCCACCTCAGCTTCTTATTACGTGTCCGTCCTTTATTAAGGAGGTCACGTATACGAGATCCAGCTTTCGAATCAAACATTCGGCGAAGCGCTGCTTCCTCACTTGGGTACCACTTGTAGACCCTCTGCAACCATAAATTAAAGCATATAACATATTATTTTAACAGTATTCAACTCATTGATTATAACAAATATCATTACATAAAATATATAAACACTTATTTATCATACCTGAAAATTAGCGAACCACCTATCCCTAACATCATCGGGGACCTCAGTCCAACTCCCCCAAGGCTGAGAATACCCGGCGTTCATTGCTCTAGTGACTTCTCTTGTTGCTGCGTACGGTGTCTAACTACACATGAAGAAAACAAATAAATAGGATATTAAACAACCATAACATAGGAGGAGTATTGGGATAGAGTTAACCATGGAAAAAATACAAAATCAAATACTTACCCACCACCGTCGATTGTCAAATGTATCCGTCTGTCAACCTGCCACGCGACGTAGGCATCGTGTGACGAGAACCCATAATATTGCCATGGCTCTATCCCAGCAGGTCGTTCTTGAGCTGCTGTAGATGACTCAGGTTGTTCAGGAAACGGTGTGGATTGAGCCATAGGGTTGAGCGCATTCGCGCCATCAACGTTTACGTGTAAATCCTCTAAACCTTGTCTTAAACCGGACGATAAAGTTGAAGGTGTAGACCTCTCATGTGGTGGTAATGGAACGTGCAAAGGCACCTGGCCTGATGTAGCGTCAATGGGCCCTCCAAACGTGCTAGTATGAGTATGTACCCTTTGTTGTGAGGGATACGAACTGTGTGGAATCCCGTGCTCCAATCCTACTGATGATGACGATGAGCCACGACCCGTCGACGGCTGACCGACAGAAGACCCATGACCAACCGATTGCGGTGCTCCTATGGACCCATGACCAACTGAATGCGGTGCTCCTGTCAACCCCCGACCTACTGAGTTCGGTGCTCTTGTCGACCCACGACCAATCGATTGATATCCACCAGTAGCCGTATTGGATGTACGCCCATGACCTGTACTTCTACGACCTATCCCCGTCCTGAGGAATTGTCTAATTCCTCCTGAAGAGTTATCTTTGCCTGCAGCCATCTCTGTTCCCCTACAAATACACTTAAGGAATTAACTGTCAGTGCTACACACATTAATACACATATACACATGTTCCGTTAATTGAATTATAATTTTTAAATGTCATCTGTAAAAAAGTTGAATATATCAACATGATTGTTACATTTTTTTTCCAAACTAAGTATCATCTTCTTCGTCATCATGAATGTCATTATCATCACCGTCATCATCATCATCATCATCATCATCTTCATCTTCGTCTTCTGAATTATCATCATCATCATCATCATAATCTTCTTCTTCTTCGTCAATCTCCTCGTCCTCTTCTTGAGCATCATGTTGAGCATGTAAATCATTAATATCTTCGTATGATATTTCTATGTTGTCACCCGATGCATGACAAAGTGGAGGTAAACTAGCATCAGTCGGCTCTACTTCGGCCACATTCATGTCATCTGACTGAAAAGCTATTTCTTCTTCTCCTACACTCTATTGTCTTGATAGGTCATACAAATTTCTTGGACGGATTTTAACCACAGCCCACCAATCCATTCGATCCCTTTTCGCTCCTGTGTATTTACAATAGTACACTTGTTGTGCTTGTTCAGCCAAAATAAACGGTTCATATTTTTGATACTTTCTCTTAATGTTCACTTCAATCTGTCCGGTCTTCAGATGATGCTTCACCCCTCTGTCCTTTGTGGAATCATACCAGTCACACTTGAAAAGAACGACCCTTGTATATTGTAATGTTGGATTATGATATTCAAGTTCAATAATGTCGTTCAAAACTCCATAGTATCCAATATCCTCAGTATTACTATCATTTATCCCTTTAACAAACACTTCACTATTGTATGTTGATTTTATCTTCCCAAAATTTAATGTATGAAACCGATAACCGTTGACCAAGTATCTTGACCAACTGCAAACCCGTCTACTAGGCCATATTGAAAGACATTTTACACGATCATCAATGCCATTAGTGCCTATCAACTGCAAATCGCATAATAAGGTTATTATGCAAAGTTAAATGAACTCGTTAATTTAACAACAATTACACTTCTTAACATATACTTACATGGTGATATAACCACATCGGAAAATTATTGTACACTTCATATTGAATTTCCGTCGAACACAATTCGGGATAGTTTTGGCGAAGATATTCCTCAAACATGCTGTGGAAAAAAAATAAAATTTGTCGGCTAAATCATGTAGTTAAGTGTATGAGGAACTGTGAGTTCCAATTTTCAAATAATATACTTATTCGTACCAGATATAGGGGGAAACTTCTCGGCAATTGGTCAAAACATAAATGTGTGCCGCATGCAGTTCTTGATCATTTAAGTTTCGTTCTGTTTCCTTCCCAATTGGACATCCCGGGTAAGTAAATATAGATAAACAACCATCAGGGTATGTCACCTCATTGTATTGGTTATTCCGCGGAATACTTCTTGTTCTAGTACCCACGTGTGGTTCAAAATAATAAGAACAAAATGTTGATGTTTCGAGAATGTGATAAGCTTCACAAATTGATCCTTCAACGTGTGCTTTATTCTTAACCTTCCGTTTCAATCTTTGCAAAAACTTCTCGAACGGATACATCCAGCGATATTGTACCGGACCACCACAAATGGCTTCATATACCAAGTGAATTGTCAAATGCTCCATCGAATCGAAGAAACTAGGGGGTAACATCTTCTCCAAATTGCAAAGTGTGACGACAATATTTTCCTGCATCCTTTCCAAATCGGTCCTTTGAAGAGTTGTGCAACATAGATTGGTAAAGAATAAACTTAGTTGGGCAAAAACTTGCCAAACATGGTTCGATAGTAGCTCACGTAAAGCAATCGGAAGCAATCTCTCCATAAATACATGACAATCGTGACTTTTCATGTGTGACATCTTCAATTCTTTCATGTCAACACATCAAGATAAATTGGAAGCATATCCATCAGAGAGTTGTAGGTCTCTAACCCATTCAAGCAATGCTTTCCTTTTATCAACAGGAAGTGTGTAAACACCCATCTTCAATTCATGCTCACCGCATAATTCCGGACGGTCACAAAAGGTTGATACATCAACTCTAGCTTTGAGGTTGTCTTTTGTCTTACCCTTGACCGCCATCACCGTGTTGAAAATATTATCAAACACATTTTTTTTCAATATGCATCACATCCAAATTGTGTCTGACAAGATGTGTCTTCCAATAAGGCAAGTCCCAGAAAATACTTCTCTTCGTCCAATTGTGCCAATCCCCAAAACCGGATAGTTTGCTTTCTCTCATGTTGTTTATGTTCGGGTAATCTTTCACTAGTTCCCACAACTGCATACCATCTAATCTTGGCGGTGGTGGATCAGTTTCAACTCTACCTTTGATAAAATTCTTTTTGTCACGCCTTAATGCACTATTCAATGGTAAGAACTGACGATGACAATCAAAAAAAGAATTTTTTCTACCTGCTGGTAATCGAAATGCTTTAGACTTATCCATACAATACGGGCATGACAACTTTCCATGTGTGCTCCATCCAGACAACATACCATATGCTGGGAAATCATTTATTGTCCACATCAAAACAGCCCTTAACATAAAAAAATTTTTTGTGGCAACATCATAACAAGGTGCACCTTCGAACCATAAATTTTGCAATTCTTCGATTAAAGGCTCTAGGTACACATCAATATTCTTCCTAGGATTCTTGGGACCTGGGATAAGTAGGGTTAAAAACATGAAATGATCTTTCATACACATCCACGGTGGCAAATTGTATGGTGTTAAAATGACCAGCCAACAAGAATAAGGTTTCGCATTTGAACTAAACGGATTAAAACCATCTGTGCATAAACCAAGCCAAACATTTCTGGGTTCACATGCAAATTCAGGATATACACTATCGAAATATTTCCATCCCTCAGCGTCAAAGGGATGATAATATTTTCCTTCCTCAACTTGGTGATTCTTGTGCCATTGCATGTGCTCATCTGTCTTCTTTGACATGTATAGCCTTTTCAACCTTGGAGTCAATGGGAAAAATCGTAATTGTTGATATGGTTTCAACTTACTCCGTTTTAAACCACGTGTTGTTGGTTTGAAACGTCGGTGATGACAACGCGGACAACAATCTAAGTGTTTTTTGTCATTGTAGAATAAGGTACAACCATTTACACAAACCTCAATCTTCATATATCCTAGTCCCAAGGGTCTAATTAATTGCTTACACTTGTAAAAGTTTTCAGGCATCGTATACGTATTCGGCAACGAATCCTTAACTGTTTCAATCATTGTGTTAAAGCATAGTTCGCTCATGTTATGCTCGGCCTTGACATTCATGTAACGAGACACAGTAGATAACTGTGTCAAGTTTTCACAACATTCATACAGTGGTAAATCAGCAGCCTTCAACAACTGAAAAAACTTTTGTGCTTCAATGTTAGGTTCTTCTGTATAAAAGTTTTCATCACCATACCATTCTGGACCAACAGCGTCAAATACCATTGTCCTATAGTTATTTCTTTCTTCTATCATCTCGTTGTAATCATTATTTTAAAAATTGGACGTACGTATATTACAATTATTTGACATATCTTCCCCGTGTTAAGTCCATTTATAGTAGTTTACCATGAAACCCTTCCTGTAAAGATGAAGTATGACCTCCTCTGATTTTTCAAAACTGCGATTTTTGCATTTGGCACACGGGTATCTTATTTTTTCACCATCCATGTAAAATCTTTGACCACGTGCGAAATCTACGAATTCGTGTACACCAATAACAAATGCCTCGTTAAGATGCCCGTCAGGATCGTGACGATGATACATCCATTCACGACTTGTATCCATATCGAACAAAAATTTCCTATGTAATATATAACATATTCAATAAATGACTTATTGATGTTTCGTTACATTTAGAGCATAATATTGGGACCACAATAGTTACACGGACCTTTTTCTATGTAACATTATGTGTAATAAATGCATTTATGCTTACTATATGTAAAATAGTTTATTTCACCAAGATCTATGTAGATAAAGATCTTAATTGCAACAAATTAACTACTTACTTCTTAAGCTAACTTCCTAACTTAGCTTAAGTACCTATGGTTTAACCAAAATTTTTATTTTCTTCTATTGTTTAAAATGTCTCATTTTAGTCCCAACATGTTTTCCAAAAAGTAAATATGTTGCCCCTATTATTTTTAATTAGTGTCAATGTTGTCCAAATGGTTTTCTTAAAATTTTAAATTCGTCTATATTATATAAGGAGAAAACTGACATTTTGTTAGGAATAATCAAAACAATAGGGACGCAATTGATAACTTTAAACATTACAGAATAAATTGAAACTTTTCAGCCAACAATAAGGACTATATTTAGACATTTTCAACAATATGGAATATACTAAATTTTTTTGCAAACAATATGGACTAAATTTAAGATTTTTCATACTTATCTTACCACTCTAATCTAATCTATGTTACTTTCTTGTATTTAAAGTCCACCATCAAACATTCATTAACAAAACCAAGCATTGAAGATAATTAAAACATATAGTATATAATTAGAGTAATTACAACACGTACTACGACCTAACAAGCCATACAATATATAAATTCAAAATAAAATTCTTAAACCAACACATATACATGCAAGACTTATACTTCTTAAGTGAAACAACATCAAAATGAACTACGTAACATATACTTCTTACATACTAAACTACTTATCTTACTTATCTGAGTGTGTTAACATAACATATTAATTTGTCTTGCTAAACTTATGAAATTAAATTATATATATTTATTACCTATTAATTATCTAAATTTATTAAGCTAACTTATTTAATTACTTAGTCTATTATCTTAAATTTAATTACTTATTAAATTAGTCAACATATCATACTATCATGGAAACCGTCTAACCTAATTTAACTGACTTAATTGTCAATACACACACGGAAGATGAAATCGGTATTCTTACTTGTTTATCACCTTAAATTTCTCACTTGAGTTAACTTAACTTTACTTAAACATCTTAATACAACTGCAAAAATCTAATTCTCCACCAACAACAAAATACCCATTCATCCATTTACACAAACATCATCTTCACAATACACTTTCAACTAAATTATCATAATATACAAAATCAAATACAAAACAAATAATCACAATAACTTTAATTTTATTAAACAGATTTACATTTACAAATAAATTTATTGTAAAACTTCCAACTCGTACAATCATCAAACTCACCTGAGCCGATTGAAACTAGATAAGTCGCATCCAAATATCTAAAGCCCCAAACCTTGTAAAATAAAGTCAAACAAATTGTATTAATCAAAAAAATAAATGTATAATCAAAAAATATTTATTACATTAACACTATGTATTTTTGGCAAAAAAAAAATTTTAATAAAATAAATCCGAAAAAACAAAAAAAAAATCAGAAATATATTAAGCAAATATTGCTCAACCAAAGTTTTGGTTAATTAAAAAACAATTTTATTATATAAAACAAAGAAAAAAACCAAAAAATGAAAAAAAAATTATAAAACTAGGAAAAAAACAGAAAATTATACAAAAAAAATACATAAATAAAATTATATATATAACAAAATAATCAAACACATTATATAAATGTTTATATACACATATATATACATACATATACATATAGTACATATATATATATGCATATATACATACATTGCAAAAGAAAAAATAGGGAGTATATTTTCGGATTTTACCTAATCGTCAAGGTAAGAGAGGGTGTTGAGGGGTGGGGATGGGGGGAAGGGGTGGTATGAGGTAGGGGATACGAGGGGGGTGGGGGGGTGAGGGAGGGAGTGAGGGGGGTGTTGCTATATAAGTTTGTTTTTTCGCTGGGTGGGGGGCTTCTGTTTTTTTTTTTTTTTTGAATTAAAAGAGGGCAGCAGCTGCTGCCCTCTGTAAACGTTTTCAATTATGGGAACCAACTATGCTGGTTCCCCATGGTGACGGCCCAGTGACTAACTGGGCCGTTGCCAAAGTTTGGGGACCCGATTTGACGGGTCCCCATGGAGAAGGGCTGGTCCGTGGAGACGGACTAGGCCGTCTCCCAAGGGTCTCCAATAGGAGACGGCCTTGGCCGTCTCCAAAATGGAGACTGGGCTCTCCATTATGGAGACAGCCCAGGCCGTCTCCAAAATGGAGACGGACCAGGCCGTCTCCAAAATAGAGACTGGCCTGGTCCAATTCCAGTCTCCATTGAGGAGACGGGTCAGGCCGTCTCCAAAATGGAGACGGACCAGGCCGTCTCCAAAATGGCCTGGTCCAGTTCCACTCCCCATTGAGGAGCCGGCGTGGGCCGTCTCCTCAATGGAGACCGGGCTCTCCATTATGGAAACGGCTCAGGCCGTCTCCAAAATGGAGACGGACCAGGCCGTCTCCAAAATGGAGACTGGCCTGGTCCAGTTCTAGTCTCCATTGAGGAGACGGCGTGGGCCGTCTCCTCAATGGAGACCGGGCTCTCCATTATGGAGACGGCTCAGGCCGTCTCCAAAATGGAGACGGGCCAGGCCGGCTCCAAAATGGAGACTGGCCTGGTCCAGTTCCAGTCTCCATTGGTGGGACGGGGTGGGCCGTCTCCTCAATGGAGACCGGGCTCTCCATTACGGAGACGGCTCAGGCCGTCTCCAAAATGGAGACGGACCAGGCCGTCTCCAAAATAGAGATTAGCCTGGTCCAGTTCTAGTCTCCATTGAGGAGACGGCCCTCAATGGAGACCGGGCTCTCCATTATGGAGAAGACTCAGGCCGTCTCCAAAATGGAGACGGACCAGGCCGTCACCAAAATGGAGACTGGCCTGGTCTAGTTCCAGTCTCCATTGAGGAGACGGCGTGGGCCGTCTCCTCAATGGAGACCGGGCTCTCCATTATGGAGACGGCTCAGGCCGTCTCCAAAATGGAGACGGACCAGGCCGTCTCCAAAATGGAGAGTGGCCTGGTCCAGTTCCAGTCTCCATTGAGGAGACGGCATGGGCCGTCTCCAAAATGGAGACTGGCCTGGTCCAGTTCCAGTCTCCATTGAGGAGACGGCGTGGGCCGTCTCCTCAATGGAGACCGGGCTCTCCATTATGGAGACGGCTCAGGCCGTCTCCAAAATGGAGACGGACCAGGCCGTCTCCAAAATGGAGACTGGCCTGGTCCAGTTCCAGTCTCCATTGAGGAGACGGCGTGGGCCGTCTCCTCAATGGAGACGGGGCTCTCCATTATGGAGACGGCTCAGGCCATCTCCAAAATGGAGACGGACCAGGCCGTCTCCAAAATGGAGACTGGCCTGGTCCAGTTCCAATTTCCATTGAGGAGATGCCGTGGGCCGTCTCCTCAATGGAGACCGGGCTCTCCATTATGGAGACGGCCCGACCATCTCCAAAATATAGACGGCTTGGGCCGTCTACAATTTCTAGAGATAGATTAAGCCATCGCCAATTATTTGATTTTCCTTGTCTTTCAATTTTTAGTTATAATTATTTAATATTTGATAGTTTATAATATATTGGTATAAATTATAAAATAAATGTTAATATTCATATTTAATTTCAATTGTGTATCTCAATTTATCAAACTAATATGTTGTTGAATTAGTAATTAAATTTTTTTTAAACAAATATTTATAAAAAAAAATTTTAAATATAAAGTAGATGAAGGTAATTCATTAATAATTTAAATGCTTTTACGTCATTATGTAGTAATTGGGAACGTCATGTCCCCAATTATTTGACCTATGGAAGACGAATGGTATGCAGCCACGTGGTCGCGAATCATACATACGATAGGGACATGGTGAACTCTGCCACGTGGCATACGGAAATTGAATTGGCAGGGCCCCCGTTCGCAAGGTAGATGGATTCAGTAACTTTTCAACATCGAAAATATCGTGCACGCCATGTCCCTTATTATTTGACCAATTGCAGACGAATGGTACGCAGCCACGTGACCGCGAATCATGCGTAGGATAAGAACATGGTGTACTATACCACGGGGTAGCAGGAAATTGAATTGGCATGGCCCCAGTTTGCAAGGTAGATGGAGTCAACAACTTTTTATTGTCGAAATTAGCGTGCACGCCAGGTCCCAAATAATTTGACCCATGGAAGACGAATGGTACGCAGCCACGTGACTGCGAAACATTCGTGCATACATTACCATATTATAAAATGCTAGGGTGTCTCACTACTGTCATCAAGTTGTCTCTACATAAATCAATTACTTGTTTGCTATATATAGCAGTCGAAATTGTGCTTTCTCACACCGTCTAGAATTTTAAAAAAATAGATTGTAGTTAAATTGTTTCAAGGATGAGCAAGGATCAACAACACCACTCAGTTTCTCTTCCAAGACCAACAAAAGATGAAGAGGTGGATACGATGAAACCGTATCCAAATTACAGCAAATACGTTAAACCCCAACTTGATCTAAATGCTCCGCCAAAATACGACGGATACATATCTAATGCCCAAGTAGTCCAAAAAGTTCAAGACGACATGCTACGGATCTATTTCCCAAACGTATTTAAATAATATTTATATTTTTTTATCATATTGGAAACATCGGCATTAGTACTATTTGTTACAATCCGTAACAATGTTATTGCGTTGTTCTGCATGATGTGTAGTGTATGGTTGTTATGTTTTAGTGATCACGATGTACTATGTTAGGTATTAAGTTGGTGTGTTTATGTATTTCGAGCATATAATTTGTAACATGTTAATTATGTTTCCTATTTTGTCGTTTTGTTGTTGTATTAATAAATGATTATATGTAATCCTTTATTAATTATGAATGTAAAATTAAGTTTATGTTTGTAATGATTTAACTCTTATAATAAAAAATCTTAAGTTGTTTCCTATTTAATCGTTTTGTTGATTTAGAAGAAATAATAGAAATAGTGGTGCATTACGTTAAATATTAACCATATATATAAATTGTTCTTCACGGAGACAATAATGCGTCCCATTAACTTTTCGAAGATTATAAATATGTTTTATTTATAATAATAAAAGACATATTTTGTTTTGTAAGTAATGATGAATAACTTATCGTTACAATCAAAGCCTCAAATGTGGACGACTTACTTATGTAGACGCCAATTCATGACATTATAAGACGGAAAATTAGTAGTCACTACTTATATGTATAATTATTACATTAAAATAATTCATCAATATATAATTATAAATTTTTGGCAACGACAGGGTGACTAAATTATGACTTGTTTTGTGGATCATCTCGAACTATGAGCCACTTGGCGACGGCATGGAGACAACATGTTATTATCTGTCACCAAGTTGTCACCATATGGTCACTTTTGGAGACCGCATATGATGTTGTCACCATATTCTCGCCAATTGGCGACGGCATGGGGACGGCATGGAGACAACATGTCATTAACTGTCACCAATTAGTCACCATATAGTCACCATATGGTCACTTTTGGAGACCGCATACGATGTCGTCACCAAATTGTCACCAATTGGTGACGACATGGGGACGGCATATGTAGGTCGTCTACAAAACGTAACAAAATAGTCACTAAATTGTCACTAAAGTTGCGACATCTTACACCGTCTCTAAACCGTCGCCAAGTTGGTGACAAAATGGCGACAACCTGTCGTAAAAATGTATTTTTTTTGTAGTGTACCCCACTAGGTGTTCTTAGTTCTCATAACATGAACTAAGTAAAACTTAGGAAAAATATAAAGCCTAGCATATCAAACTAAGCATTCGTTTAAAAAGAAATGATAACTTGATAGGAGCATTTGGATAATTTGAGTACTAAAAGTTAGAAATATGAAATTTAGGGCTTTACCTCTTTAAATAAACTCATATAGTATTAACGCATAAGTTGGTTTGATTAATTATCTTAGTTAGGATTTACTAGAAAATAATATAGTTATAATAATCTAAGAAATACATATGGGTAGTAATTAGGGAATAAATTTGTTGTTAGTTTAATCTACTAAGATTGGAATATTTGGTTTGGTTACTAGAAGCTAACTTTTATAAAGGTAACAGATTAAATCTAGAATGAAAATAAGGTAATATTTAACTGGGTGAAACCAATATAAGCATGATATGAAAATATGGTTGTAAAATCAAAATATATGTAGGTAATCCTAGCTTATAAAGTGAAAGGATAATATATCAAGTCATTTGCTTTAATACCAACATTTAGAAATATACTTAGGTTTGTCACTTAAGAACTAAGTCAAATTAGTTAATAGTGTTAATATATATATATGATTTACTTGGCTTGTTCTATTAAGTAATTTAATCTAACAAAGTTATGAACACCTAGATTTGATATTGAAAGATCTTAAATAAATTAGGAATGTTATTTTATTGTGAGAGTTAAGTCTTCGTTTAACAGATTAGGCTTAATAGAATTAGGGTATAGTTTATAAATACCTTAGAATACATGTGGTTTGAAGTTGTAAGAATACAAGTTATGGAACTAGGTTAATAAATAGTAGTAATCTTAACTTGTCAATTAAGTATTTTTATAGGTGTGTTAAGTAATTAAATCTAGTGAATATATTAGATAGGATAGTATCAGGTTTAATAAAAGAGGGAAGAATAGGATGTTAGCTAACTAAATACTATAAAATATTTAAGTTAGATTTGGATACTTACCACTACATTAGAAGTGTTAATTTATACTGTTCTAGAATAAGAAATTGATATAGTATGGTACTTCAAATATAACTTGTTCTTAAATAGGATAAAGACTTTAGTTTTATTATTTTCTCTGGCTATCGAAGCTTCAACCGTTTTACATAAATTATTTAGCATTATCATCTTTTGTCTAATTTTGCTCATTACCACCTGTTCTCATCTGTGGCATCATCACCTTCGAACAAACGAATGACTCACGTTGCCTAATGTTGCATTATCATTACGCTAGTAATTTTTATCACCCAACATCAATTCACAAACTGCCACCGAATGGTTCCTAGCGTAACACATTTCACCATTTAAGGATTAGTCATCACCTTAGTACCACTTGTCTCCTTATCATCGCATTAGTCTTGCTGACTCTTTACTCCTTTCATTGTCGTCAGCCTATTACCAACTTCAAACCAAAAATCATATCCTAATACCTAGCACTAACGATTCAACAAGCCTATGATTGCCCAGGCTAAACACGACATCAACACGCTCCAATGAGTCAGCACCACAAGAGTTGATTCTATCGACACTTCACCATGCTCATTCACCAGTTAATACTATAGCTCATTATTAAAAGTTCCTTAGTAATCATCATCACTCACCACTCTATATAAAGCCTCATCTATCTGCTAGATCCTAAGCACGCCACTACCGTGAACTAATTAAATTCATACATGCCCCAAACAATCATCAACCCACCGACGCCTATCTTACAATTACCAAGGATATGATCAGCCAACAACATGAACTTATAGCTACTATCTTTCATTTGATAACCACGACATTATCGCCCAAGCTAGCATTCATTATATTCTAAAATTCCCCATTCACCATCAAATCACATAGCCTGCACAAATGACTTAGCTTAATAAAGTAACCAAGAAAATTCTTTCAGTGGTTTTGTTTATTGGCTATACCGTGTTACCATGGTATGCTAGCACATCGAATAAAGCAGAGAAGACTAGTGAGCACTTGGGTGAGAAGCAAGATGAGCAGAATGTTGATAATGGATGTTAATTCATACTTGGACCGAAACAAATAGCTAGCAATGGATTGTTTATTAAGTTAAGTATATTAGCTTAGATGTTAGGTTTCAAGCAAAAGCCTCTCTTTTTTAAAAAAAGAAAAAGAAAAAAAGGAGGGTTGTGGGGAGAAATGACGAGAAGATATTGGAACATCAATTTGGAAGAGATGGTGGATGCGGGAGTTCATTTTGGCCATGGTACTAGGAAATGGAATCTTAAAATGGCACCTTATATCTTTGCCAAGCATAAAGGTATTCATATTATAAATCTTATTAAAATTGCTCGTTTTCTATCAGAAGCTTGTGATTTGGTTTTTGATGCGACAAGGAGGAAAAAATAATTCTTAATTGTTAGTACCAAAAATAAAGCAGCTGATTCAGTAGCATGGGCTGCAATAAAGGCCCGGTACACTGAGAACAAAACCGAAGAAAGGAAGAAAAAAAAAAAAAAAAAAACGGTGGCTTGATCCGCGAAGGAAGATTAGGGAATTTCTTAAGTTTGAAATTTGACTTCTATCTTGCATACATTAAGGTTATACATGGTTGATTATAGAGGTGAGGAGTTTTAGAAAAATAGCATATAGAGTTAATTGTGTAAATGCTTCATATATTTTATTATGAATAATAGTTGAAGTGAGGAGATTTTTGAAGACAACACGTAGGATTATATAAGTATGTTTATTTTCCCTTATTATATGAAGTTTATGTTGTTAACTACATATGGGATTGGAACTTATAAACGTAACTATTATGTTAGAGTATGTTTTGTATAAAAGAATTATAGTAAAGGATAAGCTAAGTATAATTTGCGTGTTTCTCATTAGGTATTGGTTAATTAATATATCTTTAAAAGATTTTATTTAAATATCATCTTTATAATGTATATATGTTCGCTGTATAATTTATAATAAGTTCACTTAGAATAGTTGTAGGTAAATGATATCAATGAGTTCATTGTTACGGATTAATTTATCATTTTAAGTGACAATAATGAGTTAATCTCTCAGTATGCTACCAATTGTGTGCTATGGTTGTACTTGAGTTATTTGAATTTCCAGTGGAGTAATATTCTTATTTGTACTTGACCGGGGACAACCTCTTTCGTTGTCCCCATCTACGTGTTATCGGATTACAAAAAATGTTATCGGTTGTATGTTACGTGGATACGTGTGCATGCATGTGTGAAAGTGGGGGTTGCAACCTCAGGCACGATAGCGTTTCACGAACGCCGAGTGGCATAGGGCTTGCCGGTGCTCTCGTGACTATCGTTGTCCTAGTCCCTCTCTCGCTTGGCATTCCACCCGATAGAATTTGGGTATGATCCGGAGTACCCTCTTGGGAGAGATAAGAAGTTGGAATTGAGATCAAGGCGGGCCACCTCGTGACATGATCAGATTGATAATTGTTCCTACTCTCACTTGGTACCACCCTCGGAAAGTAGTGTCATACTCTCACTTGGCATTCCACCCTCGGAGAGTAGGCTGCTATGTGTTGTGGATATATGCCATTAAATTGATTATCTATCTATATCTTGATGTCTACCATATGTGGATATTATCATACATGTACTGCATCATGATTTTTCAAAAGAGACCGACCAAAAATGTTTTAAAACTCTTCTATGTCATCCTCACTGAGCCTTCCCAAAGCTTACCCTCTTTTCTCTCCCCTTGCAGGTGCAACTTAGCTTGATATGGGTTGACATCATGTAATTACGTGTTTGAGGCTCCTTTCCTATCATGTTTCAATCCAAGTTGTAAAAGTTAGAGTTGGTTTGTATTACTCTCGGGTAAAAGGGTAACTATGCTGAAACTCTAGTTTGTATGATAGCCGGGTAGTTATCGGATCTCAGATGTTGTAACACCATTTTGTACTTGAATTGTTATATAAAGGCTTGTTATTGAATAATTCTTTATTTATTGTTCCTTTTATAGAAAGTTATGAAATCGCAATGACAGTAAACGCAGACTTTGACCTAGTCTTGAGAAGGGTTGGGTTGGGGTCGTTACACATCAAAGGTACCACCAACTCCTAATCAACCAATTGAAGAGGAACCTAATATGGAGTCAAAATATTTTTATAATCTATTAAAAGCTGCAGATGAGCCTTTGTGGAGTGGATGTGAGATCACTCATCTATCTACGGTGTCTTTGTTGTTGAATATCAAGTCAAAGGAGAATATGTCTTAACATTATTTTAATTGAATTGTTGAAGCTATTCGAAGAATGTTGCCCAAGGATAACACTTTGCTTGAGAACTACTATAGTTTTAAGAGTGAAATGAGTCCTTTAGGTTTGAGTTGCATAAAGATTGACGTGTAGGTAAATAGATGTACGTTATATTACAAAGATGGGGATCAACTCAAATCCTATCCAAGGTGTGGTCACTCATGATTTAAACCTACAAAAGTTGGTAAAAAATATGGTAGACCAATTGCGCACAAACGATTGAGGTATCTACCATTAATACCCAGGTTGACCAGATTATACATGTCTCCCACAATAGCTAAACATATGCAATAACATTTTAGACACAAAGTTGAGAATGGAAAATTTTGACATCCATCTGATGTTGAGGCATGGAAATACTTTGATAAAAACATATCCAAACTTTGCTTCTGAACCGAAAAATGTACGTCTCAAATTTTCTTTTGACGGGTTTAACCCATTCAACTCTTCTTCTCAACCTTATTCTTGTTGGCCTGTGATAATCACACCGTACAATTTTCCACCATGGATGTGTATGAAGGATCCTATTATGTTCTTGACCCTTCTTATTCCAGAGCCAAAGAGTCTGAGAAAGAATATAGATATATTCCTTGAGCCTTTAATTGAAGATTTGATTAAATTATGGGAAGAAAGGGTACCTTGTTAAGATGTATCGTCCAAGTCCAATTTCCAATTGAGGGCAGCTTTAATGTGGACAATTAATGATTTCTGAGTATATGGCATGTTATTTGGCTGGAGTATGCACGGGAGATTGTCGTGTCCGTATTGTATGGAATCTTCTAAGGCTTTTCAGTTGACTTCAGGGAGAAAGAATTGCTTCTTTGACTACCATCGGCAATTCTTACCAAGAAATCTTTCGATGAGATAGGAAGAACTTCCAAAAATATATGATAGAGAAATCATACCCTCCACCAAGATTGAGTGGTGAGGAGATGTCGCAACACATTCAATATCTTCCAAACATAAATGAACTGGGTACAGATAAAATACATGGATTTGGAGTAAAACATAAATGGACAAAAAAGCATATTTTGGGATTTGTCTTATTAGCTGTCATACCTTCTGCGTCATAATCTAGACGTCATGCATATAGAGAATAATGATTTTGATAATGTCTTTCACACGGTAATGAACGTGAAGGGGAAGACAAAGGATACAAAAAATTCAAGGGCTCATATTAAGAGAATTTGTGATCGACTTGATATATATATTAGAGATGGCGTGATAAAAATGGTCGTGCATACTCTCCCGATTCCCTCTAGGAAAATAATTTTGGAGTGGGTAAAGGACTTAAAATTCCCTGACGGATATGCATCAAATATAGCAAGGTGTGTTGACATTAACGATTTGAAGTTGTTACATATGAAAAGCCATGATTGTCATGTATTTATGAAGAGATTGCTTCTTATAGCCTTACGAGAGTTAATGCCAAAGCATGTATGGGAAGCTTTTACCAAACTAAGCTTGTTTTTCAAAAATATTTGTTGCACGTCTCTTGAAAGAATGCAACAAAATATTGTGATCACCCTTTGTAAGTTGGAAAAGATCTTGCATCCAGCCTTCTTTGACTCAATAGAGTATTTGTCAGTACACTTGGTTCATGAAACAATTTGCGACGGTCCTGTACAATATTGGTGGATGTACCCTTTTGAGAGATTTTTGCATCTTTTGAAGAGCAAGCTAAAAAATAAAGCACGTGTTGAGGGATCTATTTATGAAGCATATCTTATCCTTGAGGCTACATTCAACAGGTTGTCTCATTATGTTCTTGAGTTAGTGCAGCCTGTAAGGAGAAGAATTCAAAAGTTTATCCAGGGTTTGAGACCTGACATTCAGCTTAGTTAGTCTCCATTTCACTTTCCTACTTACGGTAATGCCTTCAATGTTGCAACAAGATTTGAGAAGCAAAAAGCCAATATGATAGCAGAGTCCAGTCAACCTAACAAGAAGCCTTATCAATCATAGAGTCAGGGTCAGCCGAGACAATTTCAGACTCAGAGTCAGGGACAACAGAGGCAGTTTTAGTCTCAGAGTTATGTAGGGCCTTTCTAGACTCAAGGATAGTAAAAGCCGAGTCAAAGTCAGGGTCAAAGTCAAAACAAGTTGGCAGTGACCAGATCTCAGCAAGGTAGCAATGCCATTTCTTCTTTCAGAGCCTCTATTGGGAGTAACGCTGCAAGACAAGACCAGCAATGTACCTATTGTAATCGTAGAGGCCACACTAAAGCAAACTGTTAGAGAAATACTGGCAGATGCACTGGTCACGGCAGTGACCAGCATAAGGTCAAAGACTGCCTTAGATTTAAAAATGTTCAGGGACAGGCCTCTGGACAAGGTAATCAGACTAGAGCTGCAGGTAATACCCCAGCATAACAAGTCCAGGCCAAGGTCTATGCTATTGAACAAGAAGAGTTGTCGAACACAACTGTTGTGGTTGAAGGTACATTTCTAATTCATAATCAACTGGTTAAAGTTTTAATCGATTCCAAAGCTACGCATTTATTTAGGAACAAAATTTGTTATTGCATCTGTGTGTAAAGGATGTGTTATATGTATAAAGGGCCGAAACTTTCTTGCCAATCTTATTATACTTCTTTTCCAAGGCTATAAGGGTAGGGATAGATTGGTTAACTGGGTATCATGCACAACTTAACTGTAGAACTAAAGTAGTGAGACTTCAAATGCCTGGTCAGCCAGTAATAGAGATAGCAAAGAACTGTAAATCTGTTGGGATCCCCCTTATTTCTTCAACTAAGGCTTCTAAACTATTGTGTAAAGGTTGTGATGCATATATGGCTTACTTGATTAATCAACCATCTGAGAAATTGAAATTGTGTGAAGTTCCAGTCTTGAAAGAATACTCTGATGTGTTTTCTGAGGAGTTACTGGGCCTACCAGTAGATCAAAAGATAGAGTTTGTGATTGATTTAGTACCAAGGACTTCACCTATATCTAGAGCACCATATAGAATGGCACCAGCTGAATTGAAGGAGTTGAAGACTCAATTGCAGGGGTTACTTGAGAAAGGGTTTATACAGTCGAGTTCTTCACTGTGGGGTGCACCGGTGTTATTTGTGAAAAAGAAAGATGGCACACTGCGATTGTGTATTGACTACCGGGGTCTTAACCAGGTAACAATTAAGAATAAGTATCCCATATCTTTAATTGAAGAACTGTTTGATCAGTTAATGGGGGCGAATGTATACTACAAATTTGATCTAATGCAGGGGTACTATCAACTCCGAATTCAGAAAGAAGATGTCCCAAAGATTGATTTTCAAACCAGGTTCGGCCATTATGAGTTTGTTGTATTACCATTCGGGTTAACTAACGCTCCAACAGCATTCATGGATCTAATGCATTGAGTGTTCCGACCGTATTTAGATCAATTTATGATAATCTTTATTAATGATATATTGGTATACTTTAAGACTAAGGCTGAGCATGAATAGTATTTGCGCCTGGTTCTGCAAATATTACAAAGTCATCAGTTGTATGCTAAATTTAGTAAGTGTGAATTTTGCCTGTATCAAGTGATATTTCTGGGGCATATTATATCACAACAAGGTGTGGTTGTAGCTCCGGCTAAAATTGAGGTTGTGTTGTCGTGGAAAAGACTTGAAAATGTAACAAAAGTACGCAGCTTCCTTGGTTTGGCCAGATATTACTAGAGATTTATCAAGGACTTTTCTAAAGTTGCAGGCCCTTTGACCCAGTTAACTCAAAAGAAGATTAATCTGGGATGACAAATGTGAGGGCAGTTTCCAGGAGTTAAAGAAATGATTGACTACAACTCCTATTCTTGTTTCCAGGCGCCATTATTTATGGGGTAACAGGTTTAAAATTTACACAGATTACAAAAGTCTGAAATGCTTGTTTTCGCAGAAGGATTTAAATATGAGGCAGAGACGTTGGTTGGAGTTGTTAGATGATTATAACTATACTATTAACTATCAGTCGGGGAAGGCTAATGTGGTTGTCGATGCACTGAGTTGGAAAGCAAGTGTTGCTAGTATGATAATTAAGAATTGGGAGTTTATAGAGGAGATTAGCTTATAGAGGCCAAAGGTTACTCAAATTGGGATTCGGATTACAGGTTCAATCTTTGTTGTTGTCATAGATCCCTGAGGGCCAGCAAAATGATCCACAGATTTAGAAGATCCGAGAACAAATCAAAAGAGAGAGAGTCTGACTTTAAAATGCATGATGATGGTATCCTATGCTACAAAAACAAAGTTTGTGTTCCTGGTGATCAAAATTTGAAGAAATAAATTCTTTCTGAGGCACACAATTCCAGATATACTATTCATCCAGGTAGTACCAAAATGTATTGGGATCTGAAACAGTACTTCTGGTGGAATAACAT
Source organism: Ehretia macrophylla (assembly GCA_037974665.1). Classification (NCBI taxonomy): domain Eukaryota; kingdom Viridiplantae; phylum Streptophyta; class Magnoliopsida; order Boraginales; family Ehretiaceae; genus Ehretia; species Ehretia macrophylla. Next base: position 5,634,097 of record CM075777.1, on the reverse strand, counting down.
GAAAAGAAAAATTGCTGAATTTGTGTCGAGATGCCTGACTTGCTAGCGGGTTAAGGTAGAACATCAGCGTCTAGTCAGGTTGTTGCAACCGTTGACTATACCGAGATGGAATGGGAACACGTTACCATGGACTTTGTGATAGATTTGCCGAGAACGCCGAGGGGTTTTGATGTTGTATGGGTTGTACTGGATCGGTTAATGAAGATATCTCATTTTATTTCAATGAATAAGCAAGACAACCTCGAGAAACTAGCAGATATGTACATTGTAAATATTGTGAGACTTCATGGGGTGTCGGTGAGTATAGTGTCAGACAGAGATCCCCGATTTACATCTCATTTCTAACAGTTGTTACAGTTGTCACTGGGAACTAAACAGAGCTTTAGTACTGCCTATCAACCACAAACAGATGGAAAATTCGAGAAGACTATCAAAATCTTGGAGGATATGCTTAGAGCTTATGTTCTGTATTTTGGGAAAAGCTGGGAGAAATACTTACCTCTAGTGGCATTTGCAAACAACAATAGTTATCAAGCTACTATCGGTATGGTTCTCTATGAGGCTTTGTATCGTCGTAAATGTCAATCTCCTTTCTATTGGGATGAGGTTGGAGACATGAAAATAGTTGATCCGACTGTGTTACCTGAAATGATGAAAATGATTGAAAATGTGCATGTCATCCGTAAAAAAATGCTCACAACTCAAAACAGGGAGAAAAGCTATACTGATAGACGCAAATGCGATCTGGAATTTGAAGTGGGTGATCAAGTATTCCTAAGAATATATCCCCGAAAAGTTTGATTTGGCATGGTAAAAGTGGAAAGCTCAGTCCAAGATTTGTCGACCCCTTTGAAATTGTTGAAAGGATTGGTACGTTGGCATACCGATTAGTATTGCCTTCTAGCTTGTCAAGACTTTATGATGTGTTTCATGTATCCATGTTGAAGAAGTACCACCCTGATCCATCGTAAATACTTGAGCCGGAACCATTACAGATCGGCGAGAAACTAACTTATGAAAAGAAACCGATTCGAATTTTGCATCGAAAGATTCAAGAATTGTATACAAAAAGCATTATGATGGTAAAGGTACTATGGAGGGATCATGGAATTGAGGAAGCTACGTAGGGGAGGCAAGATTAGATGGAGCAATAGTACCCAGAGTTGTTTCCAGTATCAAGTAAGAATTGCGAGGACGCAATTATTTTAAGTGGGAGAGAGTATGACACCCGAGCCCAAAAAATTATTTATTTTATTTTATTTTGCATATATTTGTTGCATTAATTGGTATATTTCTTGAAAAATGTGCATCGATAATTGTTTGCATGGCATTTAGAATAAGTGAATTAATGTTAATAGTAGTAGATTACATGGGAAATAATATGTATGAGCTTTTAGTGGGCTTTCTTGGATCAACAAGATGATTAATAGCAATTAGGCCTACTTAATTAAATGCAAGAATAATTAGAGCCCAATTTGAGCCCATTTAATTAGTTAGCTTGATATATTACACCAAAAAACGAGCAAAATCAAGAAGAAGAAGGAAAAAAAAAAAGAAAGGGGATTGAGTAAAGGGAGGAAGAAGAGAGAGAGAGAAAAAAAAATTAGGGTTTGAGAAATTAGAGAGAAAATAGAGAAAAACAAAGAAGAAATAGTGGTTTTTGAAACTAGCCATAGTCATTTGCTTGCATTTCTACCAAATCTAGGTGAGTGGATCATGTGTATATGCATTTTTAGTTGTTATCTTGCTAGTATTATAATTGTTATAGTGTAATTAGTTGATAAATGAAGTGTTGGTAGCATGCAAAGATGATTATTAAGTGTGTAGACTATAGTGCTAGCCTTGAAATGCATATGTAATTGGTTCTTGTGTTTTGTTCTAGTTAATGTTATTGTTTTGTCACCATGATCATAAATGAAGCTAAGGTGTTTGTTTAATTGCCTGAGTGAAGTTTGTGAACTAAATGCATGGCAAATAATGTACAAGAACTACGTGAAAATGCAAACTATGACGTAAAAGTGTTGGTGCAAGTGTGTGTGTGTGTGTATGTGTGCTGTGACTGCCCAACGCCAACAGGCTAGCTGTTGGCGCCAATGCTGGTCAGTCCGGCAGCTACTACAGTGGCAGTGAGCTGCCATGGCTTTTCTCCTGCCCCCTTGAACCCCAAAATGCTACTTTATAGTGCTAAGTGTTATTTCAATGTATACTAGATGTTATGTCATAGTTTGGCTTGAATTGTCTTTGAGCTTTAGAGAGGTTTTATTGTGATTATGTAGTAATGTTGATGGGAAATTGAAAGACTAATTGCTAAAAGAGTTGGTTGCTACTTATATGTGATTGATTGGAGTAGTAAAGAATAGTTACAATGCATGATCACTTGAGCTATGAATTGAATGTGAACATGTTTTATCGCTTATATTGATTACTAATGTTTATGTGTAAGGACAACTACTTTGTTGTCCCTCATTTATGTGCTCATCGGATTGATTATTAAGTGTTATCTCGTGTATCTCGTATCATTGGTTGCATAATCATATCATTTGTCACGGATGTATTGGGCCTTTACTGGGCGGCAGAAGGCTTACCAGTGGTTGGTTGCCTAACCTCCGCGACCTATTCCTTCACTCGCCTGGTCAATGATGGCCTTGGGGTGTTGGGTCGTAAGATTATCAGGGTACATCCGGAGTACACCCATTGGAGTGAAAGGGGAATTGTCGACATTATTATCATGATCGTCATTGCATCGCATGGGAGCAAAGGAATTGGAGTGATAAGGGTTGGAAAATGATCATATCCTTTTTATAAGTGCTATCTAGCTTCATGAACTTGGGTGATTGTCTCATATTAATATTAGACCCTTGTGCTTACCTTTATGTACTTATTACTTGATTATGTCACTCCCCAACCCCGACCCCGACCTCGACCCATTGCTAGATAAAGGCCTGAGCGTGAACCCGCTGCTGTTGAGGTACACTGCCTACAGGTCTACCCTGATAAACCTAGGCCGCTGGCTGACCCTCAGATCTCTGATATCTGGGACAATATCTCGTCCTGTGTTGGTTGCTGTTGCAACCTAAACATGTCCCTGCCTTCACCCGACAGTCGGCCTCCAATGGCCCTTACGTTTACAATAAGCACAATATAGTGTCGGGGCACTAACATTGCCTCCTGAAGAACCAGAAGCCGAATAAGCAGTTGTACCAGTCTGCTGCTGAGGTCTCACAACATATGGCATGAACTGACCCTGACACTGTGCTGGCCTCTGCTATGACTACGTCTGGTAAGATCCCTGCTGATACTAGGGCCTAAATGAACTCTGCTGCCCCTGAGGTCTGAAGGAACCCTGCTGCACTGGTGGCCTGTAAGCACTCTGCTGCACTGAAGGCCTATACACAACCTGCTGACCCTAAGGCTGAAACGGCCTCTTACTGGCCTGACTAGAACCCGCCTGTTCCCATTTCCTCTTTTCCAACCTAGGAGCCGCATTAAAGGCTGCAGAAAACTCATCATACTGTATCAAGGCCATCTCACCCTGAATCTCTGGCCTTAGACCCTTAATGAACCCTCGGGTCTTTCGTTTCTGATCCGCCACAAACTTCGGTGCATACTGGGACAGCCTAGTAAAGTTGGCCTCATATTGGGCAACTGTAGAATTATCCTGAACCAGAGAAGTGAACTCCTCCTCTCGACGTTCCTGTGTAATCCTCAGGACATACTTGGCCCGAAACACCTGAAGAAAGGTAGTCCAAATAGAGGGAGTACCCTGAGCTTCCCAACCGGACCTCACCGTACACCACCATTCCTCAGCCTCATCCTCAAATAGAAACACTGCAAAGGTGACCTTCCTCTCATCGGCGTAATTAAGGGGATCAAATATTTTTCTCAATCTTATTGATCCAAGCTTCAGCCTTTCGATCGTCAGGCTCACCCTAGAACTTCGGTGGATAATATCCCAAAAATTCCTTCAATAAACTACCCCCTCGATAACCACCCTGTGCATTTTGCATCTATGTCTGCATGGTATGTGCTTGAGCAGCCTGCCCTACTAGAATCTACGATTGCCCCGCTATGACCTCTGTCATCCGGTCCATAGCTATTGCAAGACGATCATAACCCTGATCTCGGCCTGGTCCCACATTCCCCAGTACCTCATTATCTTCCTAAGGCCTACCACCTGTTCTTGGACATCCACCTATTCTACTATCAAAGAGTTAGCATAGGTTATAACACATAGACAGGCTATAGACAGTTAATAACACATAGGAACGAAGCTCACGTAAGACACGTAGACCACATAAGGTTTGTCACATAAACAAGTTAATCACATATTCACTTAATCATATTAACACATAATTCACTTTTCTTTTACTTCATACATACTTTCATGTTAAGACCACTACCCACATACCAAGAATAACCCGGCTGACATCTAAACATGCACTCTGATACCACTTAATGTCACGCCCCAACTCGACCCTGCTTACAATCAGTTAGGACGGAACAGAATTTCGGCAATATAACATCTGTATTATGGACAACAAAACTCGAAACCAATCCTTTATAACATCACACAACCAACTACAACTTCAACAACAACTCTAACAACCATTCATTAACATAAAACACATCCAAAACCATTCATTATACAACCATTCATCAACCCAACCATAAGTCATATGCCTCTATTTCCACAACATACCACAAGTTATACTTTACATATGCATAACATATATAAAACTAGTCTAGCAACCTATTCATATTCCAAAAGTAAGACTACTATACTAGCATTATACTTTCCACTATTTTTGTAACATCTTATACAATACAAACTTTAAGGCTTTAAACATTACAACATATTTCATACTACAAAACAACATAGAAGCATTCCAGCTAAGGCATCAAGGACAAGACTCTTGCACATTTGACTCGTCCACATAAGGCTTGTACTCAGTCTCCTGAGGCACATACCCTAACTCTGGTTCGGTAATACCTGAACGTCAACAAAAAGGGTGAGCTTATATATAATAAAGCTCAGCGAGGGTTCAAAAGATATTTTGGGAACATTTTCTCTTTACCACTTGGGAAATCATCCTAGATACAAGAACAATCAATAAACTTCATCAACATCAACAATTCAATTCAAGCAACATGAATAACCATTCAATTGAGAAAAGATACACTAGTTGATGTAGCTCCATACATCGTCATGATCTCAACCAACTTCTTATAACACCCAATAATACATTCCGGAGGTACCTCATCTAGCCCCTCCCTTCATGGCATCTCCACCCATGCGAGCTGGGGGTAATATATGATAGTCATGTTGTTATCAACCCAACAGCTCGACGCTGCCCTAGAGGTGGCACACACTATCATGACTCGTGACAATAACATTAAACATTTCATATTCCGAGAAACAACAAAGTAGGTTGTTCCCTGGTACAACTATAATCATCAATCCATTAACAGTACTTTAATCAACATCACAATAACTAAACAACTAAGACAACCAAGTTAGATGACAAAGTAGGCCACCCAACTTAACATACACTTCAACATGCTTCCAAACCCAAACCTACTTCCCAACAATCCATGAAACAACTACTCAAACACTACCCAATAACCAAAGACAACATTTTAGCATTTCAAAGAAAGACTACACAAACTTCTAAAATTCATAACTTACAATCTACTAATCAAACAACCCCCGAACCTTTTCCTATCACTCCACCACACATGCAACTACCTTAACCCCCTCAGAAACCAACCAAAAGCCATCCAAAACAAGCCCAACAACCTAATTTTGGCAATGCACCTTGGCTGAATTTTTTGACCTTTTGCCATGGCATTCAAATTGTAATTTTGGCATTACAACATTACTACACAATAATTAACAAGCCTACAGAAGCAACAACCACTTAATTCCAACTACTACAATAACAATTATTCAAATATAAGCCAATAAATCAATTTAAAAGCCCGAAAAATAGAAACACATCCTACTACCATTCAAAATGGCTAATAATACATATAAATGGTCCTTAACATATACTAAGCAATAATATAACATCAATTTAATAAAACACCAACTATAATTGTATCAACCAAAGTTCAATACAAACTTTGAAATATTGACCTATATTTTTGCCTCACATTTGATGCCAAATGATGTTATAGATGTGTAGAACAAGTGCCCAACAAGCAAAATCCAACCCGGAATTAAAATTTTTGGACTAGAAATGATGTTTGCCTTGAAAAATTTCTTCAAAAACCAAGTGAAAAATGTTTCTTTCTTCTCCAAGCGGTGGACGGAAATGTGGAAATGGAGGGGTTGTGAGCTAATTTTTCTGATTTTTGTGTGTATTTTGCATTAATATAAGCTTGGTCAACATTTTTGCAAAAAGTCAAAGTTGTCAACATTTTAGTTTTTAGTTGTTTTAGACTATTTTGCTTATATATATATAAACTACTATAAATACTATATTTAGTAGACTTAACTTAGCTGACAACAATTTTTATATGCATACATATACACACAACTAGGGTATAAACTCATTTTTTTGCAAAAGAAGACGTAAAATCCTTTTAAATTCCTAATTCGTTTGAGAATCAATTTTTATAAAACACGGGTCTATTAATAACCGAGGACTAGGTTTTAAAATATTTAAAAGACCAGTTTCAAAATTCTAGCGGACGTGTGATTCAAACACTATTCACAAAAATCAATGATAAATTTTTCAATGCAGATTTTTATGAAAATTTCATGAATGCTCACACAGCATGTAATAGAAGTTTTAATCACATAATTATCATATTTTAATTCATATAACATATAAACAAGTCAAAACACGTAATTTCACATAAAGGAAATTTTGGGGTTTCACAAACCCAACCACAGTAGCCGAGTCCATCTTGGCAGCCCAACACAGCCCAGGCATCCCAGAACTTCTACCATGGTGTTTATTTACTTAATTGTATCATTTATTTACATCATATCTCTCCAAGGAGACACACCAAGTAAGATAGGAGTTCAAGCATAGGAACAAGCTCGAAGCCAACAAAGTAGGTTGCCACCGGTTAGTGATAATAAGTAAACACATAGTAATATACTCATAATCCAAATAGAGTTCATATAACATTTAAGCATGCATGAGAAGGTCAATCGAGTAGGATTCTTTCGATATTTAAGCATAATAATGAATGCTACAAAAAAATGTCATGCTAATTCGATGCTCATAACTCGGTTATAATCCAATGAATTCATATACATGAATTAATAGCTAACATATATGTTCAATGCTTCCCAAACAAGAGAACTCTAAAATGTTCATGGGATAAGCTAGAAACAATAGAGCAAAGTGTGTCAAGAAAGGGGGCAAATGGAGCTAAATATGCAAAGGAAGACAGGGCAAGTCGGTCGAGTAGCCGGTTGAGTTATTCGACCGGCCTAGTCCTTGGGATTGGTTAGTAAATGTCGATCAAGTAGTCGGGCGAGTTTAGTCGCCTGGCCTAGACAGCACCAAACGCAAATTGTACAAATTTCCTCTTCAACTTATTGTCTTGCTTCTAACTTCTTCCTAGCTTCAAATTCACCACTTCCAAGTCTCAAGCCTTCTCACACATATCCTTTATTGCACCTTCTAGATACATTACAACACATATAAGCTCAACAACAACACAATTTCCACCAAGAAGTAGCAACACCCAACAATACTCCTCAACTAGAGCTTAAGGTAAGATTTGTGTTCTAAGGTTTCAACTTCAATCTTCCTACCTCTAAACCAAGTGCACTACTCGTCTCTAGGCATTATAAGAAACTACATAAGCATGAGTAAACAAGAGATAGCAAGTAACAAGACTTTAAGACATCAAACATCCACAACAAGCTCAAGATACTTCAACTAAACTTAAATGCATAAAATAGGGTTATATATTCACTAGATCAAGTTTAATATACACATATATCCACAAATCATGCTTTGATTGGCTTTGTAAACCATTTATGAAAACAACCCTCACGTCCAAAGTTGTAGAAGTACAAGATCAAAGTAATAGGGTGTAAAGAAAATCTCAAGAATGGCTTACAATGGCTTGAAAAGGCTTCTTTTTCCTCCATCTTCTTTCTTCTTCTTTTTCTCTCCCACTCTTCTTCCTCTCTTGGTCGTGTATAAGTGTGTGTTTGAGTGTGTTTTATGTGTTTTTGATTGGATGAGAATAGTGTTGGTGTGACGCCCGAGATCACTACTGTACTTTCTATTAACTGTTGCATTTACTATTTGTGTATTTTAAATGTGCCTTTTAGTTATTTTTTCTTTAGTTACTATTCAACTCGATTTTCAGCTGTTTATTTTCTTTGAATTAACATTTTTCTTATATTATATTATCTATTTGAGGAATGAGAAAAATAGGAATGTGTGCATTGCATGTTAGGAACGTTCATTTAGAAAATGTTTTAGCGGTTTGAGTGAATAGTGAATATTTGTCTATCATTGATTTTGAGCTAGCTAACATTAAATTTGGACTAGTTGATATTTGATTGAGTTTTTAGGCTAGTTTTATTATTAGTCTTGCAAAAATAGTGAATAAAATACTTGTATACTTAGCATATATATCAATTAGACTTCAATTTATCACACAACACTCAAAACAAAAGCAATAATTCCCTGCATGTCCTAGCCCTACCCTGCGGTTGACCAAGAGAGGAAAAGGAGAAATTACTTCATCAAACCTTGATTTTAAGCTTAGTCGAGCCATTTTCTAGTGGATTCAAGAGTTTGCAAGCCTATTCCTAGCTCCTACACGCATTTGGTGAGGGATTTTAGCATATATTTTGCATCTTTAAAGTGTTGACAATTTTCTTGAACTCCTAGATTTGTTAGTAATTGTTTATTCAATGCTTAAAGATGGTGATATATGATGTTTACATGTACTAGAGACCTTGTTTGTGAAGTCCTAAAGCTTGGTTATGGAGATTTTATGTATGTGCTATTGAGGAAGATAATGAATAGTATAATTTTTAGGGTTTTGATAAATTGTGCCTTAGAGATTGATTCTATGCTTCTATTAGGTGCTATAGATGTTAATAGAGATAGCCTAATGACCCCGTGTAGTTAAATGGCTTGGAGCTTAGTTAAAACGCAAAATTAGTAAAATTTAGAAAGGGGTTTCGGTTGTCATATAAATCTAGGCACATTTTGAAGTTTATTTGGGGTTCTATTAGCCATGGAAGCCCTTTTAGTGCTTTCGTTGCGTTAAATTACGAGGCGGATTGGGTAGCTATAGTTCAATGCATCCTCGGGGCCTTCCCGAGCTTCTGTGCTAAAAGCGAGTTTTTAAGGCTTGGTTAGGTGTCTTTTGGTGTTATTAGAGATGTGTGATAGTTGGCTTGAGTAGTTATTGTTTTGTGTTTCATTTAGAACCTAAATCGTGCTTATAGACAAAAGGGTTATGTGCTTAAATTATGTTTAATGCTTGCAATAGCTTGGCGACTCTCTTATCTTGTTATTCTAATGCTTATTGAGCTGCTTAGACATTGAAATTCATGTTTAAGGGCAACCTACTTTTTTGTCCCTCATTTATGTGTTTAATAGCTTTTATTGTTATATTGATATATTGCTGTGTTTTGTGGTACTGTTTCGATGGTTGCGCAACCACAGTATTTGGGATGGGTGTAACTGGCCTCGCTAGGTGACATCGGGCTTGCCAGTGTTAGTTGCCCTAGCCCCGTACCCTAGTCCCTCGCCTGCCTGGTATGGAGTATGCCAAAGGGTGTTGGGTCATAGGATTTGGGTACATCTGGAGTACCCATTGGTGTTTAGAATGCCAACATATCGTGATTCATGGTTCGAGGCTCGTGGATCGTGGTTCGTGGTTTGAGGTTTGGAATGATAAGGGACATTGATCGTATCCTTTTAATGTGTGGTAACTTATTACTTAATTGTTCTTAGTTGTTTATATCTTTTACTTGTATTAACTATTGCATTGCACGCCCCGATAGACTATATCCCTCACAGAGAAATTGTGATTGCTCATACCTTGCTAAACATGTTTTAGGAGATGTTGAGATAGACCCACAGTTCTTAGTTGTTGAAGGAGATGAGGAGGTGCAATTGGAGGAGTTGTCTTGATACCTGTGTGCTTATTGTTAGAGGTGAGGGTGTTTATTTGCTGGTCTATGTGAAGATTTTGCTTGTATTATGTTATGTTCTATTTTGTGCCTATGGGCTTGTATATATTTAGAGTTGTTGAAGGATTGTAATAGCTAGATTGATGTATGGCTTGACTGGTAGTAGATTGTAATAGCTTAACTTTACTTCTCTTTTGTGTTGCTTGCTTGTGTGTGAATGGAAGCTAGTTGGACGGTTGGTCTTAAACTATAAGAATGTTTAAATGATAATGTTAGAATGGTAAGACAAGTGGATTAAAAAGAATAGATTTCTATGACTTAACCTTGTATGCTTGTGTGTTGTAATGTTTTGTCTTGCTTAAGGCTCGGATGGCCTTGAAGTTGGGAAAGGTTATGGATTTGGAGTTGGAGAATGTTGTAGTTTGTATTTGTGGCTTTATTTTCTATTTACAGGTAACTAGATAGTCCATAGTATAGAGGAGACTATGTCCGTTTGTCGGGTCCGAACTTAATCTTTTAGCGTGGGGTTGGGTCGGGGCGTGATAGTTGGTAGGTAAACAAATATCAACTTTGGCCAAATGACCACCTTACCGTCCAGCTAGATGTACATCTTCTAGTTTGCCTTTTTTTAGTTGAATTAAAACTAAATAGTTACTAGTCTTAAATTACTATAGTATAATTAGTGCCTACGATACGTAAAACACCTAAATGCACGTAAACGGACATTTTTGCACGTAAAACGATGAAAATGCATGTTAAGTGATATTAATGCTTATTAATTGATGTTAATGCATGTGAAATGATATGAATGCAATATGAATAGTATAATCATGCATACGACTCTCATGCCAGGCTTTACACATTGCACAAAAGGGTTTTCGAAAACTCCCCGATTTTATTCCTCCCTCACTGAGCATTTTGTATGCTCACCCTTTTTATCTACCATGTTTCAGGAGAGGCTGAAGTTGTTCCCTAATAAGTAGATAAAGAAGTTGAAGTGTTTCCTTGATCTTGTTTGCTGAGTTTGGATGCCTTTGTATTATGTTGTCCAGATTGTGTTGTGCAATAAAGTTGTACTTGATATAATGAACTTGTAATATATTTTTGAGACTTAGTGGTCTTGTAAATGTTTATGTATAAAGGGCTTGTATCTAAGGTTATAGTTAACTAGTTAAATGGCATGTATGTTAATGGTAGTGTTACTTGAGTTTAATGGCTAGCTAGAATGGTTGTCTATGTATTATCTAGTAGAGAAGTGCGAAACCTATCATGAACCTTGGTTGGAATTTAATTACTATTGTGGAATTGTATGTTGTTGTGGTCTATTGCTGCAGGTATTGGTTTGTTCGCGGTACAGAGGAAACTCTGTCCGCTTGTCGTGCCCGGACTTAATCTATAGGTTAGGATTAGTTCGGGGCGTGACATGTAATACCCCTATCCCTCACGAAACCGGAGCCCCGATTCGAAACCCGAGGTCACAAAAATTAGGAAAAACAGACAGACTTTCCCTAGTTTCTAGGACTAACTACATATCTACACTCAGAAGAAATGGACCGCAACTACAAAATAACATTCATACATGCATTTCCATTAGTTATTAAATACTAAGATCATAATTCCGCTTATCTTACCACTCTAATATTTTCTATTTAACTTTCTTAAATATTAAGTAATTCAACCAAAATTACTTTAACCCCATTCATTTCCAATACATTTAGCAGTCTCAGTGCCATCTTAGCAAAATAGATTATAGTTTACTAGTTAGTATACGACTAACTAAAGCATTAACTAGATTATTACATGCCGATACACTAAATTATCCTCCACTTGCTACATTCTTTACGACAATCAACATATACAAGGCACGCAGGCCACAAAAGAAAAACATAACTATCACAATTTACATAGAAACAACTAACTAAATCTAAAACATCCAATCAAGGAAACTCTCGAGCTTTCTTCTCCTCAAACTCTGAAGGCACCAAACCTGAAATGGTTAGAAAGAAGAAGTGAGCAAACACAGTTGCTTAGAGAGGAAGGATAACAGATAACTGGGGCGTCTTGAAAACCTTTCGTGCAATGCAACAACCAACAATAAAATAAATTAACAATACGAAACTAGTATACTTTATACAAATAAACAAGCTAAATTATACACATCAAAGGAAGATAACAACCACGCTAGGACAAGTACAATAAGCAACCTAGAGGATACAATAACAATATAACACACAATTTAACATACAAGCTAATTAACACAAATAAAAGAACACAAGCAATGGTAACTCTCCAAGGACTTAGGGCCCAAGTGAGAGTTACTAATTAAAAGGATACGATGATGACCACGAGAGCCACGAACTCAAATAGACAATAATAATTTCGATATCGATAAGCTGGCATAACCCTATACACCAAACGGGGCTCTGGATATAACACCCCATTAATCCTACAACCCAGCTCCCCCAGGGTGACATCCCTAGAGAGAGTAGGAATAGCTACGGAGGATGAACAACTATTGATAAGCCCGATACCGCCTAATGGATGGCCACCGTATTTGTGCGAATGGTTGCGCAACCACGAAACGATAACGATCGATAGATGTGAGTTTTCACTCGATGATATCTATAATTTTCAAGGAAAACCGATTCGATAACCATACAAGATAACATATACGAGACAATTTTACAAGCAATATGGACAAAATAACAATATAGGCAAAATACAAGTATTTCTAATAAGGTAACTATGCTATCCATATCATGAAACTTCTCCAAACAACTACACATGCTATACCAATGCCCTTTAAACCCTAAACCAATCAATTGAAGCCAATTATAAACAACAAATTCATCTTTCTATAAACAAACCCCTTTAATCTAATTACAAGCTCACACCAACCGAAAGCCATGCAAACCAAAAATCTGACAATTCTAACTTTATAAGACACTTTATGATCCCTTTATAAGCCAAGAAAACCCGTTTTTAACTACGTCTACCCTAAAACCCCGAATTGTCCCTTTGTCCGATTGAACTATAGCTACACAAACCAATTCTCAATTCAATGCCATAATTACATTTTAAGCATTGCCTAACACAATAAACACTACCTATGACACTCAAACATACCCCAACAAGTAATTCACACAAAGCCCCTTTTGAATTCAAGCCATTTTCACAAGTTCATCCAAGTTTATTCGAATTTTATCCATTCTAATTACTAACTTATGTTCAATAGAACCTAAAGCATCCTTAGATAACATAGATTCAAGCTCAATATCAAAATTTAACAAAAACCCTAAAATTTTACTATTCATTATCTTCTTCAAGTACCCTTTGCAATAACTCATCAACCAAGCCATCTAACTACACAAAACAAGTCTATATAACATGTAAACACTTTAATATTCAATGATCAAGCATAATATAAGCATAAGAAAATAAATCTAGAACATTAAAATCCTGGCATAAACTTTGCAAACACAAAATATGCTAAAATCCCTCACCAAAACAAAGCTAGGAGATGTTTGAACTAGGCTTGAGAAAGCTTGAAAACCCTCAAAATTTTTTGGAAGATCATTCAAGGAAAAAGTTGAAGAAAAAATTTCTTCTTTTCCTCCTAGAAGGCTCATGGTTTTGGGGAGGACATTTTGGGCATTTTTTGTTTTGTTTTTAATGTGTTATATGTAAATGTATGTATAATATGATATATAGATAGATATAGATAGTAATTGGACCTTAGTTAATTAGGGAAAATGCAAAATTTGTCTAGTTTTAAAGCCCAAAAGTCACTTAAATCCAGCTAGCCCAAAAACAATGTCTTACTATTCATATGATACCAAAAACATTTTTGTAACCCATTCTCTCGGCATGCACTGCAAATAAAAATTATGAATGTATGCCCAAAAATAAGTGTATACTAAGGGAAAAATATGAGATTTGCAAAATAAATTACTTTAATTTTTACCCCGGTATCAGGGCTTGGTTTAAAAAGATGAAAATATGTCTACTAAATATTAGAAATAATGTCGTGTAATGTATATGTCAAAATAGTAGTTAAAATATTTTTATTTGAATTAATAATGTTAGGTCCCCTTTTGAAGAAAATAAGAGAAATAAAAGAAAATAAAATTATTATATAAATCTAAATGCTATAATAAACACATACACATATACAACACTTAAACTAGCACAAATTTATATGCAATTAAGTATAATATGCTACATGCTAGGTCTGGGTCGTCACACGCTCTCCCCCTTAAGAAAATTGCGTCCTCGCAATTCCTTATTCTCAAAAGAACCTCACATCAACTATAGCGGCTCTAGTCGAATCTGTGGTCAAAGAAGTACACTGCCCAAGAATACCCACGAAATACTACTAAGAAGTCTAATAACAATACCAGAAGATCCGAATCGCACAAAAGAAATCTTGAATGAGATAGCCCAATAAAACCTCATATTAGGAAGCCTGTCCGAAAATCTGAGCAAGAACCCTTTTGATTACCAATACCATATAAGATTCCCAGTAGTGATGTCGAGTAGGAAATCTATTCTAGAGTTCTGATTAAGAATGCCGTGAGAACACCAATAAGAAATCCCAACATAGACACTGCGGTTCCACCAAATAAGAAGTTAGGGAGAATCCCGAATACAAATACCACTAAGAATATCATTAGAAATCCAAGATAAGTTCACCAGATGCGGGTGTTGGATAAAATTTCTGTCAAGAATCTCCATAAGAATACTATGGAGAATATTACATAGTAGATCCATTAGAATTCCATATACGATGCCAAATAAGAAATCCAACTAAGATTCCCATATGATATTACTGATGGAAATGCCACTAAAGACCACTATCATAAAATAGCTCCCAACAAGAATACTAAAATGAATACCCCTCAAGAAGCTCAATCGTATATATAATGTTTCCCCGAAGGTTATAAGTCTTATATATATATATATATATATATATATATATATATATATATATATATATATATATATGTAGATGATGTTAGATGTCTTAATCCCAGAAATACAAATAATATCACATAAGAATATCAGTTGCAGTGACATAAATGAATTCATTCTTATCCTTACTTGTTCCGTGAAGTTCTCCCTACTGGCCAACCTGTTATGCTGGGACATCATCTGCAACTCCAGATTGACTACTCGGACCATCTCTAAGTATTCTTAAACCGAAGACATTGCTTGACCCTATGTTGGTCACTGCTGCACCCCATACATCTATCAGTCCTTCTCCAACAGTTGATGATATCATGACCCTACGGTTGCAAAATGTGCATCTTTGACGCTGACGGGGTCTTTTACCTCTTTGACTCAGTCCAGCCTCAACCTCAGCTTTCCTCTTCTCAACCCTAGGTGGCATTATCAAAGTCTCGCGCTAAACCTGCTACTCAAATGCTTGTGCCAATCTAGTCAAAGCATCTGCCACCCTTAGCAATGCATGTTCCCCTATTATAGGCTGACTAACTACCCCCTCTTCTTGTTGGTTCTTATCTCTGGAAGATCTGCTGCTGGCCATCTTTCTATAAGGGAAGAGATTACTTACCAGTTTAAAGGGTAATATATGTATGCATGCAATGGAAAGCATATAAGGTACATATGTTAACAAATGTACTACACAAGGCACACATAGTCACATAAGTACACAATTGATCACAGAGTTACACATATCACATATTTTTTCATATTTCACATTAGCAAATCACATAGAAACACATTTTCATTCAAGTAACACAAGTCTCGCATGCAAGCACATCACTACTCAAAACACATTACACATGCACGTACTCAGGGTTTACTACCCAACAGACCGAGGATCCTGTCTCGGCTATGAGCTAACTATACTCTAATACCATCTATAATACCCCTATCTCTCACGAGACCGGAGCCCCGATCCGAAACCCGAGGTCATAAAAATGAAGAAAAACGGATAGAGTTTTTCCAATTTCTAGGACTAACCACATACCTGCACTTAGAAAAAATGGACCACAACAACAAGACAACATTCATACATGCATTTTCGTTAGTTATTAAATACTAAGATCATAATTCCACTTATCTTACCACTCTAATATGACTTGAATATGTATACTTGAATTGTTTCTTAACTGCAGATCTTACATGCATTGCATCCACGGATTTACAAAAAGATTTATGAAAAGGAAAAATGTATTCGAAAACCCTTCCTAGAATTCCCCATCACTGAGCTTAGTGTTTTTATAAGCTCACCCTCGTTTTTTTCCCCCTTTCAGGTATAAGTGAGCCGGAGTACAATATTTGATGATTGTGTGCTAAGGGAAAATATGTTCGTGGCTTTAAACTCTAGTTATGAAGTTTGTATAATATGTGGTATTTGAATTAATGTAATAGTTAGATGTCGCGCTTATATATAAGTTTTTGGTTAAACAAATGATATATGCTTTACTTTGGAATTAGATTATCGATTTAATATGTGTTGGGTGAATTATATTGTGTTGTTGGGAGTTGGGAGTTGGGATTGAGGAGTTGTAGTAAAGGATTTGGAGTTGTTGGTTGAGGATTTTCTGTTTGCAAGTTAAAACTGGAATATCCAAAATACAGCCGTTGTGCTGCCCAATTTTCAAGAAAACTATTAATATGCTAAAATTTTGACTAAGTACGGATTGGTAATTGAATCAACTAAGCCATAACCAGATTTAGTCCCCCGGCTAAAGTAATTGGAATTTTGTAACTTGGAATTTAGCAATTGAAAAATAGTTGTTTTAACAGTCTTGAAATTTTGAGTTGTGGTTAATAGTGCTTGGGCTATTGTAATTGTGCCGTAGCGAACTGAGGCAGAGCGATTTTCTTAAGCCCGTAGCATCACGATCCCAAGAGCGTTTATGGTTTTACTAGGGTATCAGAGACCATATTAACGATTGAAAATTTGGGGTCGTGACATTAATTGGTGTTAATGTGTAGAGAACATGTTCTTATTAAGCTTAATTAATAGAAATGAGTAGTTGTTTAAGTTGTTGAGTAATGAATGTGTTGTTGAGTAATTGAATGTTTTGTTGAGGGATTAATGTGGTTGAAAGATAAGCTACTTTGTTGGGCTCTCTATATGATGCGAATGTGTAAATGTGTTATGAGATGTGATGTGAAGTGTTGGTTGCAACCTTAGTCCGTCATGGTAGCGTCTGTTGGAGATATGTCATAATGCTATATAGTTAGATGACCTATTTTGAGAATATTTTGGCATTAACTTGTACCTAATGACATTTACGTCTATATGTTTATTTACATATTGACTTGTTTGTGATGTTCATATTCTCCATCATTTCCATTATATGAATGTGTCCTTAATGTTTTTCAAAGAAGAAATATATTCTAAAAGTATTTAGAATACGTTGGCATATTTCTTCGATATGATAAACATTCAAACTGATTCATAGCCCTCAGATTATTTGATCGGGACTAGAATAATCAAATACGGGCGATCATATGTAAGTTACCATTAATTAATATAGAGATATTGATGATAAATGATAGTGAGCCTTGTGCCATAACAGCATAGGGATGCGACTAACTTAGATATGGGTGATTGTTAGTTGAACGAATCACTAAATATGACAAGAATGACTAAAACTATATGACTTTGGATTAATAGTTTGTCATTCGTTATGAATTGTGCAAATTAATCCTTTGATTTGAGAAATTACGACTGCCAATTATATCATGGGAAAAATACTGCGTCTAGACAATACCCGTCTTCCAAAAATATGGGTTACGGTCTTTCGCATTTTAATTTTGTGGTATGAACTGATAGGTAATTGTCAAGCTCTTGTCTAACTACTTGAAAGCAAAAACAAAAACTTGCGCTATCGAAAAATTGATAAACAAATTTTCATTCGATACATGCCCTAACTACCAATTGACTCATATAATGAATTTCACACAATAAACACAACTGAATCTTACACAGTAACACAATTAAGTTACAAAAAGAAATAAACTAACAACCTCAAAACTAAAAGAATGGCAGCTAATGTATAAAGTTGATCTGACCAAAGAAAAACTGAAACTAGACCAATTATTCGACTTTGAAATGGAAGCCAATGCCTTGATAGAGCTTGTACTTCAACACTTTCCATCATTCAAAATCTACCCTAAAAAACCACTTATATAAATGCAAAGCATCCTACTTAGACAATGCATAAACAAGTTATCATATTATATGTTAGCATTTGATGTACCATCTCTCACACTAATTCAAAAGTAAATCCCAAATCACATCCAAAACAACCTCAATAATATCATTTATACCCTGAGGTCACAAAACATATCAAATAAATGCACTAAATTATTTGTATTCAAAAAGTTGAGAACAACACTGACCATTTGCAGACTTTCTTTTAGTAACATTTTCACCTACGCCATCACCAAATTTCTCAATACTTGATATTATGAATAATAACTCTGGTAGTATTGAATACTAAGTTATTATACCATTGTAATTATTTTACTGCACTAGGTTTATACTTCAAAAGGAATTGAGATACGTGTCTCTCATACGTGTATGGTACTATTTTGGTAAAGAAGGTTGGATAGACGTTGAGGTCAGGATTATTGAAGACAAGAAATAAGAGGGATTACGAGGAAAGTAGAAAGTTATCTAGAAGGACACAGGAGTAAGGAGTAAAGAGTTGTCTAGAAGGAGAAAAAGGTCTATTACATGTTTATGATCACAACTACAATTTGTTTGGTCTAAATGTGAAATTTTAACTTCTAAGTTGTAGAGGTTTTTAGCAACGAGCTTTTGTTAGAAGTATTGCTGAACAAAAGCTGTTGATTGTTTGGCATTGTTGGGCAATGTTGGACTTTTAAAAATTTTGAGGGTAATATTGAATTTTTAAATATATGAAGGGGTATATTTCAAAAAAAAAAAAAAATAGCATCCTCCATTTTTTAAAATAGTTTCGGAAAAGTATTTTTTAACAAGCTCTAATTTGGAAGTTTTTGTTTTTTAACTTTTTTTTAACTTTAACTTTTATTGAAAAACGATTTTAAAAATGGACCAAACAGGTTAGTTTCAACTTCTAAATTCACAAAAAATATTTTTAAGTATCTAAAAGTTAGGCTAAACAGAGCCTAATTGCTAATCTCACTTGATATGACACTATAATGTTCATAATAGTGAAGCATTGCTTCATATGTCATACTATTTTTTCCTTTGTTAATTATCTTGTTTTACTAATACTACTTCTAGTTGATTTTTCAACTCTTTTGATTTGATAAAATTTGGTAAGGTAATGAAAGATTGCATTTTCAAGATACATACATGATACATGCAACTCTTTTCAACAACTTTGGTATGTTTTGTATAACATT
This sequence comes from Ehretia macrophylla, assembly GCA_037974665.1. NCBI lineage: Eukaryota > Viridiplantae > Streptophyta > Magnoliopsida > Boraginales > Ehretiaceae > Ehretia > Ehretia macrophylla. The sequence continues at coordinate 5,614,596 of CM075777.1, read as the reverse complement.
TAAGGGAGGATGATGTCCACGATCAACCTTTATTATTCAAGAAAAGGATCATGAGATAATCTTTAATAAAAGGAAAAGAAAAAGAAAAAGACAATATTTTAGTTTAAAAGAGGTGAAAAGCATTACATAGAAATAGTAAGATACACCGAAAAAAAAAAAGAGAAAAAAAAAACACAGAATGCGAAAAAGTGTGAAGAGTGTAGGTATTAATATATCTATCAGAAACTTATTGTCGTTTACTAAAGGAAAATGAAAACAACAAATTGATACACGTTCAAGAAAAAATATGAAAAAGATTACAAAGCTCTAACAATTTTTTAAGAATACAAATGCTAAAATCGAGTAGAGTATTCCCAATTTCCAAATCTTGTTGAATGAAGAAGAAAATAGAACGTTAAATAATCACAAGTAAAAACTAAAACAATCACGAGTAAAAATAATAGGGTAAATAGCACTACAACCCCCTGTGCTTTAGCAAAAATGCACCGGACCCCCCTGTGGTTTAAAAAGTGTACCGGACCCCCCTGTGGTTTCAAAAGTGTAGCACCACAGACCCCTCCGTTAAAAAAACTGTTACTTTTAACGGAGAGTGTGTTACACGCGCGTTTGATGCGATTTTTCATGTTTTTAAGCTTAAATTATTACTTAAGTGGACAAAAATGCCCTTACATATATTTTTTTTTTTCTTTTTTTTTTCTCCCAATGCAATTTTCACCAAAAAAAAAAAAAAACCAAACCCATCTTCCTCAAACCACCGCCCTCCCCCCCCCCCCCCTCCCTCATCATCCCTACCCCACCATCACACCCACACAGACACACACACACACACACACACAGACGCACACATACACACACACACACACACACACACACACACACAGATGCACACACAGACACACACACACAGACGCGCACACACAGACGCACACACACACACACCTGCAAATCTTTATATATATATATGCGTGTGTGGGTGGGGGTGTATATTATATATATATATATATGCGTGTGCGTGTGTATATATATCTATGTGTGTGTGTGTGTGTCTGTGTGTGTGTGTTTGTGTGTGTTTGTGTATGTGTGTCTGTGTGTGTGTGTTTGTGTGTGTATGTGTGTGTGCGTCTGTGTGTGTGTGTGTGTGCGTCTATGTGTGTGTGTGTGTGTGTGTATGTGTAAACAAAAAAGAAAGGAAAAAGAGAAATAAAAAATAAAAAGTTGAAGGGCATTTTAGTCTTTTTATACACTTCAGTTAAATTTGTTGACGGAAAATTAGGAAGGGGTGCATGTGCCCGGTTTGAAAATTATAGGGGGTTCCGGTGCACTTTTTAAACCATAGGAGGGTCATGTGCATTATTGTTAAAGCACAGGAGGTTGTGGTGCTATTTATCCAAAATAATATTCCTATCTCAAAGTAAATAAAAAATTAAAAAAAATTAAAAAATAATAGAAAAATTGAGTTTGAACCACGTGAATATTACAATCCATAAGGACGCTGACTTGTACATAATGTGTCACACAAACCCACACTACACAAATCCTACTCACGGTAAGCAGTACCAAATTACTTATCAATCACAATTAATAATTAGGTGAAGATCACACTCAAAAATAGAAATTATTCTTTTGGTGGCTCGTGTTATCTCTGACTGTCTAATTACCAACCCTGCTATCCTTCACGATATCATACTGATCAAATCGTGGGGTTGCATAAACGCCAGTACATATATCTCCTCTCCATTTCAACGTTCTTTTGCTGTCCTTCCACACGGCTGGGTCCAAGCTTCAGGTCTCCCTTTCATCTATCTCTCTCGTGAAAATGCATTGGCTATAAGTAATAATATGTTGGGAGTGGTAGAAGAAGTTGATATACCAGTTGAAGAGGATGTTATGGAATTTCATGGCTACCTTCGGTTTCAAGTCAGAATTGTGGACTGCTTGGCCATGACCAGTATTCTTGCTCTGAAAGACGAACTCCAGCAATGGTAGATGGCGTTCACAGATTACGAGCTTTCGGGCCCGGGCTTCGGGCTATACCGAAACACACTCTCCCATGGGCTGGTTTTGCTTCCTCGGTGGGTTTCTTCCTTCAGCCGTTCACACAGGGCAGGCAACAGGTTCTTCTCTTTCTCTAGGCCCACTAATACATCCACGACCCAATCCATCTGATGTGCTTGGCCCAGCACCGTCTGGCCCAATTCTATTGCCTCTTGACGACCTGTTGTTCACTCACATGCTAGCCCACCAAAGTTCTCTTTTTCCAGACCCAGGCTCTGGTTCTTCTCCCAGAGCTGGGCCATCCCACTATAAACCAACCTACCTAAACCCACTACCTGATATATTTCCCCCAAACCAGATACCACACCGCCCAATACCCCCCAGGTCCACTCCCAATTTCACTCCCACATCCCCTCATCATACACCCCACTTCGATCCAACTACCCACTGGACATATCCCCACACTTCTATCCGTAGCCACTTCATCCCATCCCCACTAACTTAGTCCCCTTCGTCCACATAAACAAACCCACCACAGCCCATACAGAGCAAATACAACCAAACACTCATACCAATTCTACTTTGACTCAAGTTACCGGCCTGACCCCGATTCCCCAAAATCACAAATGCCTATCCACCCCAAACAATAATCTTCCCCCAGTAAAAAAAAAATAGCTATTACACCCCGAGCTGATACCTCCAACCTTAAACCACAGACTTCAACTCCGTTCAATACCTCAATTCTGCCAGTCTTACTTGATGTTCCAATTACTATTGACTACGAGGAAGGAGAAATCACTATATCATAGGCAACTAGTTCCCATATGCGAAACACTGCTCGCACTGCGGACAAAGGAAAGGAACCTAAGTCTGGTATTATGAAGGCCTTAGAGACTGGCTCTCAATAGTCTCCCAATGGAAAATAAAGATTTTTGAAGTGGAATTGTCAGGGGTTAGGGACTACTAGAATGATTCGGTATCTAAAAGACCTTATTGTATATAATAAACCTAGTCTTATCGGACTTGTAGATACTAAACTATCTCGCACTAAAGCCCAAAATTTTGCTAATAGATTGGGCTATACTTTTTGGTATTGTATCGAATGACGAGGGTTGTCAGGTGGATTATTAATATTATGGACTAGTGATCTTTTGTTGTATGTTGTTGATTCTTCTGATCATTTTGTGCATTGTAGAATCCAACCTCCTTCTTCCCCAGTATGGTACTTTTCATTGATCTATGGTTGGCCAAACTTTGAACGGTTATTGCATCATCTTTTAACTCTTGTACCAATAGATGATACCCCATGGCTCCTCATGGGTGACTTCAATGACATTGTCTTCCAATCAGAAAAATTGGGCATCCGCCCTAAGGCAAAGATTCTTTTCTCTTCTTTTAACCAATTCACTTATTCAAATTTACTATAGAATCTAGACCCAAAAGGGGGTTTTTTCACATGGTCTAACAATTGGGAATCTACTAATGTTGTCAAAGAACGCCTTGATCGCACTTTCTACAATACCCCTTGGCGTCATCTTTTTCCGAATGCATGGTTGGGAGTACATCCAATGTTTGGTTTTGATCATACACCTCTAATTATCAACAACCAATGAATACCCATAATTGACTCAATGATTTCGATTAGAAGTTGTTAGCCCAAATTATCCTAAGATGGAGGGTGAATAAGGATAGGGAGGCAAGTATACTACTTTTTCGAAACGATTGCAACTAGTTGATTCTTTGAAGCAATTTATCAAACACTATATACACACAAATATAAAGAGTTCAAGGAGAGAAGAGAGAAAAAGATGATGTGTCGAGTTTTAGGTGATTCGCTAATCTACTCCACTACCTAAGGTCTTCCTCCCCTTAGGCTTTCCACTAGCTCCAGTAGTAGTGCTTCTTCCACTCTTGAAACCACAAGAGCAACCAAGCTTCTTTACAAGTAGGTGAACCTCAAACCTCTGACCTCTCCTCCTTTGAATCCACAAATGATTTTACACTACTTTCTTTTCTTCTCTGCTTCTCCCAATCTAAGATTTAGAGAGCAATACAACCAACAATGTGTATGTATGAAAGATACAAATCAATAATTTCTCTATGAGTTAAATAATACAAATGAAGCTCTTGAATGCTCAATGATTTGCAAGTTAAAGCTCAATGAATGATCAAGCAAATGTGTTTTGAAGATATGAAAGCTATAGAGTAACTGCTTGATGTTAGAAGAGGTGATTTTTGCAAATGGGGTGTTTGAAAATATATAGAAACTAAAGTCAATATATTTGCAACGGTTATATTTTTCAAACACCTGCACAATTAGGTTGACCGGATGGTCGCCCGGATGGTCATCAGGTCGACCAGATGGTAGCCCGAATCAAAATATATTATTTTGCCAAACTCACTGCCGGGTGAGTCATCAGGGACCCAGTCGACCTGATGACTCGTTTTGCGTATAGATTGACGCTTTGAAAGTTCAAAACGATTTTTTCAAAAACCCATAAAGTTAAGAGTCTTTAAAAACGGGGTTTTCAAGCATTCAAAGGCCAAAAATATTTTTAAAAACTCTTGTAAAGATTTAAAACCGATTTTGTAAACCAAGAGTTTAAAATACATTTTCAACCGAAAATTCAAACATTTGAAGATAAAATAATTTTAAACCTTTAAAGAATATTTCTTCAAAAGATATTCCAAACCATTTATCCTTTTGAAATCTTTTCACAACTCTTGAGGAAAGATTTAAAAACATTTAAAGAAGGTTTGTTTGAGCTTTACCGAGCATATCAAAGTCACTCGACATTTAATTAGCCGGTACCCCTTATGACGCCATGACTCCTTTTATAACTTTCTCTTCATCTACAAATATCTTTTACTTGAATCTTCACAACTTGGAGCTTGTAAAGATCTTGACAAAAAGACACTTGAGCTTGATCATGTTGAGCTCTTCAATTTATCTTCGTGATTAGATCATTTGATCTTGATCAACATCATTCTTCATGAACTTGCTCTTGAGCTTGTATAACATTGATATTCACAAAGTGCTTTGATCATCTCTTCAATCTTCATTCTTTAGGACAAGATCTTAGCTAGGATGTTCACATCTTGAATCTTCATAGATCTTGACCATTAAAGTACTTTGATCTTCTAGTTGGCAGATGCCTTTTGTTTGATCATCATTTTCCATGAGCTTGATCATCACTCCAATCCTCATGAGCTTACTTAATATGTTGAATATCCTTAAAGCTTTGACTAATTCTCAAACAATAAACTCATCACAAGATATGATTAGTTAATAAATTAATTTCATAATCAAGATTTAGTTATCATCAAAATATAGGATTTAAAGCCTTTAGGCTAACAATCTCCCATTTTTTTGATGATGACAAAATCTTATACAATGAAGCACAATAAAGTACCAGAATTTGATATCAAGGCATAAGTAAGACTACGTACACAAAGCTCCCCCTGACTATATGCATATCAAATTCAAATTTTCATGTTCAAGGTTTTCCCATATTCAACATAAGGTTTCTCATGCTTATGTTTTTTCATTCTTCTCCCCCTTTGGCATCATCAGAGAGAATGAAGCATAGGAGAGGCAAGATAGCATCAGAATGTGACAATGCATAGATAAGCTCAATGAGATTTTATCAAAATATCATCTCAATGAGATTATGAACATACACAAAGCTCCCCCTTGCTAAGTGCATATCAAGTTTGTTTCCCCTTTTTGACAACATCAAACAATTATCAAACAATTTGTAAAGAACATGGAGAGATAGGATATTACTACAATGGGATCTTTTATGAAATATCATCTAAATGGGATTTTCACGAAAATAGCATCACAATGGTCATTTTCACCAAGTCTTCCACATATTAACTGCATAATAAGAGTAAAGACTTCCCTTTTAGATCATGTATCAATCATACATCTCTCTCCCCATTTGTAATCAACAAAGAAACAAATTTCAACACTAAGGAAGTGTAAGATAAAAATATATCTATGATTGTAAGATAATATTTCAATGGGATCTTACTCAAGACTCGAGCAATGTATTGGTTAAACTAATATAGATAGCATGAAAACATTTAGGTACATGAGATTACACTTCTTGAAGCATGTAGTTGTTTTCTCCAAAACTCTTCTTCTATGATGCATTGTTATCATTTCATTATTGTTTCTCCGACTTTCGTACTCAACCAAGGCATATGACACTTCTAGCACAAACAATCTATTTTCTTGTTCACAAGAACAATGCATAAGGATGATTTCATTTAGACAAATAAGCTTCTCCTTTTTGTAGGCATATCTTAATCATATTATCATTTCATGCTATGGACATTGAGATCATTTACATATAGCACAAATCATAGCATACAAAAAGATTTACATTTCTCCCCTTTTAGAATTGGATACCACTATTATATCTCCCCTTTGGTATTCAACCAAAGCATATAAGAAATTTCGCACTATAAAAAACAAATGGTATTCAAGGTATTCATCATAAATTCCAACTCTTTTATGGTTTTCTCATATTCCTCATTTGGCATGATATTCAATTTCTCAAATTCGTTTGACATTTCATCCATGTTGATATCATGCATACTTCTCCTTTATGATGATCATCATGAACAAGTAATGAACATGCTAAGGAGTAAGTAGTAGGAATACTTAAAAGATTATGATGAAAGTCAATTCATGGAGGAACACAAGTTTTGTTACAAGAGAAGAGACAAAAGCCATTAAAAAAAAATCTAGAGATGATATGTATGTTCAACAATATTTTTCTCGTCAAGGTACACATCTCTATACAAGCACATGTCATATTTTCATACAATCAAGACATTCTTATAAATTCTTTTCTTCAAAAAATTCATCTCAAGCATGTCTATGTTATTCTCATATGAGTATAGAATACATGCTAGAACCAAGTATCTCAATGTATTATAATGTTTTGTTAAGCACAATAGTCATTTCATATTGAGATAAAGACAAGTATGGTCAATACTCCATCAGAGGTTATGATAACATTTTGTATTGTGATAGAGTGACACTTGAAATTTCCTTTTGTAATACTCTTAATGAGAGGATCGGAACAATATTGCAAGTAAGGACATAAGAGCATAAAAATTATTACATTGGTTTTAAAGGCAATTGGATATAGAAGATTATAGATCATACCTTTATACTTTTTTTCCATCAACTAATATTACCTTATCTCAACCTTGTAGAGTTTGGTTGATGTATTCATTGGAATCTCAATTCGTTTTCTTCACTAAGACCAATCTTCTTGATTTGTACTTTTGTATGCTAGGCTTGATTGATGAATACTTCTCCTAGTTTTTCTCAATTGAGTGTCCAAGATTGAACTTTTAACTCTTCCTTCATGCTCATATTTGAATAATCTATGCAAGCTCTTAAGGAAGTTCTTACAAGGAAAAATATTATTTTTTCCAACAAGATCAAGTAGTTCAACAAAGTTCATGATGAAATTTAGAAACACTTTAAGTGTGTTGACCTTAGTTGAATCAACTTGATATGTACCAATCATGCATGACATTTTTATCAATTATCTATGTTTGCAACAATATCAAGTATGGTCATTGTCAAATAAAGGACAAGCATTTTCAAGATTCATGAAAAACTATGTGTGTGTATGATAGAGAGAGAAACCAAAACTTTTCACGCATCACAATTATCATACATGTTTCATATTCAAATGAATCATGCAAACTTTAGTCTTTTATGTCATTGTATCAATTTTGCACATTAGATTTATTAAAGAATTTTATACTCCATCAAGACATAATCGATCATTGATACTTCAACATGTATCACCTACACATACAAATGATAATGAGATGAACATACTACTTTACCAATATCAAGAGACAAGCATAACAAGTACGTTTATTGCTATAACACATTATTTTCAACAATTTGTTCAATTAGAGAAAGAAACTCATCATGTTCACAAAATATATTTAAATTTGAGAGTGTTCTTATACCTTTTTGTGAATTACCTAGGACTCTATCATTTTAATGATCTTTCACATCCTTTCAAAATCTTAGAGATCTTGATCAATGCTTTGCTCATAGGATGTTTGTTGTTCACCTTGATTTGATATTTGTTGCTATTCCTTCTATAAGATTGGTTGTACTCCTTGATTGTATTAATCCTTTGAAGCACTAGGAGATCCATCTTTTTGAGTGTCTATATCATCATTAATCTTTCGCGGCGCAAAGAGATTAGTATCATCAAAGTTCTCATGTATTTCATATGTTCATGAAGTCAAATATGATCAAGAGCACAATCCATCAAGAAGTTATGATAACATTTTAGTACGGTGATAGAAAGACAATTCAAGTTTCCTTTTACAATGCTCTAATGAGATTTTTTCGAGCAATATCACAATTAAGCACACAAGAGCATCATTATCGACATATTAGAGGTAATTGAATGAAATGCATTATTGAGCATACCTCTATACTTATTTTTGTCAACCAATGTACATTTTCTTAAGTTTTGTGGAGCTTGGTTGATATATTCATTTGAGTTCTTGACCACTTTGACGGTTGATATACTCACTTGAGTTTTTGACCACTTTGACATGAACAAGTACAAACTTCTTGGTTTGATTTCTTTGTGATATTGGTTTGACTTGTAAATGCTCCTTCTTGATTTACTTGATTGGGAATCCATGGAAGAATTTTGAATCTCCTTTCATTGCTAAATTCCATTTCACTTTGCAAGCTCTTAGAGAATGTTTCTCAAAGAGATTAATTAGTTTTACCAATCAACAATCAAATGTCCAACAAAGTTTTTTGTATAATAATTTCAAGTAGAAATATAATGCTTCGTTGAATGAATATCTCATTTATCAATTTTGTTCATTTAATTCATCAAGAAGTTCGACATTACATGCAATCATAAAAGATCAATCAAAGATTTTTACTTCATCATGTACTATCAACACATTATATCATCATTGAGAGCCAAGTGCCAAACTTTGAATCACAATATATACCATATTCTTGACTTTCAACTTTTAAATCACATCAATTTTCTCTTTGGAGCTATCACCATCATGAATGATAAGACATTTCATTTTTCTTTCAAGATGTTGTGATATTATTGATGCGATTAAATGGTGCGTTATAAATGGGAGCAAAACAATCAAGTTTTAATAACCCGCAAGTGCACGGATCAACATAGTATAGTGTGCTTAGAGTGCGGGGTCGTATTCTACAGGGAGGCTCCTAAGTTAGTTCGGTTGAACAAGTGCGTATGAAAGTGTTCTAAGTGAGTGTTGAAAGTAACGGATAGATTGGTTGGGTGATTAAAGGCTAAGCAAAACTAAGTTAACTAAACTAGAGTTAGAGTTGGGAGTGTAAATATGGAAATGTAGTAATTAAGCTCGGATTAATATTAAGGCAATTAATCTAGGCTCGGAAATAGGATTCTCTAATTCTAAGCAAAAGGTTAAGCTACAAGCATTAGCCTAGTCAATTATCTTAGTCTATTAAAATCCCGTTTACTAACTCTGATGTAGATGTTGTGCTATCTACGAGCATTGGAGCCATCGTATGGAATTATCCTTGCAACCTGGTATAAAAGGTCTATTTCAACTTAAGTAATCAACATCTCCTTACTAGTCTAGAAACTATGGTCTACTTAAAAGTATTACCTATAGTCTCTTGGAATCTTTAAGGTTGTCAAGCTATTGATTCACTATTAAATCATGGATATATGGCACGAAAATAAAGCAATCATATCATCTACTTAAAAGCATTATATATGAAAGACAATACTTAATTAATACAAGTCTTATATTGCATATGAATTAAATCAGTCCAAATCATGGAGACCGGTAAATTAAAAGACCATTAATATATAATCAAAATCTCGAATTAACACGGGCATTATAATGACATTCAAATATAAAAGAGATTAAAGAGATTCTCCCCCATGAATGAAGTCGAGGTCTGAGGTCGGAGTCCCAATCACAGCTATGAGATTTCCTCATTTTCCTCTGCCCCAAAAATTCGGGCATTACCTCCACTGTATTTTTCCCCAACTACTAACTATTTATACTACCATATTTAAACTACCCTTAATTAATACTAAAAAAGCAATTAAAATAAATTAAAATAAAATCCTAAATTAATTTTCTATATCATTTCTGGTTGGGGTTAGGAGGTATTTATAGGGCCAGAAAACAGAGGCGTGCTCGAGCGCCCAGTAGGCCCGCTTGAGCGATCCTCCCTTCGTCGAATGGGGGCGCGCCGCGTGGCCTTTTCGGAACGTTGTAGAACATACTGTGCAGGGCTCTTGAGAGCTAGCTTACGCGCGCTTTTCCAGAACGTTGTAGAACATACTGTGCAGGGCTCTTGAGAGCTAGCTTAGGCGCGCTCGAGCGCGCGTCTCATGCCACTTAGCGTCCACGTGGACCAATCAGAGGCATTTGACGGTCCACGTGAACCAATCTGCACGCGTGGAAGCTTTCGGCAAACGCGCTCGAGCACCAAGGATCGTCTACTCAAGCGCGAGAATTTCTGAGGGACGCTCGAGCGCCCTTCTGCAATTTTTATTTTTTCTAATTTTGACTTTGACCGAGCATTGACCGAGGCATTTTCGGGCTATTTTCAACTTTTTGAGTCTGATTACGTGCTAGTTTCGGCCAAAATTCAACTCTGTAAGCTTCATTCTTCCATCAGTGCTTGGGTTTCCACGTTCTTCACTTCTTGACTTGCAAATTAGTCCTTTTAAGACCGATTTCTTCACTTTTAATGATCAACCTACATTGCATCAAAAGTGTGTTAAGTATTGCATTTATTCCACAAGTTAAAATGCAATTTGTAGGGAAATACAGGGGTTTGAGTGGTGCAAATATCGTCACATCAATATCCCTAAACCTAAACCTAAACCTTGCTTGTCCTCAAGCAAGACTGCTTTAAACCACACAGATTTTAAAAGTGAAAAACTTCAAGATTTTTGCAAGTTCAAATTCAAAAGCAGATGAATACAACTCTATTCTTAGCCTTTGTCAAAATGAGTTCATGAGCAAATGTAATCCACCTTTCTTTACAAGTTCATAAGTAAATGACAAGAATAACCAGAGAACCTTTAATAGTTTTCAAAAAAATAGCAACTCTTTCAGAATTAATCTATCAATTGCTTTGGTGTAAGTATTCAAAAGAAAAGTAAGCAAATTAAGTTCAAACATTCTCGTCTTTCAGAATATATAAACAGATTAGACTTTGATACTCTTACCCATTTGTAATCAAACCCTTGATCATGCCTTCATCCTTTTTATTTGCCAAAATAAAAAGTACAAAACAAAACTATCTCTTTGTAGTGCTCAGTTTCCTTTGCTTTCTGAATATTCCATGTAATGGGCTTTAAGGCCAACAATCCCCAGCCAGATGGCCAAGGTTGCTAGGTTTTAAAGGGACCCTTACGTGCCTTAATCACCTAAAATATCCAAGCTCGGAACCTTACACTATAGCACATATCCCAAATTACAATGTCTAGGATAGTGGAGCTTAGAGATTTACAACATATTTACACACACACAAAAATTATTCAACAGTAAAAGTACGTACAACTCTTTTTCCTTTTCTATTTTTTTAAAAAAAATTTAGAGTACGTACAGACAGAATAACAAAACAAAATGTACAGACATGGCATAAGGGTTTAGGTTTCAATCACAAGAAGCTTTTATAACAAATGGTAATCCTATCTCAATCTTCTCAGATTTTACATACTCATCAATTAAAGAAAAGAACAACTAAGTTAACTTATGAATACAGTAACCCAAAGTTCTTCTTAAGACATTCTCCAAAGTTTTTCACAATACAAAGCTAAAAACACAGGTTTTCAAATTATATAACTCACCTCCTATAAACAAGTAAGGTAGCAAATTATTCTTTCTCATGAAAATAGTTTATTTCTTACATATTTTTGAAAAATTGTATCACGCAACACTTTGTACCCCCACACCAAAACCTTGCTTGTCCTTAAGCAAATAAAAATGTAAAACAAGTGAGAGTACAATATGTAAGTAACAACACAAAGACAAAAGCTACATCTCCAAACCTATGGTTTGCTTACTCATTAGCACAAATTGTTCAGGTTTAAAGAGAAATGTAGAAGAAAAGAAAGATATCACCTGATTTGTAGCAATTAAATGTTGATGAAAAAGAATGTGTCTATTAATCTTTGTCCAAAGATGGATCATTCTGCAACCTCATTAAAGATTAGTAGACAAAACAGTTTAAGATTATCATCAGTTTCAATCAATTATGAACATGCTGCTACAAGTACGCAGTTGGATTTCAACAAAATTCCTATAAATACATAAGCAAAAATAAATACGAGGACTATGGAAAGCTTAAAATCACACAAACAAAGAAAAATAAACACACAAAAGCATTTTAAAAATCTAGGTTGCCTCCTAGTAGCACTGAGTTTTGCGCCCTTAACCAAGTGCCAATGTTAGAACAATCTATGTTTAAAGCTCTTCCGCACATATTGCTTGATAATCATTTCAACACAGATTTTAAATGGAAAAGTATCATACAATAGATGATGATACATTTTGCTTATAAAACATGCATTTTCCAAGTCACCTTAAAAAGGTGACGATTCCCATTCCAATGTGATGTGTGTAGGAATGTTCATGGTTATGTAAACAGGGACAATTTTGTGTTGTAAAATAGTATGTCCCAAATTCAATTGGTCAACCCATAGATTAGAAGTATCTAACATATATCCAATAGAAATCAAGAAGGATGGATGAATTAACATAGACTCAATAGACTCATCCTGAAAGAGTAAAGATTTTAAGGAAATGTGTACACTCATCTTCCTTGAAAAGGAATCAAAGTCGGGTTGAGTCATGATATTAATAAGGTCATCCTTTCCTTCTATGTGAGGCATTTCATCATTTTTCTCAAATTCATTTTCCCTATCAGATGTCTCCCAAATAATGTTGCTCATATCATTAGTTTGTTCACATGTTATTTCATAAAAGGGGTTCATAACAGACTGAATATGTTGATCTAAAGATTGAAGCATGCGAGCATTAGATTCGACAAGTTGATAAAGTTGGTCATACTTGTCATTGGATTCAGGAGGAGCAGAGTCAATCAAATAATCATGTTGATCATTTTGTTTGAAAAGATTAAGGATAGAGTCAACAGAAGATTCAGATTGAAAAGGTGCAAGGACTTGACTTTCAAAGTTCTGAGAAAAATTTTCTTGACTCCAAAGTGATGGCTGGTTTTGCCAACTTGGAGTGTGTGCCTCAAACATGCTATCTACCTCATTCCTAGTGTTGCATTCTATACCCACATTATCTTCACTAAACACTTCTATTTTCTCAACAACCCAGTTTTGGATAGTTGCGTGATAAACGAAACTATATTGGTCTTGTGAATTCATGACTGGTTGAATAGAGTGCTCGCCTTTTTCCCACCCATTTATGCTTTCGGCTAGTTGACCGATTTGGTCTTGTAGCCTATCTATCGATTGGTGGTTAGATTCGACGAGTTGGACAAGTTGGCCAAACTTGTCATCGATGTTTGGTTTAAGAGAAGAAAATTAAACCGAGTTAGCATAACAAAAGTTTTGATTGAAAGAATCACTTTGAAAGCTTTCGCAGAACTCGGAAGAATTGGGGTTTTGAGATGCAAAATTTTCAAAATTTTGAGGCAGGAAAGATGCATTATTTTGATCCCAACAAAAATTTTGATGATTTTGCCACTCCATGTTATATGCATTAGAGTACAAATTTTGGTTCGAAAAATAATCCTGAGTAATAGAATCATGACTATGTAAAAACATGGGATTTTAGGGACAATTTACAAAAGTATGCCCAAATTGAAAACAAACTTTACATGTATTTGAGATAGGGGTTTTGGTTAAATCATTAAAAGTCCATTGATCGGATGAAATATTAAAATGAGTCATATTCAATCAATCTAATTTTCCCAAACATTTTTTTTTTTGGAAATAAAGCAGATAAAACAAACACTTAAAACAAATTCAATACACTTGATAAAAAAACTAAATCGTGCCTCTCTGGCAATGGCGCCAAAAACTTGATGTGATTAAATGGTGCGTTATAAATGGGTGCAAAACAACCAGGTTTTAATAACCTGCAAGTGCACGGATCAACATAGTATAATATACTTAGAGTGTGGGGTCGTATTCCACAGGGAGGCTCCTAAGTTAGTTTGGTTGAATAAGTGTGTATGAAAGTGTTCTAAGTGAGTGTTGAAAGTAACGGATAGATTGGTTGGGTGATTAAAGGCTAAGCTAAACTAAGTTAACTAAATTAGAGTTAGAGTTGGGAGTGTAAATATGGGAAGGTAGTAATTAAGCTCGGATTAATATTAAGGTAGTTAATCTAGGCTCGGAAATAGGATTTTCTAATTCTATGCAAAAGGTTAAGCTACAAGCATTAACCTAGTTAATTATCTTAGTCTATTAAAATCTCGATTATTAACTCTAATGTAGGTGATGTGCCATCTACAAGCATTGGAGCCATAGTATGGAACTGTTCTTGCAATCTGGTGTAAAAGGTCTGTTTCAACTTAAGTAATCAACATCTCCTTACTAGTCTAGAAACTATGGTCTACTTAAAAGCATTACCTATAGTTTCTTGGAATCTTTAAGGTTGTCAAGCTATTGATTCACTATTAAATCATGGATATATGACACGAAAATAAAGCAATCATATCATCTACTTAAAAGCATTATGTATGAAACGTAATACTTAATTAATACAAGCCATATATTGCATATGAATTAAATCAGTCCAAATCATGGAGACCGGTAAATTAAAAGACCATTAATATAGAATCAAAATCTCGAATTAACACGGGCATTATAACAACATTCAAATATAAAAGAGATGCTCTCCCATAAATGAGGTCGAGGTCCGAGGTCGGAGTCCCGAGCATAGCTACGAGATTTCCTCCTTTTCCCATGCCCCTAGAAATTCGGGCATTACCTCCGCCATATTTTCCCCCAACTACTAACTATTTATACTACCATATTTAAACTACCCTAAACTAACACTAAAAAAGCAATTAAAAACAATTAAAATAAAATCGTAAATTAATTTTCTATATCATTTCCGGTTGGGGTTGGGGGGTATTTATAGGGCCAGAAAACAGAGGTGTGTTCTCCCTTCTTCGAATGGGAATGCACCACGTGGCCTTTCCGAAATGTTGTGGAACATATTGTGCAGGGCGCTCAAGCGCCAACTTAGGCCCGCTCGAGCGCGCGTCTGGTGCGGTCTAATTAAATCATGCCACTTGGCATCCACGTGGACCAATCATAGGCATTTGGCAGTCCACGTGGACCAATCTGCAAGCGTGGAAGCTTCTGCCAAGCTCGTTCGAGCGCCAAGGATTGCGCGCTCAAGTGCGAGAATTTTTTAGTGCGCTCGAGCGCCCTTATGCAATTTTTATTTTTTCCAATTTTGACTTTGACCGACCGTTGACCGAGGCGTTTCTGGGTTATTTTTAACTTTCCGAGTCTGATTACGTGCTAGTTTCAGCCAAATTCCAACTCTGTAAGCTTCATTCTTCCATCGGTGCTTGGGTTTCCACGTTCTTCACTTCTTGACTTGCAAATTAGTCCTTTTGAGACCGATTTCTTCACTTTTAAGGATCAACCTATATTCCATCAAAAGTGTATTAAGTATTGCATTTATTCCACAAGTTAAGATGCAATTTGTAGGCAAATACAGTGATTTGAGTGGTGCAAATATCGTCACATCAATTATGCATTTCAACTAGTCACAAGGCAAACATGAAAACAACATTCATTGTTACGACATTTTCAATGCTATGATCAATGTTTCTCTACTATTCATGAGTGTGGTTATTATTCCTTAAAGACTTTCACTTTATGACTTTAATGCTCTATTTCTTTTCTAAGTATAGACATGACATTTGAATCAAGAAAAGAGCATGTTATGACATTTCTCTTATGGTTATCAAGATTGAATATTGAGTTTACTCTTTTAATCCATTTCTTTCTTTCAAGTAAATTCAAGTAAATCATGTTCAACTTAAGAATGTTGAGAAAGAGCATTTCATGTTCTCAAAACAACATTTCAACTCAAGCATTGCAAAGAATAATGAGTTGTATCCCACATTATCAAGTATAAACATGTATATTCTAAGACAATGCACCAATGAATACTTCATATATAGGCTTATCAAGTAACACTTAACCACAAAATTGAAACATTTTAGGATCAAAACACAAGTTAACCCATAAAATCATTCCATAAGGAACATGTAATGAAAGCATATCAAATGTTACCCATACTTCCTTATTTCAATGATCTTGCCTTTCAAATGAATTGCATCACCATATTCTTTGGTGTTGCTTTGACATTCCTATAACAAAGCATAGCAAGATCTAGGTACCCAACTTTAATTGGGTCCTTGGGGATTAGTATCATTTGTAATGGCTTTAACAATTCATTTTTGTTTTAGCCACCAAGGAACTTTTGGCCTATATTCAAATATTTTCATATCATGAAATAGTGAAACAAATTGTTCTGTCTTATGACAATATAGACAAGCACGTGACCCATTTTGATTTGAGCTTTTAAGGAAACAATTATTTAAGGTTTTTTGAATGAGATATGGTTTATATCCTAACACATTTAATTTACAAACCATGCATTTTGGATTAAGCATAATATCCCATTTTTCTTTTTCTTCATTCAACTCTTTGTACATCTTTCTTGACCATGAAATCTCATTTTCAAATACTTTATCAATCAAAGAAATATCATCTATTTCAATCACATTTATCTCAAATAAAGCACATTCAACTTCCTCAAGCAAATTTTTATTTTTAAAAATTGCAAATATCAATTCATTTTGAATATCCAAGATGGCTTCTTCTAGTTCATCAATTGTAAGATCATTATCCATAAATGAGGAGCAATTGGATTCATAAGATAGACATACCTTTTCATCAAATGTACCAGTGTATGCTTCATTTTCTTCTTATTTTTCTTCTTTAACATCTTCTTCTTCCTTTTGGTAAAACTTTTCAAGGAGATTCCATATTTCATGAGCGGAAGTGCATTCTCGAATTTGTTCAAACTCTTGATCATTGAAAGCACAATAGAGAATATGCATAGCTTGAACATTTTTGGTCAATTTGACAATGTTTTGCTCGGTTGACTCATCTTCAACTTCGTATGACCCATGCTCAATAATATGTCACAATGTGTAGTCCACAGATTGAATATATGTTGCCATATGATTCATCTACCTCATGAAATCAATTCCTGTAAACAAATGAGGTCTATCAATTGAATATCCTTCAATGTGAGGGGATGTAGTAGTATACACCATTATCTTGACTTTACTAGATGTTAAGCTATATGTAAAGCATTAGCTCTAGATACCACTTGTTCGCCCAAATTATCCTAAGAAGGAGGGTGAATTAGGATAGGGAGGCAAGTATACTACTTTTTCGGATATGATTGTAACTAGTTGATTATTTGAAACAATTTATCAAACACAATATATGCACAAATATAAAGAGGTAAGGAGAGAAGAGAGAAAAAGATGACGCATCGATTTTTAGGTGGTTTGCTAATCTACTCCACCACCCAAGGTCTTCTTCCCCTTGGGCTTTCCACTAGCTCCACTAGCAATGTTTCTTCACAAGTTGGTGAAGCAGAAACCAACAATATAATTCCACTCTTGAATCCACAAGAGCAACTAAGCTTCTTTGCAAGTAGGTGAAGCTCAAACCTCTGACCTCTCCTCCTTTGAATCCACAAATGATTTTACAACACTTTCTTATCTTCTATGATTCTCACAATCTAAGATTTAGAGAGCAATACAACCAACAATGTGTATGTATGAAAGATACAAATCAATAATTTCTCTATGAGTTAAATAATACAAATGAAGCTCTTGAATGCTCAATGATTTGCAAGTTAAAGCTCAATGAATGATCAAGCAAATGTGTTTTGAAGATATAAAAGCTATAGAGCAATTACTTGATGTTAGAAAAAGTGATTTTAGCAAATAGGATATTTGAAAATATATAGAAACTAAAGCCAACGTATTTCAACGGCTATATTTTTCAAACACGTACACCATCAGGTCGATCGGATGGTTGCTCGGATCGAAATATATTATTTTTCCAAACTCACTGTCGGGCGAAAAATCAAGGACCCAGTCGATTAGATGCTTGACCGGATGACTCGTTTTTTGTACAGATTGATGCTTTGAAAGTTCAAAATGAATTTCTCAAAAACCCATAAACTTAAGAGTCTTTAAGAACGAGGTTTTCAAGCATTCAAAGGCCCAAAACATTTTTCAAAACTCTTGTAAAGATTTAAAACCAGTTTTGTAAACCAAGAGTTTAAAATACAACAAAAAATTAAAACTTTTGAAGATAAAATAATTTTAAACCTTTTAAGAATATTTCTTCAAAAAATATTCCAAACCATCTATCCTTTTGAAATCTTTTCACAACTCTTGAGGAAAGATTTAAAAACATTTAAAGAAGGTTTGTTTGAGCTTTACCGAGCATATCAAAGTCACTCGACATTTAATTAGCCGGTACCTCTTATGTCACCATGACTCCTTTTATAACTTCCTCTTCATCTACAAAGATCTTTTACTTGAATCTTCACAACTCGAAGCTTGTAAAGAACTTGAGCTTGATCATGTTGAGCTCTTCATTTTATCTTCATGATTAGATCATTTGAGCTTGATCAACATCATTCTTCATGAACTTGCTCTTGAGCTTGTATAACATTGATATTCACAAAGTGCTTTGATCATCTCTTCAATCTTCCTTCTTTAGGATAAGATCTTAGCTAGGATGTTCACATCTTGAATCTTCATAGATCTTGACCATTAAAGTACTTTGATCTTCTAGTTGGCAGATGCCTTTTGTTTGATCATCATTTTCCATGAGCTTGATCATCACTCCAATCCTCATGAGCTTACTTAATATGTTGAATATCCTTCAAGCTTTGACTAATTCTCAAACAATAAACTCATTACAAGATATGATTAGTCAATAGATCAATTTCATAATCAAGATTTAGTTATCATCAAAATATAGGATTTAAAGCCTTTAGGCTAACAGAAGTATTCTGGGTTGATAAACCATAGTGTGGCTTGATTGTTCAATCGGCTTGGCATTAATCACAGATAGGTCATCCTATGTCATAATTCTAAGCCAAAATTAAGCTTAGTACTCACCGTCTACAACAGTGGAGTCACAGGTATTTCCACAACAATTCTCGGGAAATAAAAAAATTATAGACCCAATTATTGGCTTTTTAAGATCTCCCATTTACTCAACATAATCAACAACTCCTGGAAGCTGTCTGTACTCATCTTAATATGCTTTGGGCTAGTGAGGAGAAATTTTGGGCTATGAGATCACGTATTAAATGACTTAATTGGGGTGATCGAAATACCGTTTCCTTTCATGCTACTACGGTTCAATGTCGGGCTCACAATAAGATTCTTCGTCTTCGCAACTCTTCTGGAGTCTGGATCGAGAACATCAATGAATTACGAGCTTTGGTAAGTTCATATTTTCAATCCTTCTACACAACTGAGGAGCAAAAATCCTATCAATCAGCTCTTCAACAAATCAGGCTATCGTTCCCATAACATCCACCCTCCGACACGAATAGAAATTCGAATAGTGGTCTGGTATCTTGGTAGCAATAAAGCCCTGGGTCCTGATAGATATAAATGAATTTTTTATCGCCATTATTGGGGCCTAATATGTGAAGATGTCTACATTTTGGTTGCTAGCTTTTTCCCATATAATCATCTTCATCATTCACTTAACCAAGCCACTATCACATTGATTCCAAAGATCAACCAACTGGAATCACTCACATAGTTCCGCCTGATCAGTTGTATCAATTTTTCATACAAGATTATTTCAAAGGTACTCTTTCATCAGTTACAACCATTTATGAACACTCTGATCTCACCAGAGTAGAATGTTTTTTATCAAAGGTCGAGCAATTCATGATAATATTATCATAGCTCAGGAAGTTGGTCACTACCTCTGTAAGAATCGTCGAAGCAATTCTCATGTAGTTGCTATCAAACTTGACATAGTTAAAGCTTATGAGCAGGTTTATTGGGAATTCCTACGTCTCATATTCCTTAAATTCGGTTTTCATGATAATTGGGTCACTTGGATCATGCTTTGTCTCAATATAGTCTCATATTATGTGCTCTTTAATGGAGACCCTATGCCTCATTTCTCTCCAGGACGTGGACTAAGACAAAGGGACCCTCTTTCCCCTTTCTTATTTTCTATCATGACAGAAGCTTTGTCTCAAATGATACATTATCTCAAATTATGTTGTAAGCTGAAAGGTATCAAGCTGGCACAAATATGTCATCCTTTAACACATTTTCTCTTTGCGGATGACTCTCTGTTTTTCCTAAAAAGAACCATACAGAAGCTTACCCTCTTAAAGAGTTGTTGTATCAATATTGTTTTACCTCAGGTTAGAAAATAAATCCCCATAAATCTTCTCTTATCTTCAGTAAAAATTGTCCTGAACTAGTTCAGCAACGAGTAGCAGATATTCTTGGGGTCTCACCATCAGTATCGTTGGGCAATTATCTTGGTCACCCTCTTGATTAGGGATCTTCCAAAACAGCATCCTTACAATGGTTACATCATAGAGTTCAGTCTAAGGTTAGAGGTTGGAAAGGAAAGTTGCTATCTCAGGCTGGCAAAAAAATCATCATCCAATTTGTACTTCAAGCAATGCCAATGTACATTATGTCTATCTTCTGTCTACCGAAATCCTTCTACAAATCCTTGAGTTCGCCTGTGTCTAGTGTTGGGTTTTGTATACCCTCAAGACCACTAGCACTAAGACATCTCAATATAATGGTTATTAACCAGTTAACAAATCATAACATTCATTATGAGCATGTTATACTCTCTCTCTCTCTCTCTCTCTTATTTGATATATGTGTATGCAAAGAGGTTTCTTGATACAAGTGAATGGCATAGGTGCGAGGTGATCCACACAGAAGGTCTATACTATGAGGCTTGGATCAAAACTATTGGTTCTTTACAAAATAGTAAAGCTGGAGACTTCACTATGGTAAGGTTATAATGAGAGAGTCACCTCTTTGGTAGGATGACTTACCTTTCATCATTAGAGGGGCTTTCTGGACTTCTCTCACTAAGGCATGTGTATGCATTGAACGGGACTATAATAGATGCAGTCTCAGTGACATTACTATCATTGTTAGAGAACTAAAAGTATCTTATGCTACTAAGAGGCCAATGCTCTGCATCATAATCATATGTAGATATGCCAGTGGAGCCTAGGACATGTGTTTTGATTCACTATGGGTGAGATCTTATAATAGGGTCAACAACTCTGTGTTTTGGGCACATGGATTAGATCCGTTAAGTGGTATGCATATGAGTGATGATTCTATGCTATCTTAAGTGATAGAGCTACTCGCTTAGAGTTATCTATGTATAGTCACCAAAATCTAAGTCTTAGTAATATAGTTCTGGCTATATTTGATACTAGACTTATGCGTCACTCCCAAAACAAGGGAATAGTATCTAGGTGATGATAATAGGAATGATAAAGGTCTAAGGTGTAGCTGTAATCAAGATAGGATGATAGTACGAATGCAGGACCTACTCTTGATTATGGATCAAACATAAAGGGGTATTTTGGTCATTTTTGTCACGCCCCGACCCAACCCCCAAGCTAAAGGTTAAGTCCGGACCCGACACACGGACAGAGTCTCCGCTGTACCGTGGACATTCTAAAAACCTGTAAACACTTAAACAAAGTCCCAACAATACAATACAAGCTTTTCTTAATTAAACAACAAAACTATAAGGCCATCCGAGCCTTATGGTACACAATAGCTCCAAAACACACAAGCATGCGAGAACTTGTTGTCAGCATAGTTTTATAATCATGACATTCTAGGAATTCAATAAAACAACTTAAGGATAAAGCATTCTACATTAACCATCCACTCCCAAGCATGCAAGGAAATAAGGCAAGAATAAAAGTTATTACAAGACATGGCTTTCAGTTATACACCACAATCTACTATCCTTCAATTTACACAACAAACATACACATAGCTCTTAGGCCACAAAATAATACATAAAACAATTAATTGAACTTCCACATAGCAGCAATTTCATTAACCACCTCAAGCTATCAGACACAGCAACTAAGGTAAAGGCTCGATCTGAACTTCTTCTTCCTCAACTAAATCAACAAGCTGGGGATCACCCTCAGCGTCTCCTGAAACAGATATCGAGGTATGAGCAACCACTGTTGCCCAGTGAGGGATATAGTCCCGGGGCGTGCAATGCAACATATAATACAATTATACAACAATATCACTTAGACAATTTAAGAAGCAATGATAACATAAGTAACCACACATTTAAAAGGATACGTTTCAACAATCCCCTATACACCAATCTTCACTGGTCTTCAATCACGATCCACGAACCACGAGCACGATCACGATAAGCCGGCATAACCCCAATCACTCCAGTGGGTGTACTCCGGAAGTACCCCAAATCCTACGACCCAACATCCCCTGGCAATCTCCGGACCAGGCGAATGAGGGAATAGGGCACGGAGTTTGAATATCCACCGGCAAGCCCTCTGCCGCCCAGCCGATATTCAACACATCCGCCCCTGACACTATGGTTGCGCAACCACTATGCAATGCACTCAACGATGTCAAGGTAAATAGCAATAATATAAACATTAGCACATATGAGGATCAACAAAGTAGGTTGACCTCGATACAATTAGGATAGAAGCAAATATAGAAGTTAATAAGCAGTTTACAAATGAACTTATACCAAATAAGCATAGAATCATTCCAAAAGCTCCAAATCAATTTAAAATCACATATAAACACTCAAGAAGTCCTGACATGGGTTTAGAAGTGTGAGACAACTTAAATTGCACCTAAACCCCTTTGTTTTTCGAACTATTTCTCTTCTAAACCAAAGTTAATGATTTCATTTTCAAAGGAAACTCTCCCAACCTTCTAACTAACCCCCAAGGTACCCTCTCAACCCTCTAACTCGTTCAAATGCACGCGTTTACCCCGAAAGCCCCAATTTCCCTCTTTTGGCTTTAAACTACACCTACATTGTTCGGGCTTCAAACAAGGGATATCAAGGCATATATAGCACCTAGGTAGCCTAGGGATACTAGAATTGAAGCCCGAATCCACCCGGATTCGCATTAACCCCAAAAGCCCCAAGTTAAAGTCGGCTATTTTCCATTTTTAGGCGATTTAAGGGCAATGCAAGTGTACGGGGCTATTTGATTATCTTCACTAGTACCTAAGGCATCAATTAGAAGCATTAATTCAAGCCAATTCGAGCAATTACACAAAACCCTAGAAAAATGTCACTATTCACCCTAAAAATTAAACTAACGATTCTAACCGTTTAAATTGCGAAACGACGGTTCAAAAGTGTTCTCTAGCATTCATATAGATAGTATATTAGCATAGATAACAATTACAATGGCATATAATCATATTTTCAACAAATCAATAAATGAGCAACTATTTAAAAATGCAAAAACAAATCGTGAAATCCCTCACCACTACGCGTAGGAGCACCTAGGAACCTTGCAAACACCCTACACTAGTTGCTCAAGGCTTGGCTTGGCTTGAATTGAAGAGTTGAAGATGGAAAAATTCTCCCAAGTGCAAGGAGGGGCTGTCGGGTTTGGGTTGCTGTTTTCAGCTTTCTAAATTTTTTATTTTTTTTGCATTTTATGAGTTTAGGTAATATATAAAAGGGTTAAGTTATGGTGGGGTCAATTGGGTGCTTAATTGATCTAATAAAATGTGCGTAGTAAGCTTTAAAACGAGCTTAGATGGTAAAATATATGCTAGCTAATTAATTACCTAAGTTAGTTACGTAACACTATTCATTCAACTACTAAAGTCATTTTCTAAACGAGCTCTCCTAACGCCGTTAGCTCAAATGCACATTTTTCCCACTACTTTTACAATTAATATGATTTAATAAAAATGCTAATTAACTAATAGAAAGCAGTTTAAAAACGGAGTGAATAGTAGTCACAAAGTCAGTTAATAAGGCATAGAAGTAAATGCGCAAACAAGGGATGCAACAGTAATTAAATGCATGGCTAAAACTCGGGCGTCACATCCTCTCCCCCTTAAACTAATTGCGTCCACGCAATTCTTACATGATTCGGCGAATAACTCTGGATACCGTTCCCGCATCTGATCCTCTCTTTCCCATGTCGCATCCTCTACTCCGTGATGATCCCACAGAACTTTAACCATCGGAATGCTTTTAGTCCTCAGCTCCTGAACTTTCTGATCAACAATTCGAAGAGGTTTCTCTGTGTAGGTCAAAGTTTCACTGATCTCTAGCTGTTCCGGCTCAAGTTCGTGAGAGGGATCTGGCTGATACTTCCGAAGCATGGAAACATGGAATACGTCATGAATTCTGCCCAGACTGGGAGGTAAAGCTAGACGGTAAGCCAAATCACCAACAGTTTCAGTTATCTCAAATGGTCCCACATATCGAGGACTGAGTTTACCTCCTTTACCATGCCGAATCAAACCCTTGCGAGGAGAAATTTTCAGAAATACTCGATCCCCCACAGCAAATTTCAGATCACGACGTCGTCTATCTGCATAACTCTTTTGCCGGCTCTGTGCTGTAAGCATTCTTTTTCTGATAAGCTGCACCTGATCGATCATTTTGTTCATTTCAGGTAAGAGAGTAGGGTCGATAGTCTTCATTTCACCAACATCATCCCAGTAGAGAGGAGACCGACATTTACGCCCATACAGTGCCTCATAAGGTGCCATACCAATAGTAGCTTGATAACTATTGTTGTAGGCGAACTCTGCTAGTGGCAAATATTTCTCCCAACTTTTACCGAAGTCCAGAATGCAAGCCCGTAACATATCCTCGAGGATTAAGATAGTTCTCTCGGATTGACCATTTGTCTGAGGATGATAAGCTATACTGAAATTCAAATTCGTGCCCAAAGCTTTCTGAATCTTCTGCCAGAACTGAGATGTGAATCTGGGATCTCTATCTGACACAATACTCTTTGGAATTCCATGTAGTCGGACAATATTCTCAATATACAACTCTACCAGTTTATCAAGAGAATCAGACTTCTTTTTAGCAATAAAATGAGAAGTCTTGGTCAGTCTATCCACAATAACCCAGACTGAGTCATTACCCCTCGAAGACCTCGGTAAATCTGATACGAAATCCATAGTAATATGATCCCATTTCCAAACAGGAATAGCCAAAGGTTGCAACAACCCTGCAGGTCTCTGATGTTCTGCTTTAACTTTTTGACAAGTAAGGCATCGAGCAACATAGTCAGCAATTTCTCTCTTCATATTATTCCACCAGAAATTCTGCTTTAAATCTTTATACATTTTCGTACTGCCTGGATGGATAGTATATCGAGAACTGTGTGCCTCAGCAAGAATATCCTTCTTCAGAGTTGGATCATTCGGAATACAGATTCTACCTTTGAATTTGAGAATACCATCGTCGTGCAGTTTGAAATCCGACTCTCCCCCTTTAGAATTCTCTAAGACTTTCAACAATTGAAGATCAGCCTGTTGAGCTTCTCGAATCCTGGATAACAACAGAGATTGAATCTGCAAACTTGCAAATTGAATACCAGAATTTGAAGTACTAGGCTTCCATAAGCACAATTCTTCCATGAATTCCCAATTCTTGATAATCAAGCTAGCAACAGTAGCCTTTCGGCTCAAAGCATCCGCAACAATATTGGCCTTACCTGGAAGATAGTTAATAGTGCAGTTATAGTCCTCAAGTAATTCCAGCCAACGCCTCTGCCTCATGTTCAACTCTTTCTGTGAAAACAGATATTTCAAGCTCTTATGATCTGTAAAGATTTCAAATTTGTTGCCCCAGAGATAATGACGCCATTTCTTTAAAGCAAGAATGATAGCTGCAAGCTCAAGATCATGAGTCGGATAGTTGAGTTCATAAGGCTTTAGTTTCCTGGAAGCATAAGCAATAACCCTGCCATTCTGCATCAATACACAACCCAGACCTTCCTTCGAAGCATCACTATAGATCACCAGATTATCATAACCCTCAGGTAAAGCAAGAATAGGAGCTGTAGTCAATCTCTTCTTCAATTCCTGGAAGCTGGCCTCACATTTATCATTCCAGTCAAATACGGTTTTCTTCTGAGTAAGTTGAGTTAAAGGCCCTGCAATCTTAGAGAAATCCTTGACAAACCTCCGATAATACCCAGCTAAACCAAGGAAGCTACGAATTTCCGTGACAGTTTCAGGTCGTTTCCAAGATAACACAACTTCAATCTTTGCTGGATCAACAGAAATACCATCCTGCGAGATAATATGGCCAAGAAAAGCAACTTGCTTAAGCCAGAATTCACATTTGCTAAACTTTGCAAATAACCGATGCTCCTGAAGAGTCTGCAACACAATTCTGAGATGCTGTTCATGTTCCGCCTCAGATTTAGAATAGACAAGGATATCATCAATAAATATGACCACAAATTGGTCCAGATAATGACGGAATACCCTCTGCATTAAGTCCATGAATGCGGCGGGAGCATTAGTAAGACCAAACGGCAAGACAACAAACTCATAATGGCCATATCGAGTTCTGAAGGCAGTTTTAGGAACATCATCTTTCTTAATCCTCAGCTGATAATAACCCTGCCTCAGATCAAATTTAGAGAATACCCTGGCACCTTGCAACTGATCAAACAACTCTTCGATTAAAGGCAAAGGATATTTATTCTTGATGGTTACCTGATTAAGACCTCGATAATCAATGCATAGGCGAAGAGATCCGTCTTTCTTTTTAACGAAGAGAACTGGCGCACCCCACGGTGAAGAACTCGGCTGAATGAATCCCTTCTCAAGCAAGCCCTGCAATTGAACTTTCAATTCCTGCAACTCAGGTAGAGCCATTCTGTACGGAGTCCTAGAGACAGGTGAAGTCCCCGGCAGTAAATCAATCATGAACTCTATCTCTCTATCAGGCGGTAACCCAGGTAATTCCTCAGGAAAGACCCCCGGAAACTCTCTCACGATAGGTACATCATTCAATTTCAATTGATCCCCAGGTTGATTAATCAAATATGCAAGATAAGCCTCACAACCCTTGCTTAATAATTTAGATGCCCTAATAGAAGAAATAATAGGAGTTCCCGTAGATTTTCTACTACCAACTATTTTAAGTACAGGCTGGTCAGGCATTTCTAGATACACAATCTTCTTTCTACAATCAAGCTGGGCATAATATTTACTTAACCAGTCCATCCCCAATATAATTTCAAAGTCATTGAAGGGTAGGATAATCAAATCAGCAGGAAAAACACGACCTTCAATAAATATACTACATGCTCTGCAAATAGACCTAGTAACAAACTTCGGACCCATAGGAGTATAGACCACAATCTCATGCAACAGTTTATCATGTTTCAACTTAGCATTTTGTGCACAAGTAGGAGTAATAAAAGAATGCGAAGCCCCGGAATCAATTAAAACCTTAACTGACTGATCATTAAGAAGAAAAATACCTTCTACCACAGCGGTAGTATCCAGAAGCTCCTCAGCATCCAAAGCAAATACACGGGCCTGGCCTCGTGGTGGTGGTGCTGCAGCTGGTGCCCTGGTCTGGGAGTTCTGAGCTGATGTCTGACCCCTAGGGTTCTTAAATTTCTGACAGTCTTTAACCCTGTGCTGATCACTGCCGCAACCTGTACACTTGTTATGTTTCTTCCAACAAACATCCTCAGTGTGGCCCTGGCGCTGACAGAAGCTGCACTGCTGGTGACGTCTTGCAACAGTGCCTCCCGAATGAGCTCTGTAAGTAGAGGTAGCTGAACTACCCTGCTGCGAACGGGAAACTGCTGGACGGAACTGACTCTGAGTCTGACTCTGAACTGGTCGTGCCTGAGTCTGAGTAGGTCCTGTGTAACTCTGAGTCTGCCTCGGCTGCGAACTCTGCCCAACTGATACAGCCTGCCCCTGGTACCCTTGACTCTGAGACTGAAACCGTTTACTCGATTGACTGGTCTCGGCTAACACATCGGCCTTCCGTTTCTCATATCTCGAGGCAGCTCGGACTACTGCAGCATAGTTAGGAAAATCATTTGAAGACAATTTCAGCATAATATCTCTCCTCAAACCCAAGATGAACCTCTGAATCTTCATGTCCTCCGGCTGAATTAAAGCTGGTGCATAACGGGAAAGCCGGGTAAAAGTAGCCTCGTATTGATCTACGGTCATACTTCCCTGCTTCAAGTTTATGAACTCAGTTTGTCGCCTCTCGCGGGCAACTACCGATATATACTTGTCTCGAAATTCTCGGACAAAATCGGCCCACGAATGATGACCTCCCTCAGCTCCCCATTTCTCACTGATGGTATTCCACCAATCTTCAGCATCACCCTCAAGAAGGAAAGTAGCATAAGTAATCTTCCTGTCATCATGGCACTCCAGTATCGCTGCCACTCTCTCGAACTTCCTTAGCCACATCTCAGCTTTCATATCGTCCGGCTCCCCAAAGAAAGTATAGGCCCCATGATGTATAAACCGATCATACAGATTCCCTCCGGTAGGGCCACTACCTCCGGCTCTCGCAGCCTGATTACCTCCAACGACCCCTGGCTGACCCTGTTGTGTAACAAACTGGGCGATAGTGTTCATAGCTGTGGCCATCGTGGCCAAGATCTGTGCAGTGCTCGGTTCTTGAACCTGCGGTGCATTTTCGGCCACCTCAGCTTCTTGCCCCTGAACCCCCTCGGGTTCTCCACCAACATTCGGATTATCAGCACGACGACGAGGCCCCATCTCGAATAGCTAGAATGCAAAGTATTATGACAGGTATATATATGTATATATGCAATTTATAAGTAAACACATAAAGAAAGGTCCAATTAAATTCACATAAAGTCAAGTACATAGAAGTTCAAATAAATATTCCACATTCTTGAAGTAAACATAAATCACTAGATCATGCTTGACATTCTAGACTCTTGATATTCTATTTCCATGCTAGCATGTTCATTCCTTATTCAAATTTCACTTAGGTCAATCAAAATCAAAGACTCACGTATTCACAAAGTCACATAACAAATCTCTACCCACAGACCGAGAAATTTAACCCGGCTTCATGCAATCTATAGCTCTGATACCACTTAAATGTCACGCCCCGACCCAACCCCCAAGCTAAAGGTTAAGTCCGGACCCGACACACGGACAGAGTCTCCCCTGTACCGTGGACATTCTAAAAACCTGTAAACACTTAAACAAAGTCCCAACAATACAATACAAGCTTTTCTTAATTAAACAACAAAACTATAAGGCCATCCGAGCCTTATGGTACACAATAGCTCCAAAACACACAAGCATGCGAGAACTTGTTGTCAGCATAGTTTTATAATCATGACATTCTAGGAATTCAATAAAACAACTTAAGGATAAAGCATTCTACATTAACCATCCACTCCCAAGCATGCAAGGAAATAAGGCAAGAATAAAAGTTATTACAAGACATGGCTTCCAATTCTACACCACAATCTACAATCCTTCTACTTGCGCAACAAACATATACATAGCCCTTAGGCCACAAAATAGAACATAAAACAATTAATTGAACTTCCACATAGCAGCAATTTCATTAACCACCTCAAGCTATCAGACACAGCAACTAAGGTAAAGGCTCGATCTGAACTTCTTCTTCCTCAACTAAATCAACAAGCTGGGGATCACCCTCAGCGTCTCCTGAAACAGATATCGAGGTATGAGCAACCACTGTTGCCCAGTGAGGGATATAGTCCCGGGGCGTGCAATGCAACATATAATACAATTATACAACAATATCACTTAGACAATTTAAGAAGCAATGATAACATAAGTAACCACACATTTAAAAGGATACGTTTCCACAATCCCCTATACACCAATCTTCACTGGTCTTCAATCACGATCCACGAACCACGAGCACGATCACGATAAGCCGGCATAACCCCATTCACTCCAGTGGGTGTACTCCGGATGTACCCCGAATCCTACGACCCAACATCCCCTGGCAATCTCCGGACCAAGCGAATGAGGGAATAGGGTACGGAGTATGAATATCCATTGGCAAGCCCTCTCCCGCCCAGTCGATATTCAACACATCCACCCCTGATACTATGGTTGCGCAACCACTATGCAATGCACTCAACGATGGCAAGTTAATAGCAATAATATAAACATTAGCACATATGAGGATCAACAAAGTAGGTTGACCTCGATACAATTAGGATAGAAGCAAATATAGAAGTTAATAAGCAGTTTACAAATGAACTTATACCAAATAAGCATAGAATCATTCCAAAAGCTCCAAATCAATTTAAAATCACATATAAACACTCAAGAAGTCCTGACATGGGTTTAGAAGTGTGAGACAACTTAAATTGCACCTAAACCCCTTTGTTTTTCAAACTATTTCTCTTCTAAACCAAAGTTAATGATTTCATTTTCAAAGGAAACTCTCCCAACCTTCTAACTAACCCCCAAGGTACCCTTTCAACCCTCTAACTCGTTCAAATGCACGCGTTTACCCCGAAAGCCCCAATTTCCCTCTTTTGGCTTTAAACTACACCTACATTGTCCGGGCTTCAAACAAGGGATATCAAGGCATCTATAGCACCTAGGTAGCCTAAGGATACTAGAATTGAAGCCCGAATCCACCCGGATTCGCATTAACCCCAAAAGCCCCAAGTTAAAGTCGGCTATTTTCCATTTTTAGGCGATTTAAGGGCAATGCAAGTGTACGGGGCTATTTGATTATCTTCACTAGTACCTAAGGCATCAATTAGAAGAATTAATTCAAGCCAATTCGAGCAATTACACAAAACCCTAGAAAAAAACGTCACTATTCACCCTAAAAATTAAACTAACGATTCTGACCGTTTAAATTGCGAAACGACGGTTCAAAAGTGTTCTCTAGCATTCATATAGATAGTATATTAGCATAGATAACAATTACAATGGCATATAATCATATTTTCAACAAATCAATAAATGAGCAACTATTTAAAAATGCAAAAACAAGTCGTGAAATCCCTCACCACTACGCGTAGGAGCACCTAGGAACCTTGCAAACACCCTACACTAGTTGCTCAAGGCTTGGCTTGGCTTGAATTGAAGAGTTGAAGATGAAAAAATTCTCCCAAGTGCAAGGAGGGGCTATCGGGTTTGGGCTCCTGTTTTCAGCTTTCTATTTTTTTTTTTTTTTTTTTGCATTTTATGAGTTTAGGTGATATATAAAAGGGTTAAGTTATGGTGGGGTCAATTGGGTGCTTAATTGATCTAATAAAATGTGCGTAGTAAGCTTTAAAACGAGTTTAGATAGTAAAATATATGCTAGCTAATTAATTACCTAAGTTAGTTACGTAACACTATTCATTCAACTACTAAAGTCATTTTCTAAACGAGCTCTCCTAACGCCGTTAGCTCAAATGCACATTTTTCCCACTACTTTTACAATTAATATGATTTAATAAAAATGCTAATTAACTAATAGAAAGCAGTTTAAAAACGGAGTGAATAGTAGTCACAAAGTCAGTTAATAAGGCATAGAAGTAAATGCGCAAACAAGGGATGCAACAGTAATTAAATGCATGGCTAAAACTCGGGCGTTACAATTTTACTTAGTAGGTCAAAGACGAAACCTCCACTAGAAGTTTATTAGTTGTATTTGAGTGCAACCTTAACTCTTTAGTAGAATGAGTTACGGTTAAAATGGTCAAAATACTGCTAGTGGCTAGCAAGGGCATTTTGGTCATTTTATAGCCAAAGCAACTATGTCTTAAAGTCCTTCTCCTAGCCAGTTTCTTTAATAGTTAACTACCTATTTCTTTATTTAGCATTTGTGTGTAAATTGAGTCGATTTAGAAAGGTCAAGACATTAGGACAAGGAACATCCTTAATACAAGAATATTTGTCCTAGCATCTAATGTCCAAATGGCATGTGCTCTGCATGTGGATAAGGATGTGGGCCATGTGGGAGAGAGTTTTTAGGAGAAGATAATTTCTTGAATTTAAATTAATAAGATAATGTAATTATCTTCAAGATAATTTAGAAGATATTCAACAAATAGACTCCTAATGCAACTAGATCTCTCTTTCTCCCTTATCCTTAGGATTTTCGGCTATATCCTGACTTATTCCACACATATCAGATGTTGTAGACACACATACCCATGCACACACAGATACACAACCAAGAGGAAAAAAAAATAGGCAGAGAGAAAATCCATTTTTTCTAAACCATTGATCAAGGAAGTGGAATAGAGGAGAACGCTTTGGGGTTCCTCATGCATGGAGGTGATACACTGCCTAAGGGGAATCTTTTTCCAATAATTCTATACTCCTCTAAACGTGTGTGTTATGGATTGACGCCAACACAGAGGTAAAATCATAAACAATTTATTTCTAGCACAAGATGGCGATTTCGATGTTGTTTTTAACATGATTTCGTGTATTCTTCCGCTTGTGGATTATTGGATGCCATTTATTGTTTATGAACTCAATATAAACTGTAATTAAATGTTTAGTAGCCTTAGGATCCACACTCCTTCATGTGGAATCAGAGCAGGTCACGAAAATCATGCTTTAAAACATGGAATTGATAGAAATCGCGTGTTAAAAATAGACTTTGGTTGGCGGGCTGCCTAGGGCCGATTATGGGCTGTTTGTACATGATTTTTGTGTGGCTTTAATGTGTTTTATATGAGGAACTAACCTCTGTTTTGCAGCATATAGAAATCCACTTTTGATGGTTCGATTTCATAAAATTGTGTGGATGTTTAAATTTTCAGCATGGTTGTAATTTAAGTATTTGAGTTGGTGGTTTATCCAACTATTGTAATATTTAAATTATTTCTTAGAATGCTGATTGTAAACTCCATATGGAGTATAGGAATGATTGTAATAGCATTACTTTGCTAGATGTTGCAATTGATTTGCGAAATTGTCAAAATAGTCAAAAAGGAAAGGGTTAGGAATGACGGTTGTTTTTAATCCTTTTCCAGGGTTTTTTGGCTTGATTTTGGATTTTTTGGATCATGGCTAATCACCCTAGTAGTTGTGGGTGATGGTGAGCCATGGTGGTCCAAATTCCAAATCAGTTTTGCACTAGATGGTTCAATTGTGGTCAAATTGTAATCAAGACAAAGTTTTGAGTGTCATGTGAAATTTGTAGAGTTGATGGGGTGCAAAAGACAATTGCTAAAGTCCATATGGAGGCAAAAGACATTTCCACATACATTTGGGGTAAAATGTGTGATTGTGAAAAAAACCCAAAAAGGAAGCCATCAAAAGTGGAAAGTGGTTGTTTTTAGAAGTTACTATTTTTGTCATGCATGTTTATATTCTTATTTTATTGAATATATCATATGACTGCATATCATATAGTAACATGGCCAACCACTATGATTTTAAAAAGGCAAAATCCAATTAATTCAACTTAAGTAAGGCTAATTAAATCATAATCTAAAACTAGTTCGATTAGAACAAGAGATTGTGAATTAACTTAGAGTTAAATACCTAGTATGAACCTAAGTACTTTAGTTAGCCTAGATCACCCTAAGTGGCCTCACCTGAACCTAAATCAACTTATAACTATTGTAATCAAAGATGTTTTATAACAAGGGTCTATGGACCAAGCTTGTTTGGATTAAAACTAAAGTCAAATTGTAAGACATGGTTATAATTAAAAGGTGAATAACTATTGTAATTTAAAGCTTTTTTAATAAGCAAAGGTCTCTAGGCTGGGTTTGCTTGGATTAAAACTAAGGATCAAATTACAAAGATATAGTTATAGTTTATAAAACCCTTACATATCAAAATATCAAGTGATAGAAGGATTTAGGAAAGGATTTATGAAGTAGATGACAAAAGTATGAATGTTTACTTTCCTTTAATAATCATTCATTTGCATGCATATCAAATAGCTCATTAGACTGATTAAACTATTTGTAAATATCCAGAGATGTCAGTTGGTTTTTCTATCCCACCTTTCAGTATTTTGCTTGAGAATAAATTGATTGGCTCAAATTATTATGACTGGTTTAGAAATTTGGTTATGATACTCACTGCCAGAGGTTATGATCATGTTTTATTTCAACCCTGCCCTATCATCACCCTTGAGTCAACTTTGGAGGAGTGGACTTTTGAAAGACAATGGAAGAGAGCTAATAATATGGCTAGGCTTTACATGATATCTTCCATGTCAAAGGTTCTCCAGGTCCAGATTGAAGGGATGAAAACTGCTAAAGATATCATGAACTACTTGGAAGGTACATTTGCTAAAAATAGTAGCCAGCTTGGCAAGCTACTATTAGAGCTATCATGAGACTAAGATGGCTGAAGGGACATCCGTCATAGAGCATGTACTCAAAATGGCAAAATACCTGGATGCAGCCAGAGTCCTTGGTGCAAAATTTGATGACCGGAGCCAAGTGGAAATGATGCTGGAAACTCTACTTGAATCATTTGCTCATTTCAAGCTCTGCTATTATGAGGGCAAGATAGATATGGACCTATCACATGTGATGGAGGAACTTCAGGCAGTAGAGACCACTCTGAAATCCTACGACTATATAGATCTTACTCAGTCTTCGTCTTTTGTCTTGCTCCTCACAACAAGAAGATCAAAAAAAATGGTAAGCAGCAGAAGTGTGAGATGGATATAAAGAGTAAAAGAATAATGGTGATATGCCCTGAGGAAACTGCTTCAAGTGTGACTCTGTGTCAAACACTGGAAGAAGATCAGACCTCATGTACCTAGCCAATGTAAGGCCCGACCTCGATTTACGTGTAATACATCAATATTTGTGCATTAACCTTGAATTACGTGTCGTAACCTAGATCTAAGTGCCCTACTTTGATTTATATGCATTGTATCGACTTACGTGCACTTGCATTAATTTGCGTGTATCACCTAGGTTTATGTGTATCCATATAGGAATTCGTGCATTTACCTAGAAGTACGTGCCTTATCTCGTAATATGTGCCTTAACCTAGGAATATGTATATTAGCATTGGGCTGTGTGCATTACCTAGGGATTTATGGCTTGTATTGATTTATGTGCATGACTCGTAGTACGTGCCCTAAACCTAGGATTCCCTGCCTACACATTAACCAAAGAAGATTCTGCCCAAAGCACTATACATTATTATATTCCCCAATTCAAATCCTACAAACTCCATTAATACTAAAATATTAGTAAAACTATCCTAAACATTCCACTAAGCATTATTTTAATCCCAAGTCAATCCACTAAAGGACAAAAGCTCACCAAGCCCTAAACATTCTTTATTCTATTCTAAAACCTAAGCATCTCAATTTTACACTTACCATAATCTATAATGCACTAACATGAATCTGAAAATTCAGATTCCTCAATGCTATACACGGCCATGCACTCAACAATTTAAGATATTCCAAGTCAATACATGTATTATGATATTCATTACAATATTCTATGATTTCCCTAAACACTATGTACTTTTACTAACACCTAAGCATATATTCTTCCACCTAAGACCTCCTAAGCAATAAACTAATTAAAAACAACACAAATCTGACCAAATCAATCAGCCATACATGACCAACACTAGGCAATATGCCTAGACAAGTTCTTACACCCATGTCATGCTTTTTCTAATACCTATATGCTATGTTACTAAACCACAAGCCTCCAACACTATCCTACACTTATTCCCTGATCAATTACAATACCAAGACAGAATAACAAGCAAATTTGAAAAGCATCGTGACTACACAAGCAACCAAAATTCGGACAAGGCGTTGTACACACATAAAAAACAACATTTTGCAAAAATTCTTTAGCTTTCTCTCTCTTTCCTCTCTCTCTCGACCAGACCACCACCCATGCTTCTTACACCATTCAAAATATGCACAAAGCACTATCATTCTCTGCCATTCAAGTCCCAATAGCTAACCATGCTAGCAAAACAACTAAAATACACAAAATACCTCATTTTCTCACTTTCTCGGCCAAATCCTCCAAGACCTCTCAGTTTTCTCTCCTCTCACGACCTCACACACTCTCACACACCATAGTACTTTCTTAAACTGATTCACAAAGAAAAAGAAGCTTCAAGGCACGGCTAAGACAAGACAACAAAGAAATAAGCTCAAATAGTGCTATTTTCGGCCATAGGTAAGTTTTAAGAGTTCTCTTCCATTTCTTTTTGTTTTAGTCACATGCTCACACTTAGTATATCCTAACTAAGCTACAAATTAAGGAAAGAAAGCTGAACTACACGGCCAAGCTTGGAAAAGAGGGCTACCTTGCATTTCAGGCATTTTCAAGAGTGATTCTTGCATTTCTACCTATCAATTGCTAAGGTGAGGGTTGAAACTATTTCTTAAATATTTTTAAAGCTTATAAGCATATTTATATATGTGATATAGTCTTGCATGCTTAGAAGCAAAGAAGATGAGTTTAAACATGATTGAAGAATCTTAGACAGCTCACTGACCTCACTATTTGGAGCACTTTTAAAGTAGTAAACGATCTTGAAAATTGATGAAACTTGGTAGGCAGCTAGATTTTTCAGTTTTGAACAAATCTTGAAGAAATATACTAGAGCTAATTCGGACATTAGGACCACCTAATAGGGAAAAAATAGTAGGGTATACTGGATAGTTATTAAAATTAGGCTGGTTGCGCGGTCTCACGAGAATGGTTATAACTTTTAGATCTGAACTCGAAATTGAATAAGGTTTGCTGTCAGAGTTAAAGAATTCGTAAAGCTTCGATTTGATATATGATTCATTGAATTTAGAGATCATTTACTTGGGTAACTGATTGACGAAAGTTAGGGCAATTAGTGAAGGTCGTAACTGAAATATGTGCTATAGGGTTGCAATGTGTGAGTTTCAAACTGTCTTTCAATGTTTTGAAAGTCCATGAACATGAATATATATGTATATACCCTTGTATATGAAGATTTATGTTGTTGGTTGCTAAAAGTTATATCTTGAAGCATATCAGGTCAATACACGTGTTTATATTGCATAGACCGGGATTTTATACTCGTGTTAGGAGCTGGCCAGGAAGTAGTGGATGATCCTACATATTTTAAGTTGATTTCATGGCTAAATGTTTTGTGATGTATGTATATGATGTTAGATATGAAGTCCTACTCAATTTGCTTACCTTATAGTTGTTCACCTCATGTTTTTAGTGGGATTACATGATGATTTTGAATATGTAGTAGGCTGTCCAGGTTTTCTAAGGCTTGGATATGTATGATTTAAAATGATATTGAGGTCACTTATTGGTTAACCATGGAGTTAATGACATATGTGAAACCCTTAGCCGGTTATTTGCTTAGATGTTGTTGTTTGAAGGCCTTGCATGGATTTATTTGGCGGATTTAATTTTAGTAGTAGGCTGCCCGGAAGTTATTAAGTCCATGCAAGAACGCTTTTGATTAGTTATATGGTTGAAAGATACTTAAACATTGTTCGTAAGCTCGAATATGATGTTACATTGGTTAACTATGCTTCCAAGTTGTTTATGACATGAAACCTTTGAAGTTTTGTGTGGTTTATTGATATGTTTCACGGCTGGTCGTAAAAGTTAGAATAGTCCCTCACATGCTAAGTCGGGTTATGCATGGTTAATTGTTAAGCCAATAAGTGTTAATTATATGTATTACACCGTTACGAGAATTCTTGTTGAAAAACACGTCAATTGTTATCCTATTCATGTTATACTTGGGATAATGCTTATTTTGGAAGAATTGTTGTTGTGTAATGTTCATATGCATATACTTGAGTGCACGGCACAATGTGATTGCATTATCCATGATATAACATGTCGGGGGCAACCTACTTTGTTGTTCCTCCACTATCCTTATTGTTTAATTGTATACGGAGGCAACCTACTTTGTTGTTCCTCCATTATCCTTGTTGTTTAATTGTATACGGGGGCAACCTACTTTGTTGATCTCCTAATTTGAATTGTTAAATGTCATAAATATGCATTGCATATGAGGTTGCAACCTTTCTTTTGGCATGGTAGCGATTCACGAACGCCGAGTGGCATC
This sequence comes from Ehretia macrophylla, assembly GCA_037974665.1. Lineage (NCBI taxonomy): Eukaryota > Viridiplantae > Streptophyta > Magnoliopsida > Boraginales > Ehretiaceae > Ehretia > Ehretia macrophylla. The sequence goes on along the minus strand of CM075777.1, from coordinate 5,576,369 downwards.
GGGTTTGCCGGTGCTCCCGTGACTACCATGGTCCGTATTCCCTCTCTCGCTTGGAACTTTGTTACCCTCAGAGAGTTGGGTCGTAGGTTTGGTGTACAATCCAGAGTACACCTATGCAGGAGTGATAAGGAGTATGATATTCAAGGTTGGCCACTATATGCGATGCGAAAGCGAAAGTGAAACGGCAGAAACCAAGTGCTATGCGGGGTAAAGTGCTACACTTAGAAGTGGTGGGAGCCATCTCTTGAGCCTGTAGGAGCCACTTCTAGAGTCTTGTACATATCAAAACATATCTTTTTTACTATGTGTTTAAATACTCTCGCTTGGTTCCTAGAGGACCTCGGGGAGGAAAGATTGCAAAAGCGTAATGTATCCTTTGAAATGATGTGGTAACTGTGTTTATTGTATCATTGTACTTATGCTATATATATGATCTTATTTGTATTATATGACATGTTTCAAAGGAGTTTTCATCAAGTTAACAGGAAAAGATCTTCAAATCCTCCCGTTATCCTCCCTCGCTGAGTTCATAAGGACTCACCCTCTTTTTGTCACAGGTGAAGCAGGAATAGAAAATGTGTCTGAAGACAACGTGTGTGTTGATGATTCCTTGAAGTAATTTGGTTGTTTTGCTTGTGTTGCATGAACGTGGCTATACGTTCGAAGTTGTTTGGCTTGATTGTTGAAGACTTTAGTTCTATTTATTTAAATGGCCCACATGTAATTCGGGGTCTTATTTTGGTTTGTAATAATTAGGAACTATGCGGACTCTCTTAGACTGTTTGACGCTTTTCTTTCCTTGTTTTGTGTTTAACTATTGCTAGTAGTATCCAAACGTCAAACTAGGATTGAACTAAAGCAGGTTACGTTATAATCATAGGATCACTCACTTGTAAGTCTCAATATAGATAAACAGGTACTAGTAAGGCAAAATTAGTAAGCAACTTGTAATGAAACGTAGTCATCATGTTTAAGTTCATAATCCTATATTGAGTTCTTAAGTTTGATTTAACTAGAACGGGCATATTGATCAAAGATAAAATAAGGGTCGTAGTTGCAAACCAATGGAGACTTCGTAATTGTGGTTTTTTTTAAAGCTTAGGTCAAAACCAAATGCTTTAATTATTGCCATCATACTACCGTTTTTCTGGAAAAACTTTTGGAGTTTTAGTGAATAACTAAGTATCAATAGTAGGAAATTGGTTAAGGTCTATTGAATGGCAATAGTAAAATAAGTCAAACCCTGGTTTAACCTCTTTGGGTTGGGCTGGGGCGTGACAGCCAAGGGTGAGATAGGTACCTCTATTTTCTTTCTAGTTGAAATCCTTTTAGTGGTAGATTTTACTTCTTTGTGAATAGTAAACTCAAGTACCACTAATGTTGATTGCAATTCTTTGTAGAGGTTTCAAGACACCAGGAAGATGATTTAAAGGAGATTCTAAATTGCAAGGAGGCAAAAGGACCAGCATATAGGCATATGCAGTGGGAGATGTTATTTTTGTTTCAAAAATAGATAATCTTTGAATAATGCTTTGCAAGTTTTTCCTGTTTTGTGATGAACTTTGTTTTCAGTATCGCATAGTTGGTTTGGATATTCATTTTGTTTTGAATGGATCCATGTTTTTGGAAAGTATGCAAATAGTTTATTCTTCGATTATTTTTGATGATAATATCACTGCATAACACTGAGTAGATATAGTCAAGTACATAAAGAGAAGTTTTTCTCCTATCTATTTTGTGTCATTTGTGTTTAGGTTAATCTAAACAAACTTTAGAGAATTGGTTAGAATAGGTCCCTGGACCTATTGGATCTTAAGCCATTGATCATGCCTCTAAAGTACAAAAGGTAAAAGTAGACTAGGTATGTACAATTGTGTGAAGTCCTAGTTTGACAACTAGTTGTCACACAGTAAATTGTGCTTCATCTTTGCACACCAAGATTCCTACCAGAATAGTGCATTGGTAAGGAGAAATTGTTCTCTCTTGGAGATATGGTAAGATTCGTGATGAATCAAGTTGCCAATATCCTTTTAACAATATATTGTTAAATAACAATAGACATGCTAAATCTAGTTCGGTCTATATCAGTCTATAGGGTATCCCTAGGTTAGTTGATATAGAAATGTGTCCACGTAAGGGATTATCCAGCTTATGAATTGAATGACGGTTGAAATCTAGATTGGATATATGATATTTTATATTCAAAAGGTACAAGGATGGATAAGCTTACAACCTCTAGGGATTAAATACCTAAGGAAAGGTTGTATAAATCATCCCCTGGACTCAGAGATCGCATTAGAGAAAGTCCCACTAGGATCCTCAGTATTACTAGGTCCCACAACAACGTTGGGGAAGTACAGAAACGTGACTCTAGCTCACAGACGGAGCCATGTCATAGTGGGAGGATATCCAGGCCACCCGATAAGTGCAGCGGAGAGTTTCACCAAACTGACTCCGATGATTAGGTAGTGGATCCCAAGAAATATGACATCCGATGTGATTACAGACGAATGACACTTAGTGATAGAATTTGAAATTGAGTCAAGTATTCTTATCAAATTTTGGCATCTTGTGCCCTCACCCAAAGAAACTAAACCCATTAGGTGTAAGTAGGTATACAAGATGAAAAGTGTGATAAGCTTGTGGCTGAAAGGTATACTCAAAAAGAAAGGGTTCAACTATGAGGAAACCTTTGTCCCATCAGCTATGCTAGAATCCATCAAGCCACTCTAAGCCATCGTTTGATTATGAGATATGGCAGAACGATTGTCAAGACAACTTTCCCTAATGGAAGTCTTGGCAAGTGCATCGATATGATGCTACCAGATGGGTGTATTGCTTAAGGTCTAACTTGTGTAGTCTTCAGGCTTAAGAAGTCTATTAATGGACTTAAGCAAACATCCAAGGCATGCAACATTAGATTTGATCAAATTTTTGGATCAAAGTGTTGGTGAGCCCTGTATGTATGATAAGCTGGAGGGAATGTTGCAGCATTCTTGGTCTCATATGTGGATGACATTCTGCTCATTGGAAATGATGTAAGGATGTTGTCGTCCATTTAGGTTTGGCTGTCTTCTCAATTCTAGATGAAGGACTTGGAAAAAGTGAGTTGTATTCTAGGCATTAGGCTTTTGCACAATTGCAAAGCTGTGATGCTAGCTCTTTCTCGAATTCATAAATTGAGAAAATACTAGTAAGATTTAGCATACAGGATTCCAAGAGAGGATTTTAGCCTCTCAGGTATGGAGTCTCTTAATCTCATAATCAATGTTCAAAGACATATGAGAGATAAGTCATAGAAGGTTCTATATGCATCAACTGATGGAAACCTTTTTGTATGTCATGTTCTGTACTAGGATAAACATCTACTTTGCGTTGAGCGAGATAAGTAGATATTAACCAAACCTAGAATAGTAATAGTGCATATACTCAAGTATCTTTGTGAGAACGAGAAATTATATGCTAGTTCGTTAAATCTGAAGGTCTTATACTTATGAGGTACACAAGATTCAGATTTTTAGTCAAGAAACAAAATTTGAAAGCTCGGCTTTTGGAAATGTCGTTACTATGCTAGAGGCACTGTAATATGGATGAGTGGAAAATAATCCTGGATTGTTTACTCTACCATATAGATAGGGCATGATGCAGCGCAAGAAGCTGTATTGTGTGGCTCAAGAAATTCTGGGTGGAATTGAAGCCTATAGCTAGTGGGAACTATATGGCTCAAAAAATTCTTGATGGAATTGGAGTACATGATAACAGTACAGATGCTCATAGAGTATACTGTAATAATAGTGGAATAATGACCGAATGAGAAGAACCAAAGAATCACTAGATTGGGAAGCACAAAGAGAGAATAAGTACCACATGATTCGGGGAATTATCCAATAGGATAATGAAGTGGTACGTAAATGCTTCAGCCAATGGTTCAACGAACCCTGCATTACTGAGAAGGTACTTAATACTCTTGTAAGGGCTACAGGTGTTGGATAAGGATAATGGTAGTGCTTTTTAGTGCAAGTTGGAATATGTTGGGTTTTGTATGCCCTCAAGACCACTAGCACTAAGATATCTCAATATAATGGTTATTAATCAGTTAACAAATCAGAGCATGTTATACTCTCTCTCTCTCTTATTTGATATATGTGTATACAAAGAGGTTCCTTGATACAAGTGAATGACATAGGTGCGAGATGATCCACACAGTAGGTCTATTCTATGAGGCTTGGATCAAAACTATAAGTTCATAACCGAATAGTAAAGCTAGGCACTTCACTATGGTAAGGTTATAATGAGAGGGTCTCCTATTTAGTAGGATGACTTACCTTTAGTCATTAGAGGCGCTTTCCGGACTTCTGTCATTAGTGTATGTGAATGCATTGAACGGGACTATAATAGATGTAGTTTCAGTGACATTACTATCATTGTTAGAGAACTAAAAGCATCTTATGCTACTAAGTGGCAAATGCTTTGCATCATGATCATATGTAGATGTGCCAGTGGAGCCTAGGACATGTGTTTTGATTCACTATGGGTGAGATTTTATAATAGGGTCAACAGCTTTGTGTTTTGGGCACATGGACTAGATCCGTTAGGTGGCATGCATATGAGTCATGATTCTATGCTATCTTAAGTGATAGAGTTACTCGCTTGGAGTTATCAAGATAAAGGTCCAAGGTGTAGATGTAATCACGATAGGATGATAGTGCGAATGCAAGACCTAATCTTGATTGTGGATAAAACATAGAGGGGTATTTTGGTCATTTTACTTAGTAGGTCAAAGACGAAACCTCTACTGGAAGTTTATTAGTTGTATTGGAGTGCAACCCTAACTCTTTAGTGGAATGAGTTAAGGTTAAAATGGTCAAAATACTGCTAGTGGCTAGTAGGGGTATTTTGGTCATTTTATAGCCAAAACAACTATGTCTTAAAGTCTCTCTCCTAGCCACTTCCCTTAATGGTTAACTGCCTATTTCCTTATTTAGCATTTGTGTGTAAATTGAGTATAGTTTCCTAATTGGGGACATGCAACTCGATTTAGAAAGGCCAGGCCATTATGACAAAGAATATCTTTAAGACAAGAATATTTATCCTAGCATCTAATGTCCAGATGGCATGTACTCTGCATGTGGATAAGGATGTGGGGCGTGTGGGAGAGAGTTTTTAGGAGAAGATAATTTATTGAATTTAAATTAAGAAGATAATGTAATTATCTTCAAGATAATTTAGAAGATGTTCAAGAAATAGACTCCTAATACAACTCGATATCTCCCTCTCCCTTATCCCTAGGATTTTCGGCTATATCCTGACCTATTCCACACAATCAGAGATTGAAGAGATACACACACCCATACACACACAGATACACGGCCAAGAGGAAAAAAAATAGGTAGAAAGAAAACCCATTTTTTTCTAAACCATTGATCAAGGAAGTGGAATAAGGGAGAAGACTTTGGGGTTCCTCGTGCGTGGAGGTGATACACGGCCTTGGGAGAATTTTTCCAGCAATTCCACAGTCTTCTAAACGTGTGTGTGTTGTGGATTGACGCCAAGACAGAGGTAAACTCATATACAATTGATTTCTAGTACAAGATAGCGATTTCGTTGTTGTTTTTAACATGATTTCGTGTATTCTTTCCGCTTGTGGATTATTGGATGCCATTTATTGTTTATGAACTCAATATAAATTGTAATTAAATGTTTAGTAGCCTTAGGATCCACACTCCTTCATCTAGATTATGGTGATTATTTGGCAGGGGATATTATGGGTCAAATTTGTCCTATGGCTTTGCCATAATCTGTAGAAATTCGCAGGGAGCTTTCATTGGTGGAAGAGCTATCAAGGACATCTGTCCTACAAGGGATCATGCAGAAATCCTCGCTTGTAATCTTGCCTATGACTTCATCAAGGTTTCTGACAACTCGGCCCCGATTGTCCTGCAAACCAACACTCCATCACTCACGGGCCAATCAAATTGTGACGGGCGGATCTCCTACATAGTTCACAATCTCAAGTCTTTCCTAACCTCCATGTCTGGCCACACCATCCGGCTCGTCTCTCGACACGCCAACAGTGCGACAATTGAGGTTGCATCAACAATTATAATACGAACCCTACTACTTGACTAGTATAGTAATATTCCTCAACCTCTATTAACTCGACTACTTACGGATACCGCCCCTTCAGGGATTGGTTAGATTGTATATTACCACTATGTACTCAGTTTTTGTATTTATATATATATATATATATATATATATATAGTGTGCCAATTTCCGACAAAAAAAATAGTACCAAATTTAGAAACATTCAGGGTATATAAATAAAAATAACAATCCATTTTTTTGGGGATAAAACTACAATATTCGAAAACAGTAGGGGGGTGTCGAAATCACCATCAGCCGATTCAGAAACACGTCTTCTCTTCTCTCGTGTCCAACCAGAGGCCAACCTCTTCTTCCTTCTCTTCTCTCTCAGGAAAAAAAGCCCTAACTCAAATTTTCCCCAAATTAAATTCCTTATAATTTAAATTAAATATTTCATTTTTTCTTCCTTAATCTCAAATTGCATAACCAAACGAAGGTTAGTACCCATTTCTATTCAATTCTTTATTTATTTATTTATATATACATGCGTTTTAGGAACACCTAAATTTACTTTTTAAAAAAAAAATTCTATTAGTTAATTAATTAATTAGTTACTAGTTAAGGTAAAATTACATAGGTACTTTGCTTAACTAAATTAACCGTAAATTGAATTATGATTCACATCAATTGCAGCTGATTTTAATTTTCTATATATATATATATATATATATATATATATATGTATATATATGCGTTTGTATGTGTGTAATTTGACATGTGAAATGGAGTGGTTGGTTAGATGGTAAGGTGGCTGAGTTATGATGCTATGAATTGTAGGGAGGTGAGGGAAAATGAGATAAATGTCGGGGCAGGTACCGAGCCGAGCGGGCAGTTCAATGTTGCCTGGGCAGCAGCAGCAGCAGCAGATGATGAATACGAATTATCCGGTGTCTAGCCAGATGCAGAATCCAGGTGTCCATCGAAGTATGGAACCTGAGCTTATGAAAGCACGCCGATTTATGTCAGAGAAAATGTAAGATTGTTTACGTTTTATTTTTACTTATTCTGTCTATATGGGGAAGCTACATTGTTGTCAGCATTTATGTAGCAGCACGTGTCTGATGGATCTTTTGATCTTTAACTTTAGGCGTATACTTGAATGATCTGATTGGGCATGTAAAGTATAAAACATGGGTTGTATCACATGAATTATATTCGATAACTAACTTCTTTGTTTGATGGAATTAATGCTCATTTGTCGTGCATGGAGAAAGTGTGGAGCTTTATTTCGGTTTATACGATTGTGTTGTTAACTTTATTGGTTCTTTTAGGCCTTATATATATATATATATATATTTCAAGTTTTCTTGTGTTCGCCCTTGCCTTATTAGGGTTATTTTGTGGAAGCATGAGGTTTTAAAGTGTTAGTTTGACTTGTTACATTGTATACGCTGCATCTTTCTATACATGGTTCTGAGTATCGACTCACCCACAAAGTCAGCCAAGTGAGAGACGCTTTTTGCCTTTTTGGATAAGTTTTGTATGATCCTAACAACCACTACAATGGAGATTTAAGGAAAGAGAAGAGAATGTGGAAGTTGAAAGATGATAAGGGCTGCAACGTAATCAATGCCATATGGCTGAAGCTCTTTGAGTATTAGACTGATGTGTGACTTCTAGTCTGATTGCTAGTAGGCAATGCTACAGCTCATAGACTTGGATTTTGCAATAAACAGTCAACCCTGGCAGTAAAAAGTGAACAAATAAAAACAAGACAATGATGTTTTTATCCTGAATAAGTTTAGAAAAAATTTAATACTCTCTTCTAGAATCTTCTTGTTGTTTTGGAATTCATATATATTAATAAGAAGTGAACTATACATTTTAAGAAGTATGGGATGACTATATTTATTGAACATCACTGCAATTTTGGATTCATTAATGATATCCTTGTGATTGTATATCTTTTGCCAATTTTATTAATAGAATACACAATTGTATAGGCAGGAAATTCTACATGCTTCATAAATAGGTGCACCTTCTTGGTGTTCAGCTCATATACATATCTTTTACCTATCAATTATATCTCGCTTCAGCTTCATTATTCAATGTTTCCTTGTTATGTATAACGTTTAGCTTGTCCATGATGCAGCTCCACTGTGAAGAAAGTATATTTGCTAAATTAAAGTGTTATGAATTAACTTTAGACGACTTTTGTAAACTCAAAGTTCTGCTAGAAATTTTTAAGAACTAATAATAGGTAAATCTGAAAGGAAACTAAGCTAAAGAAAGTAGAAGTAGGAGTCACTGCTAGAACTTTCCTGTGCATTTCACCTGAAGCATGGTTGCATAGCCCAATCTCAAGAAAGCTCTCATAGTTATGAGGACTGAATTCCTTTTACTGAAATCTAAGAAGTTGATACCTTTTTTATGTAGTCAAACAAATTCTGTTCCTCTTAGGATTTAGAAGACCCTACATAAAATTCTGATTTCTACAAGGGTTCGGAAATAGACCTAAGACTCCGAACACATAAGACTCTACTAGAAATTACAGGAATTCTTGAAATTACACAATTCTCTAGACTAGGAGAAAACCTAAAGGGTAACCTTGTGCATGAAGCTCCCGCTATGCACGTAGAAGACTGAAAAGGTCAAAAACTGGATTCTTGAAAAGAGTACTGCACGCAAAGGCGGACAACTTCCCAATTTTTTTTTCTCATTTTTATGGACTGCATAAGTGCCAAAACTATAAGATTGATGAAGACATATGATCTTTTGATGGTAGTCATCATTTAAAATGGATAATTATAGATATTTATGTAGGTCAATGCATGATTGACAATAAGTATCTAAGTTTTTTGAAGAGATCCTTGAGAAACAAGCTTAGTGGGTTATAAAAAATTGAAACCTACAACACAAATCTTTATTATCACATTTCCAAGTTGTTGAATTAGTTGAAGGCTGAGAGTTCCCCTTGCCCCCACCCTCCTCTGAAAAGAAAAGGAAACCCATGTGGCATAGAAAAAGTAATGAACTTTGATGGTCGCCTGGTTTATACTCTTTGTCTGCATCTTGTGTACTGGGTTTCTACAAAATGCATGAAAGATTTGAATTATTCTGACACCTTTCTTTAAGAGATTTGCTGCTTACCTCATACAATGGGTCCATTATTACTCTTTTAGATATGTGTTCTACATTATTGAATTCATAAACTTAAGACCTGATTCTGGCATCACATGCTACCAAGAACATCATGAATTCTTTGATAAAAGAGATGATCTCGGAAGGAGCAATCTGACGAGTCATATTGAAACTTTTGTTGGGTATCCCTGGATAATTTCAGCAAATGAATAGTTTATAGCATACAATCTTCCTTGCATATTTCTGGTTTACTTCAAAATGAAAGCTGTCATTAGAATGTTTATTTCTCCTTTTATTTTTTATTTTTTATTTTTTTGGGGAGGGGGCAGTGGGTGGATTGCTGGAGGAGTGGGTGGGGTTTCAGATTACTTTTAACAACTTAGTGGGAGAACCTTCCCAATATTTTCTTTCTTATATACCTGTGACTTTCTATAGCAACCAACATAATGAATTATCTGTTATTTTTCTACTCCAGCTATGAGTTCTTTATGCGGCGGCAGCAACAAGCTCATGAAATACCCCAGAGGAAGATGTTAGAAATAGTAAAAAAGTTGGAAGAGGGCCTATTCAAGAGAGCTGCAACAAAGGTTTCTCTTACATGCATTGATATCTTTTTACATGATTGTTTTATAACATCTATCTCATCATCCTTGGTCAAGTAACGTTTGGACAACGTTCATCTCAAATATAGTCACAAAGCAAGATGAGGTTCTATTTTTTTTCTTACTTCATGTCAGGAAAAATGTTTTGGGGTTCTATTGGTTCTTCATGGAAATACTATTCTCTATGCTTTGTTAGCTTATTCGTACATGAATGTGTTCCTATCATTGCTTAATATTTTCTCTTTTTTTGCATTCTTGTGTGGTTAGGAGGAGTATATAAACCTGGCCACCTTGGAGAGTCGTTTACATGCTTTAATTAGACCGCCGCCTCTGAGTAATCATAACCAACAGTATTCACATGTTAATTCCTCTTCTTCTATTGGTACAATGATTCCAACCCCTGGCATGCCTCAAAGTGGGAATTCGAGCCTGATGACAACATCATCAGTTGATAATTCCATTGTTGTCAGCAATAGTAGCAATGGCGGTGCATCCTCCATGGTTACTTCTGGAAACTTCTTGCCTACTGCTAATGGGCCAGCTGCAGGTGTAAATGGTAGTTCATTGAATCCATCTGATGGTAATTTAAGGCTCACAATGTTTAGAAATGATTGAAGTTGTCAACCCATCTTTTTTCTGAAAATGTGATAGAGCTGATCTTTTGCAGAACCCTTCTCTAATGGGTATCAACAACTACCTTCTAGTTTTTCTACTGGTGCTGGTGGAGATAACATTGTCACTTCCATGGGTGTAGAGAGAATGACCACGCAAATGATTCCCACCCCTGGATTGAATAATGCAAGTAATGACAATACAAAAAAAAACAGTAATAATCTGTCATATCCGTCTAATAATGTTGGTGGATATTCAAGTGTGGAGTCTGCAATGGAATCCCAGCCACTACAGCAAAAGCCGCATGCTGGTAGACAGAACAGCCGTATACTGCATAATCTTGGCACCCATATGGGTGGTGGAGTCAGGTCCAGTTTGCAGCAGACGCCCTATGGGTTTTCAAATGGAGCTCCAAATGGTGGGGTAGGGATCATTAGAAACAATTTGCAGCTGGTAAATGGCCCTGGAACCTCTGAAGGATATTTGACATCAACCATGTATGGCAACTCCCCCAAACAATTGGATCAACATCGACGACCACAGCTGCAGGGTGCTCTCTCTCTCTGTGTGTCTCTGTGTGTGTGTGTGTGTGTGTGTGTGTGTGTGTGTGTTGTGTCTCCCCTTCTCTCCCTTTTTTGATTTGTGTCTGTGTTTGTATCCCCCCTCCCTTCCGAAAGAAGAAAAGGATGCAACACACTCTTACATATTCAACAACCCCTCCACCTTGTTTGTTTTCTTTGTGACAGTATCTTTACAATTAATAATTCATGCAGGTGATGGGTATGGGATGCCAACTGCTGACTCCTCAGGATCTGGAAATTTATATGTTCCTGTAACATCCATGAGCTCGATGACTAATAATCAAAACTTCAATGCTGTAACGTTGCAGCCAATCTCCAAAGCAAACACTCCTTTGGTGACAAATCCGTCGAATTTGCATACTGCTCAACAGGTAACTAAATTAAAACCTCAGTCAGTTGATCAGTCGGAGAAACTGAGCTTTCTATCTCAAAATTCATTCTCGGATAACCTTGTACAATCTCATCAGCATCAACAATTTCAACAGCAGTCTCATCAATTTCAGCAACAACAATTTCTTCAACATCACAACCAACAAAATCAGCAAAATCAACATCACCAGCTCTTGGTTAAGAATAAGGCTTTTGGTCAATCTCAGCAGTCATCTCATCTTGACGTTCAAGTAAAATCTGAGCCTGAGATGGCGCTTCATGATGAAGCTCTGCACTCTCAAGCTTCTGAGCAATTCCAATTTTCTGATACACAGGATCAATTCTCTCAGAATTCTGTGGAAGACCATTCTAGAAGCAGCCAGTTGCTCTCTCTTCCATCTGGCCCGCAGAATTCCTGTTCACCACTAGCTCAAACTACACAACAAATGCAGCAGTTATTGCATCAAAATCATCTTCTTGCGGACTCTCAAAATGATTTTAGCTGTCTTCCTGGTGGTGTCCAATCAGATGCAAATATGCAGGGCCAGTGGTATCCCAAGTCACAAGATGGATCTCAGATACCAGTGAACTTCCCAAGTGAGCCGATTGTGCAACAGGAATTTCGTCAGAGAATAACAGGGCAAGATGAGGCCCAGAAAAATAATTTATTATCAGATGCTTCTATTAATGGTCAATCTGTTGCAACTCGATCAGAAGAGCCATTGAATCTAAATGGTGCTGTGTCCAGATCAATTAATCTCAATCGTGAGCGCCAGTTCAGAAATCAGCAGACGAGGTTATTGTTTTTGCGCCATGCTCGTCGATGTCCAGCTCCAGAAGGGAAATGTCCAGATCCTAATTGCATAACTGTCCAAAAGCTACTGAAACATATGGAACAGTGCAATGTATTTGAATGTCTATACCCACGCTGCCGTGCGACAAAGGTATTAATTAACCATCATAGGTGTTGTAGGGATGCAAGCTGCCCAGTTTGTATTCCGGTTAAGAATTTTGTAGCAGCACAACTGAAGGCATACTCTCGTCCTGATATTAGATCTCCATTGCCAAGCTCAGTCAGTGGATCTTGTAAACCCAAAGCTACTGGTGAAGTTGCAAGTAGGCCAACTTTAAAGACTAGTCCAGGAATTGATGACACTACTGAAGGTTTAGAACCTTCTATTAAACGCTTGAAGATTGTGCAATCCTCGCAACCGGTTGTCTCTGTAACTGAGACAACGGCAGAACCAGTCCCTATTGCTAGCATACCTCGTGTTCAGCAAGAGGCACTACTTGCTGAACAACATTGTAATACTGATATGCCATCGAAGTCTGAAGTTACGGAAGTAAAGATGGAATTTCCTTCTAATGTTGGGGAAGGGAGTCCAAATGCTATTGAGATGAAGAAGGACAACATGGATGGTTCCTGCACACGAAGACCTGATGGTGATCCCTGTATGCTGAAAAATCCTGCTGGTTTTACAAAACAGGAAAGTGTTAAGGTTGAGAAGGAAGTTGGCGAGGCTAAACAGGAAAATATGCCAATGCCTTCTGAACTTCCAAGTGGATCTAAGTCTGGGAAACCAACAATAAAGGGAGTATCATTGACTGAGCTATTCACCCCGGAGCAAGTTCGGGAACATATTAGAGGCCTCAGGCGGTGGGTTGGCCAGGTCAGTTTAAATGTGCTATTAATCTTCTAAGACCATTTTAAATTTACTGTCATAATTTTCCCAATTGCCAGCAAATGAACTCCAATTCTAGATATTTGTTCATGAAAATGGGTGTTTATAAAATCAAAGATGCTACCTGCTATGACTTGAAGATAAGTCTATTTCATGGTTGCAAAATTCTTTCACACTAATCAAGATACGATATGCCATAGTTTCTTAGTTCAAGACAACCAAAATAAACTGGAAGTAGATATATTCTTTACCTAATGCATCAGTGTGCAATTTCTTGATGCAAGTCTCAGTCTGGAACTGAATATCATTTGCCAGTTTTTGTTGCGTTTTAGTATTACTTCACTTGCATTTCATATTCTGAGTATTTTTTTTTTCTTTTCTACATAGTCTGGAACCTGCATATGTTCTTGTGCAAAGAGGAACATGAGATGATCACTCTCCCTAGGTGCCCATATATAGAAGTCCATTACTAATAGGGAAAAGAAGAAATTCTAATCAGTAGGTGTTTTATAGAGATATGCAACAACTTATTTCATGACCTTCAGTGTTGCAGTTATAGACAGCACTGGATAACTGGCAAGGAATCAGAATAATGTTAAGAAATTCAGCATCTAACGTTTTAGTGTGGGAAGGAGCTAGAGGAGTTAGCATATGGTGATATATGAAGCTAGGAAGTTAGTGAGTTTACTTTTGCTATTGTTATAGGTTTAGTCCTTTGCTGCACCAGTAAGTAACTTAATTGCACTACCACCCATTTGCTTGATATATGTGCCATAAGAATGTCCAAGTAGGTGGTTGAGGAATCAGATACCTTCAGTGTTCAAGTAGAGTTTGCTTGGCAAATGGCTTTGGCAATTTGTTATTGAAGAAGAGGTAAAGGTCTTATCACAAGGCTTTCCACTAATAGCAGGGTTTGGGAAGGGTAGATTTGTGCAGCCTTACAAGACCAATGAAGCAGAGTGAAAGTGCTAGGAGAATGTTTCCAAGAAATTAAACACCAAGAAGTGAACAAGTGAGACTTGACATCACACCAAGCAAGACCAATGGAAAAGAGCGAAATTGGAGGAAATTAATCATTTAGACATAGTACTGAAAGTGGTTGGTCAAGAAAGATGTGAGATCTTAGATCTAAATGCTTGGAGAGTACTAGAAAGGGTTGTCAGAAGCATGCCGATTTTATACATTTTAAGGTGGGAGATAGTAGGTGTTGATATTGTTGATTTTCGGACAGCTCATTCTCCTTTTGAAATATATTTAGGTGATGGCAGGAACACACCAATATTATAGTGTTGTCCTTTTCATGTGGAATACAAATGAAAGGAAGTTCGCATATGAGCTTGATTTTCTTGTGCTTTTGCTGGCTGACGTAGATGTTTGACTTTGTAAATCCGAGTTAAATTAGTCTTTTTTAAGCATATTAATTAACTGTTGAGTTTCATCCCCTGACTTGTAAAATCAGCGGGCATTGCCTGGTTTATGTCTCAGTCAAAATGCTGTTTCCATCATCCTGTAGGATAAGAATATTTCTTATATGCATTTGCAAAGTGTCTAATTTACCATTCTTGTGTTAGAAGGGGATCCTTGGCACAATAGTAAAGTCAACCTTGTGTGACCTAGAGCTCAGGGGCTTAAGTCGTGGAAACCACCTCTTGCAAAAGTGCAAGATAAGGCTGCAAATAATAGATCCCAAAGTGGATCCGACCTTCCTAGACCCCTAGCTTAGCAAGGGCGTTGTGAACTGAGTTGCCCTTTTACAGTTCTTCTGTTAGACAGTGAAAAGGAAACTCTTTTCTGCTTTTAGGTCCAGACGCTTTGGAAGTTTCTCTTACCGATCAAAATAATTAATAGAAAGATAGAAGCATGGGCAAAAGTGTTCAGAAGTCCTCGTATCGAAGTCCGGTAAACTTAGCAATTTGTCATAAAATATCAGAGGGTGAATTAGAATTTTCAGGGAATTGTTTTATTTTATCTCTTTTCGAGTTGTCCATAATATTTTCTTTTGTTTTTGTTTTCTTGATAAGTCCAATTGACCATTATGGAGAGAATCCAAAGAAGTATTTTGTTGGGGCTCAACTTGATATTGTTTCCTTATAAGGAAATGCTAATTATTCAAACAGAAGGGGGAAGGCTGAACTCTGTTTCACAGTGGTGGCTTTGTGTCCCTGTTTATGTAAATTCCTTCAAGGAAACTTATTGGGAGCTAAAACAGAGAAAATCCAAGTGGAATTTGTTGCAATACAAACCATCAAGATTTTATTCAAACACAAGAAAATAATGTTTATGTGGCTATTCCAGCTGAGAACGGACAACATTTAAATTATGTGGAGTTAAGATCATACTCGGCAACTAAATTATGTGGAGTGAAGATCATACTCAATAGATCAATGGTCGTGGTGACTGTTTTTATCATTGACCTTTAATCTACAGGAGGTCAAACTTTTTATTGTTATGTTCAGTTGTAGTCTGAATTGATTTTAGATGACGAGAATCACACTTACATATTACTTTGAGCGAGAGAAAACAGAAAATTTACTCATCTATGCAGTTATACTACTTTGCCCATTTCCGCCCAGAGAAATGAATGAAATGAAGTTTGCATCTCAATGTGTTTCTTGTGTGCTTTTGTACTCCATCTGAACAACTTATTGTTCTGAAACAGTTTACTTGGTTGAGCATGTAAATATATTTGACATTGTGCCGCAGTTAATTTAGTTTGCTGAAGCTTATTAATGGCTATTTGGTCTCTCTATGTAACTAATCAGCTTTAACTTCATTATGTCTACCTTGTAATGCTTCTGTGGATAATCCAATATGTTAACATCTGTTCGATGTGTTCAGGTTTCTATATTCTACCACTACTTGATGATGAATACTTACTCTGGGTTCCCTTTTTTCCCCTTCTTTTTCCCTCTTCTACAGAGCAAAGCGAAAGCAGAAAAGAATCAAGCAATGGAGCACTCAATGAGTGAAAATTCTTGTCAGTTGTGTGCAGTTGAGAAGCT
The DNA here is from genome assembly GCA_037974665.1 of Ehretia macrophylla. Lineage (NCBI taxonomy): Eukaryota > Viridiplantae > Streptophyta > Magnoliopsida > Boraginales > Ehretiaceae > Ehretia > Ehretia macrophylla. The sequence continues at coordinate 5,560,293 of CM075777.1, read as the reverse complement.
CACATTTGAACCACCCCCTGTTTATTGTTCAACATGCGGCGCTCGGATTAAAAGAAATGCAATGTACTATACAATTGGTGCTGGTGATACTCGACATTATTTTTGCATTCCATGCTACAATGAGGCTCGTGGAGAAACCATTCAAGTTGATGGAACTACTATTTCAAAGGCAAGACTGGAGAAGAAGAAAAATGATGAGGAGACTGAAGAATGGGTATGCCCATGTTATCATAACTAACTTCTCCAAAATATGTTCTCCTTCAAATTGTAGAATTCTAAGATATCTACCTTTTATGTTATGCCCAGTGGGTGCAATGCGATAAGTGTGAAGCTTGGCAACACCAAATTTGTGCATTATTTAATGGTAGAAGAAATGATGGTGGGCAAGCTGAGTATACCTGTCCAAATTGCTACATAGAAGAAGTTGAAAGAGGGGAACGAATGCCCTTGCCGCAGAGTGCTGTTCTTGGAGCAGTAGATCTGCCCAAGACAATTCTTAGCGACCATATTGAGCAGCGATTAGCTTGGAAACTAAAGCAGGAAAGACAAGACCGAGCAAGACTTCAAGGAAAAAGTTATGATGAGGTGACTAAAGTTGCTTTGCCATGTGTTTGTATATAGGATGATAGTTGATGTCTGCAGATTGATTGCTCTACACAAAATTGAGGGCCATCTTAGTATTCCTTGCCAAAAATAATCATACAGCATCCCCTTTCAGCTTTCCATTTTAATTTGTGCTTCTTTTGCACTTTGTCTTCCCAAGGTAGTACTGTTACTGTGAGTTTTATTTCCGATTGAGAATTGGTGTGTGGGACTAGTATGGACTACCTAGTAGAGTTTGTTACTCATTTAATGCGGCTGGCCTGATAGCATCAAATTGACTAGTTGACCAATGTTAACTTCTTTCTCATTTGCCATCAATGCTTTGAATAAATAACCGATTTTTAATGTGCTTCTAGATTAGATCATTTCCCATGCGCTTAATAATTCTACATTACTGTGTCTATATCTATTGTGGACTTCACTAAAATCCCATATCTTGAATTGTTATCTCATTTTATTGTGTTGGAAAGAATATCTCTCTTGTAATTAATAGCTTCCATATAAGAAACTTTCCTAATCTAGTGATTCAATTAGGCTATATGATTATGAGCTTTATTTGACATGGTTTAGGCTATCTAGACTTGGGCAATACAAAAGTTAGTTTCCTTATTAGACTAAGTTTTAGGTTTTCTTATTAGATCATGTTCCTAATTTGTCTAGTTATGAGGACTATAAATAGGCACTAACCTTTAGGGGTAGCTTAACTGGTAAAGATCCTGGGGGTGTACCCAGAGGTCGCCAGTTCGTGTCCCCTCAGGGTTACTGAAGGTTTACCCGGCCATTAACTTTAGGACTCCGTGGGATTAGTCGGACAAAACTCGGATACCCATGGATTTAAAAAAAATAAAAAATAAAAAATAAAAAATAAAAAATAAAAAATAAAATAAATACGCACTCCCATAATGTATATCTTAACACCAAGATTTCATCATGTAGTCATTATGATTCTCTCTCTTCTAGAGCCACCGTTGGTGGTAGTTCTTATTGTCTTCAATATATATATATTAGATTATGTTCCTAATTTGTCTACTTATGAGGCCTATAAATAGCCACTCTTATAGTGTATTTCTTAACACCCATATTTCATCAATGTAGTCATTATCTTTCCCTCTTTTCTAGAGCCACCGTTGGTGGTGGCTCGTATTCTCTTCAATATACATATATTTTCTTTCCATGGTTTCTGTTTTCTTTTTCTTTCAACATATTGTTACCCAATATGCTCCAAATTGTTTAACTCAGGTGGCCTTGATGAGCATACCATATTTATTTTTGTTTGAGGGAGGTTTTCATTTTCTTATCTTTCTATTATTCTGGTAAAAGAATGGTTCTCACTCAAAAGTTTATAACCATTTACCCTTCTAATTTCATTGCCAGGTTCCAGAAGCAGAAGGACTTGTTGTGCGAGTTGTCTCATCTGTGGACAAAAAGTTGGAAGTAAAACCACGGTTTCTTGAGATTTTTAAAGAAGAAAATTACCCCTCAGAATTTCCTTACAAGTCTAAGGTATACTGAATGTAGGTTTACTTCGAGGTTGCATTTGTAGTTACAAAGGCTGAGCTTAACCATGGACTATTATTGGTAATAGAGTTTGATCTTGGTTGGATAAAATTTGGAATCATATAAGCTAGAATTCTTTTTTATATTGTTTACATATTAGCTTCATATTGTTGGTGGACATGGCGGACATTTGATATTCATGTAAATGTAAACTATTCAATAGGTATCAAGCATCCCAGCCTTAGCATGAAATTGATCTATCCTTATTCGCAAAGTTTAGATCCAAATACTTTTTTGTTTGGTTGGCATAGCATTTGTAATTTGTCATACTGGAACAGTTTGAACCATAAACTGAAAGTCGCTTCTTCCAGGTATTGTTGTTGTTCCAGAAAATTGAAGGTGTGGAAGTATGCCTATTTGGCATGTATGTTCAAGAATTTGGATCAGAATGCCAGCAACCAAATCATCGCCGTGTTTATCTCTCTTATCTTGATTCCGTCAAGTATTTTAGACCGGAGATCAAAGCAGTAACCGGAGAGGCTCTCCGTACATATGTATACCATGAAATTTTGGCAAGTTCTATATCTTACTGGCTAATTAATTCTTGTAGACTGTCATTTGCCTTCACTATGCATTACATATGATTAATTTTTTTGTTCTCTCACCAGATTGGATATCTTGAATATTGCAAAATGCGTGGTTTTACAAGTTGCTATATATGGGCTTGCCCTCCATTAAAGGGTGAAGACTATATCTTATATTGCCACCCAGAAATTCAGAAGACCCCAAAGTCTGATAAACTTAGAGATTGGTGAGCTTCATGGTCATCTGACTTGAAATTGCTTTTTGTACATCTGGTAAAGAACATCCTAATTTTTTGTTATGACTTATTTTGCCTTGGATTTGATGATCTTCTACATTCAGGTACTTATCAATGCTAAGAAAAGCTACAAAGGAAAATATAGTTGTTGAGCTCACGAATTTCTATGACCATTTCTTCGTGTCCACTGGTGAATGTAAAGCTAAGGTAACTGCAGCCAGACTACCTTACTTTGATGGAGACTATTGGCCTGGTGCTGCAGAGGATATGATCTATCAGCTTCAACAAGAAGAAGAAGGGAGGAAACAGCATAAGAAGGGAACTTTTAAGAAAAGCATAACAAAAAGAGCACTTAAAGCATCTGGTCAAACTGATCTTTCTGGTAATGCCTCGAAAGATCTACTACTCATGCATAAGGTATATACCACTTATACAATCTCCTTTACCAGTTCAATTTCTGATATCTTTCATTGTCAAATTTTAATGACGTTAATATTTTGAACAAGAATAGTGAGCAATTAATATCAGTTACTACTTGTGTTTATATGTGTATTTCGCTGCTTTTCCCATTCAATGTCTTTGGAATTCAACTTGCATGATTTTTTAATATGATTTAATCCAGGCTACGATAACTTTCAGAGATGAACGCTGGGTCATTCAATGGTCAGACTTAACAATTTTATGATTTATGTTTCGAATTTATATGTTACTGTGTTGCCATTCTAGTTTTTTGTCAAGTCAATGCTTCTATGTTGTTGTTCTATTTCGTTCCCAACTTAATGTCTCAAACATAACTTGAGGTAGTGTGCCATATTATGAGATCTTTGTTTAAAGAGTTTAATTATTCCTACTCTTCTGTAGGTGCGTGAGTAATTTCTCCCTCTTTCATCTTCTGTTAGTGACACCTTGTTTCTGGAAATTGTTGCTGCTGATTCTTGTTATTTATTTTTAATCTTTTCTTGCATTCTTACAAGATGCCATTTTTTGTGTAGCTTGGTGAAACAATAAGCCCGATGAAGGAGGATTTTATCATGGTTCACTTGCAGTATGCATGCACTCATTGTTGTATATTAATGGTGTCTGGAAATCGTTGGGTCTGCAACCTTTGCAAAAACTTTCAACTTTGTGACAAGTAAGAATTTTTCTTTCTTTCTTAGATTCTTGTTCTGTAGCTTTTCATATCTTTTCTTGCTTTATATATATATTAGCAAATCATGGTAGTTGATCCCTGAAGAAAGTTGAAAGCAAGCTAGAGATAGAGAGCATTTGAGAGAGAAATGTTTCAGAATTTTATTGCTTGAAAATGAATCTGTGTACAAGTACATGTATTTATAAAGAAACTTCTATGCTATCTTCTAGAACTAATTTACAGCTGTTAAGTTAGTTTTGTAACTAACTTAAACAACTGTCATTCTAACTACTTCATTGACTTGTTGATCAAGTAGTGTGTTGGAAGTGCTAACCTCCTGAGGTGTTTTGTGACAACTTAGGAGGTCTCTGTTGAGCTCCTGAAGGAGTGTTCTGAGCACTATCCTTATCATCCCTCTTCAAACTGATGATGGCTGTAGCCAGAGGCATGAGCTTGTAGAACTGAGCTTTAGATAAAGACTTGGTAAAGATGTCTGCAATTGTTCAACTGAGGTGATATGAGACACCGTTGGAGCTTGAGAGACCACTTGTTCCCTTACAAAATAATAATCAATCTCTATATGTTTAGTTCTCCCATGAAAAACAGGGTTGGTTCCAAGTGTAAGGGAAAATTGATTGTCACAATATAGAGTGGGAGTAGAGGGAGACAGGTGCAGATCTCTGAACAAGTAGGATAACCATTTTAATTCAGCTGTTGTTTGGGCCATAGATCTATACTATGCTTCTGTAGAGGATCTGGTTACAGTAAGATGCTTTTTGGAGCACCAAGATATTAGATTATACCCTAAATAGATGCAATAGCCTATTGTAGATTTCCTATCTGTAGCATCACTAGCCCAAGTCTGAATCAGAAAATGCTATCAGGTTGAGTGAACCAGGCTTGAAAGAGAGTCCTTGAGAAATAGTGCTTTTAACATATCTGAGTGTCTTCTTAAGAGAGTTGTAGTGACCTTTAGTAGGAATGTGCATATGCTGGCATATAATATTAACAACATACTGCAGATCTGGTCCTGTGATAGTGAGGTATTGAAGGCTCCCACAATACTTCTAGAGTGGGAGGGATTAGAATATGGTAGGAGATAGGATTGGGGCTGGGTAGTTGATTTGGAGAAGGTAGGAGTAGGGGAGGGGTTGGGGGCGGAGGGTGATGACAACGCTCTTGGTGATAACCCTTGGCCACTAGCCTGTCCTTGTATCTTGCTACATAGCCATTGGCATGCTTCTTAATCCTATAGACCCACTTCCAACCTACAGGTTGTCTAGAGGGAAGTAAGGGAACTAGAGTCTAGGTTTATTGGTGTTGAAGTGCTTGGTATTATTCATTCATTACAGAAAGCCAAGCACTGTAGGAGGCATCCTCTTTGTATGTTGCAAGTTCATGGAGTGGTGGAGTAGTGATGAGAGAGTAGAGGTTATAGAGAGGAAGGGGAAGACAACCTGTCTTGGATCTAGTGAGCATGGGATGAAGGGAAGTGGGGGGGAGGGGAGGGAAGGAGAGGAAGAGTTAGAAGGGGAGGACGAGGAAGAGGGAGTGTCTGAAGATGGATTTGAAGAAGGGTGAGTTGTGGGGGTTGAAGTGGCACTAGAGGAAGTGGAGTTCTGAGACTGAGTGGGAGATGTAGGGGAAGATTGAGGAGAATGAGAGTGGTGAGACTGAGAGAGAGTATGGGCAGGGGAAGACTGAGAGGAAGTTGAGGTCCGAGGTGAGAGGAATGATGAGCAAGGGAGGTGGGGGAAGGCTGAGAGGAAGCAGAGACTAGAGATGATAGTTGCTAGTGAGATGGGGAGACTGGAGAGGAAGATGGTAAAGGAACATCAGGGGAAGGAGTAGGAGTATGGGGAGCAAGGAAGAGAAGGAATAACTGAGAAGTTGTGAAGTCTGTAGAGGTATAAGAGGTTGGATATGGGAAGAGGTGTTCAATAAATCTAACATGCTTGGAGATATATAGTCTATTGGATGTGAAATCAAGGCATTTGTAGCCTTTGGTGTTAGGGCAATAGCCTAGAAAGATTCAAGGCTTAGATCTTGCCTCAAGTTTGTCTATTGAATAGGATCTAAGACAAGGAAAGCATAGACATCCAAAAGCTTTTAAGTGGGAGTAGTCAGGTTTTGTAGAAAAGAGATACTCAAAAGGGGATTTATTGTGTAAAGTGGGGGTGGGTAGTCTATTTGTAAGATATTTGGTTGCGCTATGGCTTCTTGCCAAAATTTGGAAGGAAGATGAGTTTGTTATAACAGTGTTAGGGCTGTTTCAACAAGGTGCATATGCTTTCTTTTTGACTTTCCATTTTGTTCAGGGGTATGGGGACATGAGGTTTGTTGGATAGTACCTAAAGACTGAAGATAGGAGCTGAACTGATTATTGACAAATTCCTTGCCATTTTTAGTTCTAAGCACCTGAATTTTAGAGTTAAATTGTGTATGTACCATTGCAGTGAAGTTTATATATGTAGAGTAGGCTTTAGATTTTTGTTTGAAAGGGTAAATCCGAGTTTATTTAGTGCAATCATCTTGAATTACAATGTAGTACCTGTAATTCATACAAGAATTTAAGGGGAAGGGCCCCATACATGTGAATAGACTAATTGAAAGCTAGAAGTAGTGGGAGTACTAGAAACAGGAAAAGAGAGTCTATGAGATTTAGCTACTAAACATGACTGATCAGAAGAGTATAGTTGAGTTTTACATCAAGAAAAGAAGATAGAATTTGGGAAGCATTCCTTGAGGGATGACCCAATCTGAAATGCCAAGAGTGTTGCAGGTGGAAATGCCTTTGTAGAGGTGCAAGAATGAACTGTTGGAAGTGGAGCAGATGTAGGGATGGCAACGGATATCTGTTCTATCCGAAACCGGCGGTTACAAATCCGATAACAAAAACCGATGGGGAATCCGTTAGGGTTTGGATTTTATAACTGAAAACCGACGGATAAACCGATAAATTTTGGTTTTTTACGTTAAAAAAAACCGAAACCCGAAAACCAATAATTAATATATATATATATATATATATATATATATATATATATATATATATATTTAATGGACTATTTTAGTAGTACTACTAATAATATATTATGTATACATACACTATAATATAATATAGTACCTATCTCCTTTTTACTTTTTAACTTTTCCGTTTCACCTTTTTACTTTTTCTTTCTTACCTTCTCTCTCTTTCTTTTCACTCTCAGACTACTTTCTCATTTCTTCATCTCATGTATTAGCCCTAACCCTCATTTGTTCCTTTCTTTCTTCACTCTCTACAGCAAGGCAACGGTCTCCAACTTATTTCTTTCTCTATTTTTTTCCAGCTCCCCTTTCTTCATTCTTCTTTCTTTTGTGTTCTTTGCTTTTCTCTTCCCTCCAGAGCATCGTGTTACAAAGAAGTTGGGGAATATAAGAAAGTCGTGGCAGACTGTTCAATGGTACTGTAATATATTTATTTTTATAATTTAAAGCATTGAGATTATTTCTTAAATTGTAGATGCTCATACCAAAACTAATATCAAAAGAATGCTATTACGATTAGCTTGTTATTTACCTTGAAGTTGATTATACAATGATCTTATTATTCTCCTTAAACTGAGTTACTTTGAATTGTCACTTGCAATTGTGGGTTTAGATTACGTAAAGACTCCTTAAAACAGGTCTCATACATATATTATAACCATGTTGCAGATTTTTTGTCTTCATTTAGATGCATTTTTCAATAGTTTAGATTTTTTGAGGGATGAATACTTATTATAGGCAAATTTTCAATGATTATGTGGTCTTATTTTGAATTTAATTGTTTATGACTTTTAATTCATTTTCTTTTTTTATTTTTTTACATTTAAATTGAAATTTTCTTACTTTCAAGTTACATTCCATTTAAATTTTTTTTTTTTTATCAATTTTATTAAATTATCAGATTCGGTTTCAGTTAACCACGGGTTTTTTAAACTTATCGGTTTCGGTTTTGGTTGGTGATTTTTAAACCCATCTGGTTTCGGTTTCGGTCTGTTCAATTTTCGTGGTTAACCGACCCGTTGCCATCCCTAAGCAGATGGTGGAGACTGAGGAAGGAAAGGGGTAAAGACCCTTATCACAGGGGCTCTTGAACTTGAGTTGTTAAGTAGAATTGTCCAGGTTTTTCACCTCCTTAGAATAGAAAACCATAGTATAATTATTGTCTTTGGTTAGTTTATAGACACAAAGGAGTTTAGAAGAGATTTGAGGGACATAGAATACACTAGAAAGATGTAAGGAAGAAGAGGGAGTATAGAGACTACCAGATCCTATGCTGTTAATAGGTAGAGCATGCCCATTTCCAACTGAGACAGAGTTAGAGCCAAGATAAAGCTGATAGGTGGAAAGTTGACTTGGATCATTAGTCACATGAGTCTTAGCACCATAATCTAGATACCAGGGGTAGGAGGAGTCTGAATTAGAGCCAGTTTGTGAGGAATCACATCCCACATCGGAGGGCTTGGAGCTGGGCCAACTGAATATAAAGGGCGAAGCCTTCGTATTCGTGCAGAGGCCTTTTCACGTGCAGTGCGTGCGTGGGAGACAAAACCGTGACGGGTATGGGCCCCAGAGCGGACAAAATTTGCATAGTGCTCTGTCCATGCCCGTACGCTGTGGCCTCGGTGCACGCTCGTACCGTTAAGGGCGAGGTGTATCCTGCAGGCGCGGGTGCGTTGGTGTTGGGTCGTTACAAATGGTATCAGAGCCTACCGGGGTGACCCGGCGTTGTGACGTTAGCCCGCGAGGGCGCGTGCCTCCTAAGGGGGGTGGAGTGTGGCGCTCCCACATCGAAAAATTAGGAAGTGATGCAGCTGTATATAAGGGGGCGACTCCTTGTATAAGCCACAAGGCCTTTTCACGTGGGAGACCACGTGAGGAACAAAACCGTGAGAGTATTGGTTCCCTTCGGGGCTTGCTCAAAGCGGACAATATTGTGGTAGTGACGGACTCGTGCCCGTAACTAAACCGTGGCGGGTCGTTACAAATGGTATCAGAGCCGACCTTCCTTTGTGCCGTTAGCCCGCGAGGGCGCGGGCCTCCTTAAGGGGAGGTGAATGTGAGGAATTACATCCCACATCGGAGGGCTTGGAGCTGGGCCAACTGAATATAAGGGCGTAGCCTTCGTATTCGTGCAGAGGCCTTTTCACGTGCAGTGCGTGCGTGGGAGACAAAACCGTGAGGGGTATGGGCTCCAGAACGGACAAAATCTGCATAGTGCGCTGTCCATGCCCGTACGCTGTGGCCTCGGTGCACGCTCGTACCGTTAAGGGTGAGGTGTATCCTGCAGGCGCGGGTGCGTTGGTGTGGGGCGTTACACAGTTGAGCAGAGAAGACTTATTTGTCAGATTTGGGAGCATAGTAGTTGGTGGTATCCAACCTATGGCAACATTCCAAGGCAGAATGGTTTCTTTCCCTACAAATTTGACAAGACAAGGGAGGGTCAGAGGATGCGGAAGGAGGAGCAGAAAGATTTTGAGGCTGAGAGGGGCCTTGCTGATTGTAATTGCCTCTGCCTGAACCCCTCTATCCTCTTCCACCTCTGTTATTGGATTGCCTGCCTCTACCTCTGTTGGAGGATCCCCTGAAACCACCTTTGCTGGTGTAGAGAGCTGAGTGAATGTCTGTGGATGAAGTGTTTGAAAGAGATAGGGACTTTGCTAGTTGCAGATGCAACTCTTCTGAGAGGAGGCTGAACAAGGTAAGAGTGGTGATAGGTTCAGGCCTAACCCTTACAAATGCCTTGAAGGGCTCATATTCAGAGGGCAAGCCCTTGAGGATGTAGAGGATGAGGTCTTCATCCTTGATAGATTCACCAACAGAGGCTGGATTATCACTAAGGGCTTTGAAATTGTCTAGATAGGACTGTATGGATTAATTTTTTTGGTGAATTATGTAGAGCTGCATCTTCAATTGATGAATATGGGACCTACCAAGAGAGTTGAACCTCTGTTCTAGAGAGTGCCATATAGAGGTGGCTGTAGGAAGATGCAACACTTAAAGAAAGAACTTCTTGTGTGATTGAGGCAAAGAGACAGGTTTTTAGATGATCCATTGTCAACCAAGAGGTATAGGCTGGATTAATGGAAGTTTTGCCATCAGCATCAGTGAGAAGCTAAGGAGGACAAGGTGTTTTCCCGGTCATGGGATCAAACAGTTGGTGTGCTTGGAGAACAACCTGCAATTGAGCCTTCTAAATGATGACATTGTTGTTATCTAGCTTGATGTGGACGAGAAATGAGATTTTGGATCATCAGTTTCAGTCCTAGGGGAAGCTCTAGAGTAGCCATTAATGGCAACATAACTGAGCTTAGATTTTGTTGAGAGAAGAAGCTCAGTCTTTGCTGAGAGAGGAGTGCTCGATGGCACACAGAAGAGATCTCTTTGTTGAGATGTCTTTTGAAAAAACAAAAAAAGAAAAAAAAGAAGAGAAGATTCTAGAGCCAGACCTGCTCTGGATACCATGAAAGAAAGCTAGAGAAAGAATTTGAGAGAGAAATGTTTCAGAATTTTATTGCTTGAAAATGAATCTGTGTACAAGTACATGTATTTATAGAGAAACTTCTCTGCTATCGTCTAGAACTAACTGACAGCTAAGTTAGTTTTGTAACTAACTTAGACAACTGTCGTTCTAACTATTTCACTGACTTGCTGAGCAAGTAGCGTGCTGGAAGTGCTAACCTCGTGAGCTGTTCTGTGACAACTCAGGAGGTCTCTGTTGAGCTCCTGAAGGAGTGTTCTGAGCACTATCTGTTTCAAAAGTTATAATAAGATATTTTTGGAAAATTGACTAAAAGATCTGTCACATGCTTCTGATGGTGGGATTTTGTGGTTTCTCAAGAAAGAAGACTGTTTGTAATTGAATAGATGTCATGTGAAAATGGAATTTAAATAAGCAAGGGTGTTGTTAAGGGGTGACATGATGGATGTGGAACAGAGGTGTGAACTGTTTCTATCCATTGCAACTAGTCAAAATCGTGTTGTTATGCATAACTTACCCAATAAATATGAAAATATGGATTCTAACACTTTCTGTTGACTTGCTCAACAATAAAGATAAGCTTATTTGAATTGATAATCAATGGAATAAACATTGTTCTTCAATTATTTTTAGTATTAATACTATGGATTCTAACACTTTCTGTTGACTTGCTCAACAATAAAGATGATCTTAATTTATTTTCATTGATAATCAATGGAATAAATATTGTTCTTCAATTATTTGTAGTATTAATATTTTCTTCAAAGTTAGATGTATAAGATACATAATTTGGATGGGATGAAAGAAGCATTGCCTTAAAGCAAAAAAAAAAATAATATAAAGAAATTTAGAGAGAGGATTTAAAAAAAAATGGAAATTAAGAAAAATACAGAGGATAAAGAATTGAGCCGTCACTTGTAGGATCGGAAAATAGAAAATTCAGGAATGGAATAATGTTGCACCTAGAAAACACAGAGGGGAAAGGGAGGGTGGGGGGAAGGGAGCTAATGACGCCACTCATTTCTATCGGGAGCTTCTTCCTCTATTAACTCTATGCAAGTAGGATCTTGTTTGAGTGTCTCCATCAAACTTATCTTGCATCTTCCATTGTCTCTCTTATGGCATACAATATATCTTTTTCCTTTGTCTGAGCTCCTAACATATCCAAACCATCTCAAGTGATTCTCCCTCATCTTAGATTCAATCAGAGTACCTCCACTTTTCTTCGTATCACTTTATTTCTAGTTTTGTCCTTCTTAGTGTTGCTACATATTCATCTCGACATTCTCAGCTTAACCACTGACATCTTCTGAATATATTGGTACTTTGCCACCAACCATAAAGCAAGGCGGATTTTATGGCAATCTCATAATTCTTACCTTTTAAGGCCTATTTTCTAGTCACACAATAAGTCTAACTTAGTTCTCCACTTCGTCCATCCTGTCTTGAAGAATCTCTCATATTTGAGTTTATTGTTAACGTTATGGTTGGATGTGCCTCAGAATAACATTTACAGATCAAAGTGGCTGCAGATTGTGTTCTTATCCAGGTCTCGCTGGGCCTCAAATATGTTGCCATCAATTGGTGTTTTGTATTAACATGATATGACTATTGAATTTGACAAATCACATGAAACTAAAATTTATTTGTGTTCTTTTTTTTATCAATTCCAGAGATTCAAAAACGTTGTGAACTCTTAAAACCCTGTGATATGTAACATTCTAAGGTCACACACCTAAAAGGGTGTGATTTCTTTATTTATCAGTTTATAAGAGAGAGTATTACCGTATTTGAACGTATATCAGCCTCTCTATTCCATAATACATCAATAAGATCTTCAAAATATGTTGAAATCAAGTCTCTTCTCTCTCTCTCTCTCTCTCTCTCTCACACACACGCACACACACACACACACACACACACACATGCATACAGAGACCCACAAACAATATATATAGTGGTATATTGATTGATTGTGTTAACAAATGAATATGTTTTTTCGTTAATACGTAAGACAAAATCTCAGCTTTAAACAATGAAAGAATTTAGAAATGGTGAGATATTAAAATCCTAAATTTGAATAGCCTATGCTATTTTTTATTTAAATGATTTCTAAATCTTACAGAAAGAACATTACCTAGAAGAGTTCATATACTATATTTTCATGAGTTAAACATTTTCCTGGAGTCTTTCACTAGATCAGCTATTTACATCAATGAGAGGAGGGCAATCATTCAGGGCTTAGAGTGGCTCTATAGGATCCAGTCATAGTCTAGACCAAGTGGTCAAAAGGATGGCTTATGTGGGGCTTAATTGCCAAAGCTTTCCAACATTGTAGATCTGAAGTTTTCAAATGAGTCCACTTCTATATAGACCAAGTTAGGGAGGTAGGATTATTAGATCTTTGGACATTTTTACTGCTTAACATATCTGTGTTTTCTTTATTTTACATATAAGATGTAGGGTTTTCGACATTGTTCAGCGCTTGGTTAAATAACTGTCTTGCAAATGACTGCTAAAGAGACTTTTTTATGAGGATGGTGCCAATTATGCGGCATGGCAGATAAGATAACGGGCTAGGTTTTGCGACTCTGCGTAAGAGTATTTCCAAAACCTAAAATTTATATTGTCTTGAAATTCTTGGACACAGTGAGCTGTTGGGACCGGCTCTCCCCTCTCGCTTTCTTCTTTCCATCTTTTTTAAATCTCTCTTTTGTTTTATTTCAATGCCTTTATCGTTCTCTTCTTCTTGTTAGCTTTCTACTCAATTCTTTTATCTTGCTTTTTCTGCAGTTCTACTTTTCCTTCCCTTGATACTGTGAAAAACAAAGCTGATCACTCAGATTTGCTGCTGAATTGCTTTGCTCATAAGTCTCATTTTGCTAGTCTGTGACTAGAACTCTCATTAAGCCACCTCTAGTTTCTAACCTTAGTCTATTTCCGTCTTTGTTCTTCACCACAGAAACCATGTCTTACGGGATGATCTTTATGCATCTCTAAATTAGTCCCTAATTACCTTAATCAGTCAGTATTTATCCCTTTCTTATTGGGTTCTAATTTTAAGCTATAGACGTTTCTGTTTTGACAATGTTCAGGCTCCTCTGACTTATATAGTAAATCTCAGTAATTAGTGGTTCAGTTTGGGGGGAAAATTGTCATTCATCATGGTAGTTTAAGCACCTGTGTATAGTCATCTATATCGTAGGTGCCTGTTAAACAGTAGTTTCAAAAGTTCGGGTACCTATTTGACACAGCTTAAAACTCAGGGGTAAACATGTCATTCTCCAGTTTTAGTTCATTATGACTATTTTTCCATGTGATGAAATTCTGAAGTGGTTTCTCCAAAATCTGACTACACAAGTGGTTGCTTGATCTTTCGAGATTGTGTTCAATGCAATCTCATCATGTATTCCTATTCCGCTTTCAGAAGGAATTTTTTTCTCAGGCCCTCCTTCCTAGGGGAAAACATACACACACTTGTAAAGTCGGTGTAGTCTTGTGGGTTCTTACCTTGAATTCATCAATGTCAACTTGTATGACTAGCCTTTTAGGGATTTAAGGTGATGCTAGGGATTGTGCAGGCTATGACAACTACAACTTATTCCTTTTGTTAGTGTTTTCTGGTTTTCTTGCTTCTTTTGCCTCTTTCTTTCTTGTTTTTCTTTTTTTTTTTTGTGGGGGTGGGGTGGACGGGGATGGGTGGGGAAGTTATTGTGAATTCCTCTTTTGTGCTGGTTTTCTTATTTTACTCGTCTCTATTTTCATTATGCTCTTTGCATCTCTCAGGTGCTATGAAGCTGAGCAAAAACGCGACGACCGAGAGAGGCATCCTACAAACCAAAAGGATAAGCATGTACTCTACCCTGTAAGTTATTATATTGCGTCTTACTTACTATTTACCACGTACCTGTACCATACATATCTTTTGCCTTTTTCTAAGTAGACTTGTCATTGAAAACTGAGACTGGATGGAATGTGCAGGTTGAGATTAATGATGTATCAGCAGATACCAAGGATAAAGATGAGATTCTTGAGAGTGAGTTTTTTGACACGAGGCAGGCATTTCTCAGTCTCTGTCAAGGAAATCATTATCAATATGATACATTACGTCGTGCTAAACATTCCTCAATGATGGTCCTTTATCATCTACATAACCCCACTGCCCCAGCATTTGTTACCACATGCAATGTATGTCATCTTGACATAGAAGCTGGTCAAGGTTGGCGATGTGAGACCTGCCCCGACTATGATGTATGCAATGCTTGTTATCAAAAAGATGGTGGTATTGATCACCCTCATAAGTTGACTAATTATCCATCAATAGCTGATCAAAATGCTCAAAATAAAGAAGCTCGGCAACAACGTGTTTTGCAGGTTTGTTATTCTCTGTTTGTTTATGAGGCCTTTGAAACTCGGATTGAGTTTTAAACATAGGCCCAAGTGGTTAATTTAATAAGCATACTGGTAACTCACATTCTTAAGTTTGATAGATTTAAGAGTATATTCCCCACACTCATCGTCTTTTTTTTTTTTTTTTTTCCCTTCTCCTCCTTTTCCACGTACATCTATATTAGCTTTAGATTGTCTCACACAGTCGAAACAGGGATGATAAAAATTGTTAATCTCCAATGAGGGTGGATAGTAAGCCTGCAAATGAAAGTTGTCTTAGATACTGACAATGGGAAAAGAAGCATCGAAAGACGTACTCCCTAATTGTTACAACATTCATTTGGCATCTGAGGACTGACATGATTTGCCTTTTGAACTTTGCAGCTTAGGAAAATGCTTGATCTCCTAGTGCACGCTTCACAGTGCCGATCTCCACTTTGTCAATATCCACATTGTCGGAAGGTGAAGGGGCTTTTCCGACATGGGATAAATTGCAAAGTACGTGCTTCCGGAGGTTGTGTACTTTGTAAGAAAATGTGGTATCTCCTTCAACTTCATTCTCGAGCATGCACAGAATCACAATGCCATGTTCCACGTTGCAGGTTTGAACACCAATGTCTTTGACATCGTTAAGAGTTTGTATCTGTGTCTATTTGTCTGTCGGTCTCTCTCTCTCTGTGCATGTCTGTGTTATGTATACCGATTTCATTGTTACATTACACGTGGTAATAATTATGCAGAGACTTGAAGGAACATTTGAGGCGGCTGCAGCAGCAGTCTGATTCTCGACGAAGAGCTGCTGTAATGGAGATGATGAGGCAACGAGCTGCAGAGGTTGCTGGCAACTCTGGATGACCAAGTTGTAAATATTATGACAGAAATGCTGATTTCAAACATGTTCATAGCATTACTTGTTGAGTATGTATCCTTAAAAGAATAAAATAGTGGCCCATAGGTATATAGATAAAACCCATATCATTCATGTTGTTGATAAAAGAATATTCATTTTGTTTGCTAAAAGTTTTTGACATTATCTGAAGCCAATCAAAGAGTATAGTGGTAAAAATATAGGGCAGGTCTATTTTATCGTCTATTGTCTAGGGCCTATTCTTGAACCACCATAAAAAAACATATACTAATGACTTTGGCTGTGATATATGATGTATTCAAAATGCATGTCGCCGATATTAGAAATGCTTTTGAGAATGCAAGTAAATTACTAAATCTGGAGGTTATTCAGTAGCCATTGCAGGTTTTCTTACTTTTCTTATATTCTGTCCTCTCAAAAGTCAAAGGATATCGAATGATCGATTCATCATCAAGAGAATTAACCCAAGTAGAAGACAAACATTACTTTGTGTTTAAGCTGATCAATGGAAAGAATGAGCAAAAACTCAACTCAAATATGAGTAAATTACTTGTATAGTGCTTCAACTTCTAGTTAGAGAACAAATTGATTCTCAATCTTTGACAATAAATTTTTTAATCTTTGGATATACAATTCTGATTAGTTTAGAAGTTGAAATTAACTTATTTGATCCATGAAGTGTTTTTAAGTAAAAGTTGAAGTTGACAAAAGTTTTTTTTTAAAAAAAAAAAAGAAATTCCAAATTGAAACTTTTCAATTTTTTTATTTTTTATTTTTTGCAAAGCGATTTTAACAACTTTTATTCAACTGTCCTTTTAACAAAATATCACTTTTGATACCACAATATTTATAGACCAAAAAAAAAAAAAAAAGATATCACACTATTTAGTAAAAAGAAAAAAATTTCATATTGCATGGGCACACTCAAATTACTACACAGGAATATCTACCCAACTATTTCACCATGTTATCCAACTTCAAGACATGCTTTCAAGAATATGGTTCAACGGTAGTGAGAGGGAAATCGTTTTTATGAAATCACGGGTTCAACAAAGTTGAAAACAATAGCTGCATTCAAATTGGCGCTATGCCCATTGAAGTAGGCATAACTAGCAACTTTGGTGCTCCTTCAAATAAAAGGAAAGAGGTGGAAAACACGATTGAAATCACAACTGCTGCTAATCTTCCTATTAGTGGAGCCTCCGAGGCATAATCTGCTGATGTTCAAGTTCCAGAGGTGATGACTCCCCCCATCATATTTGAACCTCCAGTTCCAGAAAAGAAGGAACTACAACCCCAACTGATTCCTCTGCATTCTGTTTGTTGTCAGCCACATTAGCTCTCTGCTTCGCTTCTGCCGCATCAGCCATCTAGTCAACATTTGCTTTTCCTTTTGAATGCCCTATCAATTGCTCCATTACATTTATGCTGTCAAAAGGAAAAGCAAGCAAAGGAAAGTAATTCTTAGACCCAAATTGAGTGGCTAAGCTGAAAATCCAAACAAATCACAAGTAATTCACCAAAAAGATGTTTAACATGAGTTACTGCAGTCTGCCATCTTCACCATCATTTTTTAATTAGCCACCTTACACCTATAATTTGTCCAAATTTACAATCTCTTTTTGAAATTCCACAATCAACAAAATGAAAATGATGATCTCCAAAAAGCTAGAGAAATACGAAATGTACAAGTTCCCCAAGCACAAGTATGAAACCACTACCGAAGATCATTCATGAAAAACAAGATACATAGGAGATAGTACTTACTGATCAGTATCACCTTCCACTCCTTGTTTTTGCAATTTCCCTTCTTTCTAGAATATTGTGCGTCAGAGGCTACACTAATAGGAAGATTAGCAGCAGTTGTGATTTCAATCCTGTTTCCACCTCTTTCCTTTTATTCGAAGGAGCACCGAAGTTGCTAGTTCAATTGGCATGGCGCCAATTTGAATACACCTACTGCCTTCACCTTTGTCAGACTCCCGATCTTACAAGGACAATTTTATCTTCACTATCATTGAACCATGGTCCTAGAGACGTGTCTTGAAGTTGAGTATTTGGTTCAACCATGGTGGAATGTTGGGTAGATATTAATGTGTTTTTAATTTGAGTGTGTTTATGCAATATGAAATATTTTTCTTTTTGTTAAATAGTGTGCCGATGTGTTGTATATATAGGGTAAATTTTCAGACATGGTGAAATGGTTGGGTAGTATCTCATGGTTGGGTGGATATCTAATGCTATTCTTCTTTTTGCTAAATAGTGTGGTATGAATAGTGTGCCAATGTGGTGTACATATAGGGTAAATTTCTCACATATTGGTCTCTAATATTTATATTTTTCTCAATTTTATATTTATTATTTTAAAAATAACGTACATAATTCTTGAATATTGCAAAAAATTTCAATTTAGTCATTAATATTTACACTTTTTTTTAAAAAATTTATCCACATTATTTCAAAAGTGATGTGTTAAGTTTTCAAAATTAGTAAAAAGTTTCAAACACAAAAAATTTAAGGTTAATACCACCACAAGTACCTAGACTATAGGATGGGGAACATTTTATAAATGGATGTTGTTCATCCCAAAAGCCAATTCTATTAAAATTTTAGCGTTTAGATGACGTACATAAAAAATAGTCAAAAAAAAAAATCTAACGAGCAAAAATGGAATTTCAACAGGACATTCTTGGCTTCCACCTTCTTCGGCCCTGCAGCCACCCCAACTATCATTGCTGGAATAGTTTTTAACTGAAATCAAATAGGAAAAAAAAAATAGAATGTAATAACGAAACTTACGAATTTTTCTAATTGTTTTATCCAAATCAAATGAAAGCAACAACCATTATAGAAATGTATGCAAGTAGTACCAATCTAAGTTCAACATTTGAGCAATCCTCCTGTTCCCGAGATGCTATCCTCGACAACAATAGATGGTCCAAGCTGGAAATTGACATGAGCATTTAGGGGGCGTGAGTCAGAATTTGTCATTAGTGGGGGTTAAAATCGAACACGTTTTGAGACAAAAAGATTTTAAAAATAAATACGTTTTGAAACAAAATTTAAATTGAGTGAGAATTACAACACTCACACTCTTAGAAATAGCTCCACCACTGTGTGCATTAGGTTACTAAATTTCACTAAATGAAAATTGACATGCATGGGCTACTAAATTTCATTAAATGAAAATTGACATGCATGGCCTATTAAATTTTATGTAGTGATTATGATCATGTGAGGCCTCCCGTAAATAGTAGCCTTTTCTAGGTAGCCTATCAATGATGTTTTTTCCCTTTGGAAAGAGACTTGGGCGATGTATTATGGGTAAAAACCATTTTAGTCCTTCAGGTTTGCTCTAAAGACCAAATTGGTCCCTCAGGTTTGCAAAAAGACCAAAAAGGTCATTCTAGTTAACTTTTGTTAGTCAAATGTTAACAATCAAAGGGTTGACCGAGTTAAAAGACCATTATATCCTTAGGCAACATATATTAAAAAAGAAAATTACAATAAAACTCTAAATCAGTCTAAAAAAAACATAATTCACGTTGGAAAAAAAAAATAAAAACTAAAAAATATCAGTTCAAACATAAACAAATTAAAGTTAGTAATATATCGTTAAAAAATGAACAAGCATGATTCATCATCTTCTCTGGCCGGTACCCTCGCTGCTAATTATGTTGATAATGATTGTTCATTTTTTAACGATATATTACTGACTTTAATTTGTTTATGTTTGAACGGATATTTTTTTGTTTTTAGTTTTTTTTTTCCTGCACAAATGATGTGAATTATATTTTTTTAGACTAATTTAGACTTTTATTGTAATTTTCTTTTATAATATATGTTGCCTAAGGATATAATGGTCTTTTAACTCAGTCAACCCTTTGACTATTAACATTTGACTAACAAAAGTTAACTGGAGGGACCTCTTTGGTCTTTTTACAAACTTGAAGGACCAATTTGGTCTTTAGAGCAAACCTCAGGGACTAAAATGGTTTTTGCCCTTAAGCTTTTTAGACCCCATTTCTGATGAGCTACAACGACTCAAAAGCCGTAGCTAATACGCCAAAAGGCATGTTTTGGTATTTTCACGTGTTGAGTTATTGTTAGAAAATGACCTGAAATTTCTATGTTTGTAATAGTTTTAAAGAAAACATTGAGTCATGGACTAAGCTTAAGAAAGAGCTTATAAGTTCTAAAAAAGCTTATATATAAACAATGTAGTTTACAAACTCCAAAGAAATATTAATGATTAGTAAGCCTTATGGAAATTGTAAAGATATATCCTTAATGTCACATGTAGAAAAAATTATGACTAATACTACAATTAACACTGCACTCAAAATAGTTAACCCTCAAATTGTACCTCATGCATTCAAGCACAAATCAATACTCTAGGGACAGCAGCCAAAAGGAAGTAAGAGTTTTTTTTTTTCTTTTTTAGGTAAAAGTATTTTACGTTATAGAAATTGTATTTAACAATCTATCATTCTAGATAAGCCATATTCACTTGAATATAAATATTAATGCACCTTATGCACCACCTATAAAGTAGAATTATTTGCTCCGAATGAACAAGGCCAACTACTCATCGTCAAGAAACGACAATCCAAAATCCCCAAAACACTTCACAAGACCAGAATTTAGTTCGGCCTAAGAATAATAACCCCGCCAAGCCTTGTACAGCCCCAACAAATTCCTTGCTTACTTCAACATTTTTAAAGCCCTTTTCCGGTCAAAGAAAAATCTTAGTTCAAAGTAGTAAAAAATATTAAAATATTTTTCGCCCACTCCACCCCAACTCCAACCCCACCCCCACCCCCACCCCCGCTCATTGTCAACCTTTATTCACTCATTGTCAACCGTTATTTAAGGGTAAAGACTTGTTACATTTTACTTGGATAATTGCATTTAGGACATAAACTAATTCTTTAGGTCGAGTCAAAATCCGTGAGTTAGAATGGTCTACCGATCCAAATTCCAATTATTACTTAATCAGCATATTGAGTTTACTTAATTCGTTTAAAATGTTTAAATCCGTGATGATATTAGAAAAGAATTCAAATTATTATAAATTAAATATATTCTTTTGTAGAAAAAAAAAACAGGACAGGTTGTTACAAATGATAACTTACCCCTTTTTTTCGAAGCATTGCGTTTTGGCCTCATCAAGGCACCTTAAAATGGAAACTCAAGCATGGGTTCACCCATGAATGATTGATTACAAGTCGACTAATAGCCCTCTTTTTTTTTTTTTTGGTCTGGAAAGGTAATACTTCATTAAAACAAACAATCAAAAGAACACTTTAACCCATACCCATTCGTGAACCAGATGGAGCAGTGGTGTCCAACACATCAAAAATAAAATCAGAAGACATAATTGAAAGGAGAGGGGCTGGTGGATCCATGAGCTAATTTGGGGCAAGCTCATGAACCCTAACTGCTTTGGCCACGAAATTAGAAGCTCGATTAGTGGTTTGACGGATCAATTGAAAGCTAATTCGCTCTTTACCGCTCAGGAGTTCAGCAATATCTCTGAGGATGTGCGAGATTTCCCAAGGAGCCGTGGTGTCATTTGACTGTACGGCTTGGAGAAGATCTTGCGAGTCAGTTTCTGTAGAAAATGATGCTGCACAGAAGTGTCTTTCTCATTGATATATGTGATATTTATACATGTACAAGTTGTTGTAATTAAGTAATCAAATAAGGTAATGATACAAAAGATGCCTATTCTATATACAAGCATATCTGTTACAATAATGTGTAATTGATATGGAAAAAAATTGATTGATGGCGTGGGGATTGTGATGGCAGAAATCACGTTAATGCTCCCTCTCAAGTTGGAGCATGAAGGGATGAAATGCCCAACTTGTAAAGAAAGTGATGAAAGCCATCGCGGCCCAAGGCTTTTGTGAAGATGTCAGCCAATTGGAGATGAGTGGAAATGTACTGAGGGGTGAGTTCATTGTTCAGGATCTTTTCGCGAACAAAATGGCAATCAATTTCGCTATGTTTAGTACGCTCATGAAAGACCGGGTTGGCAGAGATATGAATAGCCGCTTGATTGTCACAGAATAAATAAATAGGTTAAGTTTGAGGCATGCACAATTCTTGAAGGAGGCGGCGAAGCCAAGTGAGTTCACTTGTAGTGGAAGCCATACTTCTATATTCAGCTTCAGCGGAGGAGCGAGAGACAACAGATTGTTTCTTAGAGCACCAGGATATAGGGGAGTTACCCAAAAATATGATATAACCCGTTGTAGAATGTCGAGTAGTAGGACACCCAACCCAATCCGCATCACAATAAGCATGCATGATGGAAGTGGTATTGCTAGGGAAGAAAAGACCCTGACCAATACTATTTTTCAAGTAGCGAAGTAGGCGATAAACAGCATCCAAATGAGGTTGTTTGGGATTCTGCATGAACTGACTAAGGATATGTACAACATAGCATATATCGGGTCGAGTGATTGTAAGGTAAAGAAGGCAACCCACTAGTCGACTGTATTGGCCTGGATCTTGACATGGCTCACCAGAATCTATAGATAACTTGTGTTGGTGCTTCACTAGGAAGGAACTCAGCCCAGCGCCTATCATACCACTTTCAAAAAGAATGTCAAGCGTGTACTTACGCTGAGTCAGAGAAATGCCAGAAGGGGAACGAGCAACTTCAAGGCCAAGAAAATACTTGAGCTTGCCAAGGTCCTTGATGCAAAATTTCTCATCAAGGTACTGCTTGAGTTGAGCAATTTCAATAGAGTTATTGCCAGCAATAATAACGTCATCGACGTAAATTAAGGCAGCAACAAAAGAAGAGTCGTGAGAGTAAATGAAAAGTGAATGGTCGGCATGAGATTGAATGAAGCCGATAGCAAGGAGAGACTGAGTGAACTTTTGATACCTGTTACGTGAAGCTTGGCGTAAGCCGTAGAGGGACTTGCAAAGGCGGTAGACACGATGCTCTCCCTGTTTGGCAAAACCCTGAGGTATTTGCATATAAACTTCCTTATCTAGGTTACCATGAAGAAATGCGTTATTGACATCAAGTTGATGCAATTCCCAGTGGCGGATAGAAGCCACAACTAGCAAGCAACGAACAGTGACAAACTTTGCGATAGGAGCAAATGTCTCATGAAAGTCAACCCCTTCAATTTGTTTGAATCCTTTTGCAACCAGACATGCTTTGTATCGTTCAATGCTGCCATCAGGTTTATATTTGATACGATACACCCATTTAGAATCAATAGGACACTTGCCAGAAGGCAAAGTTTCCAGTGTCCAAGTGTTATTGTCTTTAAGAGCAACAATCTCCTTGGCTATTGTCTCACGCCATTGATGATGTTTAACGGCCTGAGAAAAACATGTAGGCTCATCATTGGAACTGATGGCCGGTAGAAATACTCGATGAACATCAGAAAAATGAGCATAAGATAAATGATGTGAAAGTGGATGTACCGTTGAGTTGGCCGAAGGAGCTGAAGAAGAGGAAAACTAGAGCGAGGGGGGTAATATACACTCATAATCCAATAACCGTGGAGGAAGATGACGTGTGCTTTTGGTGTAGACAGGTTGCTATGGTTGATCGTCAATATTCACGTGCTCATTATAGCTTTGAGATGGTATCAAGCTATGACCAGTTGTGCTAGGGGTTGATGTAATAGAAATGGGACTGGATTTCTCCGGGGATTGCATCTGATTCAAAGGCAATTCAACACACGGGGATCGGGATAAAGCTTCACATAACAGTGAGAAATGCGAACAAGTTGGTGTTGTTGTATTGGTGTGAGTATAGCTTGAAGGTGATGCATGAATTGATAGCCACGTACAGGTGGGTGAGCTCTAGCGAAGTCAAACACCCAGGAGAAGATGGAACAATTTAATCCTTATATGAAAAATGGCCTTCATGGAATGTTGCATGTCTTGTGGTGTAAATCTTCCTGGTGGTAATATCATAAATCTTGTAGCCTTTTTTGCCAATAGGATGGCCTACAAAAATACATCGACTAGCTCGCTCAGCAAATTTATCTCGTGGTCTATCAAGGACATGCCTGTAGCACAAGCAACCAACGGTACAGAGGTGTTCGTATACAGGTGGTGTGCCAAGCAACATTTTATGTGGGATTTTGTTCTTCAAGACTGGTGTTAGCATTCGGTTGATGAGGTAAGTTGCTATAAGAACACATTCACCCCAAAACTTTAGTGGCAAATTTGCATGAAATCAGAGTGCTCGTGCTACTTCAAGCAAGTGACGATGTTTGCGTTCAACCACCCCATTTTGTTGAGGGGTGTAGGCACAAGAAGTTTGATGAGCAATACCGTGCATTTGACAATAGTTCAGAAAATCTCTATGATGGAATTTTGTACCATTGTTTGTTCTGAGAATTTTAACATGTGAATTGAACTACGTCCTTACCCAGTTGCAAAAGACCATTAATAGAGGAGATGTCTCTGACTTGTATTTCATCATGTAGACCCAGGTAGAGCAACTATAGTCATCCATAATGCTTAAAAAATAATGTGCACCAGAGTGTGAGGATGTTTTGTACGACCCCCAAACATCACAATGTACCAAATCAAAAGCTTTTTTCCGTTTTATTACTTCGGGCCAAAAATGGCAATTTGGTATGTTTTGCTCTTTCACATGCATCACAGATAAATTTATCAAACGTCTTAGAAGACACATTACAAGGAATGAAAGATAGTCGTTCCAACGTTATGTGTCCCAGTTGTTGGTGCCACAAGCCCATGTCGTGTTGGCTGCTAGCTGTTAGTGGTACCCCCCTCTTTATTGGCTCCAAGTAGTACAATCCATCCTTCACTCTACCCAGTCCAATCAGCTTCCTCGAAGGTAAGTCTTGAATCACACAAAAATCCGAATAGAAAGTTAGCGAGCAATTCCAGTCATTTGTTAACTTATGGATAGACAGTAAATTACAATTGAATTCCGGAACTCCCATGACATTTTTAAAAATAAATATGTCTCTTAAAGTCACATTGCCTACGGCATGAACTGGAACTGTTCGACCATTTGGAATTCGAACAGATGGTATGCTTGTATGCTCCAAACTATTGGTAAGAAGTTCAGGCTTGCAAGTGAAATGATCCGTAGCACCTAAATCGATAATCCAAGGAGGAAAATTGTTCAACATACCAGAAAAATTTGCTAAGTTCGCAATGGGACCTGTTGTTGTATTGTTGTTAAGAAGGTTGAGCAGTTGTTGGTATTGAGCTTCAGTTAATTGTGGAACAATAGACTGAGTACCACTGTTTTCATTTTGCGTGTCGGCATGGCTCATATTTGCTGCTGAAAGACGATGATTGTCGTGTGGATTCACACCTGGGGTAGTTCCTTTTTGATTGAATTTACATGGTTTCTTTCGCCAATAAGGTAGATAACCGATAAGCTCATAACACTTCTCTTTGGAGTGCCCAATTTTTTTTGCAAAAATCACACACAGGTTTATCGGTGCTTATTTTGGATGAATTTGTTGCAGCCATGTTCTTTCTAGCCATAAAAGCTGTTGTTTCCACAATTGGACTCCTGGTTGCCGCTATCGCTTGTTGCTTTTCCTCTTGCATCGCCATAGCGTATACACGTCCCAAGCTTGGAAGCGGTTCGAGGCTAAGTACATGTGATCTTAAGGTATTAAATTCTGCATCTAGCCCCATTAAAAAATCGTGTACCTTATCACTTTCTCGCATAGCTTGGATCTTTTTCGATGCGTCGCATTTGCAGCCACAAGTGCAAATTGGTATTGGATTGGCAGCCTGCAACTCATCCCAAAAACCCTTTAGTTTTCCATAATATGAGGAGATCGTTGCCTTTTCTTGCTGCAATACTACAATTGCCCGTCGTAGTTCGTAGATTCGAGGAGCGTTTCCTTGTGAGAAATGCTCTTCCAAAATTTTCCAAATCTCCTCAGCAGTCTCGGCATATGCTACACTGCTTTGTAATTCTTTACATATGCAGTTGATTAGCCATGAACGAACCATACCATTGGTTTTGATCCACGGGAGCCAATTTTGGGATTTTGCCTTTTGGTTTTGAAGTGATCCATTAATGAATCCAGTTTTGACTTTGGATTCAAGAGCATTCATCATATTGCGTTTCCAAGTGAAGTAATTTACACCATTTTTCTCTAGCAGCGCAACCACAAATATCAACCATGGGTGATCCGAAGATTGCAAAAAGAAGGGGAATTGATGTCCCCTACTGTACTTTGTTGGTTGCTTGAACTAGTGACGACTTCGCGGCTTTGGTTTTCTTTCTCTGCCATGGTTGTAGTTAAGTCGTGTATGGGTGGGCTGTATTTTAAGACTTAAGGTTTAAGCTGATTATGAGAGAAGACCTGCTCGATACCATGTAGAAAAAGATGCTGCATAGAAGTGTATTTCTCATTGATATATGTGATATTTATACATGTACAAGTTGCTGTAATTAAGTAATCAAATAAGGTAATGATACAAAAGATGCCTATTCTATATACAAGCATATCTGTTACAATAATGTGTAATTGATATGGAGAAAATTTGATTAATGGCGTGGGGATTGTGATGGCAGAAATTACATTAATAGTTTCGATGATGAAATTTGAGTGATCATTCATCGAGGCAACCATGCACGCTCGTTTAAGGGCGATGGCTTCGGCTTGTAAGGGGCTGTGGCACCTGAAGCTCCACGCAGATTCATCAAACATTTCCCCAGATTTATTTCGAACAATCACTGCAGCTCCTGCCCAATTTGCTAGCTCAATTTCAAGAAAGTCATCCAGGCATTGCCATAACTGTTTGGTGCATGTCTCTTTCCATGCTCAATTTCAAGAAAGTCTTGGCAATTCATTTTTCAACGTACTGATACTGTTTTGTTTCTTTTTTCTTCTCCACCAGTCTCCTCTCTCTTTCTCTTTCTCCATGTCTCTCTTTCTTCATTCTTCTTCAGCTTTCACACCCTATTTTCTTTTCCAATGTTCTCAAAAGTCTTCCAATCTATTTTCTTCTTCTTCTCATCTTCCTCTTAATTCTTCCCATATATAAATATATTAAAAAAGATAAAAGCAAGCAAACAGAAATTTAATAGTCTTCCATCAATATACACCACACTACAAACATCTCACAAAGGCCCTTAGAAACTAGGATCTCATGAAAAAATGAATAAAGGAAAACTACAAGAGTTTATATCCTTTGCTTCTTTTAGATTAGTTTCAATGTTGCCATAGATAGAGATCTGCTTCTGTAATACCCCAATATTTTAATAATAATAAATAAAACATTAATATAGTGGTTTATTAATTTATAGACCAAATTTAGCAAAGGATTCTTGTTGATTCAGTGCACTACTTTGAGATCTTTACTTTTGGCTAAAGAATGTAAATGGGGAACAAGATCATGCCAAGATAAGTGATGTTTATCATCAAAGTGTAAGTTATATTATTTTATAATGATAAAACATGGCCAAAAATGATCTTGATAGTGCCTAGACTCGTGAGATTGATGGTTCTTTTGTGCTATAACCATAATTCTACCAATTTTTCCAAGATAGACTATTTTATTTAAAGGTGAAACCATATGAATTATTTTAATGAAATGTGCAATCATTTTAGCTATTATTTTAGTGAT
Source organism: Ehretia macrophylla (assembly GCA_037974665.1). Lineage (NCBI taxonomy): Eukaryota > Viridiplantae > Streptophyta > Magnoliopsida > Boraginales > Ehretiaceae > Ehretia > Ehretia macrophylla. Next base: position 5,532,863 of record CM075777.1, on the reverse strand, counting down.
TAGATTGGGACCAAAGTTGAGTGATTTTCGTAAGTGGTTATAATGCTAAAGCCACCAATTTGTCCAAGATGGTTTATTTTAATGCTAAGGTGCAATACTTTGGGCTATAAATTAAGTACCATATTCTCTTTTGTTACAAAGAATGAAAGTTTGCAGAGAATCATCTTACCCGTGCAAGGCATAGGATATTAGGAAGTCCAACTTCTATTATTTGGATATGGTGATTTTTGGCATCTAAAGCTTTTGGTTAATTTATGTAAGTAGTTTACCTATTTTCTTTTGATTTACCCTATTTGTTGTTCTGCAAATATTGTTCAGTTTGTTATTCTGTCATTCGTTCGTGATTCTTGTTCAGTTATCTGTATTGATCCTTCTGATAAATCAAATCTGAGACTTTGATTCAGGTCCTACGAACTATACAAGCTGTGTATCGAATCCTATGCGGCTAGGAGTTAATTAGCTGTCTCTTGTTGTCGACTACTGTTATCGACTATCGTGAATTGTGAATCTGAATTTGTGATCGTGCTGCTATCAAGTAGCCACGGCTTGTTATAGTGTCCCATAGTGCCTGATATTACTTCTTGATTATTTGGCTATTTTATTGATCTTTAAACTATCGCTTTCTTCGGGGTAAATCTATTTACTGAGCATTGTTTCGCTCACTCCTTTTATTTTCTCTTTGCAGACAACAAAGTTAGATCGGAGTTTATTGTGCTAGAAATCATGTGACCAGAGCTAAAGATTCGAGTGAATTTATGGAGATATATGATTATTATTATTTTTTGGAGAATTATTTTGTAATTAAAGAATTTAATATTCTTTTTGGGACTGTAGAAGCTCTGGATTAATTATTTATTAATGGATTCCTAGCTCGTTTTATTGAGAAATTTGAGCCTTGCGGACTTAGGATGACTTGTCTTTCTAGGCGCGCGGCGGTCTCGACCCGGGTTTACCGTGTTAAATTTCGGGGCATGACAGCTTCAGATCAGTTTCAATGTGCTTGGCCAAAAAAAAAAAGAGTTCCTATGTTGAGCTTTTTAGCCAACGATTGTTGCGCAGCCACAAGTGCCGGCCTGTACGGCCGCGGCGCCGACGGTTGCCTTGGATCGTTCGACTATATACATATATGTATCTTAGGATTTGACTGTCCAATTTTCAATTAGAAGGTACAGTTGGAATCCTTGTAGAACATAGAATGTCTTGGTGGTGTCTGATCGTCAATCTAGTTTCCTAACATCCTATAATATTTTCGACCAGCTATATATAAACATACATTTTTGTGTGTCATTTTTGTGTAGGTTTGTGTGGTGCGTGTTCTTTGTTTGTGAGTGTTTTTTTGTTTTTGCTAATTATGTTGTATATGTTGTGTGTAATTTTTGGTTTTGGGGGTAATTTTTTTTAGATCAAGGACCCTCTCTAGAATGAAGGCTTGGGATTTGAATATGATCAAAATCTTTTACCCCATTGAAGCTGCTTGATTTTTCTAAAAGTTTAATTAGATTTTCTGGTTTATGCCTTTTGCCCTTTTGAATTAATTGATCTAGCTCATAAAATATATTCATTAGGGCTTTCTTTGGCAATTCAGCTTCTCCTTCAAGAACTAAAACATATTGTACAAGATCCGACCCCCGTATCAAGTTCTGATTGTTGTTCGTTATGGGTACCAGAATTTGGCATATGCTTCATCATAAACCTCTTAATGTGGTAGAAACATGAAAGCTAGCATTGGATTCACCAAAATAATGGAGATAAGTAAAATCACTTTGCTGATAATGACAATCACAATCTGAACTCCTATCAAGAAATTCAGAACTAGATTTTTCATACACTGAAGAAACTTTATGCACTTGTGGTATTTGATTCTTAGAGGTAGTGGCCTTTTTTCCCACTCTACTAGCGTCTCAGTCCAATAAGCTTCAATCTTGAATTCATTAATGTAGTTTCTACTTCCTCTCTGAGAACACTTGAAACTAATAATCATGAACCATCTCATTATAGGTGAAATGGTACCCATAATTATACAAATGGATTGAATTACAAGAACCCACATGGTTAACCATTTATAATCAGAGTCACGTCCAGGCCAATCCCAATACAATAAGCAAATATGAACGGGTGATAGTACCCAAATAAAACTATTCAGTTGACAAATTGCACCCGTAGTAGTGCAGATCATAGAACGGGCCATGACAAATTCGGGGTCGCTAGTTTCTGTCATCAGCCAAAAAATTTTAACTGTGATTTCTAACTTCTCAGTTGTTAATTTTTCATCTCCTAACAGTTCATCCTCCAAAATTGTTTTCAAATGTTGATGGTATTTTACATCTAAATAATTCTTGGTGGCATAAACAGTTAAAGCAGAAGAACTTAATATTAAAAGCAAAACAAGCAGGCAAAGAGCAGCTACAAATTCCTCAATCAACAAAGAGTAATATATCATTAAAGTGAATACTTGAGTGACTATATTCACATCGATCATGACAACAAAAATGGCAGGAGCAATGAGATTTTCTAGTAGTGTTTTTCCATTCGTAGAACCCAAAGATATCATAAAATTCCCCATAACAGCATTCATCAATAGAGGGCTGCTAAGTTTGGCTAACTTATCCCTTTGACCGAACATCAAAGTATTAAGGTCCACTAACAACTTTAGACACACGTCTAATAAAGTAAGAAAAGTTGCATTAAGAGCAAAAAACTTACATGGAAACCATAACTTTTTTCTTAGCATCGGCAGCCATGGCAAGAGCACAGAATAGAGACGCAGCTGCAAGACAGACCCCTATCCATGGCATGGGTGCACTACTCAAAGAATCATAATCCGCCATGGTACTATGCAGAAAGGAATTTTTGGTTGGGCTGATGCTAATAAATTGCTGATACTTTTCTTTTTTTTTTGCCAGGTAAATTGCTGCTACTTTGTTTTTCGGTAACTCTAAAGTGTTAATTGAAGAACTTAGAGGAAATTCTCAGCTTTATATAACAACAAACTTGAACTTGGATTGTGTATAACAGTGCGAAATTGAATTTGCTACTTTACCATTAATACTAAGAACATTAATAATCAATTAATGCTCATAGTAGAGAAAGTGATAGTACCTTTCTGCAAATTCATTTAATGTTCTTAGAATTAATGGTAAAGTAACAAATAGCAAATTCAATTTCGCACTGTTATACGCAATCCAAGTTCAAGTTTGTTGTTATATAAAGCTGAGAATTTCCTCTAAGTTCTTCAATTAACACTTTGGAGTTACCGAAAACAAAGTAGCAGCAATTTACCTAGCCAAAAAAAGAAGAAAAGTATCAGCAATTTATAAGCATCAGCCCAACCAAAAATACCTTTCTGCGTAGTACCATGGCGGATTATGATACTTTGAGTAGTGCACCTATGCCATGGATAGGCGTCTATGTTGCAGCCGCGTCTCTAGTCTGTGCTCTTGCCATGGGTGCTGATGTGTTTCATGCACTGCTAAGAAAAAAGTTATGGTTTCCATGTAAGTTTTTTGCACTTAATGCAACTTTTCTTACTTTGTTAGACGTGTGTCTGAAGTTGTCAGTGGACCTTAATACTTCGATGTTCGGTCAAAGGGATAAGTTAGCCAAACTTAGCGGCCCTCTATTGATGAATGTTGTTATGGGGAATTTTATGATATCTTTGGGTTCTACGAATGGAAAAGCACTACTAGAAAATCAAATAGCTCCTGCCATTTTTGTTGTCACGATCGGTGTGAATATAGTCATTCAAGTATTCGCTTTAATGATACATTACTCTTTGTTGATTGAGGAATTTGTAGCTGCTCTTTGCCTGCTTGTTTTGCTTTTAATATTAAGTTCTTCTGCTTTAACTGTTTCTGCCACCAAGAATTATTTAGATGTAAAATACCATCAACATTTGAAAACAATTTTGGAGGATGAACTGTTAGGAGATGAAAAATTAACAACTGAGAAGTTAGAAATCACAGTTAAAATTTTTTGGCTGATGACAGAAACTAGTGACCCCGAATTTGTCATGGCCCGTTCTATGATCTGCACTACTACGGGTGCAATTTGTCAACTGAATAGTTTTATTTGGGTACTATCACTCGTTCATATTTGCTTTTTGTATTAGGATTGGCCTGGATGTGACTCTGATTATAAATGGTTAACCACGTGGGTTCTTGTAATTCAGCCCATTTGTATAATTGTGGGTACCATTTCACCTATAATGAGATGGTTCATGATTATTAGTTTCAAGTGTTCTCAGAAAGGAAGTAGAAACTACATAAATGAATTCAAGATTGAAGCTTATTGGACTGAGAAGCTAGTAGAGTGGGAAAAAAGGCCACTACCTCTAAGAATCAAATACCACAAGTGCAGAAAGTTTCTTCAGTGTATGAAAAATCTAGTTCTGAATTTCTTGATAGGAGTTTAGATTGTGATTGTCATTATTAGCAAAGTGATTTTACTTATCTCCATTATTTTGGTGAATCTAATGCTTTCATGTTTCCACCACATTAAGAGGTTCATGCTGAAGCATATGCCAAGTTCTGGTGCCCATAACGAACAACAATCAGAACTTGATACGGGGTCGGATCTTGAACGTTATATATGTTTTACTTCTTGAAGGAGAAGCTGCATTGCCAAAGAAAGCCCTAATGAATATATTTTATGAGCTAGATCAATTAATTCAAAAGGGCAAGAGGCATAAACCAGAAAATCTAATTAAACTTTTAAAAAAATCAAGCAGTTTCAATGGGGTAAAAGATTTTGATCTTATTCAAATCCCAAGCCTTCATTCTAGAGAACCTCTTGATTCTTGGACTCTTCCTGTTGTCACATTGACAAGCATTGGCTTGGCACTTCCTAACATTGGCACTAGAATGATCGATCAGTTGATATCTAGTGTCACTGAAGGCTTAAGATATGCAGACTTACTAGAGAAAAGCCTTGAAGGAAGCAAGAGTTTCATTAGTATCAGAGATACAAGCAATATAGTATGGACAGAAGTTGAACTCTATAAGAGGTGGTTAGATAAGGATCTCGTGAAAATGTCTTCAGAAGGAAAAAGTTCCAAAGATATCCTTCAAAAATTGACCAACATAGTAGGAGAGCGTCTCATGAAGTCTAAGAGAGAAATGAAAGAAACTCTCATGGAGAATCCTAGTGATTGGATCATTAGATTTTATGCTACTAATTCAATGTTCAGAATTAGCCAAACCATATTGTTGATTTCTGAATGGGGTGAGACGTGAGAACCTGACGGATAAGCAACTTTTTGAGAAATTATCCATTATGATTGCTGATATATTATGTGCATGCCTCTCCAATTTACCACATTATGTGAGGAGAAAATGCTACAACGTCATTGAAGAGAGGAATGAAAGTATCTGTCATGCAGCTCAGGTGCTAGGTGAAGTTGAAGATATTCTAAAGCTTCTTGAAACCGTGAAATTCCTAGCTTGAATCCTGATGACGCAATACATATTAACAAGTGGCGTGCTGCAATTAGCCAGGAAATCCCACAAGCTCCCGTGCCTCCATTCGATAAAAACGCAATAGTTGTCCCATCTTCTGATGAGCAAGTAAATATTGAGATAGTGACTTGATTTAGAGAAATGAAGTTAAAACTAAATATTGATGGGAGTGTGCAAAGCCAAAACGCTATGGCCGGTGGGGGACGACTGATTAGAGACCACAAGGGTGATGTAATCATATATGTTTTTACTGTCCATTTGGACAGCAGTCTCCAATAAAAGGCTGAGGTCCTTGCACTGAACTTGGGCTTGGCTATTTGCGAGATATGGAATTCACTAAGCTTGGGGCAGAAACGGATTGTCTTAGCATTGTTCAACTAGTTGGCAAAAAGAAGCAAGGCTTATGGGATCTTGCGTATGAGCTACATAAAGCTCAAAAGCTACTTTCAGAATGCGATGGCAAGTTTAACACATATATATCGTGAAGGCAATCAACCTGCAGATTATTTGGCGAACCTGGGAACTGAAACTACAAACTTGGAAGTTTTTCACAATCTCCAACAACACAAACACCTCAGAGGAATGATCAGATGAGAGAAAGCCGAGATGCCATGCTTCAAAATTTAAAGATTGATTCGTTATGCTTATTTCTTTGTTGATAGGTTAAGATTAATGTAAAAAGAGGTGTCTGTACCTCTTTTAGATTAGTTGGGTGATGGGGCAGGTAAGTCCTCCTTCTTTTCACGGAGGTTAGGCCTAGTCCCCCTCCGCTTTGTACTTTTTTTTTTTTTTTGGTATTAATAAAAGACCAGAGGGAAGTCCCCTCTTTTTTATATATATATATATATATAAAAAGTGACTTATTGATTTAGAGAATTTATGTACCAATTTCCTTTTTCAGTTATCTAATATAGTGTATATTTGGTTTCTTAGTTTTAAAGGATGCAAGTTTTAGTGAATTATGTTTGACTTGTCACGCCTTAAATTTGACCCTAAAACTCGGGACATAATCTGCCACAAACTTAAATTAGACAACCTAAGCCAACAACGGTTTCTCCCATTACGGTAAATAACAAAGATTAATCGTATATCTACATAAATACATACTACAACTAATTATTGGGAAATAACTGTCCACAATGGAGATGAAAACGTCAAAAGCTATCGAAATGGATCGAATGTATAGGTAAAGGAGCCTCGCACGATTGTGGCACAAAGTGTTGGTACAACATCTAAGGATACCAACTCTTGAAAAAGTATTATATGCAGCCAAATTTGCGTTCAGTTTGTTTGACCCAGGATCCACAACTAATTATTGAGAAATAACTATTCACAATGGAGAAAATATGGTACCTGCAAAATTGCGAGTAAATTATTTGCCCTTTTTTTATATTTTGTTTGAAATACTCATTCACCTCTTGTATTTTTAAAATAGATTTATTACCCCTATATTTTTCGGAGGATAGCTGACGCACCCAATACGCTAACACCATCAATAAAGTTAATAAAACTGACAAAATGATGATTTTATCCTTTCTTTTTCTTATTTTTCCTCTGTTATTTCGTTTTCTCCTTTCTCCTTCATCTTCTTTCTTCTTCATCTTCATCTTCATCTTCTTCTTCTTTCTTTTCTTATTTTATCACTTTTTTTCACAGAACATACACACTCTCTCTCTCTCTCTCTCTTTCTGATACACGCACACATTTTTGGATTAGCATTCACCAAACCCTTCAAACACCCACAAATTTCTACCTACAATTTAACAAAAAATAAAAAAAAACCCAAAATCATTATTCGTCGTCGTCTCACCTCTTGGGTTAATGACTTGATTTTTTTGATAATTAGAATCAAAGGTCAAGAACAGAAAGCAGCCAACTCTCAACATATCTTCTTGAATGTCGTAGCACGTAATTAATATCATCAAGTTTGCTGATAACGGAAAAGAATAAATGTGGTGCATACCCATCCACTTCTAGCATCTGGATTTCGTGTGTGCGTGTTTTGTGAAAGATTGTTACATATATACATATATATATAATTTGAGATGGACGAGATAGAAGCAAACATCACTACAATAATAAGCTCCAAAACTGACCCAAACTAAAAATATAAGATTTCAGATCAGGCTAGCCATTATCTTTTAGGGCATGTTTGGTGTACTTGGGTCTCCTTGAATGAAATGGGTCTTTATCAATGACATATTTGTGGGGTGGTTTGTAATTAACTCATGCACGAGTGTGCAGCAAACAGATTGAGAAAGGTAGAATGTTGGGGAAGAAGATGAAGAAAGTATGTTGGTAAAATTATAATATCTCAGGTAGATAGAGAAATGAAAAAAATGGAGTCTTTGAGCTTGGGGAACAAGGAGGGTACAAGAGAGGGACAAATTAGTAAATTTGGAGAAGTTAAAGATGACAAGATTTCACCAAGAAGCTGCAAAAAACGCACAATTGTCGTGTGAGCTTCACTTCTAGTTAAAATTGACGGAAGTGTTAACAGATGGGATCGGTTAGCTACATTATAAAAAATACAGAGGGGTAATGAGCCTATTTTAAAAATACAGGGCCTGATTGAGTATTTCAGGCAAAACACAGGGGGACGGCAAACAATTTACTCGCGAAATTGCTGCAGCAACAGTCATTAACACGCTCTTGAACATTGTAATCAAACAAAGTGATGTCATCCTGCAGCCAAACAAAGAGTAAAATGTAAGGAAGGGACAAATAAAAGCAAATCGTATACAACAACTATTTGCAGAGAGTTTTACCTGAACAATGGGAGAGGGATCATTAACTTCAAATCAGAAACCAGGTGGAGGTTCATAGTTTTCTGGGAAAGCACCAGCAAATATCTGAACAATAATTAAAGAAAAAGAAGCAAGTCAATCCCCCCAAAAAAAGAGTATTTGTAGTATAACCTACCAAGGATAAATGAACACAGACAGAATAACTAACAGAATGCAACAAATCAGAATGGAACTTGGTCGTGCAGATGATCCAAAGCTCTTGGATTCCTGCCGAACAACTTGAAGACTCTTGTCGTTTTTTTAGTTGGCCCTGTCTTGATAGTCAATTCTCCCAAAGAAAAGTGAATCAAATCCAAGCTGCAGGCAGAAAAAGAAGTAGCTATCATGAAATTGCACATGGAGTTGTTGTTGTTATCTACGGTCTTGATGAAGCCGACAGACAAAGAGACTTACTTGTGCTCCTAACAAGTAAGCCTGGATAGCAGAATGCCCAAAAGGGTCAATTTGCTAACCAATTCTAAGAGTGACACCCAAACTCCTTTTTGATGAAACGACACCCTAGAGTGGTTTGATCAATCATTTTCAATACAATGTGTGTTGCCTCATCATGCATGCACATACCTTCTCCATTTCTAGAAGAAGAAGAAGACAATAAATAAAAATACGTCAAAATACATAAATCTGGAAAGACTATAAAACAATTTGAGAATGATAGGTAAAGATCTAAACTTATGTATCCACTGAATAAGGACACCATTTATGTCATATTGTGATAGGACCAAGATATAAGCTTACATGGATTCTAGCTGGCCAGAGCTGAGAAGCTGTTTGACTGCACTCTGAAGTATGTCACTTTGATCCTTCCACCAGCGCTGGAAAAATGCCTGCATTCACCAAAGATTGGAGTACTCTTAACAGAATACCTATGTTAATAATAGGAAGCTGAGAGAGAGAGAAGAAGAAGAAGAAGAAGAAGAAGAAGAAAGGCGGAAGTAAAGAAAGAAAGGGATTAGGGAACCTAGTTCTTAGTACCTATTACCTGTTTAACATAGACGAATTTGCATAAATCAACGCAATATAAGAACAACCATACCAAAAGATCAACAATATTGACAGAAATTGCCAGCCATAATCAAGTGAAAATTATTCAAATTTGATACTGCTTTGGCATAATATTTTACAGAATAAGAGATGCTAAAAGTTACTCTCCTTTTTGGTCAATATGCTAAAAATTACACCATTTAACAAAAAAAAAAAAAAAAAAAAAAATTGACTTTGATTGCATATTTCTTCAATTAATTGATCGATTCCAATATGAAACGAGCATCATACTTGATTTCTTCCTGAAGTTCGAGCAAATGATTCGTCAAGTATTATGCACAGGCACAAATAGATTTATTCTAATACAAAATCAGCAAAAGGAATTCACTGTAAAGAGCCAGACTTTGTGAATTTTTCATGAAATCAATTTGTGTTTGCCATGTCCTTCCAAGCACTTTAACATAGCTAATTAGCACTAATTTTTCGGGTATTTTTGATCTACACCCCCTTCTACATTTGATAAGTGAGACTAAGACTCCAAATTTTTTAAAAAGTGAAAGTAAAACCCCTTCTATCACCAATTCGTTACATTCTCTGTTAAATACAGTAAAAATCTCTGTTATGCCCTTGCCATCTTTTTATTCCTATTCATTTTACCTTTTAACCTTTTTCCTGACCTTTACTTTTTCTTTCTTATCTGCTGCCTCTTCTTCCTTCACTCTCACCACCACTACCCATTCTCCATTCTGTCTTTTTTTTTGTGAACATGGAAGGCTTGGTTGATATAAGCCAGAAGCTTTTACTGTTTGCAAGAAAGGAGTAGCCAGTACATCAATATGTTTTTGCAATAAACTTCTGCAAATTGTAGTGTCATAATCCAGGATGTAACTCAATCAAATATCAGATAATTCACCATTGGCTTATGTTCATCGACAGCAGCACAAGCAAACTTATCAAATCCCCCCTCTATTGGTTGTCAGGTCAACTCTCTCAAATTAGTTGCAATTTCACAGCACGTATGCTATGTAAGAAATGTACACACACAGCTATGTATATATTCATATACATATCAATGTGAGAAATGTATACGCATACAGATACGCAATAGTTAATTACAATGAAAAATAATTGTTTGTTTACCAAAAGTCACCTGAAGGGTCAATTTATCATCGAATTTTATAACCAAAAGAAAAAAAAACAGAAATAGATTGATTCAATTGAGATACCAGTAATAATCATCTGAAGATAAAAATTGAAGGATTATGTAGATTAACTCACCTAATCAAATTAAATCTTTTCCGGTAAAAAAATAAAGAAAAAAATAGAGAAATGAGAATTTTGGGTTTCTTTAGGTTGTTTATGTATATGGTTTCACCGAGTAAATTGCTTACCGTCTCTCTGTGTTTTTCTTGAAATACTCATTCACCCCCTGTATTTTTAAAATAGGCTTATTACCCCCCTGTGTTTTTTCGATTTTAACTTTATGTAAGGGTATAACGATCAATTAACTAATTTGATAACGTTTGTTAACGGAATAAGAGATTTTGGATGCGTGAGCTTCATCGAAAAAACACAGGGGGGTAATGAGTCTATTTTAAAAACACATGGGGTGAATGGGTATTTCGAGCAAAACACAGGGGGACAACAAGCAATTTACTTTGGTTTCACCTGATATATATTTTGTGTGTGTCTCTATGTAATGTATAGATGGAAATAATGAAGAAAGCAAATACAGTGAGAACACCAATGTTGTTAAGAGTGAAAGGAAGAAAAAGACAGAAGATAAGAAAGAAAAAGTTAAGTAATTGGATTTGGGGTGATTTTTTTTTTTGTTTGAATTGGAAGGTTTTGAAGGTGAATGGTTTTGGAGTGATTTTTAAAACCACTTAATGATAATATTTTGTAGTCACCCCAATTTGGGGTGATTTTATTTAAATTATTATAAAATGTCTATATTGCCTCTTTTATTTATTACACCTATATTTTAAAAAAGGATAAAAATGCCACTTTAGTTATAAAATTTATCATTTCTTTTTCTTTTCTTCTCAATTCAAACAAAAAATACACATAATCTTTTATAAATCTTTTCTTTATAAATTTATTCAATCCAAACAAGATGTAATCCTCTTTTTTTTTATTTTTTATTATTGAATCCTTTCCTTTCCTTTATTATTTTTTCCCTCCAAAACCAAACAGGCCCTAAAGGTAAAGGGGAGACGTGAAGGAAGATGAATAGGAATGATGGAAAATGAGGGCAAAAATGGGATGTTAATGGATAGCTAGGGTAGAATAGGGATTTAGGTGGCATTTAACAAAAAATGTAATGGGAAGGGGTATTACTCTCACTTCTTACAAATTTTGGATCTTAAAATGTTGAAAGGGTGTAGATCAAAAATAGCCTGTTGGTTGTGTTTATCTGTATTTATCTCGTTTAGTTGCTTAGTGTTGTAGTCTTTATGACCTTATCACATGAGAGCAGACTTGTCTATGTACCACATGATTGATGTGAAGAAAAACAATACAATCAAATTTGTCAGGTCTTTCAACAGTAAACAAAAACAAAATTAGTCAAATAGATTTAATTACTTTGCTAGAAAAATCTGCTCATATTAAAGTATTTAAGAGTAGAAGATTTTATATTGATGAAGTACATGATAACACTTTAAATAAAAAATTGACAAAATAAAGGGAGAACTTTTTGCCCATATTAGAATAGCCAAGAGTAGAAAATTTTACATTGATGAAGTATAGGATGACGCTTCAAATAAAAATTTGACAAAGCAAAAGAAGAACTTTCTGCCCATATTAGAGTAGCCAAGAGTAAAAAATACTATATTAATAAAATACACGATGACACTTCAAATAAAAATCTGGCAAAGTAAAGGAAAAACTTTCTTTATTTTATCATCGGCACCACGCAAAATCATTTCAAAAAGTCATTTATGTCACAGTATACTATCCTTGTCAATTGTTAGAAAGACTTGGGAGTCCATTCATACACGGTCATAGCCATAGAGTAATAGAGCATCAGTGCTTCAGAAAACAACAGAGAGATTGTCTTTGCGAATGGATGAAGGAGGAGTGGTGGTGAAGAACAAGCAAGTATTGTTCAAAGACTATGTTACAGGGTTCCCAAAGGAGTCTGATATGTACATAAGCACAGAAAACACTGTGAAGTTGAAAGTCCCAGAAGGCACAGGAGGCGTTTTGTTGAAGAATCTTTACTTGTCTTGTGACCCTTACATGCGTTTCCTCATGCAAAAATCCCAGAAATCTGATGTCGATTTGGCTTCTTACACCACTGGCTCTGTATGTCCACTTATCTCAGTGATCGTGGTCTTTGTTTTAATTCCATTCTCCTCCAATATGTTATTCTCATTTGTTTATTTTTTTGTTCGTTTTGTTTCTATTCTATTCTGCCAAGTTGTTTATTCCTCTGACCACATAGCACAATAAAAGAATGAATATATTTTCTTATCTTTTGTAGCCTACCGTCAGAAGCAAAGTATAGAGAAGGATATTTCCGTAACTTTCTTTTTTTGGTAAATTTTTAATATATTGGGTAAGTAATTATCCAATTCTCGGAGGAATTTGCACAAAGTCTTATTAATCCTATTCAAAGAAAATGAAAAGAGAAACTCAAAGTTGGCATTTAGTTTGTAAGTTGAGGAGGTTGTGATACTCTATGAGATGTGATTTGGAGGTTATGGAATAAATTAGAGGGTAGATATTCTAACAAACAAATAGATAAATAAAAAAAATAGTACTAGAGATTAAACTTAGAGACAAATTCTGAAGTTTCTTGAAATTCTCAGTGGGATTAAAATCTTAAGTCGGCATTCTGATTTTGCAAAAAAAACAATTTTCTGTATTTTACCTATGACACCTAATTTATGTATAACTATTATCGGCGAAGGAAGTTCAAGAACTTGTTTTATTCCCTTCATGAAGTGTTGCACATACACAAACTCTTTTTTTTTTATTTTGATTTTTTTTGATAAAAATGGAGATAAAGCCGATAATATTGCAACTATTTGACAATATATTTTACCTTTTTGTCCTTCTTTAACAACACATTTGAAAAGAGACGAAGAAATGAGGATTGAGAGACTCATAGTGGAGTCTGATTCTCAGTTTTATCAATTGCCTTAGGTCAGCCAATAGTTAGCTCATTGAAACCAATAATTGAATATTTTATTTTATTTATTTTTGTATCTGAGTTAAAGTTAAACTTAGGTGTAAAGAAAAATCTAATGGGTAATTTAAAAAATGTGAATTTGTAAATTTCACATTTTGAGCAAATATTTGGGTAAGACTGGAGCAAATTCAAGATTTGTAAATCCTGGATTTTTAATTTTTTAAAATGGTGCTTCTAAACATAAAAAGTTGGATTTGCAAATGAATTCCGCAAAATTTTGGGGAATTTATTTGTTCCAAACAATCTGTTAAGATAAAATGGGGGAAGAGGAAACCTAAAAAAATTTGATACCAATGTTGCCCTTATAATGTCAACAAAATCAACAAGTCCACTTTATTTCTTTATTTTCTCAACTAAAGAAGAACTTTGTAGGTGTTTAAGATGTATGTATTTATTTGGTAATCGTGTATATATGTGTATGCTTGTGTGTGCAACTGTATGTTATGTTATGTGAGGAAGAAGAAGAGAAAGTAAGAAGAAAGTTGGCAAATTAAAAAAAAAATGAAAACAACCATAGGTGAGGAAGAAAGAGAAAACCAATAGACCTTTGGTCTAGTGGTATGCCCCTCGCTATAAGTGCAAGAGAATGTAAGATCAATTCTTGTAGATGACATCTTTTGATATATATATTATACGGCTTAGGCTTCCCTTAAATAAATAAAAAAAGAAAAAAGAAAGAAAGAGAGGAAGTATAAAAACGAGAAGGAAAAGTAAACAAGGAAGAAAGAAAAATGGAAAAAGGAAAATAAATTAAAATTAACAAGGATATATACATCAAGTTAAGGCCAACTCCAAAACTAGTCTTATTTTTTATCTCTATATGTAGGGGATTTGCACCAAGTTTTCTATATTTAGGGATTCCTTATTTTAGTTTATTCCAACAGCTTCTTTATATTTAGTCATTCCCTTATTTTAGGATCCACTATTTGAATTTCACTTCAACAACTTTCTTACATTTCATAGATTTTGCTCTTTTCACCATTGACAGATTTTAATGGATGTGATAGGGGATTGTATCTTCTTCCCTACATGTAGAGATGTTGAAAATAGAGTTAGCGATCTTTTATAATTTGGGGATCACTTAAGAAAACTGTTAGAACTTATTTACATCAATACCTTCCCTACATGTGAAGTAGGGAAGTATTTAGATAAGCTATTGAAGTTGGTCTAACATAAAATTTACCCCTTCTTTCTCTTTTCTTTCTAATCCAAATAAAGAATTCACAAAACGTTTTATGATCCTCTCCTTTATAATTTTTTTAATCCAAACAAGAATATTTCCAATCCTTCCCTTTCCTTTATTATTATTTCCCTCACGAATCCAAACAAAGCCTAAACGGGTTCTCTTTTGCCTCTTGGAGTATCATGTATTCTATTTCTAGTGTGAGACAAACTGTTATGCAAATTAACTAGCAAATTTGGGTCTCAATTACTCTGTTGGTTGTCACATTGTTGACCAGTCCCCTTTCCCGCTACAAATTCTTTTTGTTTTTTTGCTAGGTAAGTAAACAAATTCTTTACTTTGTGGCTACAACCCATACTTGTTTTTTGGTTTGAATTTAAATAAAGTTCAAATTTTATATGAGTAAGAAAGTAAGTTACTCTTTGGATGCCTAATTATGAGAGTAAAAGTAAATTCTTCCATGTACTCATTGGTGAAATGATGCAGCCAATAACTGGATATGGAGTAGGAAAAATAGTGGACTCCAGTCATCCAAATTTCAAGAAGGGTGATCTGGTATGGGGGATAACTGGATGGGAAGAGTATAAGCTAATTACAACACCTGATTCGCTTTTCAAAATCGAGGACATTGATGTACCCCTTTCTTATTACACGGGAATTCTTGGTAAGTTTCTTGTTTGTTTGATTAACTTTTAATGCAGGAGCAACTTGATCCTATTAGTGTCTTACTTACACGTCCATTTTTCCTCAAAGCCAGTTGATGAGAAGATACTCATAAGTTGGCAATCAGAGGAAGGTGCTTAGTTGTTGATTGTGTGAAAATTCATATGGTAATGAATAGCATCAAATTGTAGAATTCAACAATTCTGCATAATTCACTATTAACTTCATCTAGATCAAGTAAGCAAACTTAAAAAGCCAATGAGTCTTTTCATTTCATTAACCCATTTTATCATTTCTCTTTCAAAACCTTAGGTTTTAATTTAAATCATCAAACAACTATATTATTTTTAGAGTTGTGTTGTGCATGAATAATAGTTGATAAAAAAATAGGGAAAGAGAGAGAATGATCCTACATGGACCATCGTCCTAGGGTCACATGTAAATTAGTATGTATCTAAGATGTACTTATTGTGAAAAAGAGTTTTGGACGGATGTCATAAAGATCAACCACCAACTTTGTACTCGTAAAGATGTTGGTCCATGAACCTATGTAAAAGAAGAAGCTTTACTTTTCTTATAAATGTTAAAAGAGTGACAATGCATTGATGTAGAAGCAAAATAGCCTATTTTCTTATCTAGTGGAAAATATGTAAGATCTTAGTTCTAATTATGTAAATCTTATTGCTGAGCACATGAATGCATAAAATTTTCACATGTTAGCCCTTTTCTTATTGGAATAGGAACTTCTATCAATGCTCATTAATGCATGATGTGTTAGCATGTTTGGGTACTTGGACTTGCGGATAACTTCCTCGGAAACACGCTGAGTTTTCCCATATGACAAAATTAGTTTGATTAGTCCACAATAATGGTGGATCTATCAGTATAAAAATCTTTTACCGTCTGATTTACAAGTGCATATTTCTTAATATTTTTTTTTTGAAATACCTTTTAACCTAATTAACATGTAACATAGACCCACAAGACCATTAGCGATTTGCTCTAGTAATATGGTTCTTGCTTTAGATGCGAGAGATCTCAAGTTAAAATCTTATGTGTAATATTATACGTGATGTATAATGACTTATGCCTCCCTTACATAAAAAAAAAAAAAAAGATCTTAATCCAACAAAGATACTAATAATGATTACAAGTTGCAGGTATGCCTGGCATGACTGCTTATGCTGGATTCTACGAGCTATGCAATCCCAAAGAAGGAGAAAAAGTTTTTGTTTCTGCTGCATCAGGTGCAGTTGGCCAGCTTGTTGGACAATTTGCGAAACTGATGGGTTGCTATGTCGTTGGAAGTGCTGGAAGTAAAGAAAAGGTGAATGACCTCCTTTTAGACCTCTATTATCTCAACATGGCTGATAATATTCAATTTCTTTCTTTTAGTTTACAATACACTTGGAAATTTTCTTTTTATTACAAGATCAATGACTACAAAAACAAGTTCAAATAGTTGAGCAAATTATTATGTAAGCTAAACACAATGGATGATTTGATCTTGTCCACGATGATGTGAACACTCACCAACCATTGGATGATAAAATCTCAAAAACAACGTTCACTTCATTTAAATAATTTTAATCTATTGATTACTTATATATTTTATTGTAATGGACCAGGTTGATCTGCTAAAGAACAAGTTTGGATTTGACGACGCTTTCAACTATAAGGAAGAGCATGACTTGGACAGTGCTTTGAAAAGGTAAGGTTCCATGATAGCTTAAGTTGAAGGATGTACATTTTTTTTTTCTGAAGATTGAGCACATCAAAAGCTTGCAATATACTCATTCTTGACATTTATATATATATTCCAATATGCAAGTTTTTCCACTGACATTTGTTTTTCCATTTTAAAACTTCCACAATTTCCTGAAAATAAGTAGTCGTTGAATTGTTTTGTCGTAAAAAACATAAAAAATTTCAAGAAACTAGTTCAATTCGAACTAGAAATAAACCTGAATTAAAAGTTTACTTCATCATTGCTTTTTATTCCTATAATTGTTGGCAGGTATTTCTTGGAAGGTATTGATATATATTTCGACAATGTTGGGGGAAAGATGCTAGATGCAGTTCTCCTTAACATGAGAAACCATGGGCGAATCACAGTTTGTGGAATGATATCACAATACAATCTTGGTGAGCCTGAAGGGATTCAGAACTTGATGTACATCGTCCATAAACGAGTCCGTGTGGAAGGATTTGCTGTTTCGGATTATTATCATCTCTACTCTAAGTTTTTAGATATTGTCTTGCCTTACATCAGAGAAGGAAAAATAAAGTATATTGAAGACATTGTTGAAGGCCTTGAGAGTGGACCTACCGCCCTTGTAGGACTTTTCGGCGGGCGCAATGTTGGAAAACAAGTTGTTATAGTTGCTCATGAATAATCTCAAACTTTAGTCATTGCTGTGTTGGTTGAGGCCTTCCCCAGTGGATATAGAATTAGCATTTGCATGTATGCTTGATGTTTTATAATATGTGCATTCGGAATAATTTAATCGAGCTATGTTTTTGATGATATTTGTAAAATAAAATGAAAACATATTATAATTGTGTCGAAGACCTCAAACTTTATACTATATATGCAGTTTTTTTTTTTTATTATTATTATTTATTCCTGGGATAATCACAGCTCATATAATGAAAAGAATATGTTAAAATGAAAGTTACAATAATTAACAATTACCTAATCACTTATCTGGAACTTGAGAGATTGAAATATAGATGAATTTTGAACTTGAGATTTCGGGAGCTTTATTGGTTTGCATTATGAGATTTCAGACGCTTTCGCACTCGTCTACCTTTCTTTGTGTTGGACTAATATTTTTTGTTTTCTCGATTTATACACGTTAGATTCACTTGAAATAAACGTTGCGATTTAAAAATATAGACCCCCACCCAAATACAGGAGGATAGTTATTCGGCACCAAGAGAAGATCGCCATATTACTGTGTCTTGGCACGAATCTTGAAGGGCAGATATTTGTCGGGATTGGAAAATCCTTCCTTATCACTTCTCATCTTAGAAATTTTTTTGGGTAAGTCTAGGTTAATTTATCAGTTTTTCACGTAGTTGGTGGAATTTGCATATATAGATATAATTAATATGAAAGAGGCTGACATGAGAACGGACTGATCAAATAGGTGTTAGAGATATGCCCTAATACAGTATAGTTAGATGACCTATGAAGGGCATTTTGATGAAAATATATGTTTTATTAATGGCATTTTGTGTTGACATTCATATTCTTCGTCTTATATTGTATGAATGTGTCCTTATATTTTTCTTAGAAGAAATATATTCTAAAAGTTGTTTAGAATATCTTGGTGTATTTCTTTAATATGATTAGTATTAAAAGTTATTCATAGTCCTTAGATTATTCAATTAGGACTAGAATAATCAATTATGAACTATTATATGTAGTTACTTTTGATTAATATATGATATTAATGATAAAGGATGGCAAGCCTCGAGCCATAGTAGCATGGGATGCGATTAACTTACATATGAATGATTATTAGTAGAATAGATCATTGAATATGGCATGAGTAATAAACTACATGATTTTGGATTAATAGTTTTATTACTTGTTGCGATTGTGCAAGTAATCATCTGACTTGAGAAATTACGGCTGTCTGATATATCGGGGTTTGAATTTTAGCATTAGGACAATACTTGTCTTTATTTATAAAGATAGGTTACGACCTTTTGCAGTTTACTCATTCGGTATAGAGATTGACAGATAATTGTCAAGATAGGATCTGCTAACTTCCGATAGAAAGTGATGTCCTATGCGATCTATTTTCAGTAGTTGAATGAGGAAGTCCTTGGCCAAGGCGTGATGATGGAAAATAGTATTTTCATTAATGTCATTTCTCATTCTACCGTTTAGATCTAAGCATAGAATCGAACCAAAGGACTTAATCATTTCATGATCCTTATTCGATCGAGACATATTAACAAAAGGATCGAACTGCACGTCAATTTGCAACTGTAAATAGATTCACAAGAGATTGACTTCATTACCATATATATTGTCTTGATATGTTACTAGACGTCACTCTAGAACGTGAGGGTATTTCGAGAATGACGGAGACATTTTCGGAATAGATTAAAAGGGTTTAATGGTCCCTCATCGCTATACGGTGGTGAATGTAGAAAGTTACACACGTTCGAGCATCATGAATAAAGTTTCTGTAATGAGCTTACAATGAGTTTGGAATGTTAAGGAGTTAACGTTGTTGTATTTGGTCATTAAGTAGTAATGGGCCAAAAATATAATTATTAAAAGTATTAGGGTCAAAGTATAAATATAAAAAGTTAGTTTCCAATAAATTAATCTAATATTGATTAGGATTAATTTAATTATAATATATGACTAAGTTTTAATCTTATTTAAATCTATGGCTAGGATTTGACAAGATTAGTGAAAAATTTCATAATTTTCCACTATCACATACAACCCAATAAACAAATATATTACACAAGACACCAAGTAGCATAGTAGACATAAATGCATGGAAAGCTACAATTGCATGATACAAGGTTGTGTTGAAAGCTTGAATGCATGGAAGACTACAATGCACAATACACAAGTATACATAGATAAGATATATGCATACAATATACATAGCAAGAAGAAAGAGAACACAACACAAGAACAAGAGCAAAATCTGAAATTTTCTCTCTTTTCTCTCCTAATTTCGGCCATGGCTTGTTGGACTAGGAGGATTTGTTCTCTTGCTTTCTAAACTTGCGTAAACTCATATTTCTATCCAAATAGCTAGTACATACATTTGGTTTGTGGAGGAGAAGCTCTTGGATGCTTGTGTGGACAAACTAGTGCTTTTGCAAGGTATGAAAGGCTTGTCATCATTCTTGTGGTACTTCTTCATCTTCTTGGCTGAATCTTCAAGAGGAATACCTTGATAACTCTTGTTCATTCATATATATGGTTATATATGTAGTAGATATGTTGATTACATGGACTAGACATAAGGTATTATGGTGAATACAAATGTTATGATGCTGAAAATTTTTGAAATCATGATTTTGCTTCCACCTAACTCATTATATGTTGTGATTCACCTATTTTAATGGTCCTCTCAATAGGTTCCCCTCACCTTAACAAAGCACGTAAGCCCTCTAACTCCGATCTCTTCATTGTCAATATTATGTTATATTGTTGACGATCAACAATACATTTTATCTTATTTCTCATGGTTTATTGAAGACATGGATCCGTCCATTTTGCTATACTTTTGTTTTGTATTGTCGAACAATCTTTTCTTTTATGTTTCACTTGGGTTGAATGGATTCGTAAATTGGTTTAATTTATTTTTCAAGGGATCTGTAAAATGTTTACTTGTTTATGATATTTGTATCCAAAGTCACATCGATCGTTGTCAGCCTTATCATCAACCATAGTTATTATTAGAGATTAACAGGGCTTGTCAAAATACAATTCAAGATTGTGTCTTAACGTAACATGCCCCTTAATCTATCCTGTATGAAACATCATGCCTCTTGGTTCCATATCAAGGGCGCCACATATCATTGACGGCCATCAAATCAATCTTGACAAAAATTCCAAAACTCGTTTAACTCCAATGAGACTTTTATTACTACTCGATGGGAATGGCGGCACATCGATCGTTCAAAGGGTCGAATAACATTTTACATAAACTCACATCGAGATGATATCCTTGAGTCTTATTTTCAACACCTCTAACATCTTTCTGAATATTTGTCTCTAATAAAGGAGATTTATCCATCATTTTCAACATCTGTTTAATGGCTATGGATAGATCAACGGTCTATCTCATCTCTTATCCTCGATAAATCACTATAAGTGAGTAGGCTTGTCCCTTACTTGCATGGCTTATGTACATATCTATTTTCATCCTTTCCTTTCATAATAGTAGCCAAGTACTATTTTTTACCCCTCGATAACATACGACACTGTGTTGGTGACAATTAAGACTTTTTGTTTCCACCCGTAACTCATTAGACCAATAGAATCTTGAGTAATCCGGTTTCGAGTAGGCTATCGAGATTACTCTTAATATCCCAATATTGATTTTCACGATCTGAGCTTAAAATCTCAAACTCACAAGTGAGATTAGTATTATATGTAGGCATAAGAAATAATAACTTGGACTTTTTTTTTACTAATCTAAAATAGTCAACTCAAATTATTCTTTATACCCAAACACTCACACTTCAATACACTATCTCCTACTAATATGTGATATTACACATATCCCTTTTAAGGACTTAAAGTCTTTGTCCGGTGTAGATACACCTAATACCAACCAAGTAGTACAAGATTCTAGAGGTAGCTCCTGCGGGTTCTAGAGGTGGTTTCCACCGCCTTCTTCGTGTAGCACTTTACCCTACATAGTACTTAGTTCTTACACTGGCTAGTAACCGGCTCTAAATACTATTTTGGCACGTCTCGAGCCTAGAACACCAAGCTTATAGGTGAGACTGGTGCTATAGGCATAAGAAATAACTACTTGAGCCTATTTTCTATTGGTCCAAAATAGTTGTTGAGGACCTAACGTTCTAGTCACAAGCACATATATCCAAGACCAATAGCGGTGCAAAATTCTAGAGGTGACTCTTACAAGTTTAAGAGGTAACTCCTATCACCTACTTAGTGAAACACTTTTCCCCACAAAGTATTTAGCTCCTACATCCAGCTAGTTACTGGCTTTGATAACTTTTTGCCATGCCTCAAACTCAGAATCCCAAGCTTATATGTAAGACTGGTTGATCGCTACTAAGTTGGTTATAAAAAGCGTGCAAAATTCAACCAAGTTTTAAAACCCGCTAGTGCACGGATCAGTGTAGTGTAGTATGCTTTGAGTGCAGGGTCGAATCCACATGGATGCTTCTAAGTTACTTGAGTGAAGAAGTGCGTGTGAAAAGTGTTTAAGTGAGTGTTGGAAAGTAAAGAATAGATTGAATGGTTTGTAAAATAAAATAAAAGAAAGGTAACTAGTTAGAGTTAGATTTGCAAATACGAGACAATAGTCTTAAAGCTCGGATTAGTACTAACGCTAATGATCTAGGCTTGGAAATAAGATTCTTTAGTTCGATATTGGGATTAGGCTACAAGCTCTTAATCGTATCAGTTACCTAAGTCTACTTAATTACTGATTTA
The DNA here is from genome assembly GCA_037974665.1 of Ehretia macrophylla. Lineage (NCBI taxonomy): Eukaryota > Viridiplantae > Streptophyta > Magnoliopsida > Boraginales > Ehretiaceae > Ehretia > Ehretia macrophylla. The sequence goes on along the minus strand of CM075777.1, from coordinate 5,510,401 downwards.
ACCTCGATTATAGGTGTCGTTCTATTTTTGAGTCCGTTATATAGCCGAAGTATAGATCTGTCCACATAATCACAAGTGACTAGTATAACAACTAAAAATGATAATTAATAAACCTAAAAGTAGAAATCATGGTACAACATGTGATTTCATGGAAGGTACGGTACAACTAGTACTTTCACTATTAAAGCATGGATATATGACACAGAGGTATACCTATCACCACATTAACTACAAGTATAATGAAATGACAGATAATCTGAAATAATATCAAGTCATATATGACATCGAATTAAATCAGTCCAGATCTGAGACTGGTAAATCAAAAGCCCATTAATGCATAATCATCAACACTAATTACACAAGTATTATAACAGTAATTACGACATTTAAATATAAAAGAGATTAAAGAGATGCTCCCTCATAAATGAAAGTCATATGTTGGCAATGTTAAATCCGAGCTCAGATTCCCGAGCACAACTATGAGATTTCTTCCTTTTCTCTGCTCGGTAATTCAGGCATTACTTCCTCCGTATTTTTTCCAACTACTAAACTATTTACGAAAACATAATTTTAAACTAACTAATTTAATAACTAAAAATAATCAAACTATTTAATTTTTTTATATCTTTTCTCCACTAGGTTGGGGGGTTATTTATAGGCAGAAAATCAGAGGTGCGCTCGAGCGCCTAGGCGAGTGCGCATTTGGCAGTCCAATCAGAAGCTGCTATTTGCAATCCACGTGGTCCAATTAGGTGGTTTTGGTGGTCCACGTGGACCAATCAGAGGCCGTGAAAGGTTCTTGTGGGGGCGCTCAAACGTCCTTCTGCAGTATGTTTTGACTCTCTAATTTTGACTTTGACTGGATTGTTGACCAAGGCATTTTCAGGTTTTTCCAACATTCTGAGTCTATTTTCGTGCTTGGTTTGGCCAAATTCTTCCTCTACGGGCTCCATTAAACCACTGATTCTCAAGTTTTCACTTTTGCACAACTCTTTGACTTTTACTTTGATTCGTTTTGAGTCAAGTTTGTTCACTTTTCAAGATCATCCTACATTACAACAAAAGTGCATTAAGTGTTGCATTTATTCCACAAGTTAGGATGCAAATGTAGTAAAAATACAATAGTTTGAGTGCTACATTTATAGCGATATCAACAGCCCCAAACCTAAACCTTGCTTGTACTCAAGCAAGTCTGTTTTCAAAACACATTGACTTTAAAAGTGAAACCTCAAAAGTGCAAGTCAATTTCAAAACCAAATGAATGCAATCTATCCCAACCTTTTGTCAAAAGTTTTAAAAACTAAATCATGAGAAATGTAATCCACTATTCTTAACAAGTTAATCAGTCAATGATAAGAAAAATAAGATAACCTTTACATAGTTTTCAAAAATAGATACTCTTTTGGAAATGAACTATTGATTGCTTCGGAGTATATATTTAGAAGGAAACTAAGCAAATTAAGTTTAAACAAATTTCCAACTTTCAAGACCTGTAAACAGATTAAACTTTGATATTCTTACCTATTTGTAATCAAACTCTTGATCATGCCTTAACCCTTTTTACATTTGCCATAAAATGAAAGTACAACTCAAACAATCTCTTTTTAGTGTTCAGTTGCTTTTTGCTTTTTGGATATCCCATGTAGTGAGCTTTAAGGCTAATAATCCCCAACCAATTGGCGGAGGTTGCTAGGTTTTAAAGGGACCCCTTTGTGCCTAAATCACCCAAGATATCCAGGCTCGAAACTTTACATTATAGTACATATCCCGAATGATGAATAGGTATTTAGGATAGTGGTGCTTAGAGATTTAAAACATATTTACAACAAAACTCTGTCAAAGTAAAGGTATGTACATCTTTTTATTTTTATTTTAAGAGAGTAACATTACATATAGACATGACAGAGTAACAAAACATTATATACAAACATGGCAGTTGGGTTTAGGTTTCAATCACAAGAATCTTTCATAATAATGGGTAATCTTTTCTCAATCTTTTCAAACTCACATACTCATTAATTGAAGAAAAGAACAACTAAGTTCACTCATGAATATAATAACCCAAAGTTTTTCTTTAGACATTCCTCAGAGTTTTTCACATTACTCAACTAAAAACACAGGTTCTCAAATTATCCAAATCATCTTCCTATAAACAAGTAAGGTAGCAAAATACTTTTCCTCAACAAAAAATGTGTTTCTTACATATTTTCAAAATTTTTTATCATGGATTTCAATATGCACCCTGTAACAACCTGGACCCAACATATGGCACATTATACTTTAATGCATATAAATTTGTACCAGTTAAGTGTTATATGTGTATATGTGTTTATTTTAGTATTTATAATTATATAGTAGTTTTACTTTTCCTTCTACTTTTCTTATTTTCTTTAAAATATTACTAACATTTATTAAATTCAAATAAAAATAATTTAGCCTATTATTCTAGCATTTTGATTAGGTGGGTTGGTTTCTTATATCTAGTAGATGAATTTTCGTCATTTTAAAATGAGCCCTGAGCCCGAAAGTAAAAATTAAAGTATTTTATTTTGTAAATTTTGTATTTTTTCCTTATTATATAAGTATTTTTGGGCATACGTTCATTAAAATTAATTGCATAGTATTCCAGGAAGGCGGGTAAAAAAATTATTTTGTGTCTCGCATGAATAGTAAATACTAAACTTTTATTTGGACTTTTAATTGAGCTAGCTATTTTTGGCCCTTTTAATTGAGTTTCTTACAATTTATTTCAACTAAACCAAGCCCAAATTAATTTAGACTTATACTATATACACATAAAATATATATACACATAAAAAACATAGGAAAAATAGCACAAAAATAAGAAAGAAAAAGGAGATGGCCGGTGGCCAACCAAGGGAAAAAAGGAGAAAAATAACTCTAAGGTTTGGCTTTTGGGTACAATCCAAGGATGAAGGAGGAGATGCCTAACCCTTCAAAGCTTCTACAAGCCTTTTGGGTGAGGGAATTGCATATTTTATACATTTAAAGTTTTTGTAGATTTTATGCAAACTCTTGAATTGATGTTATATGTATATATAATGCTTGGTTATTGTATAATATGTTGTTTACATGCTATATGGACTAGTTTTACGTTGTTGATTGACATAGTTTGTGAGTTCTTGCAAGTGGCTAAAGGTTGAAGATGAATGAATAGTAAAATTTAGGGTTTTCGTTAATTCTTGTTTATGACCTTAATTATATGTTATCTAGTGATTTCATAGGTGTTATTGAACCTAGGTTAGTATTTAGAATGGTTTAAACTTGAATAAACTTGTTAAAATAGATTAGATACAAATGGGGCTTTACGTAGATTGGTTGTTCGGGTGCGTGTTAATGCCTTGAAGGGTGTTTATTATGTTAGGTAGTGCATAAATTCTTTTATGGCATTGAATTAGCAAGTGGTTTGGGTGGTTGTAGTGTAAAGCAAACATGGGGCTTTCGGGGCTTTTGTGATAGACATAGTTATAAATCGATTTCATAGCTCTAAGTAGTGCCATAAAGTGTCCTTAGAAGTATAGAATAGCTAGCATGTGGATTATGTAGGTCATGTTTCGTATATGCTTAAAATTGAACTAATAGACTAAGGGGAAATAGTGTCAAAGTTTGATTAAATGTTAGTAATAGCTTGGAGCTCTCTTTCTTGTGAATTTAATATCTATTGTGTTACTTGTATATTGAAACTTACGTGCGAGGGCAACCTATTTTGTTGTCCTTCAATTATATATTTATCTACTCATCTTATTATATTGCTATTGTTATTGCTATTTGGGTTATCGTTTCGATGGTTGCACAACCTTATCGTCAGCATAGATGCGATGTGCCTCTCTGGGCGGCATCAGGTTTGCCAGGGTTTGTTGTTCTAGCTCCGTAGTTATTCTCTCACTCGCTTGGTCCGGAGATTACCAAGGGGTGCTGGGTCGTTGGTATTGGGTACATCCGGAGTACCCATTAGTGTTTGGGATACCGATATATCGAGATCGAGTTCGTGGTTCGTGGTTCGTGGTTTGTGGTTTGTGGTTCGAGGAATTCGAGTGATAAGGGTTATCGAATCGTATCATTTTATTATGTAACTCTCGCTTAAGCCCTAAGTCCTTGGAGAGTTACCATTGCTTGTATTCCTTTGAATGTGTGTTATCTAGCTTGTTACTTGAATAGCACATTGTTTTGATATTGTAATCTCCGGTTTACTTGTTGCATTTGTCTTCTCGTGTTTGGTTATCTTCTTTAATGGATACTAGTTAGTTGTGTATAGTGTATTGGTCTAATAGGTTAATTGAGTTCATTGAGATTACTTTACTATTTTTAGATAGTTATATGCAGTTAATGTTCGAATATATATATAGTCCTTTAAAATGTGGTACTTGACTCTATTATTTTAAGCTAGTAAATTTTCTTAGTTAATCGACTATGTGTTTTATATGCATTGCACGCAAGGTTTTCAAAACCTCTCCGGTTATCTGTTTCCCTCCCTCACTGAGTATACATATATTGTATGCTCACCCCTCATTTCTAACATTTTACAGGTAAGACAAGTTTTGTTCCTCCGATGTCTGACGAGTAGGAGGCTCGAGAGTCTACTTGATTCTACTTGATTCATTGCTACTAGCTTAGATTAAATGTTGCCTGTATAATTCAAAAATGTTTATGTATATTTTTTTGAGGCCTGAGTGCCTTGTTTATATTAGTTGGTTATAATGAATGTAACTAAGAAAAGCTCACCTAGTAATAGTGGTCTGTAAGAACTTCTAATGCTTTACCTTGTTGCCTAGTTTGGCTTGCATGCTCGTATGAGAATAAGTTAAGGTTGGTTGATAACTTAATATCTAATAAAGTTAAATAGAGAATATTAGAGTGGTATGATAATCGGAGTTATAACTATAATATTTCATTAGCTAGAGGAAATGCATGCTTGTATGTTATTTTGTTATAATAGAAAGTCTTGGATGGCCTTAGGGATTCGGAAAGCTATGTTAATGGAAGTTGTGATGTGTATGAATGTTGTATATTGTGTTATGGTCATTTCTTCTGCGTGCAGGTTTGTGGATAGGCCTAGAAACAAGGGAAAACTCTGTCTGTTTTCTCTTATTTTTTGTGACCTCAGGATTTTGGATCGGGGCTCCGGTCTTGTGAGGGATCGGAGTGTTGCAGATGGTATCAGAGCCTAGTTAGCTCGCAGCTGGGACAGGGTCCTCGGTCTGTTGGGTAGTGAACCCCGAGTACGTGCATGTGAAATGTGTTTAAATAGTGGTGTGCTTGCATGTGGGATTGTGTTTGCTTGAGTGAAAATATGTTCTTATGAGTTGTATTTGCGTGAAATTTGGAGATTGTGTGATATGTATAACTATGTAATCATGTGTGTATCTATGTGACTTAACTATGCAATAAGTGAAAATAAATAAATAATTGATATGTACAAATCTGTGATTATGTGTAGCCTATCTATGGATTGGTGGTTGGATTCGACGAGTTGGACAAATTGGCTGATCTTATCATCGAAGTTTGGTTCAGGAGAAGCAAGATCAACCAAGCTAGAATAGCAAAAGTTTTGATTGAAAGAATTGTTTTTGAAGCTTTCATAAAACTCAGAAGAATTAGGCAGAAAAGAAGAATCATTTTTATCCCAAAATGAATTTTGATGATTCTGTTACCCTGGGTTATATGCATTAAAGTACAAATTTTTGTTTGAAAAATAACCCTGAGTAATATAATCATGACTATGTAAGAACTCGGGACATTGGAGACAGTTTACAATGGTATACCTAAATTGAGAACAAATTTCACATATATTTGTGATAGGGGGTTGGGTTGTGTCATTTAAAGCCTATTGATAGGATGACTTATCAAGTAAATTCAGAAAACCATTATATCAAAATGAGTCCAATTTCAATCATCTAAATTTTCCCAATTTTTTTTTTTAATAAAGAAAGCGGTTAAAAGAAACACTTAAACAAATTCAATACTTTTAAAAAAGACTAAACCGTGCCTCCCCGGCAACGACGCTAAAAACTTGATCACTACTCGGTTGGTATATAAAATATGTGCAAAATTAACCAAGTTTTAAAACCCGCAAGTGCACGGATTAGTGTGGTGTAGTGTGTCACGACCCTATTTTCTTAATTACTATAATAGCCTCTGATACTGCACTAATGACAAGAAAAAAGATATATTCAACCTATAATAACCTTGAACATCTGGGATCGTGATGCCACGGGCCTAAGAAGATCGTTCCCCTTAGGTCCGCTAAGGCACAAATTACTAGCCCGAGCTTTAATGTCCACAAAACCATACAACCAAGATGCTCGTGTAATTATTACATTACCTGTTGGTTACATCAACACTAATAAAAGACATTATACAAACTTCAACACTATGAATTAAGATTATGACCACCGAAGTTATATTACAAGACTTAGGTTTAATTGCTCATACCTAAATCTAGCCCCAACCAAACCCCTAAGTCTCAAAAGAACAAGGACTAAGTTAAATACAACTCTTAGTATCCCAAAAGTTAATACGTTACATTAAGAGGTTTAAATTACAACATAATCTGTTATTACAATAGGTTGTAGCTACAACAACAAGCATGTACGTTACAAGCATGTAAGCACGTCCAGACAGATAGAGAAGCACTTGCATCAACTTAAAAATGTGAGCTTGAGTCCAGATTCACCTGTAATTGTCATAAAGAGGGAGTGAGATGCACCTAGCTCAGTGAGGGATACGGGGAACGGGAGTTTTTTGCAAGCATTTTTATCATTTAGAAAGTGTTTTGAAAAGTCGTGCCATGCATAGATAGACAGGTAATAAAAAAAACAAGGTAAAACATGACAAAGAAACTAGTTTGAGCATAATGAAACAAGTAATACCAATAGTGAATGTATATCCTAAACATTTAATGAGATGAAATCAAGCATGATAATAACAAAATTAAACATGATAAGGAAACTACGTCGTGCACTTAGTTATATGAGTTGCGTATAAGGAACAAGGAATCTTGATCACGTAGCAAGAAACAATATTAAACATGTAAACAAGTAATCGACTCTTCTCCCTGAGCGAGAGTGGTTGTACATATGATAAAGGATACGGGCAACACTTTCCTCCGAGGACCATAAGGGACCAAGCGAGAATGGTTGCAAAAGTAGGAGATGGCCAGTCTTGATGTAGCGTCAATATCACAACCCTACACACCACACAAGAGGGTACTCCAGAGGCAACCCAAACCACAATAGCCCATGTCCAACCTGGAAAGCCCAACGCCGCCCAAGCGGCCCAGAAATTCTATTGTTGGGTTTATTAACTTATTTATATCATTTATTCACATTTCATCTCTTCAAGGAGAATTCACCAAGCAATAGAGGATTTCAAAAATAGAAACAAGCTCGGAAGCAACAAAGTAGGTTGCCACCGGTTAGTAACAACAAGTAAGCACGTAGTAATATAATCATGATCCCAAAGGAGCTCATATAAAGACATATAAGTACATGGCATCATGAACATAATCTCATTTAAGTCCAATTAATAAGTAAACATTCATGTGGAGGTCAACGAAATAAGTTGCCTCTAATAAACAATGTAGTCATGATGCCACAAGTAATTCATGATAATTCGAGGTTCATAGCATGATTCTAATTCAAGGTATCTTCATGTGGGAAGCAAGTGTATTAACATATATACTCAATTCTTATCATAAATGAGTTCTTAAATGTCCATGGAATAAGTTAGAATCAATGGGGCAAAGACATGTCAAGAAAGGAAGCAAAAGAGCCAAGTGTGCAAAAGATAGGCTAGGGAGTTGGGCTAGGGTCTCGTCCGACTCCCTTGACCGACTCCTACTGGAGGAGTCGGATGAGGTGAATCGGACAAGCCCCTCGTCTGACTCTCTCCTTCTTTCTTCTTCTTCTTCTCTCTTTCCTTTCTTGGTCGTGTGGTAGAGTGTGTGTGTTATGTGTGTGTGTGGTGTTGTAAATGGTGTTTTTGTTTTGTGTTGGTAGGTAGAGATATTTTTGTAAGAAGATCAAAGACCAAAATGCCCCTCCAACTAAATGCATTCTACTAGTTTGCCACCTTGTTAGTTTCTAACTAATTTGGTTAGCTATTGTAGTGTAGTAAAATTTTAATTATAACCTATGATAACTAAGTCTCATAAATGCACGTTAAACAATGCAAATGCATGTAAAATGATGCAAATGCGAGTAGTTACATTCAAATGCACATAAATCAATATAATCACATATTAAATGATATGATATGCATATGGGATTCCATGCGGGGCTTCACATCCTCCCCTCCTTAACAAAATTAAACCCTCGTAATTCTTTCATATGACAATTCCTCAATAAGCTGCATCTACCCTGATTGAAGCGCACAAGTTCAAATGCCAATTGAGAATACCATATAAGAAGACCGAACAGAAATATCGGGTGAGAGCCCTGAATAAGAACACTGAACTTCAAATGCCAAAAGAAAATACCGATAGGGAATGTCAAATACCAAAAAAGAATTCCCAAATAAAAAGTTCGAAATAAGATACCACATAAGAATTTCCTAATTAAGAATACGAATACTGACTAAATTACCAAGTAGATGTCTCAACGAGAATACAGAAGGAGAATACCCAATCGGAATTCCAAGATAGAATACCAAATAATAAATAAGAATACCAAGCGAGAATCCCACAGAAGTATTCCATACTAAAGATGACTATGACTATTGAATGCTTGCACCAAATAAAATTTTCTCAAATATGGACATCAAGTGAAAATACCAACAATTAAGAGTCTACCTTCAACTGGGACTACTACCAGAAGTCTATGCATGTTTGCTCTGCCATTTGGGACAAGCCTTGGCTAAGTGTTGATCACTTCCACAACTCAAGCATCTCCCAGACTTCCTCCAACATTGAGCTTCAGTGTGCCTCTTTTTCTTGCAATGAGGACATGTAATAGGTTGTGAGATAACCGTGGTACTAGGCTGTAATCTAGTGGCAGCTGGATTCTTTTGTTGTGGCTATACAACACGTGGTCCGATCTGGATACCCTAACTGGTAGTCTGCTCTTGTGTCTTCCTCTGCTTTGGACATTGCTTGGCTTTATGTTGATCACTACCACCACCCTTACATTTCCCTTCAAAGGGGCCCCGAGTTACAGAGGTAACTAAATCACTCTGGCTAATCCTCTCAACAGGTAGTCCATCTTGTTTTTTAGCATGACTCGGTTGACTTGACTCTGCAACTTCATATTTATTTCATTTCTCTGTTATTGTTACAGTGAAAAGGACCTTACCATAAGTAGAGAATTGTAAAAGAACCATGTTATCTCGAATCTATGGCCTCAACCCTTGAATAAACCTCTGAATCCTATTTTTAATAGTTTGTACCACCCCGAAGCATAATGTGATAGTTGGTTAAACCGAGCTTCATATTGTGTAACAGTTAAATTCCCTTGTTTAAAGGTCATGAATTCATTCCTTCGAAGTCTTCTTTTAATCCCCTGAGCTCTTCCAGCCATTCTTATTTCACCACAAGAGAGACACCTACAATATGATATGTATATATGCAATTATGATGCACGAGAGACAAGTAGGTTGTCACAACCCCAGATTTCAATCCCTACTAAAGCCTCTGATACCTCAGTAGCCTCCAAAATATTTATGGGATTGTGATGTCACGGGTTTAGGAAGATTGTTCCGCCTAAGTTCGCTAAGACACAAGACAATAGCCTGAGCGATGTTAACCATAAATAAATCATATCTTGTTATAAAACTTCTCAATACTAAAAGTTAAGCTGTAAAGATACATTAATTCTAATAATATATGTTATACAAACTTCATAACTAATGATTGCGATTATAACATTGAAACTTATTTACAAGAACAAGATTTATCAAATTACATTATACAGACCCAACTACTATAACCAAGCCTTCAAGAGTCCTAATCAACTTAATTACAAACACAAGAATTACAAAAGACTTCCAATTTATCGGCCTTACGGGTTTACAATAACCTTTTCACATACACAAGACCTCGAGCCCTCCTGTTCAAACATATAAACTAACCAATATTCAGGTTTTTAGGTCTCAAAAGGAATAGTAACTATTTAGTTACACCCCAAGTATTCGAAAGAAAAGAATAATTACACTCCTTCAATGTATCTAAATTCACATAGCTTAGAAGTAATACACAAGAGAATATATCATAATAACCAGCATGATCATCAATGGTAGAAAATCCAATTCAACACATTGCTGAGGCTTTCTATCCTAAAGCGAGCTCAATTAACCTGAAATGGTCAAGAAAGAGGGGTGAGCTAAAACAACACTTAGCTCAATGAGGGCTACAAAGAATAGGGATTTTCGCAAACGTTTTTAACATTTGCAAAGCCCTTTTTGAAAACATGTCATGTCATGCATGAGTTGCAAGTAAGTACAAGAAATAATGAACAAGTAATAACATTTAGCTCTACCCTCCTAGGACCTCAAGGGACCCAGCGAAGGTAGAATTATCATATACCAAAGGATACTATTTTCCTTTCAATTGCTGGAGACGACCGACCCTGATTCAGTCTCCATCCCTTTATTCGAACTCCAAACCCCTAGGTGATATCCAGATATCCACCGAGGACCATAGTAGTCAAGATCGACTGGTAGCCCGATGCTACCCAGAGGAAACGAACGCTACCATGCCCATAGTTGTGGTTGCAACCGTCGCGCCCGTAATTGATAACATTGTGAACATAATACATGTAACAACATAGAGAAGAGACAACAAAGTAGATTACCCTTGCCCATGTATAGCAATTAACCATATCAAGATATCAACCATGTCCATTTAACACATAAACAATTGAGTAAAAATCAACCAATAAGATTATTCCCAACAGTCAAGTATAACCATATGACAATGAGTAATTACGCTAATTCAAGGTTCACAATTCAGTACTGTTTCCATGTACTTATATACAAGGACAATTACCAATACAAATATATTTAATGCTCACCTTAAAAGAGTCTTAAAACATCCATGAAACAAGTTAGAGTGCCACAAGTAATTCCATTTCATGTTTGCCTCAAGTATCTTTCATCTTTCGCATCATATAAACATGTCAAGCATTTATCATGTATTCATATGGATATGTAACATGCACATCGCACAATATATTTCATGTAAGCTCTTGTAGTAGTAGTACATAATAACAAGAACTTGCAAGTTTGACACTTAAACAATAACTCTTATCCATGGCAACCATTAAATATGACTAACAATTTCAATGTTTCTGCATTAGCCTAATTCAAACAGTTAATTTCCTGACTCTCCCAAACTCCAAATAATTTGATTTTGATATAGAATTAAATCTTATCGAAAGTAAATAGTTCTAGAATCAAACATAACTCAATTCGGAGTTGAATTGAGTGAGATATGGCCTCCGAAAAAATATTGCACAAATCTATCAAAAATTCGGACGAGTCATCTGGTCGAGTAACTCGACCGGATCTACTCGATTGGATGAAGGTCAGTGAGCATAAGGACGATTTATCCGATCGAGTTACTCAACCAGATCTACTTGACCGGATGGAGCATTTTACACACGATTTCAAGGCTTCTTCAACCTAGCTTCAAGTTCAACCCTGACATGCTTCAACTCTCATCAAATACACCTTCAACTGTTATATTCAAGTGCTTTCCCATCACATCTAGGCTCAACAAGAAGACTAAACCAACAAGGCTAGCAACAATGCTCATTTTCAACAACTAGGGTTCAAGATAACTACTTTAGCATAATGTTGCAATTTAACCTATTCCACTCTCCAAACCAAGTATATTATACATGCTTAAACTTCACAAGAGTTTATTTAAGCATAACCAAGCAAGGATTAGTAAGATCAAGGGCTATAAGGCAATACACCACCATTACAAGCTCAAGATAGTTAAACTAGGCTCAAATGTAAGACATAAACTTGTATACTCACAAGATCAAGTATAATAAACATGGATACCCATCAATCTTACTCTATATGACTTTGAAAAGGTTTTTGGAAAACAACCCTTACCTCTAATGTAGTAAAATTGAAAGTTCAAGGTTGTGGGATGCAATGAAGAGCTCGAAAATGGCTAGAAATGGCTTGATAACCCTTCCTTTCTTTCTTCTTCTTTTTCTTCTTCTTCTTCTTTTTCTTCTTATTCTTCTTCTACTTTTCTTCCCTTTTCTTGATGCTCTTGTGTGTGTGTGAGTGTGTGATCTGATGTGTGTGTGTGTATGTTGTGTAGTATTTGCTAGGTGAGATATTTAGTTGCAAGCCCAATTGTGCAATCCCAGTTTTCGTCATTACCTCGATTTGCGAGTCTTTGCCTCGATTTACGTGATTTAACCTATTTATGTGTTATATGAGTTAGAATGTGTTAAATATGTGATTTATATTTCTAATACATGCTATGTGTACATTCATAAAATTTTCATAAAAAACAGAATCATAAATTTTATCGACGGTTTTTGTGAATAGTATTTTGGACGCACGTCCACTAAAATTTTTACACGGGTGTTTTAAGTGTTTCAAAACCTAGTCCTCAGATATTAATAGACCTGTATTTGATTAAAACAAATTTTAAATCGGTTTTGAAAATTTAAAGGTTTTTACACTTTCTTTTGCGAAAATCGAGTTTTAAACCGAATCGGGTGAAAATGTTTGAATGTAAAACTTCTTGTCACCTAAAAATAAGCTACTTAAAATAATCTAAGTGTTGCATAATTGTTTTGAAGAAAAATAGTCAAGAAAATAGAATTAAAAGACTAAAAATAGAATTAAAAGACTAAGAAACTAACTTTGACCATTTTTATTTGTTTGACCTTTACTTATATTGCATCAATACACACAAGACACAACACAAAACACACTCACACACACACACAAGGCCGAGAGGCCTAAGGAGAGAAAAAGAAAGAAAAACTCAAGGTTTTCAAAGGAAATTTTCATTATAATTTGCAATTTAAGGCCAAATCTTGTCAACCAAAGCTTGAATTCACTTGTTGGGCATCCTTTGCACATCTTTCTTCCATCAAAATACATCAAAGATGAGAGAAAAATTCTAGATCTCAAAATATTATTTTTATGTTAATTCATATAATCAATTTTAGCAGTTGAAATGTTAAATTGATATTATATTATTGCTCAGTAGATGCTAAGGGTTGATTATATGGGTTTATAGCTATTTTGAACTGTTGTAGTATGTATTTCTATTTTTCGGGTATTAAAATTGAGAATTTGGCTATTTGTTGAATAAATGTTGTTGTGGTTGTTGGAATTGCTTGCTGTTAGCTTGTAAAAGTTTGTTAAATACGTGGTAGTAATGTTGTAATCCCAAAATTTTGATTGTGATGTCGGTGTGAAAGTCCAAAAATTTCAGCCATGGTACATTGAGGTTTTAGGGTTGTTGGGCTTGATTTGGATGAATTATGGTTGATTTTCGAGGGGGCTAATGTAGTTGATTGAGTGGGTGAGTGATAGAAACTAGTTTGGAGGTGTTTGGATTAGTAGAATGTAAGTTATGACTTTTAGAATATTGGGTTGTCTTTCTTTAAAATATTGAAATATGCCTTTGGATGTTTGGGTAGTGTTTGAGTGATTGAATTGTGAGTTGTTGATGGTTAGACTAGGGTTTGGTTGTGTGGTTAATGCATGTTAAGTTGGGTGGCCTACTTTGTCATCTAACTTAGTTGTTTGTTGCATATTTGACTAGTTGTTGTTATGTTGTTGAAATAATGATTATTAATTGATTATTGATGAGTCGGGAGATAAGCAACCTACTTTGTTGTCCTCTTGTGATAATTGATTTGATAAGCCGGGAGATAGTCAACTTGATATGTTGTTCTCCTAAGATATGATTGATTATTATTATTGTCATGTGTCTTTATATGTATGTGCCACCTCTCGGGCAGCGTGGGGCTGTCGGGTTGATAATGGCATGACTATCATAAGCTACCCCCAGCTCGCATGGGCGGAGGTGCCATGGAGGGAGGGGCTAGAGAGGTACCTCGGGTGTGTGAGTAATGGGGAGTTATAAGAAGAATGGTTGAGATCGTGATGGCGTTTGGAGCTATACCAACTAGAGTATCCTTTATTGATTGGTCATTATAGTTAATGTGCTTATATTGTTATTAATGATTGTTATGTGTTTACTACTCAAAGGATGATTTTCAAGGAGTATAGTAAATACTGCTAAGAGATCTGTCGAATCCTCACTGGGCTTGTTTTATATAAGCTCACTCTCAATTATTGCATGCATACAGGTGATATTGAACCAGATTACGGGTACGTGCCTCAAGAAGCTGAGAATGTGCCATATGTGGACGAGTCCTATGTGCTAGAGTCTTGTCCTTGATATCTGATATTGTACTCTTTTGTTATCTTGTATATTAAACCTAGTTGGTTTGTATTTACTTAGAAGTTTATGATGTATAAGATGTTGTAAAGATAATGGATTAAATGTTGCTAGTTTAGTAGTCTTGTTTTGGAATATGATTAGGTTGCTAGATTGGTTATAATCTATTTTGAGAAAATGTATGTTGTATAGTAAATATATAAAGTTGGAACGGAGGCGTATAACTAATGGATGCAATGGTAAAAGAATGTTTGATGTATAATGTGGTTGTGTTGTTGAATTGTTGAATTGTTTGTAGAGTTGGTTGTATGAGTTACGAAGAGGTTGGTTTAGAGCCTCGGTGTCCTAATTACTGTCGTTATACTGCCGAAATTCCGTTGCGTCCTGACTGATCATAGGAGGGGTCAAGTTGGGGAGTTACACCAATTACTAAGTTGCCCTCCCAACTTGATTTTATCAACTAGTTTGCCCTTTTGTTCATTTCTAACTAGTTTGGTTAGCTATTGCATCACAATAAAATTTAATTATCACCTACGTTATCTAGAACATCCTAATACACGTAATGGAACTTAAATGCACGTGAAACGATGTCATGCATGTAAATCAAGGCAAATTCACATAAAAACATGTATGGATGCATTATTTGACCTAAATGCACATGTGGTCTTGTGCAGGGCTTCACATAGGTACTTATATAATTATATCCCATATAAACAACTATAGCTCAATGCTTAATTATTACATTAGTATGCAACCTAGCATATAGAAGGCAATAGTAGCATAATTAGCACTTAAACACACAGTACACATGGTTCACGTAGACACGTTGATCATGATAAACACATTGCTCACATTTGGTTCACTTAGCACACAACACATGCACACACATCATTCTAGGCAAATTGACATCAAGACTTCTGCCCGATAGTCCGAGGACCTTATCCTGGCCTATGAGCTATCTAAGCTCTGATACTACTCTGTCCCAACCCTATTTTCTTAATTACTATAACAGCCTCTGATACCACACTAACAACAAGAAAAAAGATATATTCAACCTATAATAACCTCGAACATTTGGGATTGTGATGCCACAGACTTAAGAAGATCGTTCCCCTTAGGTCTGCTAAGGTACAAATTACTAGCCCGAGCTTTAATGTCCACAAAACCATACAACCAAGATGCTCGTGTAACCATTACATTACCTATTGATTACATCAACACTAATAAAAGACATTATACAAACTTCAACACTATGAATTAAGATTACGACCACCGAAGATACATTACAAGACTTAGGTTTAATTGTTCATACCTAAATCTAGCCTCGACTAAACCCCTAAGTCTCAAGAGAACAAAGACTAAGTTAAATACAAGTCTTAATATCCCAAAAGTTAATACGTTACATCTAGAGGTTTAACTTACAATATAATCTGTTATTACAAGAGGTTATAGCTACAACAACAAGCATATACATCACAAGCACGTAAGCACGTTCGAACGGATAGAGAAACACTTGCATCAACTTGGAAATGTGAGCTTGAGTCCAGATTTACCTGTAATTGTCATAAAGAGGGAGTGAGCTATACCTAGCTCAGTGAGGGATAAGGGGAACATGAGTTTTTTGCAAGCATTTTTTATCATTTATAAAGCGTTTTAAAAATTTGTGCCATGCATAGATAGACAAGTAATAAAAAAACAAGGTAAAACATGACAAAGAAACTAGTTTGAGCATAATGAAACAAGTAATACCAATAGTGAACATATATCTTAAACATTTAATGAGATGAAATCAAGCATGATAATAACAAAATTAAACATGATAAGGAAACTACGTCGTGCACCTAGTTACATGAGTTACGTATAAGGAAAAATGAATCTTGATCACGTAGCAAGAAACAATATTAAACATGTAAACAAGTAATCAACTATTCTCTCTGAGCGAGAGTGGTTGCACATATGATAAAAGATACGGGCAACATTTTCTTCTGGGGACCACAAGGGACCAAGCGAGAATGGTTACAAAAGTAGGAGATGGCCAGTCTCGATGTAGCGTAAATATCACAACCTTACACACCATACAAGAGGGTACTCCGAAGGCAACCCAAACCATAGTAGCCCATTCCATCTTGGCAAGCCCAACGCCATCCAGGCGGCCCAGAACTTCTACCATGAAGTTTATTAACTTATTTGTATCATTTATTCATATTCCATCTCTCCAAGGAGAATTCACCAAGCGAGAGAGGATTTCAAACATAAAAACAAGCTCGAAGGCAACATAGTAGGTTGCCACTAGTTAGTAACAACAAGTAAGCACGTAGTAATATAACCATGATCCCAAAAGGAGCTCATAAGTCATAGCATCATGAACATAATCTCGTTTAAGTCTAATTAATAAGTAAACATGCATGTGAAGGTCAACGAAGTAAGTTGCCTCCAATAAACAACATAGTCATGATGCCACAAGTAATTCATGATAATTCGAGGTTCACAACATAATTCTAATTCAAGGTATCTTCATGTGGGATGCAAGTGTATTAATATATATGCTCAATTCTTATCATAAAAGAGTTCTTAAATGTCCATGGAGTAAGTTAGAATCAATAGGGCAAAGATCAAGAAAGGAAGCAAAAGAGCCAAGTGTGCAAAAGATAGGCTAGGGAGTCGGGCTAGGGTCTCGTCCGACTCCTATTGGAGGAGTCGGATGAGGTGAGTCGGTCGAGCCCCTCGTCCGACCCCTTCTTTCTTCTTTTTCTTCTCTTTTTCCTTTCTTGGTCGTATGGTGGAATATGTGTTGTGTGTGTGTGGTGTGTGTAAATTGTGTTTTTGTTTTGTGTTGGTAAGTAGGATATTTTTGTAGGAAGACCAAAGACCAAAATGCTCCTCCAACTAAAAACATTCTACTAGTTTGCCACCTTGCTAGTTTCAAACATTTGGTTAGCTATTGTAGTATAGTAAAATTTTAATTATTACCTACGATAACTAAGTCGTGTAAATGCACGTTAAATAATACAAATGCACGTAAAATGATGCAAATACGAGTATAATCACTCAAATGCATGTAAATCAATATAATCACACACTAAATAATATGATATGCATATGGGATTCCGTGTAGGGCTTCACATAGTGTGCTTTGAGTGCAGGGACGAATCTACAAGGAGGCTCTTAAGTTAGTTTAGTGAAAAAGTATGTGTGAAAAGTGTTTAAGTGTATGTTGGAAAGTAAATGATAGATTGGATGGTTGGTAAAATAAAATAAAGGTAACTAGTTAGAGTTGGAATTTGCAAATTCGGGATAGTAGTCCTAAAGCTCGGATTAGTACTAAGGCTAATGATTTAGGCTCGGAAATAAGATTCTCTAGTTCGATGTTGGGATTAGGCTACAAGCTCTTAATCCTATCAATTACCTAAGTCTACTTAACTACCGGTTTAACCTTGATTATAGGTGTCGTTCTATCTTCGGGTCCATTATATAGCCAAAGTATAGATCTGTCCACACAATCACAAGTGACCAGGATAACAACTTAAAATGACAATTAATAAACCCGAAAGTAAAAATCATGGTACAATCTATGATTTCATGGAAGGTACGATACAACCAGTGTGATAACCCGAACCCGGCATGCATTTAATGGCATTTAATTGCATTTAATTAAGTGGCATTTTAAATGTTAGCATTGAATTATGTGTTTATTTTAGCTAAACGTTCATTTGTAGCTTCATTTTCATATTTATGTTAATCGGTTTTATTTTTCTTGCACCTTAATACTCGGTTTGCAATTAAATGAAAAGTAGCTCCGAGCCGGAGTAAATTTTGAACTATGTAACTTTTCAAAAATTATATTTTCTTAAATTCTTTGAGATTTAATTATTATTCTTTTATTGTCGCAAAGTGCATAGTATATCGAGAGCGATAGTTAGGAAATGATTTCTAGTCCTCAGCAAATAGTGAAAACTAGTATTTAGTATTTTAATTTTAGTGTTTTAGTTGTTATTAACTAGAATTGGATTTGTGTTGGTTGTTTTAGCCTTAAAATGCATGAAAAAAGCTTAGTTGACCAAGTTTAAGTTAGCTTTGGCCAAGGGCTTTCACTTGTTGACTCCTTGTCACCTTAATAGCTTAAAATAGCACAAAATAAAAAAAAAAAACGAGAAAGCTGAAATAGAAATGAAAGGGCCGAAAATATACAAGGAGAAAAAAAACATTTTCAATCTTCAAAACTTCAAATCTTCGCGTGAGCTTGCACGGGGTGGTTTCCGGGGCTTCCAGCGTGGTTTTCCTAGCGTCTAGGAGCGTCTAAGGTGAGGATTTCATCGTTATTTGCGCATTTGAAATAATTGTGTTTAAACTTTAATTTTTAGAAATTATGCATAGATTGTTATTTTATCCATTTTGTTGCTTAAAGAATGTTCCTTGTTGATTGTGGAACATGTATTTATAGCTTTTTAGCATTTTCTGCGGTTGAAAATTGAAATTGCAATTTAAATTGATTAATAAATAGTAAATTGTGAATAGTAAACCCCCGTTTCGATGAAGTTGCTCCGTTATGCATTCCGTTGATGTAGGAAGGTGCTAGATATGCTAGAATGCCTAAATGTGTGGTTTAATTGGATTGTGTAATGGAAAAACGGAGAAAAATGGCTTAGTGAAAGTTGGGGTCGTTTCGGTCAAGTTTGGAATTTTTTCGATTTGCGTGAAGGCATTGTCGAGGTACGTCATGGAAGCACTTTTGGTGCAGTTGTGACATTGGTTGGGTAATCGGTTGAGGTAGTTGTAGTTCAAACGAGCAAAGGGAGAAATCGAGGCTTTGCGTGAATTCTAGGGTTAAGTAGGGCTTCGAGGTCTTTAGACGTGCCTTATAGTGACCTAGGAGGATTGGTGAAGTCGGTTTCCAAAACTCGTGGCTCGTTTGAAAGTAGTAGCGTTTTACAAGTTGGGGTCATTTTGTGATTTTGTGTATTTTCATAACATAATGCCTATGGATTGCTTAATATTGCTTGTTATGCTTGTTAAAGTTGGTTATGATTTAATTGTATATCAATTGTTGATAATGCTTGTTAGTGTTATTCTTGTTTCTTTATTGATTTTAAATACTTGTTATCTCGTTTATTGCCTCGGGTTACCAGTGTTGGTTGCTCTAGCTCCTTGTCATATTCCCTTTTCTTGTTTGGGTTGCCGCCCAGGGAGTTTTGGATCGTAGAATTGACAGAGTATGTTTGGAGTACTCTAACGGAAGTTATAAGGTGGGTGAGCCGGCGCGTTATCGTTAAAGTCATCGAATTCGTGATCAGTACATTACTCGCTCGAGTGAACCATAGCCTTCAAAGTGTGGTATAGCTTTGAATGGTTGTGCTAAAGCTTTCATTAATTGGTTATTGTATTGATTGTTTATATTGATTGCTTGCTTGTCAATTATATTCCTTAGCTGTACCTATTTGTATTGCACGATCTTCTTTCTCTCCACTTCGATATATGTCTCGCCCTCACTGAGTATACGTGTTGAGTATACTCACTCCTCACCACCACATTTCAAGAAATATCATATTAGCTGGAAAGTTCGTGATTACGTGAAAGATCATGCTTGAAGAGTTGTCTTGCATGCCTATGTGGCTTGAGTTGTCGAAGTTGTAAAGATGTATGCTTTCATGTATTGTATGTATTTAATGTCAAAAGGAATGTAATTTAAGTTTCATTAGATTATTGAAGTGGTTTGATAAGTTAGATTATGTATCTAGTTGGTATAGCCTAACTTTAATACATGTTTGTATTGTCCAAAGGAAAAGAGTTAGAATGGTATGATAGTCTACTTTATGCAATAAGTTAGAATGGTTTAATTGTCAAGCATGAATGTACTTGTAAAAGATGTGAAGAGGTAGGTAAGCTTTTAAACTGGAAATGTATATTTGCTTGTGATTGCTTGTTGAGAACAAGGCTCGGATGGCCTTGAGGTGGTTGAATATTTGGACATGGTATTGGTCCATTTATATGCTATTACAGGTTTTACATTTTGCCTAGAAACAGGGGAGACTCCGTCCGTCTTTCTTGAAAATTTTGCCCAGGTTTGGAATTGGGTTGTGATTAGATTGATTGATAGAACTCCCGGTCTCGAGAGGGATCGGGGTGTCACAACCAGTACTTTCACTATTAAAGCATGAATATATGACACAGAGGCATACCTATCACCACATTAACTACAAGTATAATGAAATGATAGATAATCTCAAAAAACATCAAGTCATATATGACATCGAATTACAAGTATAATGAAATGATAGATAATCTGAAATAACATCAAGTCATATATGACATCGAATTAAATCAGTCCAGATCTGAGACCGGTAAATCAAAAGACCATTAATGCATAATCATCAACACTAATTACACAAGTATTATAACAGTAATCACGACATTTAAATATAAAAGAGATTAAAGAGATGATCCCTCATAAAAGAAAGTCATATGATGACAATGGTAAATCCGAGGTCGAATTCACGAGCACAACTACGAGATTCCTTCCATTTCTCCGCTCGGTAATTCGGGCATTACTTCCTCCGTATTTTTCCCAAATACTAAACTATTTACGAAAACATAATTTTAAACTAACTAATTTAATAACTAAAAATAATAAAACTATTTAATTTTTTTATACCTTTTCTCCACCGGGTTAGGGGTATTTATAGGCAAAAAATCAGAGGCACACTTGAGCGCCTTGGGTAGCGTGCTTGAGCACCCTTCTACAGTCAATTTTGACTTTGGCTGGATTGTTAACCAAGGCATTTTTAGGTTTTTCCAACATTCTGAGTCCGTTTTCGCACTTGATTTGGCCAAATTCTTTCTTTACGGGCTCTATCCAACCACCGATTCTCGAATCTTCAATTTTGCACAACTCTTTGACTTGCATTTTGATTCGTTTTGAGTACAGTTTCTTCACTTTTGAAGAACATCCTACATTTCAGCAAAAGTATATAAGTGTTGTATTTATTCCTTAAGTTAAGATGCAAATGTAGTAAAAAAAATAGAGGTTTTAGTGTTGTATTTATAGCTATATCAGTGGTGTTGTAGTTATATGCAATAACTTCTTGGACCCCTTTTTCACTAACCCAAAATGGTCAATTCAAATTATTGCTTATACCCACAACACCCCACTTATAAACTATTTCAATGCATTATTTCCTATTGACGTTGGATATTACATTGACCACGATTAAAGGTGTTGTCCTTGTTAGATTTAATCCACCATTGAGTAGTTTGGTCAAGATACTCTCGAGTATTTAGTTAGTGAGTAGTTTGGACAAGACCAATATAAAGTTTGAGTATTTAGTTTTAATTTAACTATCAATCAATCTGACTAGGGGGACCTGGTTCTTGTATTCTCAGGTCCATACACTGGCTTAGCCGGGTCTGTGTCATCATCCTATTACTTGGAGGTCAGAGGTTGACCTCCCTACCTAGGTGGGTTGTATGGCGGGGGTTCATTTACGGCTAACCTAGAGCTACTCCTATTAGGATTTGTATGCCCTAAAGACCACTAGCCTGTAACGCCCTGATCCCTCACGAGACCGGAGGCTCTACTAACCAAGCTATTTTCAATCTAAATCCAACCAGTCTCAAGGTTTTAGGGAAAACGGACAGACTCTCCCCTATACCGTAGACATTCTAAAAACCTGAAAGTATTCAATAAAGCCACAACATAACAAGACATGCCTTTATAACTAAAGTTCAAAGCTTCAAGGCCATCCGAGCCTTGAGACATACAATAGTTCAGAATCACACAAGCATGCATCCAACTTAACTTCTTTACAAAAACCGCTTATCATGCCACTCCATGATAGCATTGAAACATTCTTGGAAGTTGAAAAACAAACATACATCAGAACATTCACTCCCAAGCATGCAAAGTAGCTAGAAGTAGAAACATAAGTTATTACATGTCATGGTTCCAAATCTACTACTACAACATCTATTCTTCAATTTGCAAACTACATAACATACACATAGCACTTAGGCTACAAAATAGAACATAAAGAAAAGCAAACAAGTTCTACTCTTATCAACAAGAACATAGTCCACCTCAGGCAACTAGACACAGCAACTAAGGCAACTTCTCCAATTGCGCCACCCGAAACATGTTTAGCGAGGTATGAGCAATCACAATTGCTTAGTGAGGGGTAAGGTCTACCGAGGAAGTGCAATGCAGCAGATAACTCAATAGGCATTTAAAACAACTAAGGAACAATCAAAATAACAAGTTACCACACATTAAAAAGGATACGATTCACTTGTTCTTCAATCACGAACCACGAGCCACGAACTGAAATCCCGTTGTAATAATGACACTGTTATCGATAAGCCGGCATCCCCTTATAACTCCAAAATGGGTGTACTCCTAATGTACCCAAAATCCTACGACCCAACTCTCCCTGGGCAGCATCCCAAGCGAGAGAGAGACTGGGCAACCATGGTAGCCGAGGTAGACCGGCAAGCCCGATGCCATCCAGTTTCCACGACACTACCATGCCAAATTGTTGCGCAACCACGATGCAGTGCACTCAAAATGATAACAATAGAATACATCAATAAACACATGATTGAGGGACAACAAAGTAGGTTGCCCTTACACACAATATATAGACAATAAGTGCACATAATCTAAGTACAAGTTAATAAACTATTATGCACATAAGGATGAAGTCTCCCTCACCTCTACCGAGCTCCAAGATATAAGTTTGAATCATATCATTTCCAGTCACCTTGAACCTATGAGCAAACATTACTTCAATTACTCTTTAACTACAACATTCATTAATTATTAAGCTAGGTTAGCAACTTATAACTTCACTTATTTGGCATACAATATCCATTAGAATTCTATCTTTAGCAACAACCTCCTTTATATACTCTAGCTAAACATACCATCCAAGCAATCATTCTAGTAGCCCAGTTATAAGTCTTAAGTATATCTTCACCCATACAACACAATATAAAAGTAATGTAAACATTATACAAGATATAAGCATATTTACTCAATTCTTAACAAGTAATACATAAACAATATAAGCAATATACAAGCATATCATGAAATTAACCAAATGAACATAAAGGGTAAATTGCATATTTTTCACAAAACATTACTAAAAGCTCAGAATTAACATAAAAGTTCATTTAAACACCTAAGAAACATTCACAAGGTCATAGAAGTGCAAAACAACCGATTTTTTACTTTTTTCCCTTTGTAATGTAAGCCATCTTTCTTCCAAACACAAGTTAATGTTCTAGTTAAGCGATCGGGCTATTTCATACTTCTAATTAACCCATAAGGCACCCTTAGGATCCTCGACGTTACCCAAATACCCATGTTTAACACAAAAACCCCAATTTCACTATTTTGACTTTGTACTACACGTACCTCATCCGGGACTCAAATGGAGGCTAGCAAAGCTTAATTAGGTCCTACATAGCCTAGGATTACTAAATGTGGAGGCCAATTCAACCCGGATTTACGATAACCCCGAAATCTCTTTCTAAAAGTCGGCTATTTCATTCTTTTACTAGGTTACGGGAAATTAAACCCTACAAGGTCTTTACACTACTTTCATTAACATCTAAAACACTTATTAGAACCATTAATTCAATCTACAAGGTCTGATTTCATAAATCCCTAATTTTTCCTTCAGTATTCATGCCCTACGTTCAACAAGTGATTTCAACCGTTTAAACTATGAAACAATAGCATAAATTAGGGTTCTACTACTTATACACAACATACATAAGCGTATTTAAGTATTGCATGATCAGAATATAGCAAATCAAGAAATTCAAGAAAGTTGACATATATTTCAAATGCAAAAATACCATGCAAATCCCTCACCTAAAGCGCGTAGGAGCTCGGAAAAGACTAGTAGACACCCTAAACTACTTGAACCTATCTTGGTTTGGCTTGGAATGGAGATTTGATGAGCTAAAACTCTCATCCTTGGCTGCACAAAGTTTTCGGATTTGCTATAGTAATTTCTGCATCTTCTTTCTTCTTTCTTTTTTTTGTTTTTGTTTTTGTTAAGTTATGACTTGTGTTGTGTTTGGTTGAATATATATTAAGTTGGGACATATATGGTCTTCTAAAATGAGTCTAATAAGCTTTAAAACGAGTCTAAGGTGCAAAATGAGTGCTAGCTAATTAAAACACTAAGTTAAGTTATGTAACACTATTTATTAGATTGGCAAAACATTTTTCAAATGAGTGCTCCTATCGATCTAAGCTCAAATGCACATTTTTCTTATTCCTAAAACAATTAATATAATTTAATAAAAATGCTAATTCATGGTAATTAAGTAGTTGAAAAATGGAATGGATAGTAATTAAAGAAGACAACAAGCAAAGCACAAAAGAAATGCACAAATAGTGGATACAATAGTGAGCTAGAAGTACGGTTAAATCTCGGGCATCACAACTAGCACTAAGATATCTCAGAAAAGGGATATTATAACAATTAATAATTAGTGCATCATATATAAACATCTCTTAACTCTCTTTATATTCTTTATATATATACATGCTAAGGATCCTTGATTTGAGGGAATGACATAGGTGCATGGTGATCCGCACAGAAGGTATATGCCATGAGGCTTGAATCTAAACTTTATGTTCATAACCGAATAGTAAAGTTGGGCACTTCACTATGAAAGGTTATAATGATAGAGTCTCCTATTTG
This sequence comes from Ehretia macrophylla, assembly GCA_037974665.1. Taxonomy (NCBI): domain Eukaryota; kingdom Viridiplantae; phylum Streptophyta; class Magnoliopsida; order Boraginales; family Ehretiaceae; genus Ehretia; species Ehretia macrophylla. The sequence goes on along the minus strand of CM075777.1, from coordinate 5,485,291 downwards.
AAGGGTGACCTACCTTGGTCATTGGAAGGGCTTTTTGAACTTTTCTCATTAGTACATGAGAGTGCATTGAACTGGACCATGGTAGATGTGATCTCTGTAAAAGTACTATCACTCATATGAGATCAGAAACATCTCAAGCTACAAAGAGACCAATGCTCTAGCTCTTGAGCATATGTGGATGACCAATGAACTCAAAGACATGTGTTATGATTCACTATAGGTGAGATCTTATATGCTTCAACAACTCGGTGTTTTGGATAAATAGACTTAATTAGTTGGCACATGCATAAGTGTCAAGATATTCTATGCCATCATGATTGTTGGGTTATAACCTCTTTGTAACATCATATTAATCATGTGAACCTAAGTACATAGTAATATAGTCAATCGGGACTATATTTAGATATTGAACTTGTAGGTCGCTCCCTGGATCAAGAGAATAATGTCTAGATGATGATTATTGGAGGATTAGAGGCACAAAGAATAGATCTAATCAATAAAGGTTGATAGTACAAGGTTAAGACCTAATATTGATTACAAAGAACAAAGAAGATTATTAAAGGGCACTTTTGGTTCTGAGAATAAAGATACTATGAAGGTCTAGATGTCTTCTTAGATCCAAAAATGAAGATATTGAAACAAGTGAGCTATGTCTTGGGCATTGAACTTTTGTGAGGACGCAAGACTAAGGCATTAGTTTTGTTTCAAGGTTCAATTTTGGAGAAGACATAAGTTAGTTTTGGCATATAAGACTCCAAGGAAATATACATGACCTTTCAGATGTGGAGTATCTCTATCTTGTGATCATTATCTGAGAGACAACTGAGGAGATAGAAACAATGTAGAGATTTCCATGGGCATCTGCAGTTGGAAATCTCATGTATGTCAAGTTGAATTTTACGTGGGATATTCGCTTTGCCTTGAGCATGATAAGCAAATATCAGTGAAACCTAAAAACAGGTCTTTTGATTCATAGGTAAACCTAAATTCAAGTATCTTAGAAGAATGAGTGTTTATATATGCTAATATCTATTTGTTTACCAGTCATATAGAATCCAGAGAATGGATCTATATATGTGTCTTCACTCTGTGTGTAGTTAGGAGGGATGACAATTTGGTATTGTTAACTCAACCATGGAGATCAAAGTTTGCGGCTCTAGTGGAAGCTACAAGAGGAAATAAGTAACTCAAAAATTCTTGTGGAATTAGAGTTTAGTAAATAGTACTGGGCCTTGAAAGCTATGTACTATGGGGGCTTATTACAAACAGGAACCTAGGGAACCACTATAAAAGAAGCTTGTTAAGTAAGAGCACCACTAAGTTAAGGAGTTTGCCTGAAAGGGCAATGTGGTGGAGAAGATAACTTCGGTAGATAATTTTAGCAGGCCCTGTTTTACCCGTGAGTCTCACTGAATATTATTTTACACTTTTGTGAAGATGAAGGGTACTAGGTTAGAATGATGGTAGTGCTCTTTAGTACAAGTAGGAGTATGTTAGGATTTATATGCCCTAAAGACCACTAGCACTGAGACATCTCAATAAAGGGATAGTATTCTCAAAAGACCACTAGCACATGACATTTCAGTGAATGTATACATGTTGTGATTGTTTATGATTAATGGTTGCATTCATATATATTCTCTCTACCTTATTTGTATGTAATTGAATTGTATAGAGACCCTTGATCCATAGTGAATAACTTAGGTGCACGGTGTCCGAGCACAGAAGGTCTAAGTCATATATACTTAGTTCTAGAATCAGTTCATAACTGATTGATAGAGTTGGACGTTTCATCAAGGTCTAGGTTATTGTGAGTTAGTCTCTTGTGATGGGTGACCTACCTTGGTCGTTGGTAGGTTTCTGAACTAAGGTTCACTACTGTGTGCATCACACATTGAATGGACCACTTAGATATGATCTCTCCTAGAGGTACTATCGAAGATAGAGATCAATATATACCTTATACAACTAATGTGAGAGATATGCCCTAATGCTATAGATAGATGACCTATATAGGGATATTTTGATGACTATATGTATTTTACATAATGGCATTTAGTGGACGTTCATATTCTCCATTTATAATATATGACTGTGTCCCTACTGCTTTTTCGAAGAAGAAATATATTCTAAAGGCGTTTAGAATACATCGGCATATTTCTTCGATATGATAAACATTAGAACTAATTCATAGCCCTTAGATTATTTGACTGAGACTAGAATAATTGAATACGAGCTATCATATTAATGTTTATGAATGCTCACATATGTTTTGTATGCCATGTGAAATTGAAAATATGTCCACCCTAGGCTAGATTTCATAAACCATCACTAATAACCTTCAACTTCGAGGGCTGTAGTGAAGTCCTGAGCTTGCATGAACTAGTTCATTGCTCTTTACAGGCTATAAAACATCAGTACCAAGGTTGGCAGACCTACTGCCTGAGATGACAAGGCCAAATTTGGTGGTATATCCATTGCTGGTGTAGTTGTTGCCCAGTGGTCACCATAAGAGGATCTGTGGTGGCTGCAAATGGTGTAGATGAGCAAATGCTGGCAGAGCTGGATTTCTTGCTCCTGGAAGTGGATGCTCATCCTGAGTAGGTCGGATGTCACCAGTAGCCTGACTCCTCATGTACACCATGTTGGTTACCCAATAGGATGACCAAGTTGTTCCCACAGACGACGTCAAACTGTTAAGGTTGGATTTGAGCTGGGTCTCAAGGATTGAGTTGAAACTCATTCTCCGTGCTAACAATTAAGAATCCTAGATGGATTAATTAACTACAAAACAAAGGGCCTAGGATAGTGCCTAAGGTTCTCATCCGATGCTTAAATCAGTTATGAGGACAAGAGAACTCATATAGAACTTAAAAAGGCAATGTAGTATAATTAATTACTTAGTGAGAATTTGATACTCCTTTTGGACGTTGCTGGCACCTTTTTATAGCCAAGGTTGTGCTTATAATTTCGTTGAGGGGGGAATGGGATTGACCCACGACGGATGTAGGGATTGTTCCCCACAATTTTCAAGTCTCTTAAGAGTATGTTTGCTTGAGTTAGTTGTGATTGCCTTTGAACTGATCAACGTCATCTCAAGTTCTTGACTCAATCTTTTTATTGGGCCACGGTCCAATCATATTTAGAACCATTACTCGATCCAGCCCTCAGCTATAGCTGTTGGGCCTTCCTTATTGGTTTGGATTCTATTTTATAGCCCATTAGAAAGAATTCAAGGTAGCACTTCATAGTGGTTTTTGTGCGCCAATTGGATATTTCACATAACTCAAAAGGACATTGTTTTCTTAATGGACCTGAGACATTTTCACTGAACTAGATCAGTAAGTATATCCAACATCAACCAACTTAACAATCAACACCCGACTCTGTAATTTTTACAAATACTCAAATACCACGTCTAAAAAAGTTAGCTTAAAAAGTCATACGTAGCACTTCTGAGATGAATGAGTTGGAGGACAGTGAAATGGTCTCTCGACTCTGGGAGATGTCATAGGTCTTGGTGTCACATGTAGCCACTAACTAATTGACAGAATTGTTAGCTAATCGTGGGAATTGCATCGTACCTCTCTTATGCAAAACAAAGCTATGGCACTAAAGAAGATTAAGAGCATTATTGTAATGTCTACTTTGAAACAAATGGGGAGACAATTTTCAAACTAAGATCTCTTAACTCTACTATTAATTGGAGGATTAAGAGCATTATTGAGGATGGAGCTTATTTCTAACATTCCTAAAACTCAATTTTAACTTGTGTAGGAGAACCAGAAATAAACAAGTAGACTGAATGGCCTAAACCATGTTGGCAGACAATCTTTCTTGTATCGCTCAAGCTATATAACAATTTGAACGCTAACATGGCTTCTGAAGGCATTGGCTAAATTTGTTCCACTTCAAACAAATCTTTTTTTTTTTTTTGGGTAAAGCAGTTCAAACAAATCTAGTCAAGTCAAAATTAGCTCCTTCCCTAGTCATTTCCTCAAATTCTACATCTTCTCCATTAGGAAAAATATTACATTTAATCTTTATTATTTTAAAAAAGTTTTAATTTGATCTTTACTGTTTAAAATTTCTCAATTTTATCTTTATTATTTCTCCAAAAGTTTCAATTTCATTTCCATTGTTTTTAAAAAGTTTTAATTTCGTCCTTAATGTTTTCATAAAATTTTAAATTCATTCCTATTGTTCAAAATTAATAAATTTAGACCCTATTATTTTTAAAAAAAATTCAAATTCATCCCTGTTATTTTTCAAAAAAAATCAATTTGGTCCTTAAATAATAGGAACGAATTTAAAACTTAAAAAAAAAAAAATTAAAACTTTTAAAAAATAATAGAGATGAAATTAAAACTTTTGGAAAAGAGAAATGCTATATACCACTTTAATATTTATACCCAAATACCACTTTATATGTGTATGTTTAGTTGGCATACTAAAAAAAGAAAGAGAAATAAAAAAGTTTGTTTTGTTAGTATGTCAACTAAGCATCCATGTAGGAAGCGATATTTGGGTGTGAAAATTAAAGTAAGATATAGCAATGTTCTTTGAAGAAACAATATAAATGAAATTGAAAAATTTTAAATAATAGAGACCAAATTAAAACTTTTGAAGAAACAATAGGGACAAAATTGAAAAAAGTTAAACAATAAAGACTAAATTAATTTTTTTTTTGAAACATTAAAGACTAAATGTGATATTTTTCCTCTTGCATTTGTGCTTTAAAGCGAACGAATGGAACTAAAGGAGTTTCGATGCTATACGAGAGAGCAAAGGCTTCCTTAACCATGCGAGAGAGCAAAGGCTTCCTTAACCATGCGAGAGAGCAAAGGCTTCCTTGTCCCAGTCAATAAAATTTGTTTTTTTTTTTTTTTTTTTTTTTGTTCTCTCTCTCCCTCTCTATTATATTTCTCTCATTTTTTTTTTATTGTCTTTTAAGAATTATTGTTTTTAATCAGAAAGGTATTTGTCCAATGACTTTTTTTTTCTGTAGTAACTTGATTCCTCAGAATTAATAATTAATACTTTACAATATGTAATAATTAATTTTCATTATAAGTTGCCTGATCTGTACGCATGCATCTATAAAAGAGAATCAGTTAAAAAGAATTTCTTGACAAAAAAAAAAAAAAGGAAAAGGATCTCTTCTGTCCATAGGAGCATTGATAACTTCTTTTAACATACTGAAATATAATCTGATGTCTTGAATTTCAGCTGCAATCTTCTTGATATGTTATATGGTAGGCTTGTTCGGTGTTAACTAACCAAGAAGTAATTGCTAAAAAAGAAAAGTTAGATTATGAGACATCTAGAGAACAATTATATATATATATATATATATGTAGGGCCGACTTTATCTTTATAGTGAAAAGAGAAATGGATCGTTCGCTTCCTCTACATAGAAGTGATTCTTCTTTAAGGTTCCAGAGGTGGCTAACAAGTTCGTTTAACGAATGATTATAGCCCACGAAATAATTCATTAGTAAGATTTCTTACTTGTCACACAGGTTGTTTATTTTTTATTTTTTAATCGAAATGTGTGATAAACGGATTAGGATATATATCATATGACATTGTCTGTTGTCGTACCAACCTTGTCAACTGTTAGAAAGAGTTCCAGGCCATTCTTACACAGTGACATCTGAGAAATATATTCATACGTACATATATATATATCAACGCAAATATTATTGAAGCATGGGTAAGGCCTTAACAAAATTATTCTGGAGGGATCACAGTGAGATTTCATCTTCGGAAATGGCGGCAGAAGAGGTGGTGGTGAGGAACAAGCAAGTGCTGTTCAAAGGCAATGTAACAGGGTTCCCAAAAGAGTCTGATATGCCCATTAACCCAGAGAACACTATTAAGCTTAAAGTCCCACAAGGCACAAAGGGTGTTTTGGTGAAGAATCTTTACCTGTCTTGTGACCCTTTCATGCGTGTCCTCATGCAAATTATGTACACCCCTGGTGAAGTATGTACACATCTCTCTCTCTCTCTCTCTCTCCCTCCTCCCCCCACCCCCCTCCTCTTTGATTAAGCTTTTATGTGTGTGTTTTTTTTTTGTTTCTCTTCTCTTCTTAATTAGTAACGTCTTCAAATTCATATAGTGAAATAAAGCTCATCTTTGTTTGGTGTGGTTTGGTTTCACTTATGTTATTGTGAGTAACATCGTCAAATTCACGTAAACGATCCTATCTATTTGGAATAAGATTTAGTTTGGTTTAATTTGGTGTGTTGTTTTAGGTATGAAGCCTGCTGTAAATTTGGAACTAAGATAATCTTATGATGCTAAATTATGAGAATCAATATTTGTTGAAAGCTAATTCTTCCACTTACTACTCTTATAATGGTACAATCATCCAGCCATTATTTGGGTATGGAGTAGCAAAAGTTGTGGACTCCACTGATCCAAACTTCAAGAAGGGTGATCTTGTCTGGGGGATGACTAAATGGGAAGAATACACTCTAATTACCGATTGGAGTACGTCAAAATTCACTAATGCACTGTTCAAAATCGAGCACGTTGATGTACCCCTATCCTACTACACAGGAATTCTGGGTGAGTTTCTTGCTTGTTTGATATTAAATTTTAATGTGGGAGCAACTTCATCATAATAATCGAGTAATTTGCAGGTATGCCTGGCTTGACTGCATATGCTGGATTCTACGAGGTTTGCAAACCAAAGGGAGGAGAAAAAGTTTTTGTTTCTGCAGCCACTGGTGCAGTTGGTCAGCTTGTTGGACAATTTGCGAAACTCATGGGTTGCTATGTTGTTGGAAGTGCTGGAAGTAAAGAAAAGGTTGATCTGCTAAAGAACAAGTTTGGATTTGATGATGCTTTCAACTATAAGGAAGAGCATGACTTGGACCAAGCTTTGAAAAGGTAACTTCCATTTATGACAGCCAGAGTTGGGGGAAAATTTTTTTTTCTCTTGTTTGAATTTGTCAATTTCATGTTGCGTAATACGTCTGATCGTTGAATGTGTTTGTTCCACTGCATCTGTGCTGGGAATCAAAATGCACAATACTGTCTTGTGCTCTAATAAATTCACAGCCTAAGTATCTAAATAGATTATGCCTTCGAGAGATATGAAAGAATGAGAGCACAGAACTGTATTTCTTCTATTTTATATATGATACTAAAAGAATGTATGTTGTTCTATTAGTGAATTGGACTTAAATACCCAGTGTTGGGAAGTTACTCAACTTCCCACACTTAGATCAAATGGGTTGGGTCAGCCCATCTAGGGCGACCCAGAATCCAAATCTAACATTATGTGTAGGAAATATTCCCAACGACAAACTGGACTTTATTTAACTATTTTAAGCTGCATATATAGAAAGAGCTTGTTACCATTAATATATCTGAGGAAATGAGCAAAGGGCACTATCTAACGAAGAAATTGTCTTTTTTATTCTGCAATTGTTACCAGGTGCTTCCCAGAAGGCATTGATATATACTTCGACAATGTTGGAGGACAGATGCTAGACGCAGTCCTCCTTAATATGAAAAACCAAGGTCGAATTGCAGTTTGTGGGATGGTATCACAATATACTCGTGATGAGCCTGAAGGGATTAAGAACTTGATGCACATTGTCTATAAAGGAATCCGTATGGAAGGATTTTCTGTTGAGAATTACTATCATCTCCACTCTAATAAGTTTCTAAATACTGTCTTGCCTTACATTAGAAAAGGAAAAATAATATATGTCGAAGACATTGTTGAAGGACTTGAGAATGGACCTACAGCCCTTATAGGACTTTTCAGCGGGCGCAACATTGGAAAACAGGTTGTTGCAGTTGCTCGTGAATAATCTCAAATTGTAGTCATTGGTCATGTTGATTCAGGCATTGCCTCAGTAACTGTCAGGAAAATGCATGTGTATGTGCATCTATGCACGACCCCACCTAGTGGGACAAGACTTAGTTTGGTTTGATTTATCTATGCGTGTTATATATAATAAGTGCATTTGGAATAATTACTTGAGTAGTTTTTAAGGTATGTTTCTAAAATAAAATGATTAGAACACTTTGTGTCAAGTACCAGAGTCAAATAAGGTCTTGTATTTTAATTGGTGGCTTGGAAACATTCTAGTTTTGTTGTTTTTCTACCTCTGATTGTAATTATTTTGTGGTTTCTAAAGTGGAATAAAATTTCTTTACTTGTTTTGTGAAAAAAAAGAAAGAACTACGAGAGTCAAAAGATAAGACTTCAGAATTAATACTATGTTATTTGGTTATTCATTTTTTTGTAAGGGAAGATATGATTATACAACTGACATGTAATAGAGAAGAATCAATCCTTGGGAAAAGATTATACAATTGACATGTAATAGAGAATAATCAACCCTTGGGAAGATAAGGATTATACAACTTACATGTAATAGACGATACAATCTTTGGGCATTTCTCATATTGATAACTCTTGAAACTACTAAGGGTTCTTCTCAAGAAATATATAACGAGCGAAACATTCCCTAAATCTATTCTAATTTAGTCAGCGTCGGTCTCCCAAATAAAAAAAAAAAAATTGTACAACAGAGGAAGTACAATTACGAACTTTTACTCAATAATTACATATAAGTAGAGAAGAGTATCAAGATATAATTGGTTTAAAAGTCACTTGATGAGAAGTATTGAACTCGAGATTCCACAAGCATCTTTATTGGAATGAGTTTTGCAATAAGGTAAGCAATGGGTGCATCATGTCGAGTTCATTATTAGCCAATTCATAGTTGATATGCTATTTATATAACCAAATGTTGGGTGCAGGGCGGACCATTTTAAAACAGGCTCCTCATTTATTAGATAGAGAAGATTGATTGATTTGATAGCTCTAATATTGTTATTCATGAATAAATAGAGTTTTCTGAAAGCACCTGCTCGTGGGAGAAGACCTCCTAAGGATATTATGAATATACAAACCAAAACTGTGAAACCCTACCTAAGGACTCAATCGTATGAATATATAAAATATAGGATTTCCAATCCTAGCAGTATGGGAAATCTCTATCTCAATCATTCTTGTTTGTACTTATCAAATTGTTAGCATACTACTAACAATCAACGAGATAAATAAGGTAGATCAAAATAGTTTCCACTATATAGGTTGAAGACTTGCAATTACTCTTTGAGCTTTTGGGCATTGTTCTTCTTATGGCATTTGGACTTTCGAGCATTGGCATTAGTGATTCAATTATCAAACTCAAGTAGAACTACTTGAATTTGAGGGGGACTGTTGACGTATTAAAATAAATTAGATTTCAAAATAATTCAGGACATTAATTTAGGCTTGGGATTTTACTTCACTTAATAGTATGTAAAAGTGGGTCATAATACTATAGATAGTAAGTAGGGCATATTGTTATTGTTTTTTATATGGTGCAACAATTTACATAGTATTTGGATACAATTCATGTGTAAAATTCATTTCATTTATAAATGAATTTTATGAGAATTTATATTTATAAATGAATTATCTTGTTTGGAACTGTAAAATAATATTAAGTCAATTCTATTATTTGTAAATCCAAATTGTGTTTGGAACATATGTGAAATTAGAATTAATAGTAGTATTTTACTTAAATACCATTCTTTTAGTCAATTGAAATTAGACTATCATATAAGTGTTATCTTCTCATTCAATTATTTATTCCTGGTACTATCATAAAAATCCAAAATAAAAAATAAAAAAACAAAGAAAGATTTTCAAGATGTTTAAACATTACACAATAGTCATAAATTCAACCAGTTTAATACTACAAAATAAACCTAACATGACAAAATAATTTCTCTTTGGTCTACTGAATCTCCCTTGTAGGAAATACAAAAAGTAACGTGTCACTATTCGTACTAGAAAACTAAGAGTTATGACTGAGCAAAATTTTCATGGAGCAAGAAAAATTCAAAAGTTATTTTTCGTTCTGATTATTTAAAATAAAGAAACCTCTATTTTTTTTTTTCTTATTTGACAATGAATGAAAGAAACTTAAAATATTAGTTAATATACTAGCAATATTGGATCTTAGTCAACATTACGGAATTTTCTTTTGAATGCTTGGCTGTTCAAAATTATTGAGTTTTTTTGACAAAAAAAAAAAAGAAAAAAGGTAAAGGTCATAAATTATTCATTATTTTTGGTCTAATTGACACTTTCATCCATTACTTTTTCAAATAAACCTTTTAGTCAATAATGTTTAACATTATTGACGTCGTTAGTCCAACTTATCTTTTTCGTCTAATTTTTAACATTAAAATCACGTGGCGCTCATGTATATCATAATATCTCAATTTTTAAGAGTAAAATTGGTATTAGTATTCTCAACACAAGATGCAGATGTGTTAGATATGTCCAAGCAACAGCTTCCAGAGCATACACGTGAGCGCCACGTGTGTGCCACGTAATTTTAACGTTAAAAATTAGACGAAAAGACTAGTTGGACTAATGACGTCAGTAATGTTAAACATAATGGACTAAAAGGTTCATTATATTTAGAAAGATAATAGATGAAAGTGTTAATTAGACCAAAGATAATGGACTATTTATGACCTTTGCCTAAAAAAAACTATGGAGTTTAATAATTTTTCATATGGTGACATATGTTTATAGTGAGAGAATAGTTGGGAAAATGTTTATTTTTTTCTTTTTTGAATTTTTGACTATTCTTAGCAAAGTCAATAACTTAAACTTAAGGGTAGTTTTGTCCTCAAAAGCTTAGCAGTAGAATTAGAAAATGTGAATTTATAAATTCCACCTCTTGAGTTCGGATTTTAGTATGGCTTATGCAAATCTAAGAACTGCAAATCGTGAATTTATAATTTTTTAAAAAATGTAACCAAACAAAAAGAATTAAATTTGTAAATAAATTTTAAAAAAATTTATAAATTCATTTATTATAAATAGTCTGTTAAAAATAATGTTACAGTCATTTGGTTAAACTGTATTTTATTTTATTTTATTTTTTATACTTTTATTTGATCATAAAATGGTGCAGTCAAGTCCAAAGTATTCATAATTTGCATTTGAACCTCCTCAAAGGAACATTTAACAAATTCTCTTTGTTTGAGGAGGCATTGAAAATTTGGAATGGCTCAACTTTGCTCACTATAAGAATAACAAGGATGAGTGACGGTAAAAAACCGTTGTCCTAATTAAATAGCAACCGAATTGATGACAGAAAATGCCACGTCATCTAAATCAACGTAGATAAATTAGTTTCCATCGTTGATTTTTTTTTTCTTTTTTTGTCAAGTCCATCATTGATTTGACACCATCAGTAACGGCAGCAATTCCATTGTCCAATTGCTTAGGAATGGCAACGGGTAATTGCTGTAATCGAAATCGACGGATATTTATACGATAAAAATTAATGGATAAACTGATAGATTTTGATTTTTATGAGTTATAACTGACGAGTAAACCGATAGGTTTTGATTTTATACATTAAAAAAATCCGAAACCCGAAACCCAATTATAATTTATTATAATATAAATATATATATATATATATATATATATATATATATATATATATATATATATATATATATATATATATATATAATTTTTATAATATATATAACAGGAAGATGTAGATTAAGGTATTTATAACATTTTGTCATATATTAGTTTTTATATTATTAAGATTTTAATGAGAATCCAACAATTTTGATTTTGTACAAAACGATTTATTCATATATTATGTCTATCTTTTTTTAGATGATTTTTCGTAGTTGGATGGAAGAATGAAAAAATATGAACACAAATTTTCTGTAATTTGATTGATGCTTTGGTTATGAACTTTGTTATCTAGTTGTATTATGGATAAATAATTTCTGGTTTTTTTTTTTTAAAATTGAATATTTGTAATGATGTAGTATATTTTTAATTTTATTGTCTTATTATGTGTGGATTGTGATTTATTTTTTAGTTTGTTTTACATTTAAATTAATATTTTTTTTCATATTTTGTTTCATTTCCTATTTAAATTAATTTTTTTTTAAGTTAATGGTTTCGGTTTCAGTTATTCGTGATTTTTTAAACCCGTCGGTTTTAGTTTTGGATAGTAATTTTTAAACCCGTCGATTTTCGGTTTTGATTTCAATTTTCAGTTTTGTTAAACGGTTTTTGTTTCGGTTTTGGTTTTAATAAAAACCGTAGTTAACTGAATCGTTGCTATTCCTACAATTGACGCAATTTGCGACAGGAAATTCCCTTGCTATGCTGAAAAAGGAAATAATAAAAACAAATGTGTCGCCCAGCCATAACCGAGGGCGACGAAAATTCTGCATCTTAATTTAATAATGAAAATAACTAATTAAATTAAAGTATTAAAAATGGTCATTGATCTGTTGCAAATCTGTTGTCTTTCTTTATTTATTAATTTCTATATTTAATTATTATTTTTTAATGTAAAACACAAAATTATTATTGTTATCATAGTTAATTCTTCTTTAATAGGTTTAAACTTGTACATGAGGTGGTAACTTAATATGGTCTTAGAGCCTAAATACTAAAAAGTCTTGGGTTCATTTAAGTCTCGCTGCAACACCAAAAAAAAAAAAAAAAAAAAACACACACACACACACATTTAAAAACATCAAAATATCCATATACAAGGTTAAAAATTGAATCGCTCCTACTCGTTCAGGAGGCGTGTTGAAGATCATAAGTATATATAACAAATTCTTCTATAATAACTGAAACTTTTAGATAAGGTAGTAATTTATTATGGTCTCAAAGTATAGGTCAACATGTTAATTGGGCTGGGTTTATCGGGTTACAGCCCAAACTCAATTCGATAATAACCCAACTTAGTCTAACCTAGTTGCTAAAATACTGGACTAGGTTATAACTCATGCAATACTGTAGGTTGAGCTGAATTCAAGTTTAAAATTACAAACCTAGCTAGCTTAGCCCAGATAAGAACCTAGCCCAGCTCGATTAGGTAACCCAACCCAACTCAATTCAGTAAATCAACCCAGCTCTATTCGCTAAACTAGTCAAATTCAATTTAGCATTTTCTCTAAGAAATATATATATATATATATATATATATATATATATAAAGTAAGTGAAGTCATATCGTGCATGACCACATATTTTTTAAATTTTTCTTAAGTGAAGTCAGATCTACATGATGAGTCATGACCACAATTTTTTTTTTCTTTTGGTTAAAGCATGACCACAATTAGCTATACTATAGCCCATAGGAAAGCAACAATGATTATCGAAGATAGAAGCGGATTCTGAAGAAATATGTATTTCGAGGGATAGAGCTCACCTAGTGAAAATCTCAAAAATCAATTGTAGGAACAACAATATTAGTTGAAGAAAGAAAAAAAAAATTGAAACATTAATTTGTAATAGTTATATTTGTTTTACAACTAAAAATAATTAGTTTGAACATGATTTTTTTGTTTTGATTTTTGTATTATTTCTCATCTCAATTTTCAATTTTTGTAAGTTCAAAATTTTAACTTAGTAACATTTTGAGTTATTTTTAAAATTTTGTCTTGCCTCATAATTTAGTAATTCATTGATATATATTGCTTGTTTTTTTCCTTAAAAAATTGGGCTGGCCTGAACCCAACTTAATTAACCCATTTAACTCGTGTAAAATTAATGGATTGAGCTGAGATTGCTTTTTTGAATCTTAACCCAGCCCAGCCCAACCTAGATAATAACAGTCCCGGCTAACTCAGCCCATTTATTAACTGGGCTAAATAAGTTTACGGGTCGAGCTTTCCTAGCTCGGTTCAAATAACATGTTTAAGTGTAGATATCAAAAGGTATTGAGTTCAAGTCTCACTACTACCCATTTAAAAATAAATAAATATAATAATTCCTCTTTAATAACTCAAGCTTTTAGATCACATTAAAATTATCCATGTGTAATGGCATAGCCACTAAGGAAAGAGGGTATGCTTGTGCACACCCTCAACCTGAAACAAATAATATATATTTTTTTGGCTTTTTTCTTAAAAAAACCGCTATATTAGACACTTTCGCTGTATGAGTGCACACGTTGACCTCTCTCACGACACGAGTGCACACCCTGAACTTGGATGGCTAGCTCCGCCATTATCCACGTGTAAGGCTAAAAAATTAATCATGCCTCCTCGTGCAGGGATATTTCGAAGATAATAAATAAACATAATAAACTCATTTCTAAAATCTTCAACACGCCCTCGCATGTGCAAGCACAATTATTTTTTTTAGACTTACACGTAGACAATTTTAGCGTGTTTAAGGCGACGAGACTTGAACTCAGAACCTTTTTGTACCTGTACTCTAAAATCATATTAAGTTATTACCTCATCTAAAAACTTGAACTATTAGAGACGAGCTTATTTTGTTTCTTTATTGTTTTGAACGCTTTGGTTTATAGTTGTTGGAATTATGAGCTTTGACATGTGTATTAAGACACCTTGGTCTTGAAAATTAAATGGGTCCCACTGTCAAAATGGTCAGATCTTGGTACGTACACGTTTCTTATTTTGAGCAGATGAACGTAGAATATTCACATATTTAAAACTGATAAGTATAAGAATGTGGAGAAGAACTAAAACAGAATGGTTCCGCCTACTCAAAACTAAACGAATCAGAGAGATCCACTAACAAGCGAAAGAAATCACTCAAATCCTTCACCTTTGCAATTTTTTGCCCCATATTCTTGGCAGATGTATTGAACTTCAACTGGTAAATAAAGAATGCATCAATTGGATAAATTCTTGGAGTTTATCGAAAGACATCCATTCTTCATTTATTGGATCCTTGGGAATCATCATGAGTACGACCGACCTATATTTGGCTCGGCTTGGTCTTGCTCCCTTCCCGCACCGAATGTGTTTGCATCTTCTCTTCTTAGTCTACAATTAGAAAATGTGCAGTGAGGGAACAAGAAAGGGGAGCGAAAGCCGTTGCGCTAACGCGCATCCGATACTGCTTCAGTCGTCACTTACGAAACCTCATTCAGAAACGGTGTGGATTTGTTGCAGGTCGAGGACTCCTTCCTTTCTTCAAACTCAAACTCCGATTCGTATTGTTCATAGGGAATTGTTGAGCTCTTTTTTTTTAAGTGAACTACTGCTTTCCTAATAAATACATTCCAATCAGATGATTCGGCGACACCGTGCAATCCAACATGGGAAAATCCAATTTCCCTGAGCACCTTGTTAAGACTTCATTTTGAGATGAATGTGGCGGTGGTAAAAGTATCAACATTCTTAAAAAACATGACTTAGTGGTGATATATTTATATTTCGGAGGGCAATTGAATATATTTTTTAAGATATTTTGTACTTACTAGATTGTATTTATTAACTATTTGTAGTATTTGTTAATAAATGAACTTTATTGTTTTTAATGCTTCAAATAGTTAATTAATATAATTTTTTATGATTTAAGTCATGCTCGTTTAGAAAAGGTGGTATTTATGACAAAGAGTGTGGCCTAAACGAAGAAAAAAGGAATAAAGTAAAAAGAAATAAAGTAGAAGTCAAAAAGAAAAAAAAAGATATATATGTATTAGTGTTCACCAAGGCTCTACCTTGGTCGACTTTTAATCCACTTTGTCAAATGCTCATGGCCTGTTAAGGCCGTAGTCTTCAAAAAAAAATATTATATATATCTTATCACATGGCCAAAAACTGCCATGTGATAAGATTGGCCTAAATTGGCCTAACTAGTAAACAGCAACAGCAGCACATCTACACGAGCACCTGATCGCACCACAAGCCGTTTTTACACCACACACAAACCTTGAATCGATATTTTTTTGACATACGGCACAATAGAAAAAGAAAAAAAAAACCACAGCTCATATTAAAATACATTATTATCCACATTGCATGATCATCCACCCCCACGCACACCCACTTTCATACACTAAATCTTATCCAGTCTTATGTAACGCCCCCGAATCCAATCCCACACTACGGGTCAAGTCTGAACTCACCACTCGTATAGAGTCTCATCTGTATTGTGGACAAACTGATTACCTGCACATAGTCACACATAAGTCCCGAGCTAAGTACCAGCATATCAAACAACCCAACTTCCATATTAACCATAGACTACCAACTTCTCGGGACTAACTGAGCCTTGATACCACAAAAGCTATATATAACATATAAGCATGCAAGGCAATTCTAACTTTAACTATAAGTAGCAGGATATCATGGTAAGCCAAGTTCATCCTACTAACTATCAAACACACAAGCATGCAATAAGAAAGAGTAAAACTAGAATTAATTATTACATGCCATCTGCTTTACTATGATTCATACATGATTACAACTTGTTACATCCACCAAATATATACAAGACCCAAAAGTCTCAAAAGATCTACAACCAACAACTTCACACAAGCTACACATAAGCCAACCTTAACATACAAGAAAGTCACAGAAGTTGCTCAACTTGCACTTCCTCCTCTTCAACTACCGCTACTAGCTGGGGATCTACCTCAGCTTCTCCTGAAACATGTTAAATGAGGAGTGAGCAACAATGTTGCCCAACGAGGGAGGTGATGCAGCATACTGGGGCGTGCAATATGATGTGCAATATAATATGCAACAAGATAATGCATTTTCAACACCAAATAACATAACAAGCTAGACAAGTAATCAACCACATATAAAAAGGATACGGTTCAACTTGTCTTTAATCACTAGCCACGAGCCAAGATCTTCAAGCAAGTGTCAGTAAAACCCTTATTTCTCCAAAAATGGGGTACTTCGGATGTACCCCGATCCTACGACCCATATCTCCTGAGGTAGGTCTGTATGCCCCAACGAAGTGAACTACGCCTCTGGGGTAGGGGAGTATGCCTCAACGAGAAAGGGACTGGGAAACTATGTTAGCCGATGGAGCACGGCAAACCCGATGCCACCCGTGTTACTCGACACTACCATGCTCGAATAGGTTGCGCAACCCCAAGATAAGTCCACGAGAACCACGATCATCAAACAACACATAAGACGGACGACAAAGTAGGCTGCCCTCGCAATTAACCACAATATAAGCCAAATATACATGAAATAACTATATAATCACAAAGAGGCAAATAACATGATGTCACGCACCGACCCAACCCCACACTAAAATGTCAAGTCTGGACCCGACTAATGGACAGAGTCTCCTCTGTACTGTGGACATTCTGGAAACCTGTAAACAACAATTAAAACCACAAATACAAACTGGAACTTCAACTCTAGCTAATACCCAGCTTGAAGGCCATCTGAGCCTTAAGCAACTCTATACAAGACATTTTAACCACATACAAGCATGCAATCAATAAACCTAGAATCTTATCTTTTATCCATTTATCATACCACTCTTGGTTATCATTTAAGCATACTTAAGAATTAAAGACAACCATTCAATCATTGCATTCACACCCAAGCATGCAACAAAACTACAAGCAGAAATGTAAGTTATTACATGCCACAATTATATATCTCATGCTACATCCATCTATTTTACAAGCTTACAAACGCACAAATATATATATAAGCCCAAAGGCTCCAAAATAGGACACAAAGTAGTACAACAAGTGTGAAATCCCAAATTTTACCTTTGTAGAGAATTGCATGTTTTAACATATTTATGTGTTATATGAGTTAGAATGCGCTAATTATGTGATTTATATTCCTATTACATGCTATGTGTGCATTCATGAAATTTTCTTCGAAAACGGTATTGAAAATTTTATTGTCGGTTTTTATGAATAGTGTTTTGAACACACGTCCACTAAAATTTTTACACGGATGTTTTAAACGTCTTAAAACCTAGTCCTCCATTATTAATAGACCAGTATTTTAATAAAAATTAATTTTGAAATTGATTAGTAATTTAAATAGATTCTACAGGCAAAAATGTACGTTTTTAAGTTAAAATACTGATTTATGCTCAAACGATTCTTTCGTTGACTTTCATTGACCTAGCATATATTAAATACAAATTGTATTTCATTTTAAATATTTCTAAAATGAAACCATTAAAAAATACATTTAAAAGACATTTGAAAAATAAGTAATATGACTTTTTATCGTCTTTTGCAAAAATAAGCGTTTTATTTCAAGTGTATATAAATATGTGCATATGAATATTAGTGATCCAAAAAAATAGTCCTACTAAATATATAGTATAAGTTGGATAGTATTTTATTTACTATTTTTGTCTAAAACAACTAAAAATAACTAAGTGCTTCAACTTTGACCAACTTATCTTGCATTGGCCTTTGCTTATAACTATCAACACACATTAAAAATCAGCCAAAAATACCTCAAAAACACACACAAAACCGTGGCTCCTTGGAGGAGAAAGATGAAGGCATTTTCAAGATTTTTCAAAGTATTTTTCTCATAGATTTTGTATTTCAAAGCCGAATTGAGTCATTCAAAGCTTGAAATTGCTTGTTGGTAATCCATTCTACCTATTTCTAACCTTAGTTTGTATCAAAGGTGAGAGAAAAATTCTAGATCTCAAAATGCTATTTTATGTCATTTTCATATAATTGAATTTTTATCCAATGAAATGTTAAACTGTTATTAGATTGTTGCTCGATAGATGCCAAGGATCGTTTATGTGCGTTTATATAAGTTTTGAACCGTAGTAGCATGTATTTCTATTTTTCAGGTATTAAAGTTGAGTTTTTGGGTTAGTGTTGAATAATTGTTGATGTAGTGGTTGGAATTGGTTGGTTATAGCTTCTAAAAGTTTGTTAATTGTGGGGTAGTAATATTGTAATGCCAATTTTTTTATTGTGATGTCGTGGCAAAAGTCCGAAAAATTCAGCTAAGAGTATTGTCAAAACTAGGGTTGTTGGGCTTGTTTTATATAAGCTCACTCTCATTCGTTTTCAGCATTCAAGTGTTACTAAGCCAGACTTTGTGTGCGTGCCTCAAGAAGCTGAAAATGTGCTTTACGTGGAGGAGTCTTATGTGATGGAGTTTTTTCCATGAGTTTGTTTTAGCGTTTGTAATATGTTGTATTGTATAAGTTATTTAAAGTTAAAGACTTATGTAATACTAGTATAGTAGTCTTTCTTTTGAACATGATTAGATTGTTAGACTGGTTTATAACCTATTTTGCAAATGTATGATATAACCTATGTATGATGTTGGAATGGAGGCGCATAACTTTTGGATGAATTGTTGAAAGAATGTTTGATATATGGAGATGGTTGCGTTGTATGTGTTAATTTGGTTGTGGAGTTGTTGTTAATCTTTGGAGTTGGTTGTATGATGTTATAAAGGGTTGGTTTAGAGCCCTGATGTACGTGTTACAGTCGTTACAACAAGCTTCCACATAAAATCCAACAAGAAACACCTCCACCTCAAGCAAATAAACATAGCAACTAAGGCAACTATTCTGCCTGCATTTCTTCCTCTTCTCCCTCAACCACAACAAGCTGGGGATCAACCTCAACACCTCCTGAAATATGTTAGTGAGGTATGAGTAACCACAATTGCCCAGTGAGGAATATAGTCAACCGGGGCGTGCAATGCAACAATTAATACAAAGAAAGCAATTAAACACAAAAGAGCAATGTAAATGCCAAGTTATCACACATTAAAAAGGATAGAATTCACTCAACCCCAACACTCCAGGATTCACTTGATCTTCAATCACGAACCTCGATCCACGAACCTCGACCACTGTGCCGGCATAACCCCAGACACTCTAGTGGGTGTACTCCGGATGTACCCCGATAATCCTACGACCCAACACCCCCTGGCAATCTCCAGACCAGGCGAGTGAGGGACTAGAGCACGGAGATCGAATATTCACTGGCAAGCCCGCTGCCGCCCAGTTGATATCCAATACATTCGCCCCTGACACTATGATTGCACAACCACTATGCAATGCACTTTAACATAACAATATAATAACATTGAAAGCAATAACACCTATGAGGGATAACAAAGTAGGTTGCCCTCGAAAACAGTTCAAATATAAGCATTAACACACAAACAACTTATGTATACAAATAGGTTATTAACATATCTCACTCAGATCTTTACCAATAGCTCATGAATATCTTAAATACACTTTTAAACACTTAGTAAGCTATTACAAAGCCTTAGAAGTGCAAAACAACTTATTTCCTACTTCACCCCCTTTGTAACTTAAGTCATTTTTCTTCCAAACACAAGTCAATGTTCTAGTTTAGTGAGCGATCTATTCCATACTTCTAATTACTCCTTATCGTACCCTTAAGACCCTTCAAACTACCCAATTACCCGCAATTATCATAAAAGTCCCGATTGCCCCTTTATGAGTTTGTACTAAACGTACCCTAATCGGAACACAACCAAGGTTTAGCAAAGCATACCTAGCACCTATATAGCCTAAAAATACTAAATATGATGGCTAAATTAAACCGGATTCGCATTATGCCCAAAACCTCTTTCTAAAAGTCACCGATTTCACATTGTAGCCAAGTTTTGAGCAATGTAACCTCCCAGGGCTATTAATCTAGCTTTATAAACATCTAAGGCACCTATTAGAAGCAATGAATCAAGCTATAATGCACAATTCCTCAAAACCCTAAAAATTCATCACTATTCACACCCTACAATCAACCAACGAATTTAACCGGTTAAAAAGCGAAACAATAGCATAAACTTGGTCTTTACAACACGTATACATCATATAATATCATATTTAAGCATACCATAAGCATTATTAGCCAATCTACAAAATCAAGAAAGTTACAACATTTTAAAAGATGTAAAATATACATGCAAATCCCTCACCAATGCGCGAAGAAGCTAGTAGGAAGGTAGAGAACCCTTGAAAACACCTAATAGCTTGAGAGAGCTAGAGATGCAAGATTTGAAGAGCAAAAATATCCTCCTTGGCTGCTATGGGCTGTCAGGTTTGAGAGGCACTACTCAGCTTCCTTTTTTTTTTTTTTTAAGTTATCTTATGTGCTATTGTGTATTGCTAAGTATATAGAAAGTGTGTTTTATTTTTATGTGTGTGTGTTGACAATAAAAGTGAGTCAAGCTAAGTTAAAATTAAGTCTAATGGTGCAATTAAATGTTGACTAGCTCAAAAGTAAGGTTAGACTACGTAATACTATTCACTTGATTCACTAAAATATTTCCTAAACGGATGCTCTCAACACTATGCACAATTTTCTCATTCCTAAAATAAGTCATATAATTTAAGAAAAATACTAATTCAAAAAAATAAATAGTTAAAAAATGCAATAAATAGTAGCCAAAGAAGTAATAAGTAGTTGCACAGTAAGGATGCACAAATAGTGGATGCAACAGTTAATAGAAGTACGGTGAAGTTCTCGGGTGTCACACCCTCTCCCCTTTAAACTAATTGCGTCCACGCAATTCGTACATGATTCGGCGAACAACTCAGGATATGTATCTCGCATCTGATCCTCTCTCTCCCATGTAGCATCCTCTAACCCGTGACGATCCCACATAATTTTAACCATTGGGATGCTTTTAGTTCTGAGCTCCTGAACTTTCCAATCAACAACTCGAAGAGGTTTCTCGATATAAGTCAAAGTTTCACTGATTTATAGCGGCTCTGATTCAAGAACATTAGAAGGATCTGACTAATATTTCCGAAGCATAGAGACATGAAAGACATCATGAGTTCTGCCCAAGCTATGAGGTAAAGCTAATCGATAAGCCAAAGCACCAACTTTCTCGGCACGGTCCCACATATCTCAGACTGAGTTTACCCCATTTACCATGCCGGATCAAACCTTTCCGAGGAGAGATCTTCAGAAATACTCGATCTCCCAAGACAAACAACAAATCACGACAGCGTCTATTTGCGTAGCTCTTTTGCTGACTCTGTGCTGTAAGCATTTTCTTTTTGATAGGCTGCACATTATCAATCATTCTGTTCATCTATGGCAATAGAGTAGGGTCAATAGCCTTCATCTCTCCAACTTCATCCCAATATAAAGGAGATCTGCATTTATGCCGATAAAGTGTCTCATACGGCGCCATACCGATAGTAGCTTGATAACTATTATTATAAGCGAATTCCGCAAGTGGCAAATACCTCACCCAACTCTTACCGAAGTCCAGAATACAAGCTCGCAACATATCCTCGAGTATTAGCATAGTTCTCTCAGATTGACCGTTCATCTGAGGGTGATAAGAAGTACTGAAGCTCAATGTTGTGCCCAAAGCTTTCTGAATTTTCTACCAGAACTGAGATGTGAATCTCGGATCTCTATCTGACACAATACTCTTTGGAATCGCATGAAGCCTGATAATATTCTCAACATATAATTCAGCTAGTTTGTCAAGAGAATCAGTTTTCTTTGTGGTAATAAGATGAGAAGTCTTGGTCAATCTATCAATGACCACCCAAACTGAATCATTACATTTTGAAGATCTTGGCAAGTCTGACACGAAATCCATAGTAATGTGGTCCTATTTCCAATCAGGAATAGCCAAAGGTTGCAATAACCCTGCAGGTCTCTGATGTTCAGCTTTAATTTTCTGGTAGGTCAAGCATCTAGCTACATAATTAGCAATTTCCCTTTTCATGTTATTCCACAAGAAGTTCTGTTTTAGATCCCTGTACATTTTTGTACTACCTGGATCGATAGTATATCTAGAATTGTGTGCCTCAGCAAGTATATCCTTCTTCAAGGCTGGCTCACTCGGAATACAAATTCTGCCCTTGAACTTAAGAATACTATTATCATGCAGTTTGAAGTCCGACTCTTTCCCTTTAGACTTTTCTAGGATTTTCAACAATTGTGGATCAGTCTATTGAGCTTCTCTAATCCTGGATAATAATAGAGATTGAATCTGCAAACTTGCAAATTGAATACTAGAATTTGAAGTTTTGGGCTTCCATAAACATAGTTCCTCCATGAATTCCCAATTTTTGATAATCAAGCTAGCAACTGTAGCCTTTCGGTTCAAAGCATCAGCAACAATATTGGCCTTACCTGGTAGATAATTAATAGTACAGTTATAATCCTCAAGTAATTCCAGCCAACGCCTCTGTCTCATGTTCAATTCTTTCTATGAAAAGAGATATTTCAGACTCTTGTGATCAGTAAAGATTTCAAATTTGTTACCCCAGAGATAGTGACACCATTTCTTTAGCGAAAAGATAATAACTGCAATCTCAAGATCGTGCGTCGAATAGTTGAGCTCATAGGGTTTCAGTTTCCTGGAGGCATATGCAATAACTTTTCCATTCTGCTTCAATACACAGCCCAAACCCTCTTTAGAAGCATCACTATAGATCACCAAATTATCAGTACCCTCAGGTAGAGCAAAAATAGGAGCCATGGTTAACCTTTTCTTCAATTCCTGGAAGCTAGCCTCATATTTCTCATTCCAGTCAAACACAGTCTTCTTTTGAGTGAGCTGAGTCAAAGGTCCAACAATTTTAGAGAAGTCCTTGACGAACCTTCGATAGTAACCTGCTAAACCCAGAAAATTGCGGATCTCTGTAACAGTCTCAGGCCGTTTACAAGCTAATACAACCTCAATCTTCACCGGATCAACATAAATACCATCCTGCGAGATAATATGACCAAGAAAAGCAACTTGCTTTAACCATAACTCACATTTGCTGAATTTAGCAAACAATTTATGCTATTGAAGAGTCTGTAATACAATCCTGAGATGTTGTTCGTGTTCAGACTCTGATTTAGAATACACAAGAATATCATCAATAAAAATAACCATAAATTGGTCCAGATACGGACGGAATACCCTCTGCATTAAGTCCATAAATACGCGGGAGCATTAGTCAAGCCAAATGACAGAACAACAAACTCATTATGGCCATAACGAGTTCTAAAAGCAGTTTTAGGCACATCATCTTCCTTGATCCTCAATTGATAATAACCGTGCCTCAGATCAAATTTAGAAAATACCCTGACACCCTGCAACTGATCAAATAACTCTTCAATTAAAGGCAACAGATATTTGTTTTTGATAGTCACCTGATTGAGACCCCGATAATCAATACACAAGCGAAGAGATTTATCATTCTTTTTAACGAATAAGACTAGTGCACCCCAAGGCGAAGAACTATACTGAATGAATCCCTTCTCAAGCAAACCCTGCAGTTGAACTTTCAATTCCTGCAATTCGGGCGGAGCCATCCTATATGGAGTTCTAGAGATAGGTGTAGTCCCCGGCAATAGGTCAATCACGAATTCGATCTCTCTATCAGGTGGCAACCCAGGTAATTCTTCAGGGAAAACCACCGGAAACTCTTTCACTAGAGGTACTTCATTTAGTTTAAGCTTATTCATAGGTTGATTAATCAAATAGGCCAAATAAGCACCACAACCTTTACTCAGCAGTTTAGTCGCCTTAATAAAAGAAATTATGCGAGTACCCGTAGACTTACGACTACCGACAATCTCAATTACTGGTTGATTAGGCATTTCTAGTTTTACAATTATCCTTCTACAATCTAGATAACCATAATATTCACCCAACCAATCCATACCCAGAATTATTTCAAAGTCCTTAAAAGGCAGGATAATCAAATCAACAAGAAGGACTTGACCCCTAATACACAATTCACAGGCTTTACACACAGATTCAGCGAAAAACTTAGGGCCCATAGGTGAACCTACCTCAATGTTATATGGCAATTTATCAATTTTCAACGTTGAAGATTGTGCGTACATAGGTGTGATAAATGAGTGTGTAGCCCTGGAATCAATTAAAACTATAACTGATTTATTATTGAGAAGAAAAGTACATTCAAAAACTGTAGTCGTATCAGGAAACTTCTCTGTATCCAAAACAAATACTCGGGCTTGCCCCCGAGGTGCTGGTGCTGGAGTTGGTGCCCTAATCTAAGTACCCTGTCCAGATGTCTGACCCCTAGTGTTCTTGAATTTCAAGTAATCCTTGACCCTATGCTAGTCACTCCCGCAACATGTACACCTGTTCAACCTCTTCCAGCAATTCTCCTTAGTATGGCCTTGACGCTGATAGAAGCTGCACTGTTGGTGACGTCTTGCAACAGTGCCTCCCGTAGGAGCTCTGTAAGAAAAGGTAGCTGAACTACCCCGCTAAGATCGTCCCACAACTGGACGAGACTACCCCTAATTCTGACTCTAAAATAGTCATGCTTGAGTTTGAGTATGCCCGGCATAACTCTGAGTCTGCCTCGGCTGTTGACTCTGACCAACTGAAACAGTCTATCTCTGGAACCCCTGACTCTGCGTTTGATGTGGTCGTTTACTAGGCTAACTCGACTCCCCAAATAGATCTGCTTTCCGTTTCTCATATCTGGCAGCTATCCTGATTGTTGCAGCGTAAGTAGGATAATCCTGGGTAGACAGATTCAACGAAATATCAGACCTCAGCCCCATAATAAACTTATGAATCCTCTTACTCTCCGGCTGCACTAAGGCTGGCACATAACGGGACAAACGGGTGAAAGCAGCGTCATACTGATCAACTGATATGTTGCCATGTTTTAGATTTATAAACTTTTGCTCCCGTCTCTCGATAGCTGTCTCTGTAATAAATTTCTCTCAAAACTCCCTGACAAACTCATAACAAGTCCGCGGTATTGCCTCTGCCTCCCATCTGGATTTCACGGTATGCCACCATTGCTCGACATCTCCCTCGAGCAAAAACTCAGCACAACCAACCTTCCTCGCATCAGTATACTCGAGGCCAGTAAGAATTTTCTCCACTTTATTCAGCCATTGCTCAGCCAACATATCATCGGGCTCTCCGAATAAGCTAGACGAACCCCGATTCAAGAATTTCTCAAGGTAGTTACCATTACTGCCCCCTGCTCCACCTTTACCCTGACCCGGATTACCTGCGGTTACAAATCCTCCCTGCCTCTGCAATACTTGTTCTATCTGGCCTATTGTAGTGGTCAACTGAGCATTAATAGTCTGTTGGTCTACTTCTTCCTCGACATTCTGATTTCTGGTCTGACGGCGGGGCCCCATTCCGAATAACTAGAATGCAAAGTATTATAACAGGCATATATATAATTTGCAAGTAAATCACATAAGGAGAAATTCAAATAAATCCACATAAGATTGCATATAAGAGATACAACGACTTTATACACAAAGATACAACTAAAACACTTAGTCATTCTCTCAATTCTAACCTTTTCATTTTCATACAAATACTCTTAAAAGACATTTCACATTCTTATTTTCATGCTATCATGTCCTTTACTAATTCAATCTTTCACTTATTCAATCAAAAGAAACACTTATTCACACAACTACACTTTCACATAATAGATCTCTACCCCACAGACCGAGAAACCTATCATGGCTCATGCATTATACAAGCTCTGCTACCACTTAAATGTCACGCACCGACCCAACCCCACACTAAAATGTCAACTTCGGACCCGACAAGCGGACATAACCTCCTCTGTACCGTGGACATTCTAGAAACCTGCAAACAACAAATAAAACCACAAATATAAACTAGAACTTCAACTCTAGCTAATACCCAGCTTCAAGACCATCCGAGCCTTAAGCAATTCAATACAAGACATTTTAACCACATACAAGCATACAATTAATAAACCTAGGATCTTATCTTTTATCTGTTTATCATACCACTCTAGGTAATCATTTAAGCATACTTAAGAATTAAAGACAACCATTCAACCATTGCATTCACACCTAAGCATGCAACAAAACTAGAAGCAGAAATGTAAGTTATTACATGCCACAATTATATATCTCATGCTACATCCATCTATTTTACAAGCTTACAAACGCACAAATATATATATAAGCCCAAAGGCTCCAAAATAGGACACAAAGTAGTACAACAAGCTTTCACATAAAATCCAACAAGAAACACCTCTACCTCACGCAAATAGACACATCAACTAAGGTTACTGTTCTGTCTGCACTTCTTCCTCTTTTCCCTCAACCACAACAAGCTGGGGATCAACCTTAGCACCTCCTGAAACATGTTAGCGAGGTATGAGCAACCACAATTGCCCAGTGAGGGATATAGTCTATCGGGGTGTACAATGCAACAGTTAATACAAAGAAATCAATTAAACACAAAAGAGCAATGTAAATGTCAAGTTATCACACATTAAAAATGATACAATTCACTTAACCCCAATACTCCAGGATTCACTTGATCTTCAATCACGAACCTCGATCACTATGCCGGCATAACCCCAAACACTCTAGTGGGTGTACTTCGGATATACCCCGATAATCCTACGACCCAACACCCCTTGGAAATCTCCAGACCAGGCGAGTGAGGGACTAGAGCACGGAGATCGAATATCCACTGGTAAGCCCGCTACCGCTCAGCTGATATTCAATACATCTGCCCTTGACACTATGGTTGCGCAACTATTATGTAATGCACTTAAACCAATGACAATATAATAACATTATAAAGCAATAACACTTAGGAGGGACAACAAAGTAGGTTGCCCTCGAAAACGGTTCAAATATAAGCATTAGCATATAAACAACTAAATGAATACAAAGGGGTTATTAATATATTTCAAACAGAACTTTACCAAAAGCTCATGAATATCTTAAAAACACATTTAAACACTTAGTAAGCTGTTACAAAGCCTTAGAAGTGCAAAACAACTTATTTTCCACTTTACCCCCTTTGTAACTTAAGTCATTTCTCTTCCAAACACAAGTTAATGTTCTAGTTTAGCGAGCGAGCTATTCCATACTTCTAATTACTCCTTATGGCACCCTTAAGACCCTTCAAACTACCCAATTACCCGCAATTACCATAAAAGTCCCGATTGCCCCTTTATGAGTTTGTACTACACGTACCCTAATCGGAACTCAACCAAGGTTTAGCAAAGCATACCTAGTACCTGTATAGCCTAAGAATACTAAATATGAAGGCCAAATTAAGCCGGATTCGCATTACGCCCAAAACCTCTTTCTAAAAGTCATCGATTTCAAGTTTTAGCCATGTTTTGAGCAATGTAACCTCCCGAGGCTATTAATCTAGCTTTATAAACATCTAAGGCACCTATTAGAAGCTATGAATCAAGCTATAATGCACAATTCCTCAAAACCCTAAAAATTCATCACTATTCACACCCTACAATCAACCAACGAATTTAACCGGTTAAAAAGCGAAACAATAGCATAAACTTGGTCTCTACAACACGTATACAGCATATAATATCATATTTAAGCATACCATAAGCATTATTAGCCAATCTACAAAATCAAGAAAGTTGCAACATTTTAAAAGATGCAAAATATACATGCAAATCCCTCACCAATGCGCGAAGAAGCTCGTAGGAAGGTAGAGAACCCTTGAAAACATCTAATCCTAACTTGAGAGAGCTTGAGATGCAAGATTTGAAGAGCAAAAATCTCCTCCTTGGCTCCTATTTTTTATTTTATTTTTTTAAGTCATCTTATGTGCTATTGTGTATTACTAAGTATATATAAAGTGTGTTTTATTTTTATGTGTGTGTGTGTTGAAAATAAAAGTGAGTCAAGCTAACTTAAAATTAAGTCTAATGTTGCAATTAAATGTTGACTAGCTCAAAAGTAAGGTTAGACTACGTAATACTATTCACTTGATTCACTAAAACATTTCCTAAACGGATGCTCTCAACACTAATCGCTCAAATGCACAATTTTCTCATTCCTAAAATAAGTCATATAATTTAGGAAAAATACTAATTCAAATAAATAGTTGAAAAACGCAATGAATAGTAGCCGAAGAAGTAACAAATAGTTGCATAGTAAAGATGCACAAATAGTTGATGCAACTGTTAATAGAAGTACAGTGAAGTTCTCGGGCGTCACACATGATTTCTCACAAGACTCAATAGATAGCTTAAACACATCTTTTCCATGCATATAAACACCTAGCAAGCATCTACAAGTTCAGATAAACACCAAAAGCATCCATTTTCACATTTTCCCCTTTGTTAATCATGCAATTTCTTCTCCCATGCAAAATTCAAAATGCCAAATTCACAAGCCAGTCATTCTACATTCCTAGGAAGGCCAAACGACACCTATCTAGGCCCTAAAACCCCACTTTGGAGACAAAAGCTTGGGAAAGCCTCGAGTGGGTTTTAACTACACCTACCCTATTCGGACGCCAATTCCATGCAACGAAAGCACCGAAAGTGCTTTCATACCCCAATGATACCTAATCTAAAGTCCAAATGTGCCCAGATTGTGTTTCGTGAAAAACTCCCTTTTTAAAGTTAGCCAATTTTGCATTTTTGCTCAATTTCGGGTAATTCAACTTCACGTGAGCTTCTAACTGGTTTCACTAATGCCTAGAGCACCTAAAGGAAGCCTCAATTCATTCTAATTAACAAGTTTTATCAAAATCCTAAATTTTGGCACTATTCATTATCCCTTTCATGCCAATCAAGTTTTCAACCATGGAGTTTGTTATCAAGCTACAAAAGATAGTTCTATAGGCTCTAGAGATCATATATCCAGCATTCATAACAAGTATTATAGCTATAATTGACAATACAAGAATTTTAAAACAATTGAAACAAACTTTAAGCTAAAAAATAATGCAACTCCCTCGCAATTTGATGATGAAAGCAAGTTGTAGAAGCTCATAAGTGCACCAAAGATCTTCCAAGGCAAGCCAAGAGACCAAAATTGTAAAGTTGGATGATGAAATCTCTCTCATTTCCTTCCTAAGGGCTGTCGGGTTTGGGGGGAGGGGTATTTTTGTTATTTGTTTTTGCTTTGTTGAGTAGTATAATACATGTATATATGATATATTATATAAGTATGTTATACTAGGTCAAATATTAATATTTCTTAGACAAACTTAATTAAAACTCCTATTAAGTGCTAACTTAATCAACACTAATGTTTATGCTTACGTAACGCTATTCAACGAAATCTAAATTATTTTTCAAATGCTAGTTCCCGACCTCCAAAGTCTCAAACTACGAGTTCCCGGTTCTTTACAAGTTATACTACCTAGGAAAATTATTAAACCGAGCATTTAAAACAGTTCAATTTTTTTATGAATAGTGCCCAATAGTAAAGCAATTAAACAAGAAAAGAAATGCACATAAAATGCACAAGTGGTTATGCAACAGTTATTTAAGAAATGTGATGAAATTCCCGGACGTCACACTCAACTACTTCATACATTTTTTCACACAATTTTCACACACATTTCTCTAAATTTACACATACACTTCCACATACACCCACTTAAATCTACACCACACACATCATTTTTAAGCCTACAATCAAGAATTTAATGCCACGGGGTGTGGGGATTCAACATCAAAACACTTGGATTTGTGCAACAATTCAAGAGAAGATGGGAAATCAATTTTTTGTCTTTTTATTTTATTTTCTATGATTCAAAGTATGTTTTGAGTAAATCGTAGCTAGGATTGGTACTTATGTAATTGGTATTTGAATTATGACTTTAATTTTAGACTTTTGGATATTTGACTGTTGTGGTTTATATGAATTTTGAAGACCCATTTAAAATTGTTCTTTTTTGTGTCTATGTATGTCAAATGTTTACATTAAATATGCTTGTTGCGGATAGATGCTTGATTATACAAATTGATTTGATCTTAATTTTATATGGGTTCATGCTTTAAATGCTTACATGTTTCAATTGCTTACTTTAAAAAGGTTTATAGCGGATTTGCAAGTGAAACGTGACCTCAAATACATATAACCCAAGCTTGATAATAAATTAATCATAGCTTAATTGTACCACAATTAGCCTACATAGTTAACTAATTGAGCTTAGGATCATTTGGACAAATCCGCACCTGGCTAGTAGAGCGTCTAGAGGACGGAGTTATACCTAGGTTTAAGCTAGATTAATTGACTTTTAGGTGACAATATTCAAATGACTTGTAGTTAGGTTGACTTAGTCAACTACCCAAATCTAAAACCCAGGCCTAGTCCATTTTCCATGCATAGAATCCAATCTTAGCCTCGTTTCCATTTGGTATCAATCCTTCATTCTAGCACTACCACCCTATTAGGATTTTAGTTATTTTTACATTTCTTTTTAGGATTTTAGAACCCCTTCACTCCAACCATCGAATCATTTTATTTTATTCCATTTTTCACACAAGCATACATTAGATAGTACTTATAAGCCTCCGAATGGAGATTCGACCCTGTACTCTAACACACTATATTGCATAGATCTATGCACTTGCAGGTTTAACTTGGTAGTTTTGCATTTTAATTTTCTATACATTAAAAAAACGATCAAGTTTTTGGTGTCGTTACTGGGGAGGCTCTGTGATTCATTGTGTGTTTTTGTGTTAGTTAGTTTATTTTCATAATTTTAGTTTTTGTTAATTAGTTAATTGTCGTAGTTTTGTTTCTTTCACTTCTTAACTTTTTGGTTGATTCACTTGCTTTTATTTGATCTTTTTAGAATTACTTATTTTTATAATTAATTACTTAGTTTGTTGCCTTCAATAGAATTAGACTTTATTGCGTTATTTTAGTATTTTCAATTCATAGTTGTTTATTGTATTTCTTTTATTTTTAGCTTTTAGGTTTGTGGTAGGTATGTGGTTGCTTTTCTTTTAGTTGTTTTTGAGGTTTTTTTGGTTGCATGCTTTGGGAGTCGTTCGTTAGGCCATTCCTTTTGACCTTGAACCCCAACGTATTTCTCATCGGTTTCAAGTCACTCGAGTTTCCGTTAAGAGGTATAGTGGACCAACAATACCCTCAACATATTCCTGACGAACCGAATGCCCAACCGATTCCACACTTTCCTAATCCAGCTCACGCTCCCAATGTTCCCAATTCGGAGACAATTGTTTGCCAACATTTTCTTTCGAGTTCATACCACCCTAATATCGCTATCTGGCCACCTGATCTTCATAATTTTCAATTTGACATTAAGCTGACGACATTAGCAATCTTGCCCACCTTTTACAAGAAGAGTTATAAAAATCCACATGCTCACATTCACTATTTCCTTGAGATTTGCTCATCTATGAACATTCCTCATGTCACTTAGGAAAATATGTGCCTGAGATTATTCACGTACTTGTTGAAGGATACCGCCAAGCAATGGCTTCATGACCTTGAGAGAGATTCCATCACTTCTTAAGAGTAGTTGCTGATAAGAATACAAAATATCATATTTTTCTCCTTTAATATTTAATCTTTTACACCTATTTGATGCCTAAATACACTCATTATTTTTATATTTTGATTTAGAATGCAAATGGAGGCGTTAAGTGCAAAATGAAGCTAAATCGTGCAAATCTGGGTAGTTTTTGACATTGCTTTGTTTTTTGGGCATAACTTTCACATCCGAGCTCCGATTGAGATGATTCAAGATGCTGTAGAAAGCCAAGAAGAAGATATACAGCTTTTATGTTTTGGGTTTTGAGAGATACTTGTTACATCAAGGCCAAAATCGGATGTGAAGTTGCTATAATTGTACTATTTGACGTTCTGGAATGTTCCTTATCTAGAAGCTTCTAGTTAATGGTGGAGGAGGTGGTGCATGAAAATTTTAGCTATTTTAGCTATCCTAATTATGTTAGGACTATTCTAGCTGATTTAAGGTTTTCCTTGTGATATTAGGACTTTACTTTACTTTATCTTTAATATTTTCCTTATTCTATTTGGATTAGAATTCCATTATTTTAGGAGATTTTGTAGGCTTCAGAAACTATAAATAAGCAAAGAAATCATAAGATTTCGACCTCCTCTCTATCTTTCCCCTCTTCTCCTTCGAAATTTGTTTATGGCGCTGTATGGCTAAGCTTTTATTTTTGATCGAAGGAAATTGAAGCCTCGTAATCAAGAAAACTATGAGATCTAATTAATTTTTATTGTTCAATTTATGCTTTAAGTATCGAATGTTATTCTGTGTCATTTACATGATTCTTTCGTTTAATTGCTAAGGTGGCCAACTAGTTTATTATTTGTTATAATCTACTGCTAAGTTAAATATCAAATCTGTAATTGTTTGATCCCTCTAACTTGTGAAGCAACTAGGATTTAATGATTTGATACGTTAGAGATTATTAGATCTTAGGAAGAACGTTTAACTAAATTAAATACAACTGCTTGTGCTTGTGTTGCTTAGCTTTATCGATCTTTCTAATTCTTAAGGCTGCTACTAGATTAAACCTTTAGCGTTTGTCTTGGGTTGT
The DNA here is from genome assembly GCA_037974665.1 of Ehretia macrophylla. Lineage (NCBI taxonomy): Eukaryota > Viridiplantae > Streptophyta > Magnoliopsida > Boraginales > Ehretiaceae > Ehretia > Ehretia macrophylla. The sequence goes on along the minus strand of CM075777.1, from coordinate 5,452,137 downwards.
TTAGTGGTTAGGGTTAATTAGGTTGCGTGTATTCTAATTAACTACGACTAAGGATAGATAGGAAAATAATTCCAACGGTGAATATTTAAAGTTTGAATTGATATATACTTGCATCAATGATCAGTCACAAGATTCCGATGGTGGATGTTGACTTAGACCAATGTTTGTTCTTTTGATTAATTTCGACACTTCAATTTGAATTGATTTTAGTTAACTTTTTATTTTTTACGTTAAACTCAAACCCCCCTAACCTTGTTCACGTAGCGTAAAATTAAGCTAGATACTCTCTGTGGGAATGATTCTTGCTCGTATTACTACATATATTTTTCAGAGTACAGGTTTTATTTTTGGTTGCCTATGACAGCACACCAAATTTTGGCGCCGTTGCTGGGGACTTATTCTAGTTGATTTTTGTGCTTCTAATCTTTGTTTCGTTCTGAAATTTGAAAAAAAAAAAAACAAAAACCAAAACATTTTTTTTATCGTTACAGTTTCAGCAATTTACAAAATTTTGGTAGAATTAGGCCTTGAAACTTTATTTTTCTAAAAGGAAACGACATTTTGAGCAAGACTTATTAGTCCAACGGACTTATAAGCCTCACCCTCTTGAGGCCAAATTCTATCGTTTACTAGAGTTTTTAGGCATTTTTATGTTTTTAAGTAGATTTTTAATTTTTCTTATTACTCTAGATTTTTTTTTCTTGGTTTGTTTTTCGTGGTTTATCAGCGTTTCAATGTGATTTGCAGTACGATCCATAAATAGAGAGAACTGCATGCAGGTTAAAGAGGGAAACTCGGAGAAATTCTGAAGAGAACGAACTAGTTGTTGATTCCCTATTTGCTAGCGATTCTGATTCAGAAGAGGAGGAAGTCATGCTAGAAATCAAACTTTGAAGGAACTTACCACCCCTTATTTGGATCAACAACCCTTATGCATAATGTTTCCTATACTTTAGATGCTAATATTACTTTCGGGTTGAAATCTGGCCTAATACATTTCTTGCCTACTTTTCATGGCCTTGTTGGTGAAGATCCTCACAAACATCTAAATGAGTTTCATGTGGTATGCACGAGTATGAAGCCCATGGGGGTAACTGACGAGCAAATCAAATTAAGAGTCTTTCTGTTTTCTTTGAAAGGTGCGGCTAAGGATTGGCTCTATTCATCTTTGCATAAGTATAGGAGTTTGTTTTTAACCATTGAGGACAATGTAAGTTTTAAGTGTGGGGGAGGTGCTTTAGTTTGTTTTTTAATTTGTTTCAAAAAAATTTTGTGGTTTTCAATGGTTTTTTGTGCATGGCATGAGTAAGCAAAACGAGAAGGTAATACTAGTAACAAAATATGCTAGGTCTGTTACAAGGCGAAACAAGCATATCAAACAAAATGGTGAACATAAAGCTCAGTCCAGTGCTGATACCATAATACAATCATATCAAAGTAGGTGGTTAAGAGAACTTCAAGCAGAACATTTACAGATTTACTCAGTCAAAATTAAACTATTGTCTATGAATAACCCAAAAAAAATAAAATTGGCTCAGAGTTCACATCAAAACAGCAAAAAAAAAGTATCTAACAGATAAGATCTTCTTGCAACAAATCCGCGCAAAGCCATCAACACAATGATCTCCTGGCCTCCCTACTAGACTGGAAGAGTGATGACATCACCCTCTCTTACTACCGCCTTTAGTTATCTTGTGATAAGACCTGTGTTATCCAACAACCTAAGACTCGCTTTGTTACCCCTGATCCTATCCAATCGATAACTTGCTCAACAATAACTTCCTTAATTTGAGGAGAACTACAAAAGCAATATCACTTAACTTATAGCAAAGTAGCTAAGGCATCAATTAACCAACATATTTAAACAAATTATTAGCCAGCAAAAGCAAAAATCTTACCTCCACCTGCCCACGTCGGAAGTAATCTTAAACACCGGATACTTCAAATCGAATATCAGATCGACACGCACTCTCGCAAAGCCATTAATTCCCCAACCAGTACCCCAGAATTTTTTTATCACATAATATATTATGTTGTTAACTTTACCAACTCCTACGATTGTGACAGCGTGAAGACCATCACAAGTATCACCTGGCTCAGGCCCCACATAGATGGCATGACTTGTGAAAAAGAAAGATGTTCAAACAACAATAGTTCCAGTAACTGGTGTCGTAGCCAAGATATTGATAATATCACGAGGTTGTAGCCCAACCATATTCACCTTCATGTAACCTGCAATATGAAATCTATCCATTAAAGCAACTTCATCGTCGTTAGGGAGAAGCATATTCCTTCTCGCTCAGTATGGATAACTAGAGGCTTTGTAAATGCCGAAGGTCATCGCAAGCAAATATACGTGATTAGTGCTACCCATATAGTAACCCATGTAGTCAAGAGCAAAACGCCCATAATACGCCGGGAACATGAGCGGTAACTGTTCCACCAGTTGATGGACGGATAGTTGCTCAGGCAGTTGATTATGTTGGAGAACCAGGCAACTTGAAATGGAATCAGTTGCTGCAAATGCGTAACAACAGCTGTACATTCCTTGACGATATACAGGAAGTGGAATATGCATGGCCATCTTACAATCTTCTCCCTGTATATCGTCAAGGAATGTGCAGCTGTTGTTACGCATTTGCAGCAACCGACTCAATTTCAAGTTGTTTGGCTCTCTAACATAATCAACTGCCAGAGCAACTATCCGTCCAGCAACTGTTAGATCAGTTGCCGCTCATGTTCTCGGAGTATTATGGGTGTTTTGCTCCCGACTACATGGGTTGCCACACGGGTAGCACTGATCACGTATATTTGCTTGCGATGACCTCCGACATTTGCAGAGCCCCCAGTTACCTATACTGAGCGAGGAGGAATATGCTTCTCCCCAGTGACGATGAAGTTGCTTAAATCGACAGATTTCATATTGCAGGTTACGTGAAGGTGAATATGGTTGGGCCACAACCTCGTGATATTGTCAATATCCTGGCTACGACACCATCTATTGAAACTATTGTCGTTTGGACATCTTTCTTTTTCACAGGTCATGCCATCTATATGGGGCCTGAACCAAGTGATATTTGTGATGGTCTCCACGATGTCACAATCGTAGGAGTCAGTGAAGTTAACAACATAATATATTATGTGATAAAAAATTCTTGGGGTACTGGTTGGGGAATTAATGGCTTTGCAAGAGTCCGTGCCGATCTAATATTCAATTTGAAGTATCTGGTGTTTAGATTACTTCCGACGTGGGCAGGTGGAGGTAAGATTTTTGCTTTTGCTAGCTAATAATTTGTTTAAAAATGCTGGTTAATTGATGCCTTAACTGCTTTTTATGTCTTAGCTGCTTTGCTATAAATTAAGTAATATTGCTTTTGTAGTCCTCCTCAAATCAAGGAAGCTATTGTTGAGCAAGTTATCGATTGGATAGGATCGGGGGTAACAAAAGCGAGGCTTAGGTTGCTGGATAACACAAGTTTTATCACGAGATACCTAAAGGCTGTCGTAAGATGTCATCATTCTTCCAGTCCAATAGGGAGGCCAGAAGATCATTGTGCTCATGGCTTTGTGCAGATTTGTTGCAGGAAGATCTTATCTGTTATATATATTTTTTTTTTGTTTTGATGTGAACTTTGAGCCAATTTTATTTTTTCTAGGTTATTCATAGACAATAGTTGAATTTTAACTGAGTAAATCTATAAATGTTCTGCTTGAAGTTCTTTTAACCACCTACATTGATATGCTTGTATTATGGTATCAGCACTGGACTGAGCTTTATGTTCACCATTTTGTTTGATATGCTTGTTTTGCCTTGTAACAGACCTAACATATTTTGTTACTAGTATTACCCTCTCGTTTAGCTTCCAAATGGATGTCTGAACTGGAGTCATCTTCACTTGAGGATGCAGTTGTATGACATATTAACCGCACAAAAGTATGAAATTGGGATGTGCAGCAAGCTTCTTCTTATTTTCCCCCTTCATAATTACAACCAATATGCCAAAAACTCCAAAGACTCACCTTGCAGGCCAGAAAATCACAGAACTACCTATATCCCACCTCTGACCAGAGAAATGTAAACACCAAAACAGTAATGATGCTGACATTTTTTGCATTAGTATCAAATGAGTTTGACACTCCAGCTGCGATCAGATAAAGAGAATGTTCCAATATTAACAAAAGAAAAAGAAAGCAGATATAGCAAACAGAACTTTCTGTGCACTGGTACCATGCATATTCCCCTCCAATTGGACCTGAAACCAGTGTATGAAGTACAATTAGTTTAAGACATAATTTTTCTCTCCTCCCCTCGCCCATGTGTGTGCCCCTTACTTCCCACTACTAAAAGAAAAAGAGTGAGAAAAACTAAAAAAGAAGAAGAAAAATAAAAATTAAGGGAAAGGGAATCCAAGAGAGCTCCAACATGTATGCCTGTTCTCAAACAACTAAAAGAAAAGAAACATGAAAGAAAAAAAGAAACATTAACATCTTGGCAAGGACGGGAGAATCTAACTGAGCTGCTGTAGGTTACCATGGATGACAGCAGAGGATAATCATTTCCAAATCAACATAGCATCTGAAGCTCCACATGGAAGTCTTGTGCACAGACAAACTCTAAATGTACAGACCAAAAAGTTTCTAACAGCTTCTAGCCTTACTTACCATGGTTTCTTACTCTTATAACCTTGAATCCTACATCACTTGGGTCCTTCACATATACCCTACGAGGATCAATGCTCACGACGACTGCCTAGAATGAAAATATATCAGCTTTGATGACCCATATAGAAACAAGCACATCAGAGTATATGTTATGACGAAGTGGACAAAATAAGGGTTTTGATTCTTTATCGGTCACATCAACACAACACCAATTATGTAAAATTTCAGCCACGGATTGTAAATCAAGAGAATGCCTAGAGTTTGCTGACCAATATGCATGAAACAAGAGCAGGTTGTAACATAAAAATTACTGGAGAAAAATGTTTAACTTTACACATTCTACAGACCACACTATGCAAGATGCAGCCGAAAAGAGGGGCTTAAGATCATGCTTGTTCTTTAATCTTCACAGTCTCAGCTGCTGAGTTTCACCGTAATTGGTTATAATTCTCAATCGATTCTCATCATTCTGAGCAAGTCAATACTAATAAAGCTTATTATCATACAATTTTCTGTCAATGTCTGGAGAAGTGTTAACATTTCAGTTCCCATTAGACACGTCATTTCTATTAACAGGTATATCAACGTTCTTACATCTAGTTTTGTATCAGCAGCATGAAAAAGTTGTTAAGCTAAGTTTCATAAATGTGCATGTTCAATCTGGGATGAGCACCAATTGGTAAGAGGTATGGCAAACGAGGGAGGTTTAATCTAGAAGGGGCAAGAACCCACCTGATTTCCATAAACTCCGGAGATCTGCTCAAGACTGCTTTCTCCTGTTTTCACCTAATAAGGCAAATAGATTCACACATAATAAAAATAAGCAAAAGGAAAAATAAATTTAGTTGACAAATATCTCATATCCGTACTCTGGTTTTTAAGTATTCTTCCGCTGCATAAACTACATCACTTCCAATGGAAACTTTACCTGCCCCAGATCTAAAATATTCTGAAGCAACCTCTAATAAGCTAGAATAGTACCTGACAAAAGTACTTTTGGTTAAGTGCATATAATATTTGTAGTAATTTAACTGAAAGGAAACAGGTGAAATATTATGAACAAATTAACAAAGACCTATTGACTGAGTGAATGATTACATATGTATCTGCCATTTCCATCAGTAAAGCCTCTTATACCTCCTCCAACTGTCAATGGTACAAAAACATTCTTTGAGGCATATCTCAACACCTACAAGGCAGAACAAGAACCAGAATAGGCCGAAGATGTAAAGGGTCAAAAGCATATTATATAAATATGTGAACCAAAGGTAAATGACCAGCATATGAATAGAAGAAAAGATGAATGCTAGTGTCAACAGATTAATTTCAAATAGCAAGCCTGCAACATTGGCAGATCTCCAAGCGGGAATCGCGGAAGCCAGTTATATTTAAAAAGCTAACCTGAAATGCAACATAAGAAATTTTATCTGTGCTATATCATAATGCAGCTTGGAAGTAAGCATACAAGTCAGTATGTCCATGACTGAGGCATACCTCATCAGCACATCTATGTCATATTGTCTAGCAAGATCCACAGGCTTACCAAGGTTTCTCACCTTCAATAAGAAATTTTGAAATCAACAATATTGAAGTTAAAGAAGATTACATTAATGAAACAAAAATGTCAATACATGACCACTTGCACTTAGAGCACATGTCAACTTGGAAGTCTCAAATATGCTCGTCTTTCTAGAAAGATGAGATATATTCCCATCATAGGTCTCTTTATTTGTCGCAAGTATTAAGTACAATCATGGAGTAATCTGATATTGGTGATACTAACAGATAGAGGACAATAAAATATTTGTGACATCTTGAAGCAAGGAAGAGATTTTAGCATGCAAATTTATAAACAAACTACAAAATGAAGAAACAATTCCAAGTTATTTATAGACAGTAAATGGATGTATTTTCTCAACGAAGAACCTAAAACATCACAGAGCTTTGAGATAATTATCATAGCCTCACGCTATTTTGTTCTTGAAAAGCTTTATAAAGCACAAAGTTCAGCTGACATCAAGAGCTCAAATCCTGAGACAAGAATCTATCAGTTGCGGTAAAGAAAGCATGTCTCCTGTTAGGTGTATTATTGATATATGATTTCAACACCTTTTCACTTAAATTTGGTTAGTTCTTGAGTAATTTATGAGCAATTTGATTCGTCTTGCGTTTGATTTGAGCTGTAGATAATTTCCAAGCGACAAGCTAAGTTTTGAGGCAAAGATTGAAGAAAAATAGCAATGGATTAGCTTTCATGCACTTGTGAAGAAATTGAAGAGAAAATAGAAGTAGCGCAGTCATAGCGCAGCTGCGCAGAATCCCAGAAAATTTAAGGGCAATTTTGCAAAAAGCGCGAAAAGAAGAAACCCTATGCTTAAAAAGAGGAAAATAAACGTTTGAGGGGGGGCTTTTGGCTGGCGACTGGTTTTTGGCAAAAAAAGCAACGTTCTAGTAGAAGAGAAAAAGAGGATTCGCGAGTTGAAGACGGAGAACAATCCAGAGACGGATTTTTACCAAGATTCTTCTCCAAGTCGTCTTTTTTTCTATCTCTCTTATCATGATTTACGTTACAATTGAGATTTTATTTAATTTCTTTATGATGTTCTAAGTTATTTTTCTAGGGCTACGATGTAGCCAAATTATGAACATTTGATGCTTTTGGTTTTGATTGATTGATGAACTGTTCCATTTATACGTTGAGTATTTTATGCTGAGTTTAATGCTTGTGATTGCCTGATCAATAATTGCATGATTCGTAGTTTGGTTTGAGAAGTGATAACTAAATTAGACCACGTGTGAAATACCATTAAATCGTCATACACTAGAGATAGTTATGAAGTCTACTGCAGCGCTTGAATTTCTAGGGCTTAATGCGGTCCATAAGTTCACAGTTATCACAAAGATGTAGTTAGCTTGCTTATTGGGATAAGTTATTGATACTTGAGAAAGATTAATATCTACCTTAGCGAAATTGCTAACAACATAGGGAATAAGCATCAATTGATTTAAATCAATAATTTCAAGTATGATTAATCTTGGTGAAATCGGAACCCCTAGAGCATTTTAATTCTTGATTTATCCTCTTTATTAATTTCGTATTTGCTTTAGTTATTAATTCCAAAAGTACTTTATTTATTAATTTTTACTCATAATCTCTCATATTTGATTGTCCGAATAAAGTTAAAGCTAAATTAATTTCGATAGTTAGTAATCACAGTCCTCGTGGGCATGATATTTACTTAGGACTTTATTACTTGTTATGATACGTGCACTTGCGTTAGAAATCACACAATAAGTTTTTGGCGCCGTTGCCGGGAACTGTGCCATTTATTAATATCGATACCAAATAGCTTTAATTTTAATTTGGATTTTATTTTATTTTGTTTTTGTTTTCTTATTTTATGTTGTTTGCATTTCAGAAACATTTTTTTCTAGGTGTATGCGAAAGTTGAGAGGTTGCAATTTGTTGTCTTTTGATCCTGAGATAGAGCAAACCTGTAGGAAGAACAAAAAGGAGAAAAGAGCTACTATCCACCAATTGCAGGAAAACATGGCTGAAATAGTGCAAGTACAAGATGAAAATGGCCAGGAAAATCCGCCTAAAACACTGAGAGATTATGCGCTGCCACCCACTGGAATTCAACCTGTTATTAGAAGAGTAGTGATTCAAGCGAATAACTTTGAGTTGAAGACAGTGACGCTGCAATTGATTCAGAATATTCCATTCCATAGATTGTCTACTGAAGATCCTAATCAGAACATCATGAATTTTCTAGAAGTCTGCAGAACTGTTAAGTACAATGGAATCACTGATAAAACTCTTCGTCTTCGCTTGTTTCCTTTCTCTTTGAGGGATCAAGCTAAAGAGTGGTTGAACTCACTGTCTTCGGATTCAATCACCACTTGGGATGATTTGGTGCACAAGTTTCTATCAAGATTTTTCCCACCTGGCAAGACAGCAAAGCTGCGCATAAAAATCAATAATTTTGCGCAACATGAAGGAGAAACTTTGTGCGAAGCATGGGAAAAGTATAAGACAATGCTGAGGAAGTGTCCTAATCATGGAGTACCTAGGTGGATACAAGTTCACAATTTTTATAATGGATTGGTAAATTCGACAAGAACTTTGATTGATGCATCAGTAGGAAAAGCTCTAATGAATAAAACTACAGATGAAGCTTATGAGTTGCTTGAAGATATTGTCTTGAACAACTTGCAATGGTCAAGCGAAAGAGTCACACCGAAGAGGCCAGTTGGGGTCCATGAGATTGACGTCATAACCGCCTTGACAGCAAAAATTGACAATCTTGCGAAACAGTTGCAAAATAATCAAGTGACAGCTAATGCTATTCAGGCGGCAGTGGTATGTAAATTTTGTTGTGGTCCACATTATAGTGCAGCATGTCAGGATGGCAATCCATTTGCGCAAGATGTAGCGGAACAAGCACAGTATGTGGGGAACTTTAATGGGCAGCAGCACAATCAATACCCTAACAGATATCATCCAGGATTGCGTTATCATCCTAATCTATCTTGGAGAAATAATCAGAATGTGTTGCAGCCTGAGCAAAATAATCCACCACCAGAGAATAAGGTAAACTTGGAGGATGCATTGGCTCAGTTGGCGACTTCGCAAACTCAATTCATGAATGAAACTAGGACAAACTTCCAGAACCAATCTGCACAAATCAGAAATTTAGAGGTACAATTTACTCAAATGGCTACTTTGTTTTCTGAACAACAACAAGGATGTTTACCTAGTACTTCAGAGGTGAATCCCAGAAGAGATGACACCGAGCATTGTAAAGCGATCACTTTGAGAAGCAACAAGGAGTTAGAGGAGCCAGTGAGAACCAAGAAGGTTGAGAAAGGTGAAGCAAAGAATGAGGTGAAAGATGAAGAGAAAATAGAAGCTCAGCCACAGCCTACACAGGAACCACTTGTGGTGATACCATTCCCTCAACGATTGTAGAAGAACAAGCTTGACAAACAATTTGCTAAATTTCTTGAAGTTTTCAAGAAACTTTACATTAATATTCCATTTGCAGATGCGCTTGAACAAATGCCAAGTTATGTGAAGTTCATGAAGGACATCCTTTCAAATAAGAGAAAGCTTGGAGATTATGAGATGATTGCACTTACTGAGAAGTGCAGTGCTATCCTACAAAAGAAGTTTCCGCCAAAACTCAAGGATCCAGGGAATTTCACCATTCCATGTTCAATTGGGAATGTTATTTTTGAGCGAGCTTTGTGTGATTTGGGTGAAACTGTCAATTTAATACCTTTGTCTATTTTCAGGAGACTTGGATTGGGAAAGGCAAGACCTACTACTGTAACACTACAGTTAGCCGATTGTTCGCTAAAGTACCCTAGAGGAGTAATTGAAGATGTGCTCGTCAAAGTTGATAAATTCATTTTTCCTGTAGATTTCATAGTTCTTGATATGGAGGAAGACAATGAAATTCCTATAATTCTTGGAAGACCTTTCCTTGCAATTGGGGGAGCACTTATTGATGTTCGAAAGGGTGAGCTTCGGCTTCGAGTACAAGACGAAGAGGTAGCATTTAATGTGTTCAAAGCTTACAAGTACCCACAAGTGAGTGATAGTTGTTTCCGCATTGATGGCGTAAAAGCTATAGTGTCTAACCATGGGGGTCAATTGAATCCCTTAGAGGCTAGCTTGTTACAATATGATTCTTTTGTTCTGGTGGGATTGGAGCACAATGAATATTAGGCGACTAAACAACTAAACATGGGTGTGCAAGCAGCGGATGAGAAAGAATTGTTGCAATTGAAAGAGTTGGAAGAATTAGTTGATGAAGAAGATGAGATTGCAAGAAGTTACAAGGAGATGACAAAAGATTAGCATGACAAACTCATTTCGGGAAAAGATTTCTCTCCTGGTCAACAAATACTTCTTTATAACCCACGGATTCCTGGAAAACGCAAGTCAAGATAGTCTGACCGCTTTGTTGTGACTAAAGTGTTTTCCTATGGTGCTGTCAAAGTCACCCATCCAGAAAAAGGGACATTCAAAGTTAACAGGCAGTGATTGAAGATTTATTAAGATGATGAGATTGATAAGCAAAAGATCGTTGTCCACCTTAACTCGTCATGAAAAAAATTGCTATGTCGGGCTGGCGACGTTAAAACAAGCGCTGTTCGGGAGGCAACCCGTATTGTCTTACTTTTCTTGATTTAATAATTTTAGTCGTTTTTCATTAATTTTTGAGTTATAGTTGTCGAAGTTAATTGTTGATTTTTATTGTCATGTTAGGTTCAAAAACAAGTTTAGGGGAAGCCGAGACAAAGAGAGGTTCTACCAAGTCGATTAAGTGAAAAATATGGAGATTTTGGGGTTTGGATTGAAGCGGATGCATGCAGTGAAGAGAAAAACAAGAAAAATTAAGTTGTGAAGGTAGCGCTGTTGCGCTACAAAATAGCGCAACTGCGCTGGCAGTATAAAAAGTTACGTTTTTTTTTTTAGTTGTTCCAACAAAAAGTAGCGCTGCTATGCTAAAAAATAGCGCAGCTGCGCTGGCGTTCTGCATCTGACGTTGAAAAAAAAAAAATTCAACCACTAACCAAACCTATTTCATTTCCTAACCATTAGATCTCACAACTCAAAACCCAAATCATCTAAGCACCTTTACCCGTCTACCCATATTAACCCAAATCTACTCAAATTTCTAATATCTCTCAATCCCACATCTCTACTATTCTCTTTCAACACAAATACCCCAAACCCAAATCATAAAATCATACCCACCCATCTACCTGTATACCCATAACCCCAATCTCATAAACCCCTTACCCATCTAATTTCTCAACTCGCAAAGCTCAACGCTCAAGCTCTCGTTCACTCTCTTCCTCACTCACAACAACCCATAGCTAAAAAACTCCAACCCCACCCATCATTATTCACGTCGACGACGACGGCGGCGAGTTTCAGCGATGCGGCATCAACTTCCTCCCACCCACGTAAGTCTTTTCTTTTTGTGCATTGTTGGCTGGAACCGAAAAAAAAAAAAACCAAAACGAGAAGGGCTATGCAGCCATGTGCAAGAAAGGGTCAATTGGGTTTGACAACGTTGTCTTTGTTGGAGTTGGGTTATTTTTTTGTGTTATGCGTATTGGTGCTATATGTTGTTGGGTGAAGTGGGTTGTGGGTCTTGAGTGCACAAAACTTGTTTGATAAAAAGTGTCAATGAGGCATAATGATTCGGTAGCATAAATTGTGTATTCAAGCTGAATACATTGTGAAACTAGTTGGTGGTTGTATTGCATTGTGATTGCAAACTGGGTGGTGGTGGGTGTGCATTGGCGTTTGATTGCACAAGGTGGTATTATTACTTATAGTACAAAATAGTTGAGGGTGCAATTGTGTTGTTAAGAGCTGTCAATTGGTAGAAACTGTTTACTTACATGACGCAAGTGGCCAGATCAGTGGGGGCCCCACCAGCCCCTATCCTCCACCATTTCCACCTGCTAACACCTACCTCCCTTCGGACAATGAACGACATGGATATTCTGGGAAGTCTTCTACTTTCTTTTCTTTCCTTTCGCCATTGAGGACAATGTCTTGTTTAAAGTTAGAGTGTGGCGTCTCTTTACTTGTTTTTGTGAACTTGTCTTATTGAATTTTATGTTATATGTTATTTTTGTGTTACATGTCTTAGTTATGTTCATGTTTTAATTATTCTAAAAAGGAAAAAAAAACAGAAAAATTTGAAAAAAAAATCAAAAAAAGAAGAAGAAAGAAAGTGATGCTGAAAGGATAAGAAATTAGGCTGATGATGAGTAGCATAAGAATGACATGATAGTAGTGAGAATAATTGACTGAAACATAGTTTCGTTTTACGGAAAATACCCACCTCTTGCGCACTTAGCCTCGCCTAGTTATGTTGTTGCTTAGAGAAGGTTTATGTGAGTTTAAGTGAACAGAAAAGTGACTAGAGGGCTTTAGAACTTGCTTGATTGTCACTCGAGACGAAATCTTAGGTTGCATAGCATTAGAGAAATGATTTAAGCCATATTTGGATCGTTTGAGTCTTTCAACCCAACCCTTGTAATAATTGAATATCCCTAGTTCACCCTTTTAAGTCTAAGTTAGCCTTTTCTTTCTTATGCAACTTACAATATCCTCCTTAACTTGTCAAGTTTGCTTTCTCCAGATTATGACCCTCCTACTTGTAACATATGATTGTTCTAGGATGATTATATGGAGCTATGTTTTGTATTGAAAGATGGGAGGTGTTATGACTGGGTGATATGTTGTGTTGTTCTTGAAAAAAAAAATCTTGAAAAAAAAGAGAAGGGAATGAAAAGAAAAAAATCACACTCCTTGTAATTAATGTCAAAATGCAAGTTTAGGGGAGTGTGGATTCTTCTTGTGTTTATAAAGGTTGTGGATGAATGTTGAGGAAGTGAAATGAAAGGAGAAAAAAAAGAGATATGTTGAATAATTGTGGTGGTCCGACGTAGAGTTGGCATGTTCTCCATTAAACATCCTCGAATAGTTGTATGCTTATGGGTAGTTTAGCCTTGTTTTATATCTATTATCCTACCTTGACCCTTGCCACACGTTACAACCAAATGTAAAGTCCTACTAATCTTTAATGCTATGATTAACCTACATTAGTGGAAAGTGGCATGAAAAGTAAGCCTATGAAGTCCGAAGTAATTGAAAATAAAAGATCCACATTGATAATTACTTAACTTGCATAAACTCATCCGGGTACAATTGATTGGGATAAAGGCTATACACACACTCACTTGGGGGATTTGAAGTAAAATGAAATTTATGTGAAGTTGAGATTTCTCATGGTTGTGATTGAAATTTACCTTTGAAGGTTGAGTTGTCAAAGGATGCTACTGAGGCCGTGAAAATTTACTATCCTAAAGCATTGCTTTCGTGAGTTGTCTTGTATTGAGTATTTGGTTTTTCGGTTCTTTCTTTCCCTAGTTGTGTCTTTTGCTTGAGGACAAGCAAAGCTTAAGTTTGGGGGTGTTTGTTAGATGTATTATTGATATATGATTTCAGCACCTTTTCATTTAAATTTGGTTAGTTCTTGAGTAATTTATGAGCAATTTGATTTGTTTTGCGTTTGATTTGAGCTGTAGATAATTTCCAAGCGACGAGCTAAGTTTTGAGGCAAAGATTGAAGAGAAATAGCAAAGGATTAGCTTTCATACACTTGTGAATAAATTGAAGAGAAAATAGAAGTAGCGCAGACATAGTGCAGCTGTGTAGCGTCGCAGGAAATTTAAGGATAATTTTGTAAAATGCGCGAAAAGAAGAAACCCTATGTTTAAAAAGAGGAAAATAAACGTTTGAGGGGAGACTTTTGGCTGACGACTGGTTTTTGGCAGAAAAAACAACATTCCAGAGGTAGAGAAAAAAAGGATTCGCGAGTTGAAGACGGAGAACAATCCGGAGACGGACTTCTACCATAATTCTTCTCCAAATCCTAGTTTTCTCTATCTCTTTTATCATGTTTTACGTTACAATTGAGATTTTATTTAATTCGGAGACAATACCTCTTGTTGCGACAAATCGAGTTTCTTTATGATGTTATAGATTATTTTTCTAGGGCTACGATGTAGCCAAATTATAAATATTTGATACTTTTGGTTTTGATTGATTGATGAACTATTCTATTTATACGTTGAGTATTTCATGCTAAGTTTAATGCTTATAATTGTCTGATCAACAATTGCATGATTCATGGTTTAATTTGAGACTGAGAAGTGATAACTAAATTAGACCACGTGTGAAATACCATTAAATCGTCATAAGCTAGAGATAGTTATGAGATCTAGTGCAATAGTTGAATTTCTAGGGTTTAATGAGTTCCATAAGTTCACAGTTATCACATAGATGTAGTTAGCTTGCTTATTGGGATAGGTTATTGATATTTGAGAAAGATTAATATCTACCTTAGCGAAATTGCTGGTAACGTAAGGAATAGTCGTCAATTGAATTAAGTCAATAGTTTCAAGGAGGATTAATCTTGGTGAAATCGGAACCCCTAGGGCATTTTAATTCTTGATTTATCATCTTTATTAATTTCGTATTCGCTTTAGTTGTTAATTCCAAAAGTACTTTATTTATTAGTTTTTACTCACAATCTCTCATATTTGATTGTCCGAATAAAGTTAAAGCTAAATTAATTTATGTAGTTAGTAATCGCAGTCCTCGTGGAAACGTTCTTTTCTTATCACTTTATTACTTGTTGCGATACGTAAACTTGCGTTAGAAATCACACAACATCTTCCATTTCAATTTTAATTTTTAACAACTCTGTTTTCCTTTTTTTTTTTTTTTTTTTTGAAATGAGAACAAGGATAAATATACATATGAAGTGTACTTACCTTATAAATCCATCCAACTGTACCTCATTTTCTTTTGTGTGTTCTCTTACATCATACTGATCTCCTTTGGTTACAATGAGATCACCTTTGTGATTCGCCCACACATCAAGGCAAGCAATTACCTAAACAGTTTTGTTATCAACATGAAAGTAATCCTGATTAGCAAATTAGATGCATAGGAATGGGTTGTATCGCAAAACTGTAAATTAAACATCCGACCAAAGCTTACCCTCTTTGCAAGTGTAGAGGCCTTCCCTTGGATGGGCTTCTGTCTTCAGAGGAAGCTCTATTTGTTAGATGTTTCCATAAGAAACTTGATAAGCATACTAGAATTAAGTTCTAAAGGCTACCTTTGTTTTCTCAGACTTTGGATTCAAGAATCTTCCTAATATGGAAAGCCAACATCTGTTTACATTATTTTCAAGTCAGCAAGGGAACTCGGCAATTTGTTGCTGATGTCAAGCCAAAATACATTTACTAATGCAAGCCAAATCAAGCAAGACACTTGATCAATGTGAATGAATTCCATCCACCCAACCCCTTTTATCATTAAAAGAAAATATACCACCCTACCCTGCTCCAACTGATATGATCCATTCTACAGGAGTTCTAATACTTTAATTTTAACTTCCAACACTCTGAAAAAGTTAATTTTTACGAATTAAGCCACTTCCTGGGCTTCCTGAAAAGTTTCATCATTTAAAAGGGAGGACATGGTTTGGGTAAGCAATGGAATTATCACCAAATCCTGTGCATTTTCTGTAACTTCCATTATAAGCTACTGCCTAAGAAACAAAAAAGAAGAAAAACATTATGATCCCAAACTTTGTATCTCACCCTTTGCAGGACAAATTTGCTACGCAGGCGTATTATGAAATAAATATATGCATCATTTTTGAAAGGATATCATCCTCATTTTCTCCAAATCAATTAAGACGAAAAGAACTTGTATCCAACCTCCACTCTTCTCAGGATGAAATTGCACTGTGTGGACGTTTCCTCTTCTTATAGATGCTATGAAAGTGTCACCATATTTGCAAGTAGCAGACACCCATTCCTTCTTTTCAGTTGACTATTATAAAAATAAATAAATAAAAGACAAGGTTAGATGAGAGACCTAGATGTTATACGGATTATACTGTCTCTGCAGAATGGAGCAAGAACAAGGCATTAAGAATTGTACCAGCACTGCATGGTAAGAATGCACAAAGTAGACATGGCGATTTCCAATATCCTCCAATATCTTAAGAGTCTTTTGTTATTTGGATGGTGTTCCAGCCAATATGGGGCACTCTGACACCTTGAGATAAATCAAAACACCCAACTACTCCAGGTATTACACCAAGGCCTTTTACTGAGGACATGCAAAGAACTGTCACCTCATCTTGATTGATGGAAAATTTGATAAAAAGTATAGCTATGCAGCGAGAGAAAATGCAAAAAGATGCAAAGAAGCACAAAAAGGTTGGCCCGGCAATTGATTTGGAAAAGCAATCCTGAACTACAAGAAGCAATGTACTTTATTCATAATGTTATGTTGAGCTATCACAAAACGAGAAAAAGAATCTCATCCAGTATTTGTCTTAGATAGATTAAATAATTGATGGTGCCAATGATAGTCGTCATTACAATGACAACCTACAGCACAATAGTCATCGTTCCTAGCCGATAACAACCAAGAGCAGGGGCAGTTTTTTTTTTCCCCTTCCTTTTATAGTTTTCAGCGGAGGGTGGGTGGGGGGGGGGGGGGGGTAGAATAAGAATGCGATAACCAGCTTTACTTTCTACCAACCTGCATATTATAATGGAACCATGAGCTCAGAAAGCCATATTGTAAGATCAGTTACATATGCAGAACAAGGGAAAGATAGGAAAATGAGTACCATTTCGCAAATGAAAAACATGTTTGTTATCACCATTTCACATTCTTGAAATTAAAATATGCTGCTTTAGCACTACTTATTGTTTAAAATAAGCATCTAATAGTATACGTCACAGATACCAAACAGCTGCACTATCAGGTCATTGTAATATGAGAATGCTTTACTTAGATGTGTGTATAAATCTTTCTTTTGCGTAGGTTTCGTGTAAGGAAACTTAAAGCAACAATAATCATACAAAAACACTGAGCTAAGTATATTTTTTATGTTAGATCCACAAAATGCAACATATTTTGCATGCAATAGAACAGAAAAAGCAACATTTGTGAAATATGTTCCTTAACATATATTCAATAGATAACCAGAAATTAAAATAATAGATGTATATACGGTGACAGAAACTCAAAGGAGCTTCATGCAAGTGCAATAAAGAACTTCTCCCCAAACAAAAACAATTGCAGCCGATGTTTACCTGGTCCATTCTCTGTACTGGACTCAAATAGTAGCTGCAGTCCTAGGCAGATCCCTAAAAATGGGTGATCTTCCTCATGTAGGCACAAAGCGCTTCAGCCATTCTACAGAATAGTTCAGATCCAAGATTAAGAAAAAACATTAATATGTTTGGTCCAGCCTATAACAAAATGATGAGTGAAAACGATTGATCTATTTGTATAAATCATATCCCTCTATGAGAATTTGTTAGTTAGCTGAGAGAGCATTTTCAATGTTGAAGAGTGTTTAATTTGTTCAGACAAATACATAGATAAGAGAATGCAGAGATGGATGAGCGGCATACTAAGAAACAAGCTAATACAAGTTAAAAGTGAGTATGGCCCCAATTAAGGATTAGATGAAGAAGCACCGTTTGGGATGGTTTGAACATGTGATAGAGGTTGTTAAAAGTGAGGCAACCAGTTGGGAAGTATGAAGCTATGGACGTTGTTATGTTGCAAAAGAGGCAAAAGAAGACCTAAGATGAGTTAGTTAGAGACACTCAGTTAAGATCTCGTCTGCATAGAATTAATAGAGGAGAAATCTCACACCAAAGACAAGGGGCATTATCAGATCCATATAGCCGTCCTCACCTAATGCTATAAGGCTTGGTTTGGTAAATCAATTGGTAAGAGAAAACAGTAAGTTGTATACTTGCTCAATACATCAATCAAACGAAAAAGAGAGTCACATTCAGCATGTGAAGGTGTGAAAGGTTATATTATGTAGATTAGGAAAGTCTTAGAAGTACTTCCCTTTGATAAGATGACACATGCATACCAATAGACACAAAAATCACTTCTAATGCAAATAAAAGGGTTGCTTAGTGAGTTTACCCATCCTTGAAGATTACCAACATTGACGCCCACCAGTTTTGGCATTATCCTTTCAGTTATGCACAGTTTCCAGTTGCAAAACATCCTGAAACTTTCCAGTTTGGGACTCCATATTGAAATTCAACACTAAATTATAAGTATCTTATCCATAACCTCAAAACATTAAAATTCCTTCTATCCTTTCCCTCATTACATGTTAACCATTCCATCAATCAACCAACTTTCATGATACAAAACACAAAACAGAGAAATTAAGTACTCCTCATTCAAATGACAAACTTTGCAGATCGTATAAACTAAGAAAAAGCTAAGTTGCTAAGTTTTTCTTAGCTTTTCTTAGGCTGGACACTCCGAATTCAAATTATGAATTAATCAGAATACAAGGTCGCAGTTGGACGCGATTACATATCACATAAACGAAAAGAAAATGCTGAATTTTGAAATCTTTAAGCTACATAATATTTTATTCCCTCGTATTATTATAACCGAAAATATTTTTTTTTTTTTTTTTTTTTTAAAAAGAACTTTGAACTTGAAAGTAAAACAGAAAAAGGTTAAAAAAGTTACATCTTTAACGTCGAAGCCGAGATATCGAATTGCATTTCGAAGACTCCTTACGTTTCCAGCGCCATAGTCAAGTAGAGTCACCACTGTAAACAGTTAAACAAAATAAAAGGATTTCAAACAATAATAATTAAAAAAAAAAAATCTTTTTTGTTTCATTCGTTCAAATGCATTTTTTTTATTTAACAATTAGAATATTAAGTTCGAGAATCGATCCCGGGACCTCTAAAGCTTAAAAGTGAGAATCATTAAACTAGACCAAATTCCTAATGTCAAATGCATAAAATTAACCGTGAAAGTAACGCATTTATGATACGGTAAAGTACCGTTATCTTCGCCGCGAGAAGCGGAGGCGCGAACAGAGAAGCTTCGTGGAGGTTTGGATATGAGGGAGCTTTTGTGAAGCTTCGAGAGTAGGAGTTAACGAGAATTGGCACCGGAGTAAAATGACGGCGACGACGAAGATGATGATCCAACGGTCAGAATTTCAAATTTGTGAAGCTGATGAAGCTATCGCCGCCTCCATTTTTGCTAGCAGCTTTGGTTGTTCGTTGCACTTTTTCACAGTTGTAGGAAACTTTTCAGAATATATGCTGATTTTACGTCGTCGTCCGGACATGTGGACTTATGAAGACTTGAATGGCGCTCTTTGCCAGGCCCTGATTGTTTGGGCCCCCATCGGGCTGATGAAGCGTGAACTACTTTTGTTTGGGCCTATTCCAAGGGGGTAATCTTTGGCCCAAGTGAGACAATAATTAGGCCTCTTAATGGGCCGCACGTAGAGGCCCAAACACCTATTCCAATCTTCAAGTTCGGTTTGGGCTCAAATATGATTCCTCCTAATATTAAAGTACAAGTTATACATGTTTTTGTGATTTTTACACGATTTTGCTTGTCTAGAAAAAGAAAATTAATCGAGACTGATAGATACTCGCCAAATGAATGAAAACTATATAAATCAATCAAGGCTCTTTTTCCTAACTTGTAAATACTCAGAAGCGCTTTCTATAAGTTTAAAAACTGAATTAGTTTGTTTGGCCTATTTTTAAAAGTGTTTTTAGGTAAAAATAGAAGTTGAACAAAGCTAAAAACTGATAAGCTCCGAATTGGAGTTTTTCAAAAACTATTTTTCAGATGTTGTTTTACATAATGTGGAAAGCTGTTTTTCTTTTCATTTTTCTCAAAAATACGCCTCCATATTTTTAAAGTCCGATATTACCCTCAAAACTTTTAAAAGCTTAATGTTGTATAAGACATGCCAAAACAGTGAACTGCTTTTGCATAATAACACTTCTTACAAAAGGTCTACAACTCAAACTATAAAATCTCACTGTTAGTCCAAACAGTATTTATTAATGAGTTTTAAACTCTAAACGTTTTGATACTTAGGTTCTAATACCAAGTTAGTATCTTATCTAAAAGTTTAAGATGTTATAGAAAAATTTATCGTATTTATGTATTGTGTTCAACAATACATGGCCAAAACATTTGTAATATTTAATGATTCAATAATTAACAAAATCTATCAAAAGGGATAAATATAGTGACTAACATGAACCTCCGTATATGTTTACACTTAATTCGCATCCACAACAGTATATTGATGATAAACAGTTTTACAACAACATCCACAGAGATAAAGTACATAAAATTTGAGCTGATAATTTAGTACGTGTTCAAGGGCTTGGCAACGTAAAGAAAATCAAATAACAGTTGATTAGTCTTCATTGAACATTGAGCTAGAAGATCAACAGCCTTAGCATGTAAAATGTAAACTTCAATGGTCCTAACTTGCTTCCTGGAAGAATGGTTGAACAATTCGAACACTTGATGAATAAAACATCAATGTCTGCAATATTATCAATGGTTTGTCTGCTATAAAGATCAGTTGAGGATGGACAAAAACAATTAGAAAAAAGAAAAGAATGAGAGAATACTTACTAGGTGGTTTTTGCAATGGAAATGGCAGCTGCAACACGGCAGGATCAAGAAGAAAGGTTCTGCAGTGTCCAAGTTCTGTCATCACTGGATGTGAACGAATGGATAACTGGGTTATGGCTGACCATCGGACGATCTTCACTACTCCTGTCAAGTCGAATAATGAACTCGGCGTGCATATCATACAGAAGTAACTCCTCAACACAAGTGAGGTAATTAATCCCCCATGGAAGCATTCTGAGATTCGCTCACTTGAGAAGACACAGTTTTTCGAGCTCAGGCATTGCTCCTTCCTGTATTAAAACTGTATGCAGCTGAAAAAATTCTTCAATATGCAATTTTTTTAATTTCCTGAATCTTCCAGTATCAAATTCCAGCACTCAACTAGTGTAAGAATCAACCATTTCAAGCTCCATCAGGTTAGGAAGATGTTGAAGAACTTCAAGGGGGTTATCACGCAATCTTGACCACTTTAGACAAATTCTTAAAAGATTGTGAAGGGAAGAGATCCAACCTGGTAGTTTTTCTAGTCCCCCTTTTAAGTAGAGACGTTGAAGATGGCGAGGGGGATGTGCCAAATGTTCCAGATGAAAACATTCTTCCTTCTTTGAACATAAATCTAAAGTGATAAGATTATGCATTTTTTGAATGGATTCACACAAGTACCTTCCAGCTTTTCCTGGGATCGATATCATCCCCAGCTTCTTCAGTTGAATCAGAGCTGCTAATTCTTTTATGATCACACATTTCTCGTCTGACTGCACCAGTGATAGCTTTTGCAAATTGGTTAGTGCACTTACTCCTTCAGACACCTTGACACCTTGCTTCAAAGCATAAGTATAGACTAAAAGATGGCGTAGTTTATATAGTTGCCAGATCTCTTTTGGAAATTCGGTTACATAAGTTTCCTTGAGGTCCAAAGTTTCAAGATACACAAGCTTCTTTATAGACTTTGGAACTGATTTTATATTTGTTCTCCTCAAACTCAGATATCTAAGAAGTCTGAGATAGAAAACATACTTGGGGAATTCTTCTAATGGTGCACCTGTCAAGTCTAAGATCCTCAGCAATATGAATTTACCAAGTATATCATCAATCTAGGAGGTAGAAAGGTTACCCCTTCTGAATGAGATCATTGAACGAACAGAACTGAAGTACTCTTCGCTCCCTGTTAGACTGAAGCTCGGATTCCGGATGGATAGACGGCGAATTTTTCCGGTTGGCATCCCATCTTGTCCTGCCACAATGACAGCGAAATTCTCTTCCTCCGACTTCTGAATAATGTACTCCCATACAAGGTTTACAACTCGGCATCTTCTCACTTCTCCATCAATATCCAATTGATTGACATGAATCAAGTTCCTGACAATAAGTTCATTCAGATAACACTCCGCGATCTCCTCCAGTGTTTTGCCTCTACCTGGTGTCACAAAACGTTCAGCAGTCCATAAGCGAATAAGTCTTCCACGCCTGATTGGGTAGTCTGCAGGAAAAATACTAAAATACAAGAAACAATTTTTGAGATTGCTTGAAAGATCTTTGTAACTTGGTAGCAATGACTTGTGTATAATTGAAAGATCTGGATTTGATACAATTTCCGATCCAAGGCTATCATAGAATCTTTCCCAGGCACTCAGTGGTTTATTCGATAGTACACCACCTACTGTTACAATCGCAAGGGGTGAACCTTCACAACTTTTCACAATCTTCTGAGAACATCTCTCCATCTCAGGAGGGCATCTCCCATCCTCATTCCGGAAGGCCTTCTTACAGAATAGCTTCCACGCCGCTGGCCTTGGTAACCTAATTAAGTGATGGATGTAATGGGCAGACATAGCAGGTAAAAAAGATAGATCTGAGTTCCTAGTGGTGATAATAATTCTACTACCACAGAAGTTACCGGGTAAGACATTCTTAAGCCTCTCCCAATGTTCTTTTCTCCATACATCATCTAGAACAATAAGAGATCTTTTCTGCTCCAGATAATTCTTAAGATTTGACAATGTATCTGCACCATGACTATGGGGAATCGACTCCTTTCTTGACGCACTAAATTGCTTTAACATGGTGTGTAGTATTTCCTGAAGTGTTTCATCATTAAAAGAATGAGACAGATAAACCCAAGCATGACAATCAAACAGTCCCTTAACTCTTTTACTATCAAAAACTTTCTTTACAAGAATGGATTTACCTGAGCCACCTGGACCATGCACAACAACTATGTTGACTCTCAATGCTCCATCTATCAACTGATCAGTCAGTTCTTTTATAGGCTTTTCAAAGCCAACTATCTCCTCATCATCAAGGAAATGGGGAGTCATTGAATATCCTGACCTTAAACCGTGGGTTTTTTTTTTTTTTTGGTCGAATAAACCGTGGGTTAAGCCTTCCTGTGAATAATGGCTTCTGCTGCTAGCAACAAGTGAATCCAATGATACAATTTTGTTGATCTTGTTATTGATACTCTTAATTTTTTAGAAGATCCCATGGAGAGGAAACCAATGCTTGATCTTATGAGCCACCTCATAAGCTTTGTGGTGGAGTTTAAAGCCATGAAATTCTTGAGGTACATGAAGCATGAACTCCTCTAGAACATCCTGAATATCATAAGCAACATCTCGTACTTGCATTACTCGATTCTTGAGCATTGCACTTCCTTCATTGTCTCCGTGGTCTTTTATGTAAGCTTCTATATTCTTCAACCAGATTTTTATGCCTTCAATGTTTCTTCAGATGTAGTTCATAGTTTAGAAAGGATAACACATCCTCAAGCAAAACCAGTGCGGCAGTAACAGCAAGCTTTGCCATGTTTGATTCTTTTCTCCTATGTCCCTTGCTTGATGAGGAAAAGGCCTATTTTAACCATCACTTGACTTGACCAAGAAAAAAAACCATCACCTGACAACATCTCTGTCTACAACTTGAATAATCATAATTGGAAAAATAAGTGAGGAATCTTCTGGCCACTTGATGGCAATTGTTAACTAATAGATGGTGACTAAATCTTTGTTTGTATTTAGTAAAACTCTACAACTGGAAGAGTCTCTATACCTGAATTTATCAAACAATTTACAAGCGATAAGAGAAAATTTTGCATTATTAGAATTTATCATACAATTTATAAGAATTTATCATACCTGACAACTGGAAGAGTCTCTATACCTGACATAGTCTCTTGTCGCTCTAAACACGTGTGTACAACAGATGGGAAAGAGGGCCGGATATTAGAATTTATCATACAATTTATAAGGCATAGAAAAATTTGCGCAACGCGTACATGGGTACACCCTTTTTAACCGACTCGGCCTTGTAAAATAAAGACTTGTTTTGATTTGATTTGATTTGATCTATGCATTACATGTCTGTGCTAACCTGTGTAAATGTTAACATAAGCAGACTAAAGACTATGTCAGGCCAGGACTAATGGTCCCAAGGGCTAACGTTAAGGTTGTTGTCATGTGACTTGAACGTTATGTATTTGAGACGTGAAAATAATTTATTGTAAAAGTACAAGATAAAACTGTTTATGATAGATTCATAGTAGGTTTAACTTTTTTTTATATCAACGAGTTTTATACAACGGATTATCCATTTTATATCACGTTCAGAAAGTATATTAACCACTTCAATTTATAATACAAGAAACGGGATGTGAACAGAAAATACTAAATCACATTTCAGAAGCAATGACTTGCACGTTTAATTTGATAAAGTTCCGGGGACAAGTTGAAGAACTCAACGGCTGGCAAGCCGTCCGTACTAGGTTGGTATCTTGATTGAATCTGGTTGGTTGCTGTACCGTGACAATGACCTTAGCTAACCATGAATGAAAGGCCAATGGTATCGGATTGTAGATGGACTCGCTCATAGTAGTATTACATTACGAGCAAGATCTAATGTAATCTAATAAAATAATTATAATGAAATAATTTTAATCGTTCACGACCGTTAATAATAATACTTAATAAATATACCATATTGGTATAATCTTCTAGTCCTATGTGTAAAAGAAATTCAAGTAACAAGTTGGATTAGAAAAACTACCTCATGGCTTTTAGTTATATGTTTCGGTTGATGATAGAAAAGCTCTATCTTTCTTTATTATTATTATTTTTTTGCAACTAAGGGAGGGAAGAAGCCGGAAATACTAATAATCTTGGAGGTCACCTCCTCTCTGTCTTCTTCGAGCAAAACCTTCAACTAATCAGGAGGGTTATCGATAATGGTGGTTCCAATGGGAGTTGGAGCACGAGGTTAGCAAGCTATTCAGCACACTGGTTGATTTCACGATAGATGTGGGTTAAGCGAAAGTGGTCATACTTGCAAGGATATTATGACAGTCTTCGATAACCAGCTCAGCGAGCTATGACCTTGTTTGATGCCCGAACGAGCTTGACTGCAACTAACAAGTCAGCTTCATTTTAAAATTCTTTATGACTAAGTATCCCCACTTGTCTTCTAAACGATGCTAAATATGAAAAATATATAGAGTTACGCGAAAAGTAATACTAGAAAATTTCGCCCAACTCACACGCCTCTTGTGCCCATCTTGCAAATTGACGTTTGTACATTGGTCTCAACCAAGTGCATTAGTAGGTTTGGCCTAGTCCAATCTCCTTATCCATCTAATAGCAAAACTCGCTGAAGATCTGCTTGTTTTGCGGTCGGCTCTTAACTTTATCAAACTAAGCTTAGCTTAAACGGGTTTGAATTCCCTTAATAATGTTATTATAAAAAGTAATATTGATTACCTAGTCCAGCTCGACACGTGATTGACTCGATTAAGAACTTGTTTTAAGGTTAATAAACCAATGTTTGGCTTGGCCCGCTCTCACTAGCTAGACAAAGATGACATTTTTCTCGAAGTAGAAAGCGTTATTGTTTTATTTGTCTGTATCATGGTTGCAATATATAAAAGGTTGACTTAGAAGTCACAACGAACATAGACAATAATCTACTTTTCAATAAGCAATTAAATATGGAGCATATTAGTAGAAGAAAATTAAGGTGAAATAATGGAATCCATAGATTGCATCATTAATTACATTTTGTGTTTCTACATAGTGATTTATATAACCGGTAGACAACCTTTCCTAATATTAAGGAGGAAATTAGGGAAAATAACTTTTTCTAATATTAAGGAGCAAATTACTCCTTATAATAAGCCTAATTTTATGGAATAAATCACTCCTTACAATAACCCTGATATTATGGAAAATGAGAAATATAATATTTCAACATTAGTTGTTGTCAAAAGCCAAAAAGTCTATAAGGTGATAATTGTTATATTAGTCATTATGAAATGCCAACAAGTTTACAGGGTGTTTCTTGAACCAGTTTGCAAGTCTTCACGAAAAAAATCTTAAATCAGTCTCAGTCTCTATCTCTTACATTATTATTAGGACCCACAAGTGAGTGACTATTCCCAGCCTTCACAATCTTTCTCGAAAGAAAATTAAACGAAAGAGAGATTCTTCAAAAGGATACTTCCATGTATTTCCCTTGGTAGGGTAGGATGTAGAATATATTACAATCTTTCCATTCTACAGCCAAGCCTTGACTCGATGATGGAGAGGTTGCTTCCATGTATTTCCCTTCCTCATTTTTTTGTATATGTGTGACCTTATCGGAATATATTGAATGGTTTCCTAATCCTTCTAGAGTTCTAGATTTCTTAAACAAGTGAATGACACATTGCACAAACACATTCTAGATTCAATTCCTAAAATATGCAAGTGGTTAAACGTCTAGAAATAGAGTAATAGACGGACAGAAAAAAAAATTCTTGAGATTTGCCTTGGCAAATTTTGGGGGCAAAATCGAACAGTGATAATATGTGGTAAATCACAGAGTATTCCAGCCATTAAGACTAGAGAGGACACACTGCAACAGTTAATAATAAGTATCAGCCATTCCAGGTGCAGTCCAACTACAATTTTTCACAAAAGACAAATTGATGTAGAAAAAATTAACTAGCTTTGAATTTCAAAAAACTGCAGCATACAACTTCAGGTGGTTCACAATTTTTACAAGAGAATATACACGCACCATAGCACTTAGATATGAAACGATCTATAATTTACCTTCATCCATTGTGTGTGTTGAAGTATGGTTCAAAAGATGACAATCCTAGCTGGGTGATGTCGTACTTTGCCTTCATTCTCAGGACTGCAGATTAGACGCTCGTAGCATAGTTCTCAACCATGTTGATCTCAAAATGCTGATATGGTGAAGCTCTTCCAAAATGTTTATGTAATCATCCAAAGGTCTTTCCGGGTTTTCTGCTTTGCATCTCTCAAAGCCAAGCCTCAGAGCTTCACGAACATGGCCAGACACATCATAATCCGTCCTCCTAAATGTTTTCACGACATGATCAAGATAAACACCAAAAATCCGACAGCATTCATTTCTTATATTGACATGCATTGGTAATACATGATTCCCTGAAATAATATTCCGAAATGTAATGGAACTAAATGAAGACTGCCTATTCAATAAAATTGGCTGTTGTTACCCATCAGCAAAATTATCTTGAGATTTCTGAGATCCTATATGAACTGAACCCCTATTCTTAAGTCCAACCATTCTCTTGATAGCTCCAGAAAATCTGAACTTGAAGGTACTGGACTCGTCCAGTGGGAACGGCTCATCACATCTCAAACCATCTCCTCTTTTGTTTTTGTAACCTGGGTAGTCTTGTATTTTGAAATCAACACATTCAGTCAACAACAGAGAATTCTTGCCTGCCAGTTCCTCAAGATTCCAGTGGCAGAATGGTGGTGTTGTTTTGTGATTCACATGAACTTCACCATCGGCTCTCAGCATGCTGCAAGAATTTTCAAAAAATCGATTCACAAGATTTTTGTGCTTCCTGTATTCAGCACAAGGGTATGAACTAAAGGAACCATATATACTGAAACAAAAAATAGTACACATTCATAACCCCCCATCCTTCCGATACTGGATTGGTGGTTCCCCACACAAGATGCTGGCACAAAAATCTCAGATTGAACCAAGTAAACATCACCATGCACAGTTAATGCCTCATTTAATATCTATTGGATATAGACCACCATTATATAAACTATTATAGCTGCATTGACCGCACAAGTTTGCCAATGTTGCTAAACTGCAAGCATTTTCATTGACTAGCGAAAAAGAATAGCAAAAGCAAAAAATTACATTCAAGATTACAGAACTGAATGGCAGGTTTTGCACCTGCACAGCAAGCTCAACTCAGTGTACATACAAGTAATTTGCGTCCTATCTCTTTCAAACCAGAAAAGGGAAATGGGCGAAACAGAGTGCTTACATAATGAGCCGTGGATCATCTTCCTTCCCATGGAAACCTGCATGAGGGAAATTAAAGATAATCCGGTCAAATTTCCTCATCTGGAGATCAGTATGAAGCTTCAATTTGGTTGCATCTACTCCATGTAAAATGCACGCTCCCAACTGTTCTAATATATCAATATTCGATTTTGCATTCTTGTACTTCCTGATCATAGCATCTGATTACAAAGAGAAACCAACAAGTACACAAATTACACAACAAAGAAAATTACTGAACAAAACACGACAAAGAGGAGTAACACAATCAATAAAAACAACCTACGCTTATCCTCTTATCTTTTAGGCAAGAACAATCTATGTACATGATTATTCAAATTTTTTAGTCACATTCATTAATCCAATGTACCATTGCCAACTTCACTGACAATAAATTTACCAATTTTGCTTCCTTTCTTTACGGTCCAAGTTAACCATTTTTGCCTCTCTTCTTTGTATTTGTCACATACTTCTCTGTCTCTCTACAAGCCAAATGGTTCCATTAAAATGAAAGAAGTAAATTAAACTATTCAATCTCAATCTCAAAGCCACTAAATTAAGCACTCCGATCCATTCGATAAGGGGGACGGATCAACCCCTTGAGGGAGAAGGAAGGAGGAGGAGGAGGAGGAGGAGGAGGAGGAGGAGGAGGAGGAGAAGGAGGAGGGGGGGGGGGGGGGAGGGGAGGGGGAGGGGGAGAGAGGTGTTATGCGGCCAGTGCTCATCAATGGAAGAGTAAATTTCTAGCTTTTGAATCAAAACAACAAAATCTAAGCATTAAAATAGTTCTCCTAAAATTAAATAGTTTAACAATGTGTAAACATTAAACATATCACTCAAATTAGTAATACAATGATTAGAAACATTACATAAAGTATAAAATTCTCAACTTTTTTAAGTCACATAAACAAACATACAATTCAAAGCTTCTTCTATCAAATGTACATGCATTTTCAATTCAAGGCAAAACATCATGCAACATTCAAAAATAACAAATAACCAAGTTCAAAAGACAAAATCTTTTCTTGTTTTAAGAACAAGAAACAACACTAATGCTTTTTGATCAAATGGACATGCATTTTCACCTTTACACAAAAAGCATCACTTTTTAACTTTGAAAAGGCTCGAGTGCAAAACACTTAGCTTCGATTTGCTGAAATTGGACGATAAACGTGTTTACTATACTGTATAGCATTTAGATAATATTTTCATCATGTTTCGTTAAAATTACACGTTATACGCAAAATATTAACGCTTGTATGAGCAACTCTAATGGAAAAAGACTTGAAAAGTTGAACCCACATGGGTTTAGCTCAAGAAAGTGAATAAAATGTTACCATAAGAGTCAAGTGAAGTAGCAACAATGTTAGAAGCAGACCCAAAAGACTTGGCCAAACACAATGAAAACGAAAAGCCTCCTTCTCCTACTAATAATATCTCATGAAACGAAGCATAATGCTTCAACCATTTTTCATCATCTTCTTCTTTTCTAATCACTTTTTGTTTATTCTTTTCATATTCTTCTTCTTCTTCTAGAATGGCCATTGATTGATCACTCCTTTTCTTTTACTGTGTGTTTTTATGTGTATGTTTGTGTGTTTTTTTAATCTTTTATATTTTTGGCTTGGGGGGCTGATTAGTTGAAGGCACAGTACGGTTTTATTGGGGTTTTGGATAAATATTGAATGTGCCACTTCATTACAAGCTAGAAATCATGTTTCTGGAATAAAATTAAGAGGGCATTTTGGGGATTTCACGACTTGTGTCCTTTTAGCTTCTTGGGGAAGGAACATAAAAGTTGATGGAGAAAACCTTAGGGTCCCTCATGGTGAGTCTCTTGTGTAGTCTGCATTAACCCATTTATTTTTTTGCGGTAATAACACACTACTTTTGAGAAAACATAGGCTCCTATTTTTGAAAGATAGGTGTTAAATCATGTTCCCAAAAGCATAATTTAATTTGTATGGATTAAACATATGTAGATATCTATGATTCTATTATTGTTTGATTAGATATACCTAATTCATTTTAATGAAAAGATATATTTTGTTAGAATTAATAAGTGAATAAGATAACATTTTGTCTAAATATTTTAACTTTTAAGATTAAATGATCCATTTATATTAGAGAAATGGGGGATGGAGTGATAGAGAGGGTTAGCAAATAATAAGGGTACTCCAATAGATATCTCAAATGTCTGCCTACTCTACATGCAAGGAGGAGATAGAGAATTTGGTCTCCAAAAGATCACCTATCTCATCTTTTAAATTGTAGGAGATTTCGCATCATTTTCAAGGAGATCAAACATCATCCCCAATCCCATCCCCTAAACTTTGTTTAACAATTTTTAATTATAGTGTGGTATTTTTTTGGCTGAATTAATTTAGTACTTTTCATAATTATATTTGGAGTTTTAATGTAGCAATACATCTTAACCAATTCCTATGGAGAAATGTCAAATAACAAAACCTTACTAACTTTACCGATATATTAAACACCCAATCAACAGATAGAGAGTCTGTGCCATATCCAATATGTGTAGCCTATTAGAACCTCAAATTGAGACATTCGTGACAAATATGATGGCACAATATTGATGTTTCTTCATTACAACCAGCAAATAGCAGCAGAATTTATCCTCTTCGTTTATTTACAAATATGTTTACATTCCTTGGTAGTTTCTATTGCAAGTCCAAATTAGATCTTGCAATCCAAAGTACTTTTTTTTTTTGTTTCTTAAGTCCAATCATTTTCTTGATAGCTCCAGAAAATCTGAACTTAAAGGTACTGGACTCGCCCAGTGGGAACGGCTCATCACATCTCGAACCATCTCCTCTTTTGTTTCTTTAACCTGGGTAGTCTTGTATTTTAAAATCAACACATTCAGTCAACAACAGAGAATTCTTGCCTGCCAGTTCCTCAAGATTCCAGTGGCAGAATGGTGGTGTCGTTTTGTGATTCACATGAACTTCACCATCGGCTCTCAGCATGCTGCAAGAATTTTTGAAAAATCCATGCACAAGATTTTGGTGCTTCCTGTACACAGCACAAGGGTGTGAACAAAGGAAACCATATATATAAAAGAAAAAATTGTATTTATTACTTTATGGTTTTGATTCTTTTGTGATATAAGTGTATGTGCATTTGAAAGAATCTTAATCAAAGTATGCTTTGGAAGCGTGGAATGGTTTCACTGTAAGCAAATAGAACAATTGTTGTTGCATTAGCTAAAGACAAATTTGTTAACTGATTAACCACATACTGAACATATTTTGAGATAAAATTTGTAATCCAAGACAATTGTAGTTTCTTTATAACTTAGTTAGTTCCAATATTAAGATGTTGAGTAAGTTGGTTTTCAAATCGACTTATACATCTTATTTCGGGAATGTGACAAAGTCACCCTTTGTTTGATAAAGGGTTAAAAATACTAAATTGTTTGGATTAGTACATTATGATGTACAAGCTTTTTGTGAATAAGCTTCAACTGAGTTTTCTCCTTTATATAACCTCGCGAATGATTGTCATAGTAAGGTTATGTGTTCTTGTTGAAGAACATGTCAAAAGTTTTTGAATGATTCAAAGAGCATTAGACTAAAGTAGAGAAACCATATGGGAAAAAGGTATTGTTGCATTATGATGTGATCATGATTCTAAAATACTTGAGTACTATTTGGATAAGTATCTCAATTTTTTGGTATAGTATCGTAATTAACAACACCCGATGTACCACAGTTAAACATAAATTTCTTAGTGAAGAAATTATATTTTGTGCAAAAGTTGATTAGTTGGACTTATCATATTATTTACTTGTGGGTTGTACCTTCCTTATTTTCTTGTATTGAATAGATCTTGATTCCTACCATTGCTATAACTTTATATGTGATAAAAGTTG
The DNA here is from genome assembly GCA_037974665.1 of Ehretia macrophylla. Taxonomy (NCBI): domain Eukaryota; kingdom Viridiplantae; phylum Streptophyta; class Magnoliopsida; order Boraginales; family Ehretiaceae; genus Ehretia; species Ehretia macrophylla. The sequence continues at coordinate 5,420,167 of CM075777.1, read as the reverse complement.
GATAGCAACCAAATATTAAAGGAGGTAATACTTGGATTGTCCTACTTTTATTGAAAAGTTTTGAAGGACTAGTAGGAGTTTGGAGTTGAAAGGTAATTTCGTGCTATGTCCTTGTCTTATAGGATATAATTTCTATTTTGTGATCAAGTTGTATTGATCTGTTAGATTGTGATCATAAGGATGCTTCACCCACTACACTTCGCTCACTAGGCCATCCTCAGAGGTGCTTATGGAGATGAAACATGAAGAAGGGCTGAACTGGCCCAAAAAAATGGCGGGGACCCCGGACAAACGGGACAAGAGGTTGTACTGTAGATTCCATGACGACCACGGGCACCTCACGGATGACTACAAGGCACTGAAGGACGAAATTGAGTTCTTGATACGGAAGGGCAGACTACGAAGGTTCAGCGCAGAAGGGCAGAGGAACAATCAAGGAAGAAGAGAAGAAAGGGAGAGAAGCCCCTGACGAGGGCATGGTGGTCAGCACTTAACAGTGATTGAAACCATATCAGGAGGATTGGTTGCAGGCGGGGAAAGCAGCAATGCGAGAAAGAGGTATGTGCGTGCGGCACATGAACAATCCTCGACCAAGAAGTTGAAAGTCATAGAAGAGTTGACATTGTCTGAGAAAGACTTAGAAGGATTAGTCCTGCCTCATGAGGACGCGCTGGTGATCACTGTTCGAATCTCGGGGGTTGAGGGTAGGAGGGTGATGGTGGATACCGGCAGCTCTGTGGAGGTACTGTTTTATGATACATTCAAGAAGCTAGGGCTGACGAGGGAGATGTTGAGACCCCTCTAGAGTTCTCTAGTAGGATTTTCAGGAGAAGGAATATGGCCCGAGGGAATGATTACCCTCCCACTCACACTTAGGTCTGGTAGCAAAAAAGCTAGCATGATGGCCAACTTCATAGTGGTAAAATGCAACTCCGCATACAACGCGATTATTGGAAGACTGACCCTTTACTACTTCTGTGTTGTGGCATCCACCTTCCATCTAATGATAAAATTCCCAACACCAGGTGGGATTGCTGAACTGAGAGGAGACTAGAGGGTTGCCCGAGAGTGCTATGCGACCTCCTTGAGGCCCAAGATGATCCGTGAGGCTCCTGGGAATGTCCTCGAGGAAGACAGAGATGAGAGAAGAGGAACCCCAGCCAAGGACCTGCTCGAGGTCGAATTGAGCAGAAGCTCCAAGAGGGCCAAGTTCGGAGCTGAGTTAAGCCCCGATCAAAGAGAAGGTATGAAAAATTTCCTTTTATGAAATAAAGATATATTTGCATGGTCCACTGTAGACATGACAGGTGTAGACTCAACATTTATCACCCATGATTTGAATGTGGATCCGGCCCATAGGCTAGTCCAGCAAAGAAGGAGAAATTTCCACCCTTAGAAAAATTATATCATAAAAGAAGAGGTGGAGAAACTGCTGGACGCAGGGCATTTCAGGGAGGTTAAATACCTGACATGGCTGGCTAATGTGGTATTGGTAAGAAAGGTTCCAGGCAAATGGAGAATGTGCATAGACTTCACCGACCTCAACAAAGCATGCCCAAATGACTATTATCCATTGTCGCGGATCGACTAGATAGTGGATACCACCTCAGGGTGCGAACTACTGTCCTTCATAGACACGTTCAAGGGGTATAACCAGATTAGAATGGCCCCCGAGGATCAAGAGAAGACCGCATTCATCACCGAGAGAGGAGTGTACTGCTACAAAGTCATGCCATTCAGGTTGAAGAACGTAGAAGTAACCTATCAAAGAATGGTGAACAGGGCCTTCAAAGGCCAGTTGGTGAAGAACATGGAGGTATACATGGATGATATGTCAGTAAAAAACAAGTGGGCTGAGGATTACCTGCCAGATCTCGCAAAAGCATTTGGAGTCACGAGAAATATAGGAATTAAACTCAACCTTGAAAAATGCGTGTTCGGGGTTAGAGTAGAGAAGTTCCTAGGCTTCATGGTGACCCAAAAATGATTGAGGCAAACCCCAAAAAGGTCCAAGCCATCCTGGACATGCAGCCACCGCAAAATGTGAACGAGGTGCAAAAGCTAGCAGGAAGAGTCACAGTATTAAGTAGGTTCATATTGAGGTCCGCTGACAAATACGCACATTTTTTCAAGGTCTTGAGGAGCCTAAAAGATTTCCAATGGATAGAGAAGAGCCAGGAGGCATTTGAGAAGCTTAAAAGTTATTTGGCATCTCCGCCTTTGTTATCCCGACCAAAAGAAGGTGATGACCTGTACATCTATCTAGCCTGCTTGGGGACGGTTGTAGCTGCCGCCTTATCAGGGAAGAGGGTAGATTCCATAAACTAATGTATTACACCAGTAAGATCTTGAGAGGTGCGAAATGCAGATACCCCACAATTGAGAAGGTTGCCCTGGCCTTAGTCGTGGCCTCAAGAAAGCTTAAGCCTTACTTTGATGCCCATGCCATTAAGGTAGTAACTAGCTTGCCACTGGGGCAAGTGTTACGTAAACTTGAAGTCTTAGGAAAGTTGCTTAAATGGGCTGTCAAACTCAGCTAGTACAACATAGAATATAGGCCTCGGACAACAGTAAAAGCTCAAACACTCACAGATTTTGTGGTAGAGTGCACGAGTTAAGACCCAATGAGTGCTAACCCGAAATGGATAATCCAGGTCGATGGAGCGTCAAGCCACCAAGGAAGTAATGCTGGAGTAATCATAACTAGCCCTGAGGCGGCAGTCTACCAATACACCCTTAGATTTGGCTTTCTAGCCTCCAACAATGAGGCCCTGATACCAGGATTAAAGACTGCAGCCTATCTCGGGGCCCGATCAATTGAGGTGTTCACAGACTCACAATTGGTGGCCCAACAAGTTACAGGGGCCTTTGAGGCAAGAGAACCAACCATGATAGCATACCTAGAAAAGGTAAAGGAATGGAGTGCTAACTTTCAAGAGTTCGCCATTCAACACATACCAAGAGAAGAAATGGGAAAACAGATGCCCTTTCCCGGGTGACTTTAGGAGGAGACAGTTTCTCTACAATCACAATAGAAGAAATTGCCGAGCCCAGTATCATAGGACCAGGAAAGTGAATAGCAAAGATCAATGTGAGGCCCGATTAGACCAGGCCTATTTAGGAATACCTAGTGTTAAGGTAAAAACTCTGACTGCCCTGAGCTGTTTCCTGGGCTGGACCTAAACCTGCAAAACAAAAGAACCGAGGGGGGTACCTGCGGTGCCCACTCTGACGCTCAAGTCAATTAATAGGGGGAGAATCTTTGTAGGCAATAAGAGATGGATCTTTCAAGCGTACCTTCTGCTGTGGAACTGCTTCTCTTTTATACCTGCAGCAAGAAGGTTCCCTAAGCGAATGAGAATTCTCTAGAATCTGGATTCCTAAGAGTCCTTCTTCATTCAATAACTCGAGGTAATCATGCTGCCTATGAGTCCTTCCTTATTCAGTCTCCTTGATCTTATCCTTATCCTTACGGCATCCCTGTACGCATACCTACCCGGCGGCTTTGGCGGGCCTAGGGCTCGAAGAAAGAAGGGGTTGCTCATTATTGCCAAGGCTAAGTTTCCAGAGATGGAGCCTTACCCCTATCATTTGCCCTCCAATCCTCTGAGCTGGTTCACAGGTCAGGGGATTGTCGCAATAACAGGGCTCTTCATCTTCCTTAGCGGTTACTAGCCGTTACAACCGCCAACTGTACATGCCCCTTCAACTTCGCAACTATCTCGCAGGCACATTTCTCGTAATTCGTACCGCCACTCCCCAAGATCCTACATGGGCCATCTTATCCGTATGTGGGGCCCCATAGGGTCCTTTATAAAGGGAGCCCCCCCGGCCTGTGTCGCATTCGCATCCTACTGTTCTTCAGCTTCCCTTATTTCTTCGTCATTCTTCGCTTATCACGTCCTACGCGAACCTCCATTCATTATTTAGGTACATTTTTTTCCTTTTCTTCAGATGATGGATATGTCTCCTTAGTTAGGTGTTGCCGGTAGTTCCAGTGATGGGCTCAGGGATGTCCCCCATACCCCTAGGAGTTCCGAACCCATTGCCATCATTCTGATTTTCCAGAGTCCTCCTCCTACTAGAAGTACTAGAAAGAGTTCCAAGAGACCTAGGTCTAGGTCTTCCCACCATCGAACAACCGCGATTCCCTTGGGCCACGCTAGAATTGATGATCTTTTGGTTTTTGGCACCGAGCGTAAGATCTGTACCACCCAGGAGAGGTCAGTCACCCACCTTAGGGGCATAGGAGCCATTCCTCCTGACTTTGAGGTCCGTATCCCAAATGATGGTAAGTCGACATCCTCCTATGGGCCTTTTACTATGAACAACTACTCATAGGTTGCCTGCCTCTACCGCCCTACCTGGTGAAAATTTTCAACTATCTCCAAATTAGCCCTGCCCAGGTCACCTGCAATAGTTGGAGGCTCATGGTAAGTTTTTATGTTTTATTGAATGAGCTGGGCTATTCCCCACCTCTAGGCTTTTCTTCTTCTACCATCATCATAAGACCACCGACAAATCCTCTGGTTGGCACTATTTTTCCGCCCGTCATCATCCCTTAATCGCTGATGTTCTTGACAATTCCAAGAATTGGGGTAACAAATTTTTCTTTGTGAAGTCCCCTACGGGTTGGGAGGTCTGGAGTATTTGGGCTATCTCTCCTGAAATAGCCAAGGACCCCTTATCCTTGATGAAGTTGAAAAATCAGTCATCGAGGAACTTAAAAGAGCCATTCCTGTTAGATACGACGATCTCTTTTCTCCTAAGAAGGTAGCCGCAAGTGGCTTATTTTCGCGGCCTACAGTGCCGAGAGTCGGGGCCCCTTCTTTACCCCTTTCACACCGTAGTACCAAGGCTAGGGGGAAGGCCTTTACTGCCCCTTCTTCAGTTATCGCCCAAAATCCTAGGAGACCTGAACCTCCATCCTCTTACTTGTCATTTGACATCGAGGGTTAGGTTTTATCATTGTGTTTGTTTTCACCTTTTTGCCCATTTATGAGGTCCTTACTAATTCTGTCTAGCTCTCTTCTATGTAGATAACATGAAGATCTCGGAGCTTGTTACTTCCGCCCGAGGCGAAAGAGTGACCAGAAGGCGTTTGGTTAAGGCTTTCGGGCAACCTGCCCCGAAGAAGCAAAAAGTGGCCCATCTAACAAGTGACGAGGAGGTGCAGATACTTGAAGAGCCACCTGCTCTTGTCTCGAAGAACCCAGTCTCTGCCAAAGGTCCCCTGGTTCCTCCACCGGGCTACCCGGATTCACCCACCGTTGGGCCTACCAGGGCTGGGGTGACTGCCCCCACTCTTTTGCCTGAAGCATCACCGGCTCTACCCCGTAGGAGATTGCCATCTTCGCCCCCATCTTTTGCCGATCCCGGGGCTCCGTTCTTCTCTCCTCCTATGGACATATTGCGGGAGGAGCAGCGTCGCCCTCTTGGCGAGGCCTATCAAATCAACACTTCACACCTGCGAAAGCATGGCGGGTCTGTTCCCCTTGGCCCTACCTTTGGCTTCGACGACGAGATCGAGATCGACAACGGGTAGGGTAGTACCACCCGCGTTTTTGCTCGCTGCCTTACTGCTGCCAGGGCTGACCAAGAGGTTAGGGAAGCCTTCTACAAGGTAACTTGTCCTACTCTATTTTTCCTTTATCGGATCACTTCGCTTTATTAACGTTTTGTCCTTTTATTTCTAGAGTTGGCTAGACTTGAACCACTTCCATGGGATACTTCATAAGGCTCTGGTGGCTTATGAAAGGGTTGAAATCAGCTCGTCCCTGGCTGTGCTTAGAGTTAAGAAGAAGGCCGAAGCCCATAAATGACGTCTCGAGGAGCACCACCGAGCTTGTGCCAAGGCTTTTGACAATGACCTGGGCACCTTTAATAAAATGGAAGCCTTGATCAACAGATAGAGCACTGTCATTCAGGAGGCTTTACCAATCCCTTTCAGAGGACATTCTTATAGTGGCGTTTAGGTTGCAATTGTCGGAGGCTCAAAAGACTTGCCGCCACATTCTTACTGAGCGAGAGTTGGTCATCCAGTCCTGTGAGAAGCTTGAGAAGAAGCTAAAGGAGGCTTCTACTCGGGCTGTTGGTGCCCAAGCCAACTATGATCAATTGGTGCAGGCCGTTGGCCCCCATGGAAAAGTTGCCATTGTTGTTTATAAAGAAAGCGATATTTTTAAGGCTCTCTTGGGAGAGCTGCTCTGCCCCTGCCTTCGACAGAGTCGAGTACGACGCTGAGGTTGCCCTCATGGAGGATGTGCAGGCCTGTTTGCAAGGCCAAGGCATTCAAATTGACTTGTCAGACCTCCTTGGTGAAGCCCCCTCTGATCTCGAGATTCGCCTATGATTCTTCTGGGGTTGCAGGCATAGTTAGAGGAGCTCCCCCTTAGCTGGATATGTTTTGATGTTTTGTTAGTTTTTAGTTGTACATCTTTCTTTTGTTCTTAATGGAATTTCATTCCCAGAGTTTCCTGGGCCATTAATATGCAAACTTTTTCTAAGTTTGCTTTATTGTTTTTTTTCCCTTCACGAGTTTTGTTCATGCATCTCAGTCTTTTTTCGACTCTGCTTTACGTACCTGAACCTTCGGTTATCTTTTTTAGTATTTTTCCCTAGACCCTTCAGTCTTTCTTGGGGACAGCCTTGTCAATGGATAAAAGTCATTTTATCCATTGGGTGTAACCTCTCCAAGTGTGGAACCCTTCGAGTTGTGGTATCGGACCCTTCAAGAAGCGCCCCTTAAACACAATATAGGAGCGAAGTCAAATCTTTAAGAGGGAAACAAAGCTTTTATTATTTCGAAGAGCATTACATAGACTTCTATCGAATGCTATTTATTTACTAACATTATTCTGGAAATTTCACATGAAATATCTCCTAAGATGTTCAACATTCCATGCATTGGCAAACTCATTTCTACTAGGTTCTTCTAACCTAAAGACTTCAGGCCTGATCTCCCTTGACGTTAGATAAGAACCTTCCCAGTTCGGCCCCAACTTCCCTTGCCCAGGTTGGGATTTGAAGATGGCCTTCCTGAGCACCCAATCTCCTTCTTGGATGTTCTTGAGTCGTACCTTCTTGGCAAAGAACCTGGCCATGGCTCTTTTTCCCTCCAGCATTTTTATCTGCGCCTTCTGTCGAAACTCCTCAATCAAGTCAAGATCCTCACGGAGCCCCTGATCGTTTATTTCTTCCTTATAAAGTTGCACTCGACTACTTGGAGTATCCACCTCCATTGGAAGCACTGCCTCCGTGCCGAATGTTAGCTAGAACAGAGTCTCCCCTATTGCGGTGCTCGAGGTTGTCCTGTGAGCCCACAAGACCTCTGGTAGTATATCCACCCATAGTCATTTTGATTGCCCTAACTTGGTTTTGATGCCCTATAAAATAGCTTGGTTAGTTACCTCGACTTGCCCATTAGTTTGAGGATAAGCTACAGAAGCAAATTTTAGTATAATTCCTAGCTTCTCGCATTTGCCACGAAAGTAACTAGAGTCGAATTTCCTGCCATGGTCCATGATCAGGGCTCGGGGCACCCCGAAGTAGCACACCACCGATTTCCATACAAAGTTCCAGGCTGCCCTTCGAAGATTCTAAGGACGGCCTCAGCTTCTACCCATTTTGTGAAGTAATCAACTGTCACAAACACAAACTTCTTTCGGCCCTTGCCCAGAGGTAGGGGACCTAGGATATTTAGCCCTTATTGGGCAAAAGGCCAAGCGTTGACCATGTACACTACCTCTACTGCCGGCTGCCAAGGTATCCTAGAGAACCTCTGGTATGTATCGCATTTCTTCACCATTTCCAGTGCATCATTCTGCATTGAGGGCCAATAATATCCCTATCGGAGGGTCTTCTTGGCTAATGTCCTACCCCCCAAGTGGTTTTCATACACCCCCTCGCGTATCTCTCTAAGCACATGGTTGTCTTCTTCTTGAGTTATGCATTTCAGTAGAGGCTAGGAGTAGGCCTGCTTGTACAACTGCCCTCCCAGCATAATAAATTTTGAAGCTTGTCGTTCTATACTCCGAGCCTCTGCCCAATCATAAAGGAGATCACCATCCTCCAGATATGTCTTTATTGGTTGCATCCAATCCTTACACATAGTTATGGTTGCAATCTCCAAAGTTGGGGCTTGGATCGACGGGGCCTCTACCTCGTTTTTTTTTATAACTGTCGGCCCTGAGGAACTCACAACCAGTCTCACGAGAAAGTCTACCCTCTCATTTTTGGATTGCGGTACCTGGCTGACATAAAAGTGCTTGAGCCCTTGGATCAGCCCTTTGACTTTGTTAAGATAAGCCAGCATCGTCAAGTCTTTCGCCTCATATTCACCTAGTGCCTGGTTCGCTACTAATTGTGAATCTGTAACTATGTCTACCATCCTTGCTCTGAGTGAGATAACCGTCTTTAAACCTGTTATCAGTGCCTAGTACTCGGCCTCATTATTGGAAGCCGAAAATAAAAACTTGAGTGAGTATTGGCTTTCTGTTCCATTGGGGCTGATGATTAATACCCCAGCTTCGCTCCCTTGTTTCCTAGAAGCTCCATCAACTTGTAACTTCCAATGGGGTTTTACCTTCCTCCATCTGCTCCCTCGTACGTTCTACCACAAAGTCCGCTAGTGCTTGTGCCTTGATGGTCGTTCGGGGCTTGTAGACGATGTCGTACTGACTGAGCTTTACAGCCCATTTTAGCAAATGCCCGGAAACCTCTAGCTTTTGCAACACTTGCCTTAGGGGTATGTCTGTCAAAACTCGGATCGTATGAGTGTTGAAGTAATGTCTAAGCTTCTATGGCGCAATTAAAAGAGCCAACGCCATCCTCTCCAGGGTCGAGTACCTGAGCTCCGGTCCCCGCAAGACCTTGCTTACGTAATAAACTGGTTTCTAGAGCCGATCCTCCTTTTTTATCAAAGCCGCAACCACTGCTTTGCTTGAACTAGAGAGGTACAAAGTCAGGACTTCTCCCTTCTCTGGTCTCGACAAGAGCGGAGGTAAGACCAAGTATCTCTTCACCTCTTCAAAAGCCTTTTGGCACTGTTCAGTCCATTGGAAGCTTTTTGGATTCCTCAACACTCTAAAAAAATGAGCACATTTGTCTACGGACCTAGACATGAACCTGCTCAAGGCTACTATCTTTCTGGCCAACTTCTGCACATCTTTGACACTCCTTGGGGGGTTCAAATTTAGCATGGCTTGGACCTTGTTTGGATTCACTTCTATGCCTCTACTGGTAACCATGAAACCCAAGAACTTACCCGTTCGAACCCCAAACGCGCATTTTTCTGGGTTGAGCTTGATCCCGTACTGCTCCAGAGTAGCAAAGGTTTCCGCCAGCTCCGCCATATGAGTATGAGCATGTTTAGTTTTAGTCAGCATATCATCGATGTAAACTTTCATGTTCCTCCCAATTTGTCTGTCAAACACCTTATTCACCATGCGTTGATATGTAGCCTTGACGTTCTTCAACCCAAAGGGCATTACTCTATAACAGTAGGTTCCCATGTCCGTGATAAAGGCTGTTTTATCCTCGTCTTCTAGGGCTATCATGATTTGATTGTACCCCTTGAATGCATCTATGAATGTGAGTAACTCACAGCCGGAGGTGGCATCTACTAGCTGGTCTATCCGGGGCAAATGATAACAATCCTTAGGACACGCCTCATTGAGGTCTTTATAATCAACACATAATCGCCACTTCCCGGGGCTCTTGGCTACCAAGACCACATTGGCGAACCATTTCGGGTACTACATAGCCTTGATATGACCTGCTTCCAGCAACTTCCAGACCTCATCCCTAATGTTCCTGCTATTTTCTTCCCTGAAATTCCGCGTCTTTTGGCAGACAGGTCGGAACACAAGGTCCACATTCAGTTGTGAACCATCATTGACGGATCTACCCCAGTCATGTCAGTTGTACTCCAAGCAAATATATGTAGGTTTGAGACTTCAACTTCTGAATTTCGATGTTGTAGTTAGCTTGGGTAGCTTTAAGCCCGGTGATCTCACCGTTTTTCTTCTTGATTCGGGTCTCCAAGGAGGAAATTTTGGCCTCAAAATCTTTTACGGTCTTAACGGCAACTTGTCTTTGCAGCTCATTTCGCTTCTAAAGCTCCACATAACGCCTTTGGAGCTCAGTGCACACTGCCAGCATCTGTGGAATGCGAACCCCGATCTGGGTGGAAAAATCCCTGATCTAAAGAAAGAAAGAAAACATAGATCAGCGAAAGGACTAAGAAATAAGAACAAAAGTAAGGGATGCGAAAATCAAAGAGAATGTACCACTGATCCGGAGTCAATCAGTTCGCTCATAAGGACATCATCAGAAGCTTGCGGAAGCAGGATATTCGCTGACTTCTCACCTCGATGAATCGGTATCGTGCCCGGAGGACTTGGGGAAGAGTCTAAAGAGAAGTCTCTTCTTGCCGTGATATTTCTCATTGTCCCCGCCCGAGGTCAGTGGGGAGGAGAAGTTGTGGTTCTATGAAACTCCTTTCTTGAGCTCTCACCTACCTCTGATGCTGAAGGGAAGACGTTGGCATCTGGTGAAGACCCCAGGTCGGGGCATGATCCGCCTGCTTGTGACGGTTGATCATTCGGCAGACCGTCGACAGTAGAACTTGAAGGATCTTTCCTCTTCTATAGAATGGCGGCACGCTGAAAAACAGCCTTGCTAGAGGCCCCAACCTTTGGCTTTCGTCAGGGTCTAGAGGGTAGACCTCTCCCCCGAGGCACGGACCCCGAGGCCCTAATATAACTGTGAGCAGCAGCTAGGATCTCGGGGTCTATGGCAGAAGAGCCCATTTCGTCGAAAGCTGGAAAAAAAATCCATTAGTGAAATCATCAAAAGAATAAAGTTCGTATACAAAAAGTCGCGAACTCAAACGAAGAACAGGAAGAGAAACAAGACAGTACCCTGGGGGAAAAATCCCAAGGAGAACCTGCTTTAGGGCGTGGGTTGGAATCAAAGTAACAAGAAGAGTAGAGCCCCGACTCGAGAATATTTTCCCAATCAAGGAAGTCTGGACCTGAGACCTTACCTAAGGCCACGAGTTCGTCAATCATCTTTTGTTTTGCAAGGGCTGGAACTAGATTCTAGTTGACACTTGGAGGAATAGAACCCCATCTTGTAGGGATCCCCCAGTCATTTGGGCTAAAAATAAAGAAATATTTATGGTGCCACCCACGGTTGTTGGACGAAAATGAGTTGAGGACCTGAAGCCCCGACTTGGCACTCAGGTGGTACCAGCCAAGGTCCTCGCTTTGGTTGATTTGAAACATATAACGGAAGAGAGAAAGAGTGGGAAAAACATCCAAATGGCGTAAGTAACTATAGAAAACAACCATCATTCTCTAACTGTTAGGGACGATTTGCCTCGGACTTAAATTATAAAGGTTAATAAAATCGCAAACGAATGGAGGAAGGGGAAAATGAATAAACTTAAGAGCCTCATGGTAAAAGCAAAACTCCCCAGGATAGCCATGACATGTAGCCTCCCTTTGACCTGGAGCTCTAATGGTATACCTGGGGGGCAGGATCCTTTTTTTATGCCACGATTCTACCGCTCTATTGGTAACAAGGGGAAACCTATCCAAACAAGTAAAATGAACGTTTTGGGGAGAATATGAGCTTTCTCCACCAGAACCCCGACTAGAAGGATCATCTAGATCTCTTAGAACATCTATGTTACCAGGATAGTCAACATCACCAGGCCTACGACTGCTACGAGGGGGAGTATTACCAAAATGAATGTTATCTGGAATAGAAATTCCAGCGAGGTCGGGGAGAGGCGATCCCTCGGAAGCAACTTGTTCCCCGACCTCACCAGTAGGCTCGTCCTTGGAGCCTGACGAGGACCTCTCAAAGCTCGAAGAAGTTTCTGTAGACATAGAAGAAGAAGACTCTGCATCCTCCTCGCACGCTGGCGAGTCAGCTCTACTGAGAGGATCGGAGGCCATGATAGATCCAAGAAAAAGGAAGGAGACAAGGAAAAACAAAGCAAAGCGATAAACAAAGCTCACGTACCTAGGAAGAGCAAAACATCCCAAGTACAACTGACGCAAGAAAGCATATCGGGTAATGATTAGGAGATCTTCTGTACAGGTAGGGTAAAGGCAAAAAAGAAGAATGAAAGTGACAGTAGAAATAAGCACTCCGTCCCTATATATAGTAGTGAAGCATGTCAATTATGATGACAAAACAAAGAACAGAGTTATGGCCTGGAAAATGAAGAGACAAATCTTTTAAATGTAAGGGGACATGGAAGGCAAAAGGTGTGCATGAACCAGCAAAGAGAGAGGTAAAAAGGCGACTGTCATAATTATCGTCAGCAAGGAAAGAAGTGAAAATATGACTATCATGATCACAACCATAAAGAGATGTCGGCCCCTGAATTAAATATTGGAGTCAACCAATAAATACCCCAGTCCAAGGTTCTTCCCTTGATCGAATAAATTCGACGCGAAAGAACAAGGGGCAAATGATATGGGCCTAAAAATGAGAACAATTAAGGGGACCCATGACACAACTTCAGTCTGGCAAAGGAGCCCCATGATACCTCAACCTCACGGGAGCCCCGACCTTAAGGTACACGTTCGCAACCTGAAGCCTATAAATATGTGGATATACCCATAAAAGAGGCAAGTTTAACCAACTCCTTCATTATTCTTTCTTACTCACTATCTACTCTCCCGACTAGCTCTAACTTAAGCATCGGAGGGGGCCAAGAGGCGAAACCCCCTGGGTCCTTTTTGTAGGTACTTGGGAGTTTGATTCGGAGCGTGGCGAACAACATTTCCTGATCCTTATCACTAGTGATTGACCAGCTACATATCCTTTTATACGTGGTTATTTCATGAACTCATTACTTGTTTACATTGCCTTATTGTAACACTTAATATCATGTATTACTAGGATTGTTACTTGCATTGCACGAAATGATTTCAAAACTCCCCGTTTATTAGTATCCCCTCCCTCACTGAGTAACCTTGGTTACTCATTCCTTGTTTTAACACGTTTCAAGAGGTGCGATTAGAGCCGTTACTGTTGTAACACCCCGATTCCTCACGAGAACGGAGCCCCGATTCAACCTGGAGTCACAAAAAATGAAGAAAAATGGACAGAGTCTCCCCTGTTTATAGGACTATCTGATGCCTGCACACAAGCTATTATACCCCAAAACAACTCCTTCACAATTCTCGTCCTCCGACATCAATACAACCAACAAACTCGTCAAGGTTATCCGAGCCTTGGAACTCAATAAACTCAACAAAAATTCACAAATAGGCATGCAATCTATAATTATCAAGTTCATTCACACATGCATGCAAACTAACTAGGCAATAAGGAAATTCTTTAGTTGTTACATGCCAGAAGAGTCGGGAGACAAAATACATCTCTCTACAATACAATATAATCACATACAACATCTCTCCGGACACAAACTTTATTACAAGATAAATTTCACAATTAATTTACATAGACTACAGATAACATACTAGTTAAATCAACTTCACCACCAAACTTGAAACTCGTGCCGCCAATCTATGCTATGCCTGAAACATGTTAGGGCGAGGAATGAGCATACTAACCACGTATGCCCAGTGAGGGAGAGGTCACATAACGAGGAGTTTCCATAAGGTCTCGTGCAATACAGATAGCATCAAAATCACACATAAGCACACAAGACTAGATAACATGCATACACACGAGTCTAGACATCACGCAAGCACACAAACTATAAAGCACACAAGTACACAAAACGAGATAATATACCAACACCCGAACTATAGCACCCAAATATAACTATCACACAGGTGTCATGTTCAATATATAATTATATTTCAAGTAACAAAAGACCGAATAACACTTAATAATTGAGTATCACATATTTTAAAAGGATACGGTTCCACGAAGTCTCGATCTACGAACCACGAACCATGATCTTCAAGCAAGTGCTGGCAAACCCCTTATTCCTCCAAATTGGCCATTTTCAAGCACTCTTGAGCTTCTTCTTGGCTTGACTAGCCAGATCCAAGACTTCTCTTGTTTTCAAGTTCAAAGATCTAAGGTGAGTGATGTTTTCAAAAGTTTTATAAAGCCATGTAGCTTATAATAGAGAGATCAATGTGATTATGAAGCATAAGTAAGGATTATATGTATACTTGGTTGGGTTGAGTATTTAAACTTGACTTGTTTTTCTAGGGTTCAAGACTTGTTTATATTGCTATATTATGCTTGATCTTGCTCTTATAAACTAAAATAATGTTAAATATGGTTAACACACCGAATTGAAGTATGACAATAGGAGATGCAACATTTGAAGACAAATATTGGTTGTTGATCTTGTAAGTAGGTTGTAGTTAATAGTTTGAGCTTTTGTTGAATCCATGATGTCTTGCTAGTAGATGAGGCTTATTACATGTTTAGATGATGGTGAATAAGTTGTAATTGAAAGGAATTTGAAGCATGGACTTCGTTGTAGCAAGATTGAAGAAGAAATGAGGAAAGAACATGAAAATCGGGCTTGGAAAGACCTTGATAGCTTGAGTCGATCAAGGGAATCAGTCGAGGGACCTCACCCGACTCCCTCATCTAACTCCCACTTCTTGAGTCGGTCGCATGAGTCGATCGAAGACCTCGACTGACTCCCTCGTCCGACTGCCCCTCTCCTGTTTGCGTAATATTTTGTAAAGGCCATAACTCATTCAAATCAACTCTGAATTGAGATCCGTTTGATCCCAGAACTATCTAATTTTGATAAGCTTCGATCCTAGACCAAAATAAAGGTAATTGGAGTTCAAGAATGTAGGTAAATTAACTATTTATGTTAGGCTAATGCAAGAGCGTTGAAGTTGTTTAGTTATATCAAAAGTTGCCAAAGCTTGAAAGATTTAGAACATGATTGAATAAGTATTCTTTCCACTTAGAATTAATTAGTTTAGTTATTTTCCTTGAGCATGGTAGTGACTGAATTTCGTAGACAAAAGCTAATAAAATTTTGAGCCTTTAGACTGACACATCTATATCAGTCTTACTATTTTCTTTCATGAGAGATATTCTTCCATAGATTTGTTTCTCTAGAACTTTTCTTGACTCTTTTCAATGTCACATTGACACATGCATGTATGAACATGATTAAGGCCTGCTTTGATTTAGCTACATAAGCCAAATAGCCTACTTTGTAATTAATTTTTCCCTTTGTTAAACCCCTATAAGCTTTATTGACCTTGTTTATTGTGAACCCACGTTACTAGCTTATAACCCGAAAAACAATGCCTTTACATAAGCCTTAGAGCTAGTAGAGCATAGTTCATCATTATAATATGTGTGGGTGTGCAAGAAATAAGTATGTGGGTGTTTGGATTTGTGGTATGGCTATAACTGGTGAAATAGAACATGTTTTCATTCTCAATTTGTGAGTTCCATTGTTGGTATAATTTTGGCAAGAAAAAAAATTTTTAAAAAAGAAAAAAAGAAGAAAGTGATGGAGAAAATTGCTTCTAAATCGTCTATATTCATAATTCATCCTAAATTCCAAGAAAACGGTCTATTTATGTGTGATATAAAAAAGGGTGGAAGTTGTTGAATGGAGTGATTGGCTTACATGTCTTAAATATTCGAGCTTGAGTTGATTCATATTTGCTCCACTAAGTTTCGATAGTTTTTGAGATACATTCCCAAATATTTCCCACCTTGGTCCTAAACCCCGTTACAACCCTTGAAAAGTCCTTATGATTCAAGTTATGCATGTGATCTCAGTGGTGGAAAATGAGAAGATATGCAAGCCTATGGTAGATCATTTCCATTGGAATGAATTTGAGTGAAACACATACCTTTCAAACCCATGAGAGTCGAATGTTTATTTTCATGAAGGTCTACATATTTAGTTTACTTCATCTTTGAGAGAAAATGCTTACTAAGTAATTATAAGTTGGATAAGAATGTTTGTTCATGATATGTTATGAGTTTTGAAGAGCTTGGTTGTTCTTTGTTGATGGCGTTGCAACATTGGTATTCTTGCTAATTTGAGTTTTGCACGAGAACGAACGAAGGTTAAATGTGGAGGAATTTGATAAGATTGCAAAATATCATATTTTTCTGCCTTAATGTTTAATCTTTTACACCTATTTGATGTCTAAATGCACTCATTATTTTTATATTTTGATTTAGGATGCAAATGGAGGCGTTAAATGCAAAACGAAGCTAAATCGCGCAAACCTGGGTAGTTTCGACATTGCTTCATTTTTTGGGCATAACTCTCTCATTCGAGCAATGATTGAGACAATTCAAGATGCTATGGAAAGCAAAGAAAAGATCTACAACTTTCATGCTTTGAGTTTTGAGAGATACTAGATGTATCAAGGTCGAAATTAGACGTGAAGTTGATGCACCTGCACTGTTTGACATTATAGAATGTTCTTTATCTAGAAGCTTCTAGTAGATAGTGGAAGAGGTGGTACACGAAAATTCTAGCTATTTAGTGCTTTCCTAATCATATTAGACTATTCTAGCTAATTTAAAGTTTTACTATTTATGTTAGGACTTTACTTTACTTTACTTTTAATATTTTCCTTATTCTATTTAGAGTAGGATTCCGTTATTTTAGGAGATTTTGTAGGCTTCACAAACTATAAATAAGCGGAGAAATCATAAGATTTCAACTTCATCTCTTTAAATTTCTTTATGACCTTGTGTGGCTAAGCTTTTATTCTTGGTCAATGAAAATTGAAGCATCGGAATCAAGAAAACTCTGAGATCTAATTAGTTTTTATTGTTCAATCTATGCTTTAAGTATTGAATGTTCTTTTGTGTCTTTTATATGATTATTTCATTTAATTGCTAGGGTGGTCAACTAGTTTATTATTCGTTATAATCTAATGCTAAGTTAGATATCAAATCTGTAATTGTTTGATCCCTCTAACTTGCAAAGCGACTAGGATTTAATAATTTACTGCGTCGGAGATTATTAGATCTTAGGAAGAACGTTCAACTAAATTAAATACAACCGCTTGTGCTTGTGTTGTTTAGCTTTATCGATCTCTCTAATTCTTAAGGCTGCTACTAGATTAAACTTTTAGCGTTTGTCTTTGGTTGTTTAGTGGTTAGGGTTAATTAGGTTGCGTGTATTCTAATTAACTACGACTAAAGAGAGATAGGAAAATAATTCCAACAGTGAATATTTAAAGTTTGAATTGATATATACTTGCATCAATGATCAGTTACAAGATTCCGATGATGGATGTTGACTTAGACCAAAGTTTGTTCTTTTGATTACTTTCGACACTTTAATTTGAATTGTTTTCAGTTTTTTTTTTGTTTCCGTTAAACTCAAACCCCCCAACTTTGTTAGCTTAGCATAAAATTAGGCTAAATACTCTCTGTGGGAATGATCCTTGCTCATACTACTACATATATTTTTCGGAGTATAGGTTTTATTTTTGGTTGCCTGCGACAGCATACCAGTTGCTTACTGAGTTTTTGTTTTGATTATTCTCCATAGCCCAGACCACTTCCATTCCAGAGGAAATCATGACATTTACTCAGTATGACCTTGACTCTTTACATGAGACATGGGACATATTTAATAAGCTTCTCCATTAGGATCCCCATCATGGGTTGATAAACCCAAGCTCCTACAATATTTCTATAGAGGCCTGATCCCAACACAGAACACAATGGTGAACTCTATTTGCTGTGGAGGATTCTACAATATGACCCCGACTAAGCCATGGGCTGTCACGCCCTGACCCAACCTGATAGAGATTAAGTCAAAGCGTAACAGAAAAATGGACAGAGTCTCCCCTAGAGCTTGGACATTCCAGATTTAACCTGCATAGTAAATGAACACAATTTAACCCAATACAACTACAATCCTCCAACAACCAACTACTAACCATTCAAGCCAACAACATAATTCCCAACATACCAATCCACAACTAAAACCACAAGCTACTTAAACAAGCCAACATCTACGAAATTTAAACTTAATTATATGCCTTGTTTGACATTAAAGTTCTTAGACTAAACTTTCAGACATGCAGTCATGTAACAAAAACAAAACTGACTACATGCATCAAATGTATATGAGTATAACTTAGTCAACAAAATAGATTACTAGGTATATACATGTTATGACTAAGTTAAACTCATATACAAGTGCAATACTTGCCCAGAAGTAATATACATAATATATTGTTTTAAAATATCTTGTTCACAACCATCACATCAAGACTTATCCCAAGCAAATAGGCCACGATCAAAGAAGACAGACATCGGTCACATCACATAAAGGCACATTTTCATCGACTTGTTGAACGTACTCTGGCTCATTTTCACCTGAAAGGGGGAACATAAACGCTTTTATAATAACTTAAGCTCAATGAGAGGGGAATTTGGGAAAGGTTTTCGAAACCATTTTCTCTTTAAAAATCGTTTAAAAACATGTGAATGCCATGCACATATTAGCAACAATTAGTAAACAATTCGCATCATTATGGAATGATCATTTAACATATATTTGAGAAATAATATGCTTACGCTTTCATGTCGCATTGCATTTCCTATGGTGGTCGGCCAAATGATTCAGCAAACCCCTTGGAATAAACCACATTTGTCGAATTTGGCATACAATTGATGTTCCCGAAGCTTTTGTAAAACAAGACACAAATGTTGTTCATGTTCATCCTCCAACTTGGAATAAACCAAGATGTCATCAATAAAGTTTTAGAGATATGCCCTAATGCTACATATTTGGATGACATATATTGGGGCATTTTGACATTTACTTATGGCATTAGTGTTTATATGTTCCTTTACATATTGACATAATTAGGACATTCGCATTCTCCTTCTTTACGTGTATGAATGAGTCCCTAGTATTTTCATTAGAGGAATATATTCTAAAAGCGTTTAGAATATGTTGGCGTATTTCCTTAATATGATAAATACTTAAAGTGTTCATAGTCCTTAGATTATTTGATCGGGACTTTAATAATCAATTATGGACTATCACATGTGTTATTACATTTGATTAACATAGAGATGTTAATGATAAAGGATGGTGAGCCACGTGCCATAACAGTATAGCGATGCGACTAACAAACATGTGGATGACTATTAGTTGAATAGATCATTGAAGGTGTCGGGAATAACAAGTTCTATGACTTTGTATTAATAATTTGTTAATCATTGCGATTGTGCATGTAATCCTTAGACTTGAGACATTACGGTTGTCATATGTATTGGGGTTTGATTCTAGCGTTTGGACAATGATTGTTTTGACAAACGAGATGTGATACGTCCTCTCGCAGTTTCATTCGTCTGGTATAGTGATTGACAAGTAGTGGTCAAGAGAGGATCCATTAACCTCTGGCGAGAGGTGATGTCCTATGCGATCTAAGATTGGTTGTTTAATGAGGAAATCCTTGGCCAAGGTAAGAATGATGGAGAAAGGATTTTCCATGTGTCATCTCTCATTACACCAATTAGATCTATGTATGGTATCGAGTTTATGAACTTAATCGAATCATGGTTCTTGCTCGACGGGACAATTAATGGAAGGATTGGCTTGCACGATAATCGGTGACCATAAATAGATTCACTTTAATAAGACTTCATTGCTTTATAAACTGTCTTGATACGTTGATAGCTAGAACGTCACTCAAGAACTCTGAGGGTGTTTTGAGAATGATGGGAGACATTCTCTAAACAAATCGAACAGCTCGATTAACATTGAAAGTGTTCAATGTTTCTTAAGTTCTATATAGTAGTGAATCTAGAAAGTCACACACAATAGAGCATAGTGAATGTTTTTCCTATTGAACTTGATTTAGTTTCTCTTAAATTGTTAAAGTGTTAACAATTGCGATTATTTTCTCTTGAATTGTTAAAGTGTTAACAATTCATTTAGTTTCTCTTGAATTATCAAATTGTTAATAATTCGTTTAGTTTCTCTTGAATTATTAAAGTATTAATAATTGTGTTTAGTTTCTCTTGAATTGTTAAAGTGTTAACAATTATATTTTGTTTCTCTTATATTGTTAAGGAGTTAACAATTGTGTAATTGTTAAGGAGTTAACAATTGTGTAATTGACCTTTTAAAAGTTATTGTGGTCAATATACAATTATTATTAAGTTTTGGGGCTAATGTGAAAATATGAAAAGGTTGTTTTCATAATTTCAACTAATTGTGATTAGGTTGAATAATTAAGTACACTAGTGGAAAACTACTACAATAAAAGAAACAAAAGACAACTTTGTTATCTTTTATTTTCTAACAAAGAGACAAAACAACACAACCTTAATTCAAGGAAGGTTGTCTTCTCTTTTATTTCAAAAGGAGACAAGAATAAGAAAAGAGGGAAAAAGATGACAAGGCTTGTCACCTTCTCTTCTCTCCACACGTTGGAGAAATAAAAAGATGAAGAAAAAGAATTGTCTTCATCATCAACCAAGAAATGAGTTGTCTTCATCTATCTCTCTCCTCAAGCCTCCATGGCTTAAAATCAGGGAAAAACGCAGCAAATAATGAGAAGAAGAAATCTTCTCTTATTCATTATCTTCATCATACATGGCTGAAAAATGAAGCAAAAGAGATGAAGTTATCTTCTCTTCTTCTTCACCAAAAACGTAGCCATGAACAAGGAAGAAGAAGGAAATGGTTTTGCTTTCTTCTTCACCAACAAGCTCATAAATCTTCCATGGTAGATCTAGCACAAAACAACCACGGAAATGGAGAAGCCATTAATTGCTCGTGTGGACGGACTAGAGCTCTTGTGCTTTCAAGGGATGGTGTCTTCCATTAAGTGATAAGAAATTTCAGATTCATGCCTCCTATGAGTTGTCTACAAGAGGTATCTCCTACTTCTATCACTTGTCAATATATATATTTTCTATATATATGTTTTGCATATGTTAATCACATGATATCAAGATTAGAGTTTTAAATGAACATTATGCTTTGAAATTCCAGAAAGTTTTTAACTTCATGTTATGCTTCCGCTCGATTTTTTAGCTAGTTAATGTTCATAGCTCTAAATATATAAGATCCTTTCATAAAGATTACCACAAATTGGTCCAAGTATGGTTGGAACACCCTATGCATATCCATAATAGCAGTAGGTACATTAGTCAGCCCAAAAGGCATTACCACAAATTCATAGTGCCCTTATTTGGATCTAAAAGCTGATTTAGGCACATTTTCTTCCTTGATCTGCAATTGGTAATAACCTTGCCGCAAGTCAAACTTAGAGAAGATCTTGGCTCCCTAAAGTTGATCAAATAATTCATCAATTAAGGGAAATGGATATTTGTTCTTGACAGTTACCTGGTTCAGTCCCCGATAATCAATACATAATCTCAAAGTCCCATCCTTCTTCTTCACAAATAAAACAGGTGTACCCCAACGAGAAGAACTTGGTCGTATGAACCCTTTTTTCAACAATTCCTGCAACTGGATTTTCAACTCTTGCAATTCTGTAGGTGCAATACGGTAAGGGGTTTTTGATATTGGTTGTGTGCCTAGAAACACCTCAATCACAAATCCAATCTCTTGTTTTGGCGGCAAACCCGGTAATTCCTCAGGAAATACATCTGCATATTCCTTTATCACCGCCACTTCTTCCAGTTTGGCTTTATCCGAAGGTTTATTGAACAAGTAAGCTAAATACCTAATGTAACCTTTCTTCACCAATTTCACAGCCTTTGCGGATGAGATGATAGGTGTAGCGCCCCGAAAAGCGTATTGTACAAAGGCGAGAGGCACAGCCCAAGCACATTACTATGCACGTATTGTCCGCCTTGGTTACACCCCGCACTTTACGTATGGTGTACCCTCACAGGTTTGTCGCCTTCCAGCCAACTTTGACTAGAAAACGCACGTGCACGAATATTAGAGAACCCTCTATATATTCTGTAGTCCCAGCTCGTAACCAGTCGATGTGAGATATTGTATCCCCCCCTCCTTGGGGACCCAGCGTCCTCGCTGGAACAAAGACTAGCCCGCTCTGATACCACTTTGTAGCACCCCGGAAAGCATATCGCACAAAGGTGAAAGACACAGCCTGAGCACACTACTATGCACGTATTGTTCGCTCTTGTTACACCCCGCACTTTACATACGAGCGTGGCCTCACGGGTTTATCGCTTCCTAGCCCACTTGGACTAGAAAACGCGTGTGCACGAATATTAATGAACCCTCTATATATTCCGTAATCCCAGCTCGTAACTAGTCGATGTGGGATATTACAATAGGATTACTAGAATGATCGCCCTTGCCTGCCACTTTGACAACGGGTTGACCTAGCATTTGGAATTCCACCACCTTTGTTTAACAATCCAATTGTTCATAATGTTTAGATAGCCAATCCATCGCCAAGATAACTTCATAGTCCCGAAAGGGAAGTACTATAAGGTCAACTAAAAACTCCTGCCCTTTTATCCGTATTTTACAGGCTTTGCAAATAGAGTTAGTGATAAACTTAGAACCTATTGGAGTACTAACTTCCACTTTATATGGTAATGGTTGAACTTGCAAATTCACATGTTGTACAGAAAGTAGAGTTATGAATGAATGCATAGTACCAGGGTCAATTAACACTTTAACCAGTTGATTTAAAATCAAGAATGTACCTTCTACGACCGCTGCTTCTTTAGGAAGTTCCTATTGGTCTATTGCATAAACCCGAGTTTCAACTCTCTAGGCTGGAGCATTACCTGCAGGCCTGTCCTGAACTACTCTACTTGTAGCATGTCTCTGGCCTCCCTACCACCTCAGGCAATCTTTCGCCTTATGCTGGTCCCTGCCACATCTCGAACATTTTTCTGTCTTCCTCCAACACTGGGCCTCAGTGTGCCCTTTCCAATTACAGAATAAACAAGTAACAGCCTGAGAAGTGGCAGCTATGCCTGATGATCCACGGGCTAATGAGGCCATCGATCCGCTGGGTTGTGGTCTAGGAACGGTCGGCCTATACTGATTTTGACTGTGCTAGCTCTGAGTTTGATATGACCTATACTGAGTTTAAGGTACGAACAACCTCTTATTCTGTTGACTGGCCCTAACACTAGTCTTCATATTTCTCTTTTCCACCCGAGTAGCAGCATCTACCACATCAGCATATACAGTAAATCGATGTGATGACAAATGATCCTGTATCTCAGGCCTCAAACCTCGAAGAAACCTCCTGATTCTCCAGCTCGGTGGCTGGACTAACTCTGGCACATATTAAGACAATTTGTTGAGGCGAGCTTCATATTACACCACATACATATTACCATGTCGAAGTGTCATAAACTCTCCCTCTCGTCTTTCCTGGGCAACCTCCAGGATATAGTTTTCCTTAAAAGATCTCACAAAGTTCGCCCATGTGTAAGGAGTACACTTGGCTTCCTACTACAATTTTGTCATCCTCTACCATTGTTCTGCATCCCCACTCAGTAAAAAGGATGTAAGGGAAACCTTCTGCTCATCATTATAATCAAGAACTTCATAAATTTTCTCAATCTCCCGGATCCATTCTTCGATTTTTTCATCGTCTGGTTCGCTATAAAATTTTGTTGCCCCATACCTTAGGAATTTCTGCAACATATCACTTCTCCCGTTTCCATTTCCTTCACTACTTCTGCCAGCCCCTTTGTTGTTATTATTTCTCACACCCCTTCTTGTCTGATACTCCAAGACTTGAGCCATTCGATCTATAGTAGCGGCCATTTGATTAATAACCCGATCACTAGTATTAGTTTGGGTTGTACCCCCTATCTCATGAGTTTCACTGCCACTCCTAAGTCCATCTCTAGCCATCTATAAATAGAAACAATCTCTCAAGGTTATGACATTAGCATGCATGCTATATGTATTAATCGATATCTGTTCCTTATCAATGCACGATAAACATTTACGTCCTAACATATATTTCACACATAAATACTATACATAGGCAAGTAGTACTCAAGGCATATAAGGCACATAAAGTTACATATTACATGTAGTCATTTAAAATACATAAGCATTCTAAACACATCACACATTGAGACTTCTACCCACCTAACTGAGGGTCATAACCTGGCTTATGGTCTCTATGCTCTGATACCACCTAAAGGTGTCACGTCCTGACCCAACCTGATAGAGATTAAGTCAAAATGTAACGGGAAAATGGACAGAGTCGCCCCTAAAGCTTGTACATTCCAGATTTAACCTGCACAATAAATGAGCACAATTCAACCCAATACAACTACAATCCTCTAACAACCAACAACCAACCATTTAAGCCAACAACATAATTCCCAACATACCAATCCACAACTAAAACCACAAGCTACTTAAACAAGCCAACATCTACGAAATTTAAACTTAATTACATGCCTTGTTTGACATTACAGTTCTTAGACTAAACTTTCCGACATGCATCAAATGTATATGAGTATAACTTAGTCAACAAAATCAATTACTAGCTATATACATGTTATGACTAAGTCAACTCATATATATGTTATGACTAAGTCAGACTCAAATACAAGTGCAATACTTGCCCAGAAGTAATATACATAATATATTGTTTTAAAATATCTTGTTCACAACCATCACATCAAGACTTATCCCAAGCAAATAGGCCACGATCAAAGAAGACAGACATCGGCCTCATCACATAGAGATACATTTTCATCAACCTGTGGAACGTACTCTGGCTCATTTTCACCTGAAAGGGGGAACATAAAATGAGATGAGGTTATAACAACTTAAGCTCAATGAGGAAGGAATCTAGGAAGGGTTTTCGAAACCATTTTCTCTTTAAAAACCGTTTGAAAACCTGTGAATGCCATGCACATATTAGCAACAATTAGTAAACAATTGACATCATTATAGAACGAATATTTAACACATATTCGGGCAAGAATACACTTACGCTTTTATGTCGCATCGCATTTCATATAGTGGCCAACTGAATATTTCATCAAACCCCTTATCTCTCCCACGTAGGGTATTTCGAATATACCCAAATCATACGACCCACTTTTCTAAGGTAGCAAAGTTCTTAGCGAAATAGGGAATTGGTACCATGGTAGGCATGCTAGACTGACAAGCCCGATGCCGCCCGGAGTTTCGTGACACTACCATGCCAAAAGAAGGTTGCAACCTTTCCAATATCACATTAGATTATGCATTGCTCATCTTTTCAAGTAAAATGCCATATATCGCATTAAGAATCACATCACGTTTCATATCACATATCAAGTTTAGCTTCAACACATAGACATATGTAATTTATGGCATACATCACATGTTATCAAGAACTCACAATTCACCTTTTGACAATGGAAATTAACAATAGCAATAAGCAATCTAGTTAAACATTTATAAATTTCTCAGCAGAAGCTTAATATTAGCAATTTAGTTACCTAGGTTAAAGACTTCCAAGCATTCTAATTTTTATACATAAACGAAGATCTTCGAGTGTAGATAGTTCTAGAATCAAATAGGACTCAATTCCAAGCTAAAATCAATAAGTAATGATCATTTTTGTGCAACTACTACTAGTTGTCCAGATTACTATGATTTATGCTATCTTTCAAAACGGGCTTCGTCAAAGGGTTAAAACGATTGAATTAGCTTCTGCTCCAAAAACAAAATTTGCTCTAAACATATTCATCTAACTACTTTAAAAGTTTCGATCAGTTTCAAGTTCATTTACTATGTCAAAATGGCTCTGAAAGTTGGGTGCAGTAATCTGTCCAAAACTCAAATTCAGCGTCTTAATGATTTACTATTTCAAACACTAACTTCAAGCATTGTTTCTTCCAAGAACTCACTTAAGCATTTTCAATAAACAATATATATACCTCCTTCATCAAGCTTTCACCACAAGAAAGCAATTAATCACTACATCATAAATAACTTTGAATAACATGAAAATAGCTCAAATTAACCAAAATCTTGCAAGATTTAACATCAAATAAGATATATAAATCACAATCATGCCATTATAGCTTCAAAACCATAATTTTAAAATAATCCCCTCACCTTTGATTTCTAAGAAAAGATGCAACACAAGCTTGTTTGAAGGTTAGATGATGAAAACTCTAAGTAAACCTATTGAGTTGCTTCCAAATCTTCCTTTTTGCCCTATATTTCCCTTGTTTTTCTTCCACACTTTTTCTCCCTTTTTGCTCTTGAAGCCATCAGGGTTGGGGGATAGGTAGAAGAAGATGTAGTTTATTTAACTTAAAAGATAAGTTATGACTTTTAGCTAATTAGAATTTGACCCCAAGTGTTTCTAGCTTTTGCAAAATTTCCTCTTTCTTTTCTTCTTGTAGTTGTGGGGTCCCAAGTGCAATTTGGAAAAGTTTAACTTTAGTTCTAAGTGGTTTATGTAGTGCCCATGTAAAGGTTTAGGTAATTATACTTTGGCCCCAAAGTTTTCTAATATTTACAAAGTTACCCCGAATGTTATTCTACTTAATTTCTATGATTCTAACTTAATTCCTAACTTATTTCTTTTTCACATAACAAGTAATTAAAATATATGAAACACTAAAATATATGTAATTACACGTAGTATAATATTAATGCACATGAATTTAGAACCGGGTCTCACATGGGCCCGATTAGAGGAGTAGTCAATGACTCGTTTCAAGATGGTGATATGGATAGGAAGGAGAGACTTAGGTCTAAGAAAGCATTATTTGAGGTGAGCACGGGTGAAGATCTAGGCTCCCAAGTGGCTGCCCTGTATAAAAAGATTGACCTATTCCTTTTGGCTCTAAGCCTGCACCTACTACCTCTCATCCAGAGACTTGTGTTCTTTGCTCCTAAGAGGGTCACCCTACTTTAGGGTGTCTCCTAGCCCCTCAATTTCGCGAGTTCATTCAACAACAAGTTTGTGTTGCTCAGGGTCACTCTCGTAGCTATAACCCTTACTCGAACACTTACAATCTGGGTTGGCAAGATAACTTGACCTTCTCATGGCAGCAAAACAACAATGCTGACTCTTCTACTTTTCAGGGTCAGTATCAGAGACCTCAACGAGCTCAACACTCTAACTTTTCATACCCACTCGGTTTCTATCGTCTTCCAACTTTGAAACCTTTTGGACTCAAGCCCGCTCAGAACAATCCTCCTACTATTTCTCCAACACAATCTTTTACCAATGACAAGATTGATAAGATCCTTTAGATTCTCCAAATGCATAGTCCAAAAATGGATATTCAGGAGCAATCACTTGCTCAGACAATTCAGAATCTTGGACAGACCCAAAAATTCTGTAATTCACAGGCTTAGTCCATTACTAAGTTAAAGATTTATATTGAGCAAATTTTTTCACCAAATGAATAAGAGAGATGATGGAAAGCTACTTGCCCA
Organism: Ehretia macrophylla; assembly: GCA_037974665.1. Taxonomy (NCBI): domain Eukaryota; kingdom Viridiplantae; phylum Streptophyta; class Magnoliopsida; order Boraginales; family Ehretiaceae; genus Ehretia; species Ehretia macrophylla. Next base: position 5,392,803 of record CM075777.1, on the reverse strand, counting down.
ACCTGTAGTTAATCCTAGAGGGTAGTGTAGCTTTGTTTAGAATAGGACCTTGCTTGAGCAAGAAAAGGTTGTCACCACCCTTAGGAATGGGCAGAAGATTGATAATCATGTTGGATATACTAGAGAGAGGTTGAGCATAATAGGAATGGGACTAGCAATAGTACTATCCCTCCCCAAAGGGACAACAAACAAAGTGTTGAGCCAAAATTTGAGCAACGGCCTAGGGTTCTTTTCCCTGCCGCCCTAAATAGGACAATGCCTAACATTGAGTCGAAAAATAATAGTCCTTGATCACCTTTGGGAGGTAAAGATTAATAATCCATTGATCGATGTTGTCCAGTAGATGTTAGATTTTAGATAAGAGGAATAAACGAACCAAGCCACTTGTCCTGATCAGAATGATTGAAGAAAGAAAGAGAATGGTGGCTCATTTTAGGGGACATTATAGGAGAACAATGTCGCAGACAGGGTGAGAACCTTCCGTTGGTTACGCCTTTTAAGTGTTAGTTCTTTTATATTTAGATATGGAGATAGATCCATATGGAGATCTATATCTTTCTATCGATAGATAGATCTATTGAGAAATGGATATTGATCTGGTTTCAAGACCTATGAATAAGAGAGATCCCTAAATATCCATTTGAAAAAAGAGATGAATAGATAAGGCGAAACCAATTGAAGGAAGGTTGTGTTAGCGCCAAGGGAACTCCCCTAAGTTCAGTGATCCAGGAGCGTTTACCATTCCACGTATCATTAGTAAGCACGGGGTAGATCATGCTTTGTTCAATCTAGGGTCCAGTGTTGACCTCATTTTGTATGTTGTTTATGAGTGATTAGGTTTACAAAAGTTGACCCCTACCAACGTCACTCTTTAGTTAGCAGATCAGTTTGAGAGATGCCTTCGAGGGGTAATTAAGGATGTGATGGTTAAAGTTGGAGAGTTTGTAATTCTTGTTGATTTTATTATTTTAAACATGAAAATTTGAGCTGACACTAGGCACTCTACCCCAGTTCTTCTAGGTTGACCTTTTCTAGCCACAACTAATGTTGTGATTCATTTTCAAACTAGGATAGAGCTTACATTTAGGAATTGGCAGACCAAATTATGAGTTACTAATACAGCCAATCGAGTAAGAGAGAATGACGAAGAAGAGTATTTTGACATAGACACCTTCGACCTTGTTGTCAAAGAACATGACCTTGATGACATAGTTGAGCTTCATCCAATCATTTCTCAGTTTGATTCTGTATCGTTTATGCAAGACTGGGGTACCTCTTCCTATTTAGCCCTTGATGATAGCGACGAGCTCTATGGTATTATTTTCACATTCAATTCTGAGTCATTTTTGTAGGATTGGAGCTCACTTACTCTAACCGAGTCTAGCAGAAGTCCTGACTCTGACTCTGAGGTCTCATATCCCCATTTTGTTTCTAATCACCATCTAGATGAGTCTTCCCCAATTTTAGATCTAACACCTATGATCTCTTCCACTTTGCATTCCGATTTAGGGTCATACTCTACTCCTCTAGTGTCATATACTTTTGACTTGTTACCTAGTGATGAGGAAGTGGTATTTGTGATCCTTGATGACGATAATAGACCTATCAAATGGATGATTGCATCAGAAAATATCCTTCAAGGGGTACCAGTGGGGCTCAATAAGCATCTTGGGAGAATGTTTTTTTTTTGTGACATTATCCCGTTATTCGATCCAGGTATTGTATATCGTTTGTTTGATATTCTATGTACTGACCACGTGCTGGTAAAGCAAACTGAGTTGAGTACAACTATGGGTTTTGACATAGTAGATCTTGCATATATGACTTACCCTTTGAGATGGGAGTTATGACCCTTTAGGGTATATTTGATATGGATTTTGTTCCAATCCTGACGATACACTATACTTTGGTAGGACCTTTCCACTGTTGCATTGATACGATTCTATGGGCCTTCCCGAAAGAGTTTAAGCATGTCTTACTCTAACATTATGTTGGTTATTATCCAAGGTTTTATAGCCTAGATTACTAGTGATTTAGGCATCAAAAACTTAATCTTCACGGACAGATTGATTACTTTTAAGTGTTGGCATAAGAAACTCAACACTCTATGATGCTTACCACACGATAGCTGCAATGAGTGGACACCACTCCTTCTTGCTTGCCTCGGCCAAGAGTTCTATACCAATGGAAGAAGAAATCCGTAGCTACGAAGGTAAAGTCACAATTGATCTTCTCTTCTATTCTAATTCCAAGTCTTGGTGATGTTCGTTGTGGAATGAAACTCACTCTCCTTTTTATTTCTTCTCTATGGTCGTGTGGTTATCTTTCAATGGAAGAAGTGATGAAGAACTCTTCATATTTTTCTTTTTATTGACCGTGTATTAGCTTAGTAGAGTCCTAAGTGACTCGTGTGACTTAGGAGTACTAGGAGACCTAGGAATTGTACTTGCATCCAATAATGTATCTGGACTATATCTTGTCCACATTATTAATGCTAGATAATAAGCTAGATAATCTATTGTATTATCTCTTTATTATCTTTATGAATTTCATATCTTAAAGATAATTTATGAAACAAAGAGTCCTACAATAATAGCTAGCCTACAATTCCATTATCCAACTTCTTAATCTAATCACACAACATCCTCTTGCCAAATACACAGTCCACACGCCATTTATTGAGAAAAAGAAAGCGTACTTACCAATATGGAAATTAGATAGAAGAGGAACCAAAAGACATATTCGCCCTAGCTTCAAAATGATTAAAATGCCTCTGCTAGACACTAGCTGCATTTTATTCATTTTAACCCTAGCTCATTCTACTAAAGATCTATGACTGCACTCTAGTACGAATACTCATTCCCATGATGCCAGTCAAACAAGGTTTGACTATGTCTTTGACCTACAAAGTATAAAAGACCACAATGCCCCTCTATGTAGAACCCGTAATCAATACTAGGTCTTCACTTTGTACTATCCACCTTTATTGATTACCTCTATTCTTTGTGCCTCTAATCCACCAATAATCATCATCTAGATATTATTCTATTGATCCAAGGAGCGACCCACAAGTTCAATATCTAAATATAGTCCTTGTTGACTATATTACTAAGTACTTATGTTTCGATGATTAATAGGATGTCACAAAAGGGGATAACCCATCGTTAAGATGACATAGAACGACTTGACACATATTCATGTGCCAACTAGTCAAGTCCATGTATCCAAAACACAGAGCTATTGACCCATACAAGATCTCACCCATAGTGAACCAAAATACATGTCCTTGAGTTCATTGGTCATCCACATATGCTCAAGAACTAGAGCATTGGTCCCTTAGTAGCTTGAGATATTTCTGATCTCATATGAGCGATAGTACTTTTACAGAGATTACATCTACCATGGCCAATTCAATGCACTCTCGTGCACTAATGAGAAAAGTCCGAAAAGCCCCTCCAATGACCAGGGTAGGTCATCGTACCAAATAGGAGACTCTCTCATTATAACCTTCCATAGTGAAGTGCCCAACTTCACTATACAGTTATGAACCTATAGTTTAGATTCAAGCCTCATAGCTAATACATTCTGTGCGGATCACCACGCACCTATGCAATTCACTCAAATCAATGAGCCTTATCATGCATATATATAGATAATATAATGATAGTATACAGATGCTCATGTAAGATGCATTGATTATTAATTGTTATAATATCTCTTCATTGAGATGTCTTAGTGCTAGTGGTCTTTAGGGCATACAATTCCCAACACATTAGCGCCTGGCTGAGGGTGTAAAACTCAGTGCTTTTAGGAAGCACCTTAGGAATGAGTTTATGTTGATTATTGTTTTTCTATGTTCATGCATCTTAGTTAGCTTATTTCTTTTGAGCTTCCCCATGTTGATTATCCATATATGTGCTATTATCTCCTATGTTTCTATTGCACTTTATTGTTATATCCACTTACTTTTTCTATGTCTTTTTTAGGATCTTTTGGACTTCATTGAGAAGAGGTTTGGGTATGTACATGATAGCATCATCTATGTCACAGCCACTAGGAATCAGTGTTAGATTTAGTTGCATAAACATAGATCCTAATCGGACATAGAATCTAATAACGCAGCGAAATGTATGCAAACCATATGACAATATACTTCAAGAACTTGGATAATACTAACAAATACATAGATCTAAACATATAACATGTAGATCTATTAATATAATTGTCACCTCGAGTTTGTTGGCTTTAGATCTCAACAAACAAGTTACAGATCAAACAACACAAGCAGTAAAGGATGTTGAATCTTAAATCCCCAAGAAGATCTACCAAGTTCTAGCCCTTGGACTTCTTGAAACACATCTAGATCTCCTCTTGATCTTCTCCCTTCTGACCTTCTTCGACCTATCTAGCAATAGAGAGTCTGGGCTCTCTTTCTCTTGCTATATCTAGGTGTAGTATTTGTGTAGTAGTAGGGATATGGAATCTCTAGGCTTAAAAGGAAGAAGAGGCTTGTGTGTATTCTCTACAAATCTAAAAATTACCGCAATACACACTAAGGAGGCTAAGGTCTATGATACAAGTTATATAATTACCCTAATAGGTTTGTAGAGAAGCCCATCTCTAGGGGTATAGCCCAATGTCTCTTCCTCTTCCATTATACACCAAGCCCAATCCATAACACACACATAAGCCCAATAGCAAATGGCTAGAATAGAAGTAGACGGGACCAAAATACATATTTACCCTAACTCTAAAATGACCAAAATGCCCCTACTACTGAGTAGTGCCATTAAGATCATTTTAACCTTGACTCTAACCACTGTGGAGTCAAGGTTGTACTCAAGGATGAATACTACATAAGTAGAGGCTTGTCACGATCCAGGTGACCCTTGTCTTTGACCTACTAAGATATTCGACTTGGTTGTCCCTCTACGTAACACCTGTAATCGAGAACAGGTCAACATAATGTACTATCACCTTCTCGGTTACATCTTATTTCTTGGATCTTTAATCTAATACCCAACCATCCTTCTTGATATGCATTTGATCTTGGGAGTGACCCACAACCCATATATCCGATATAGTATCAAACAACTATATCACTACATACTTAGATTTAGGATGACCAATTAGATAATCACAAGGGGGCAAAGAATAGATTCTCTGTTGCATATACATGTCCTTACTAATTAAGTCCATGTACCTAAAACACAGAGCTGTTGACCCATATATAATCTCACCCATAGTGAATCAAAGCACAAGTCTTTAACTTCATTGGTTCATTCACATATACTCAAGATTAAGAACACCAGTCACTTAGTAGTGGAAGGTACCTTGATCTCTATTTGTGATAGTATGGTTCTAGAGATCATAGTTATAGTGGTCCTGTTTAATGTATGACACTTGTACTAATAAGATAAGTCCAGAAAACACTTCAAATGATCAATGTAGATCACCCTACTAAATGGGAGACTATCTTATTATAACCTTATCATGATAAAGTGTCCAACTTCACCAACTGGTTATGAACCAATTCTATGATTCAAGTATCCATAACTTATCCTTTATGTATGTAGCCACTCCGTACCTAAGTCACTTACTTGAATCAATAGACCTTATACGTGCATACACTTATATAACATAACGAAATGATAATGCTCAAATGTCATATTAATAATATCATAAACTGTTATATCCATTACAACTGAGATCTCAAAGTGCATGTGGTCTTTAGGGCATATCCTAATTCCAACAAACTCCCACTTGTACTAAAGATCACTGCTACTAAACTTAATACCCATGTCTTCCACATGAGAAGTGAAAACCCTCTTTGGAAGAGATTTAGTAAATGGGTTTGCTAAGTTATTAGTTGAAGCTATCTATTCTACTACTATGTCTCCAATCTGGATAAACTCTCAGATTAAGTGGTATTTTCTCTTAATGTGCTTCCGTTTTATGTGATCCCTAGGTTTTGTTTATTGAGACCACAGTCCCACTATTATCACAATACATGACAGTCGATCTCTATAGAGCTAGTACAACCCTAAATTCCATAAGGAATTTTCGAAGCCATACAACCTTTTGTGTTGTTTCCAATGTCGTCATGTATATTGGATTGGAAACCTGAATCTATATACTCAGATATCAAATTATCTACATGGTAGACAAGTATATAATCTCTCATTCTCCGAAGATAATTGAGTATATACTTAACCATTACCCAATTCGTTGGTCCAGAGTCTGACTGGTATCTGCTAACCATGCCGACGACATAACAAATATATGCTCTAGTGCAAAGCATGACATACATAAGGCTTTCGGTTGTCTAAGTATACAGAACTTACCTCACACTTTCTATTTTCTCAGGCTTTTTAGGACACTGATCCCGAGAAGTGGTACTCTATGCTTGAAGAGTAATAACCCCTTCTTGGAGTTCTACATGTCAAACTTCACTAGAATTTTCTCAATGTATGAAGTTTGGGATAAACCAAATGTTTTGTTTTTGCGATCCCGTATGAGCTTGATGCCCAAGACATAGATTGTTTCACCTAAGTCCTTCATGAAATTTAGTAGATTATCAAACCTTAATGGAGGATAACATCCCAATATCGTTTCCAATTAGTAGAATGTGATCCATATACAGGACCAAAAAGGCAACAACATTATTCCCTAACTTCTTTTATACACAGGTCTCACCAATATTTTGATCAAAACCAAAATATTTAACTGATTGATCAAATCTAATATTTCATGCCCTAGATGCCTGCTTAAGTCCATATATAGACTTTTTAAGCTTGTAAACCATATTCTCTTGACCTCTAGCAATGAATCCGTTTGGTTGTATCATGTAAATGCATTCGTCGAGGTTACCATTTAGGAAGGTTGCCTTAATGTTCATAAGCCTTATCTCGTAGTCATAGTGACATGCGATGGCTAGGAGTATTCGGATGGATTTAAGCATGACTACTGGTAAAAATGTTTTCTCATAATCGATCTCTTCTTTCTGAGTATAACCTTTTGCAACTAACCTTTCCTTAAAGGTTTCAACCTTTCTATCCACTCATCTTTCCCTCTTGTCAACCCATTTGAACCCTATAGGTTTTATTACTTTAGGTGCAACTACAAGATTCCAGACTTAATTAGAATACATGGATTCTATCTCTAATCTTATTGTTTGACACCAATGGTCGACAACTACATTAGTTGCCTTATCATAACTAGTTGGATCTGACAATTGATCCTTGAAGACTATCTTGAAAGACTCTCCAAAGTATCTATCAAGTTGTTTGGATACTCTCCCATAACGACATGACACTAATTATATGTTACAATTAGGTTTTTGTTCATTAATACCCTTATCAACTGGTGATCTTGGAGGCTCCTGAGAGATCTTATCCAATTTAACATCAGAATTTGGCTTATAGTGGATAGCATGTTCTTCTTCCAAGTATCTAGCGTGCGTGCTTATTAGCACTTTATGCTCCTTGGGGTTATAGAATATTCTACCTCTTGTACCCTTTGGATACCCTATGAAATAGCATAACTCTGACCGTAGTTCCAACTTACTAGCATCGCTATTTAGTACATAAGCTAGAAATCCCTATATGTGTATGTGCTTCAAATTGAGTTTTTGGCCACTATACAACTCTAGTGAAGTCTTAGGTACTGATTTAGAAAGAACTGGGTTCAAGATGTATTTCGCAGTCTCAAGGGCATATCCCCAAAAGGTTATGGGTAAGGTTGTATGACCTATAATGGATCTTATCATATCTAAGAGTGTCTTGTTTCTTCTCTCAGCTACACCAATTTGCTAGGGTGTACTAGTACAGTCAACTGAAATATAGTACCCTAATTTCTGAAGTAGTCCATGAACTTACTAAGAAAGTATTTGCCACCTTAATTAAACCAAAGGGCTTGGATATGTTTTCCTAATTTTTACTCCCTTTCGTCATATTAGGTATACGTATCCATATCGTGAGTAATCATCAATGAAGGTGATGAAGTACTCATACCCTCCTTGTGTATGTGCGTTTATAGGACCACATTCATCAATGTGTACCAATTCCAATACCTCACTTGCTCTTTGTCCCTTAGAAGAAAATGACCGTTTGGTCATCTTCCCTTTGAGACATGATTCATACTAAAGTAACTATTCAAGATCTGATGAGCTTGAAGGCCCATCCTTGACTTACCTTTGAATCCTGTTTAGGCCTATGTGGCCCAAACGCAAGTGCCAAATATATGTTTCATTTGTTGTAGAAATTTTCACTTATTCAATAGTTTGAGCTATCCTATTGTTGGGTGCTTAGCCTAGGGTACAAAAATTAAGATTAATTCTAAGGCAAGTTTTAACTTGCAAGTGCATGAGTGATTATAGTGAAGTGTGCTTGTGCGAGGTCAAATCCACAGGGAGGCAATTTGGAAATTTTAAGGAAAAGTAGGTATAAAGTGTTTAAGTGGTCGCAGTAAATTAAATGATGAATTGGTGTTTTCAATTAAGGCTAATGAAGAATATAAAATAAAAACTAAAATTAAATGTAAAAGCCAAAATTGAGATTTAATTACAATTGGAAAGGTTTAGGGATCAAATTCCTATACAAAGCTTGAATTCTAAGCTCGAACTTATGATTTTTCAATTCTAATGCAGAATTAGACTACAAGCCAAATTAATTAATTCATCACTTATGTCTAGTTAATTAACGAGTCAAACCTAGTTTAAAGGTTCAACGCAATCTTCAAGTTATTTATCTAGTCGGGATGTAGATTTGTCCTAAAATCCTAGGCAAACACATTAATTAAGTGCAGAAAATATGATACAACCTATAATTTTTATAATAAAGCCCAAATATAAATTTATATAATTTAGCATAAGAATATCTATCACACATTAGCTACAAGCATAATGAAATAATAGACAATAAATATTGAAAAACATAAATCATAAAAATATATAAGACATTAAATTATTAAGTCCAAGTCTAAGACCATTAAATCAAGACTATTACATAAAAATTCCACCCTAAAGTATGAATTACTCAGTCATGTTCAAACGAATTAAACAAAAATTACAAGAAAATAATAAGATAAACTTCCCTATAAAAAGTCTGAATTTGTAGAAAATACTATTTATAGCTTGATTCAAATCCCAATTGCACGTTGAATCTTCAATTTAGAGCCAAAACGATAAAGAATAATAAAAAATGAACGTTGAAGACTATTTTTTTCTCTGTAGCTACGCTATTGTGCAGCATCCTTCTTTTCTTCCCCCTGTCATGCATGTTGATGCCTGCTTTTTATAACCCAATTGCACCGCCGTACTCTTGTGCGCTTATAGGATCAAGGTTTTTTCTTCTTGAGTAAATATCACTTTATCCCCTGTCATCTACAAAACTATCACTTTAATGTCCCGATCCTTCTTGGAACCGGAGCCCCGATCCAAAACCCAAGGTCACTAAAAATGAAGAAAAACTGACAGAGTTTTCCTTGTTTTTACAACATTCCAAACCTATGTCAACATACATATTCACAACCACAAGCATACAAAAACTTTAAATCTTACTTTTATCCAAATACAATAAGTGGTTATACAAATAAAATTCATTAAACAACTTTAAATTTTCAATTAAACACAATATACAAACTTCATCACTAAATGTTTAATATATAACTTCTTGGTGTAATCGTCATACACAATCCTTAGCTCTTCTCAATCTAGACTCCAGACTCAAGTTTCCTGAAATGATAAAGAAAACGAGTTGAGATACAACTAGCTCACTGAGGGGAAATTAAACAGGGAGGTTTTCGAAATCCATTTCGTGCAATGCAAACAGATAAACTATACATCAATAATAATTCAAGTCGGTCATACAATACAATGAATTAAATATCAAGTTGATGCTCAAGGTATGAAACTAACAAGTAATCTACAAATTTATCACTTAGAGATCAAGGAATAAGAATACGATAGCCAAAAAAATAGTACTCAATAACTTATGAAACAATCACTCTAATTCAAAGATAGAATTCACACACATATAAAAATGATATAATTTGATTAATCCCCTTATCACTCCAGTTTCACGATCACCATCTCGATCCACGAGCCATGAACCATGATCTCGATCACGATATATGCCAGCAAATCCCCATTCACTACAGTGGGGTACCCCGGAAGTACCCCGATAATCCTACGACCCAACATCCCCTGGCGATCTCCAGACCAGGCGAGTGAGGGAGGCTGAACACCCACTAGCAAGCCCGCTCCCGACCAGTGAATACCCAGCACATCCGCCCCGAACGATATGGTTGCGTAACCAAGATTTGATACACTCAAGGTAACACAAATATCAAATAATTCAATAAGCACGTAAATTAGGACAACAAAGTAGGTTGTCCTCAATCATTTTAACAATAGAATTTGGATATATACAAATATACTTCCCAATTAGCACATGATCCATTATGGATAACCCAAACATTAGCACATAGAGGATGGAATACATTTATCAATTAATAGAAAAGTTAACTATAAACTATTCAATATCTAACACACTCTATTAGTAAAAGAGAGAGAGATTGTACCTTAAGCGAAGATTCTAACTTAACTCCAATAGGATCAGATAAAGTTAATTACATTTAATATATGTTAGACATCCATTAAATTTACAATTAACTTTACAAGTAGGTTCAAGGAGCATTAAACATATTATTTCATACGGTTTACTATTCATTTAGTCACAAGGTAGCACTTACGTGATACAATGGAGAAAATAGCAAAGTAGTCATTACACATTTAATGTTCTCACAACAAATTCATAATTCACAAGATTCACTAAACGTTCAAATATTTTCGTTAAAGCATTTAAAACAAATTTTAGACCATAATCTTACTCAATTGAGAGCATAAAAATAGTGTTATATACGGTCCCTAGTTAAGATTGATATTCCAGCAAAAAGGCTTGTAAGCATATTAGTCTTCAACCTAAGCAAAAATTACAAGAACAATCTTTAATTTAATGGTCCACATAGGAAAGTTTTCTTATAAACTTTAATTCATAATTAACTTCCAAATGAACTAACTATTTACCATAACTTCAGCACACTCTTTCGTTTCACAAGCTAAATATATCTCACCTTTAAGCACTTAAGCAGCAATATCTTATAACACACAAATATTGAACACCTATTAAAGCAAAAATGGGGACACAAGGAAAAGGAACAAGCCACAACAATCCCTACCGTGGCTGAACTTCGTCGGACTATCCAGTGCCGGCTGGACAGTCTGGCTGACACACATACACAACAAATTTACACACACACACACATGCTCACAACCTTAACCAACTTAGATGCTTATTAGACTTGTTCTAGCTTTTATTATGAAGCCATTGAGCTTAACATTTTCTTCTAAGTATTTATTCATACATATTACAGGCAGTAGCAACTAAGCTTTCCAAATCTAGTATTGTTAGCAACATTTCAAGCAACACTTAATTTCACACATAAGTAAAGCTAACGGATCACTTCATGAACTAAACAATTACTACTATACTCAAGATCAATCCAAAAGTAAGCTAATACACCAAGACATTACATAATCTAGCACAATTAAAAACTAAATGTATTAAAAGAGTGAAACCTCCACCTTATTCAAGTTTAAAAAAAATGCAAGAAAAGCTCAATTTTTCTTCCTTTTCTTTGTTTTCCTTTCTCCTTCTCTTTCTTCCCTCACGGTCGTGCTATATTTCTTGTTCTTTCTTCTGTCGTGACTTTTTCTTCTTGGTTCCATGCCTTACATTTCTTTCCCTTCTTTATTTTATGCTTCTGCCGAGTTCATTCCCTTTTTTTTGTTCTAGATTGTTCAAATCTTTCTTTTCCTTGATCCTAAATGATTCTTTATCTTTTCTTTTCTTGTGTTTGTCGTGTAAAGCTCCCAAGGAAGCTAATGTTATCATATTCTTTCTTTTTTTTTTCTTTTATGCTTTGGCCGATTCTAGATGTTTCATTTCTCTTTTTATTTATTTATCTTATTTGATTAATTAAATCATCTAAAACAAGGCTATGTTTTGGGCTTGGTCTTGGGCCTCATTATACTTATTTAAATGTAAAAAGCTAAGCCCAACAAAAGGATTTCATGCAATGGCCCAATAAAATAAAATCTTGTAAGTTACTATTCATACGATAAAAAGATCAACAAATAAACCGCACTCCGAAAGTGAAATGCATGAAATCTTCGATGTACGTAGTCATAAAATAAATCAAGGAAGTTCACTGTGTGGTCAAAAAAATTAAATAAAATAATTAAAAATTTGGCCCGGACTCAAGGCCGAAAGTTCAATTAATAAAATCTTACTTTTAAGTGTAATAAAATGAATTCAGTTAACACGAACATCAACGTGACAAGTTTTCATTTAATATAAATTAATTTATTATAGCTTGCACTTATTCCAAGAAGTACAAAAATTAAAGTTAATAAACATAAGCAATTAATGAAAACAATCACACGTTTGTATGCAAACATTGAAAATAGCACATAGGCATATAAAAATAAGTGAAATAACTATATGTTGGGGTCGGGGTATCACACTCTCCCCCCTTTATAACAATTGCATCCTCGTAATTCCTACTTCATGTGTCACTTCTCTTTAAGCTTTATCAATTTTGATCTCGTACACAAAACGAACTCGAGAAGACACCAAATGTGAGCCGAGTAAGAAATCCAAATAAGAATTCTAAGTAACATTCTCGAGAAGAATTACTGGTGAAAAATGTTAGAAATCATGATAGGTTGCCTGAGTCCCAATTAAGAATCTCGTAGAAGAATATCATTCATTCAATAAGGATACCATAAAGAAATATCAGATAGAAAGCCCAAATAGAATACCGTGATAATACCAAATAAGAAACCCAAGATGGAAATCTAGATAAGGACACAATCAAGTATATCATAAGAAATTCCATATAAGATTTCCAAATAGAGCTCCTGGAGTACCCAAATAAGAACTTCAGTCGTGTACGCCGGTCATATATATATATATATATATATATATATATATATATATATATCTTAAATAAGGTTCTTCGAGTGAATACCGAATAAGATAACCAAAGGAGTACCGAGATGATACCGAATGTCGAGAAGAATAGCAAAGGAAATACCAAAGGAAGATGTCGTACATCCAATATGATTGCTAAGTAGGATATCAAATGTAGATTCCCAGATAAAAGGTCCGAGTGAGAGTTCCCAACAGAGCATTGTATACAAAACCAAATATTATATATATGTAAGCCCAAATGGAAATTCCATGTGAGATTTCCAAATAAGAGTCCCAATAATTACCTAAATAATAACTTTAATCGAGCATGCCAGAAAAAGATACCAAGTAAAGCTCCTATGTTAAATACCAAATAATACAGCCAATACAGGTCCCAAATACCCAATATCCAATGCTGAAGGAATGTTGAAGAGAATACCAAAATAGGATATGTACGTCCAATAAGATTGGTAAGAAGTATATTAATATAGAACCCCAGATAAGAAGACCAATTGAGAGTCCCAAATAAAAGTGCCTTATACAAAATCCAAGCATTATACATAAGCTCAAATCAAAGTCCCATAGAGGAATGTTGAGGAAGAATACCAATGGCCATCAATTACTGTTTATACTTCATTGATCTTTGAGGATTCTTCACCAATCATCGCTGGTCGATCAGCATGGGGGAGGGAGGAGAAAAACAGGGGCTATATGATGCATGATTATTAGACAATGCAATATTATTAACTCTTATAATGCAAATTACGCATATGCAAAAGCAATTTACATATTACAAGCACTTAACACATATTACATTCACATAACACATTCATAGCACATTATGAACACGTAGTACATTTTACGCACTCAGCACATAAGCCACGTTTAACACACTATCCACATCACATACATCACGTGCACACAATCAAGGATTACTACCCAATAGGCCGAAGACCCTGTCTCGGCTTGTGAGCTAACTAAGCTCTGATACCACCTGTAATGCCCCGATCCCTCTCGGAACCGGAGCCCCGATCCAAAACCCAAGGTAAAGAAAAATGAGAAAAAACAAACAGAGTTTTCCCTGTTTTTATAACATTCCAAACTTGTGTCAACATACATATTCACAACCACAAGCATACATAAACTTTAAATCTTATTTTTATCCAAATACAATAAGTGGTTATACAAATAAAATTCATTAAACAACTTTACATTTTCAATTAGACACATTATACAAACTTCATCACTAAATGTTTAATATACAACTTCTTGTGTAATCATCATACACAATCCTCAGCTCTTCTCAATCTAGACTACAGACTCAAGTTTGCTAAAATGATAAAGAAAATGAGGTAAGGTACAAGTAGCTCAGTGAGGGGAAAATTAAACGGGGATCCATTTCGTGCAATCCAAACAAATAAACTATACATCAATAATAATTCTAGTCAGTCATACAATACAACGAATTAAATATCAAGTTGATGCTCAAGGTATGAAACTAATAAGTAATCTACAAATTTATCACTTAGAGACCAAGGAATAAGAATACGGTAGCAAAAAAAATAGCAATCAATAACTTATGAAACAATCACTCTAATTCAAAGATAGAATTCATGTGACACCCCGTCCCGAACATATAATTATTTTATTAATGTGCATATATATATGTTTGCATAAAATTGTATATTTATTGATTTACATGCATTTGCCCTGTTTAACTTGCATTTATGCTCAATTTCGTGTACTTGTATATTTTACAACATCGTGGACAATAATTAAATTATGCCTCATAACATTAGCGAACTAGAATAGTTATAAGTCAACTAAATGGCAACCCAGAAATAAACAATTAGTTGAAAGGGTAAACTAGTCAATGAGTTTAAACTAAATATCTTACCTACCATGAATTAAATAAAACACACACAAGTACACAAAACATACACAAAAATCACACACACACACAAGAAAGAAGAAGAAAAATAAGAAGAAAGGAGAAGAAATAAGCTCGCGTTTTTGTGCATTAGCTCGCGTTTCTAGCACGTATAAGGTTAGGGGATCTTTTAAAAAACTGATTTTCAGAAGTAATATTGCATATATATGTGTTGTTGAGTAAGAATTTGTTGTATTATTCAAGTTTGAATATATGTATGCTTGCAGAATTTTGTGTGGTAGTTGTATTTTGTAGATTGTTTGAGTAAGTAAACTTCATGGGAAAAATCTGGAAAAATATCTATATTGATCTAGACTCTTAGAGGAACAACTCTTATGTTGGACAAAATATGAGGAAAAATCATTTACTTGTGCAGGACAGTTTTGCTTGCCTGAATTTTGTGGTATTTTTGACCTAGTATTACTATCTAGAAAATATTTAAAAAATTAGGGTAGGTATTTTGATTAGTTAGGAACAAACTTTGCTTAGGCTGAAAAATTATGAAAAATCGTTTAGGGCTTCAAAAACATTAAAAATCAAAAGGTGGCAGAAAACGTAATCAATCTGGACAGTCTGCGGACCTATATTGTTTTAGTCATATCTTGATGAATTTAGCTCGGAATTAGGTGTTCTAGAGTTATATACTTTCGAAGAGCTTTCCATACATATAAAAATCAGTTTCATAGGAGGTCATTTGCTTAGGTAATTGTGCTGCCAAAAGTGAGCTACTGCTGAGATGTTAAAACTGATGTTGAAACTGTTAAACTTACTTGTTTTGTGCTTTTATTGCTTCTTGAGGTTAAATAATACATATATGCTTATCTATGCTTATTTTACTCTTAAATCTGTGTATAGAACATGTTTATGTGATTGGATAACTTGGTTGATTGCTAGATTGCTCTATTTTAAATTTCAAGTTAGGGTTTCATATGGAAATTGGGAATTTTGGATAATCTCGCATTAATGCTTGATTGAAAGTTAATTAAACTCAATTTAGGAGTAAGTAAACCTAGAATAAAGCTTTGAATGGGATAGAAATGCTTGAATTGTAAGACCATTTAGTTAAAGTTAGTTAACGGATACTATTCACGCAGACCCAATAAATAATGCTCTAAACCTTAATCTAATGATAGATATGTGATGTTGGGTTGATAAAACGGTCACACGTTAAAATTTATCGAATTCTGAGAACGTCAATTTTTATGTCTCTTTGTATGTGCACATTAGAATTATTGCAATTAGAGCCTTAAATACTAGTTAGTGCTTGGTTTAGGTTCCATAAATGTAGTTGATGATAGTTAGATACTTTAGTTAACTAAACCTTGGCTAAAACTAGTTTCGGCATATTGAACTTAAGGGAGAAAATGGAGATTTTAAGCCTTATGCTTAACTTTAGCTTGTTTATTGTGTTATATTTGTTGTAGAGACTAGGAATACTTGTTAGATGGCTAAAATTAAGGTGAACTTCTTAACTTATTTACATGCGTAGTTGAGTTGTATATAAAGATGCAATGAAGAAGAAAGTGAGTATTTTATATCTTGCTTGTATTACTCATATTGCTTATTAGTTGTATAGTTTGTGTGAGGAAATGAATATGACTTGAATATTTGATTATTTGAATGATTACTTGGATTATGTGTTAAATTGAAGTTATTGTGTTTAGGTAGAGGTTCTGAGTGGTAATAAAAGGAGATTTGGGCAATTGGAGTAGATTCTTGGCTTGCTAAAGGTGAATGAGATATGCATTTTCATGTCTTGAATAGTTAGAGTTTGTTGTAATATTTGTGATTTCTTGTAAAATATTGTATCTGCACTTATCTATGCTTATTTTGTTCCTTATAAAGCTTGTAGAACAAGATTATGTGTTTGTATAGTTTTGATGATTGTTAGAATGCTTAAATATTAAATTAAAGTTAAGGTTCTTGAATGGAATTTGGGGATTTTGTATAATGTGGTGTTATTGTTTGATTAAGTGTTATTTAGGATTGATCTAGCGGTAGAATAACTTAATTGCATGCTTCAAATAGCTTGGTAATGCTTGAATTGCTAGATGCTTGTAATTTACCCCTATGTGATTAAATTGATGTTAATTGAGATTTGGTTAAATTGTTTTAGCATTTCTTGAAGTATGAGGAACTTGTCCTCTTTGATTATATTTGTCTATTTCGTATTAAAAGCTTATATTGCAACTACTTGCGAGGGTGGCCTACTTTGTCGCCCCTCACCTGTGATTACTTGGCTCTCGTGATCTTGATTCTGGGTTGCGCAACCTTTTCTAGCATGGTAGTGTCGAGTAACACAGGCGGCATCGGGCTTGCCGTGCTCCCTCGGCTACCATGGTTTTCCAGTCCCTTTCTCGCTGAGGCATGCTCTCCTACCTCTGAGGCATGGTTCACCTCATTGGGGCATACGGACCTACCTCGGGAGATATGGGTCGTAGGATCGGAGTACATATGGAATACCCCATTTGAAGGAATAAGGGGTTTGTCGGCATCTATTTGAAGATCATCTCTCATGGTTCGAGATCGAAGACAAGAAGATGAATCGTATCCTTTTTAAAAAATGTGATGCTCGATTATTAATTGTTATTCGTTATCTTGTTAATTGAAACATGGTTATATGCTTTACATGATACTTGCGTATTAACTAGACTTATTTACTTCATACTTCGTGTGTTTGTGTACTATCTAGCCTGTGTGTTTGTGTGTTATCTTGAGTCATATACTTGCATGGTAGCGTGATATTCAGTCTCGTGTGCTTGCGTGTTATTTAGACTCATATCCTTGTATACTATACAGTATTGTAATCTTGTGTGTCATCCAGTTTACTACTTGTTTATATGCATAGCACGAAATGGTTTTGAAAATGTTCCCTCCCTCACTGGACATACATGATTTGTATGTTCATACCTCTTTCTAACACCTTTCAGGTTCAGTACCTTCAGAAATTGATAAGAGGCTTCGTGGTTGATCATGTTGGCTTACGTGAATTGTAATTTGATTAGAATCATAGGAATTTGATTCTTGTTTGTGCTTGATTTATTACGGGGTCTTGTAATATAAGTTTAAAATCTCGAATGTACTGATAGTTGTAGGTGGCCTGTAATAGCATAATGAACTATTTTATCGTCTAACGGTTGTGCATGCTTGCTTGGGAAAAAATGAAGTTGATTGGCGGACTTAATAGATAAAAAAAATTGAATAGATAAGATTGGAGTGGTATGACAACCAATCTCATGATCTAGAAATTCTATGACTTAATGCATGCTTGTTTGTGGACTTTTGTGGGTTCCAAGGTTCGGATGACCTTGAAGAGTTGTTATATGTGGTGATAGAGGAAGTTGGGAGTTACGGAGGAGGTTGGACTTGGTTTTGGGATTATAGTTACTTGTACAGGTTTTGGATTGTCCTATAAACAGGAGAGACTCCATCCGTTTCCCCTCATTTTTTCGTGACTTGGGTATTGGGATCAGGAACTCCGGTCTTGAGAGGGATCGAGGTGTTACAATTCACACACATATAAAAAAGATATAATTCGATTAATCCCCTTATCACTCTAATTTCACGATCACCATCTCAATCCATGAGCCACGAACCACGATCTCGATCACGATGTATGCTAGCAAATCCCTATTCACTCCAGTGGGGTATCCCGGAAGTACCCCGATAATTCTATGACCTAACACCCCCTGGCGATCTCCGAACCAGGAGAGTAAGGGAATAGAGCACAGAGGCTGAACACCCACTGGCAAGCCCGCTCCCGTCCAGTGAATGCCTAACACATCCACCCCGAACAATATGGTTGGGCAACCACGATTCGATACACTCAAGGTAACACAAATATCAAATAATTCAATAAGCACATAAATGAGGACAACAAAGTAGATTGTCCTCAATCACATTAACAATAGAATTTGGATATATACAAATATACTTCCCAATTAGCACATGATCTATTACGGATAACCCAAACATTAGCACATAGAGGAAGGAATACATTTATCAATGAATAGAAAAGTTAACTATAAACTATTCAATGTCTAACACACTCTATTAGTAAAAGAAAAAGACTGTACCTTAAGCTAAGATTCTAGCTTAACTCCAATAGGATCAGATAAAGTTAATTACATTTAATATATGTTAGACAACCATTAAATTTACAATTAACTTTACAAGTAGGTTCAAGGAGCATTAAATATATTCTTTCATATGGTTTACTATTCATTTAGTCACAAGGTAGCACTTACGTGATACAATGGAGAAAATATCAAAGTAGTCATTAAACATTTAATGTTCTCACAACAAATTCATAATTCACAAGATTCACTAAACGTTCAAATACCATCGTTAAAGCATTTAAAACAAATTTTAGACCATAAGCTTACTCAATTAAGAGCATAAAAATAGTGTTATGTACGGTCTCTAGTTAACATTATTAATATTCCAGCAAAAAGGCTTGTAAGCATATTAGTCTTCAACTTAAGCAAGAATTACAAGAACAATCCTTAATTTAATGGTCCACATAGGAAAGTTTTCTTATAAACTTTAATTCATAATTAACTTCCAAATGAACTAACTATTTGCCATAACTTCAACACACTCTTTCATTTCACAGGCTAAATATATCCTACCTTTAAGCACTTAAGAAGCAATATCTTATAACACAAAAATATTGAACACCTATTAAAGCAAAAATGGGGACACAAGGAAAATGAACAAGCCACGGCAGTCCCTGCAGTGGCTAAACTTCGCCAGACTGTCCAGCGCCGGCTGGACAGTCTGGCCGACACACATACACAACAAATTTATACACACACACATGCTCATAACCTTAATCAACTTAGATGCTTATTAGACTTGTTCTAGCTTTTATTATGAAGCCAATGAGCTTAACATTTTCTTCTAAGTATTTATTCATACATATTACAGGCAGTAGCAAGTAAGCTTTCCAAATCTAGTATTGTTAGCAACATTTCAAGCAACACTTAATTTCACACACAAGGAAAGCTAACGAATCACTTCATGAACAAAACAATTACTACTATACTCAAGATCAATCCAAAAGTAAGCTAATACACCAGGACATTACATAATCTAGCACAATTAAAAACTAAATGAATTAAAAGAGTGAAACCCCTCACCTTATTCAAGTTTAAAAAAATGCAAGAAAAGCTCAAATCTCTTCCTTTTTTTCTTTTTCTTTCTCCTTCTCTTTCTTCCCTCATGGCCGTGCTATATTTCTTGTCTTTCTTCTGCCACGACTTTTTCTTCTTGGTTCCATGCCTCACATTTCTTTCCCTTCTTTATTTTATGCTTCTGCCAAGTTCATTCCCATTTTTTTTTTTATTCTAGATTGTTCAAATCTTTCTTTTCCTTGATTTTAAATGATTCTTTATCTTTTCTTTTCTTTTGTTTGCCATATAAAGCTTCCCAAGGAAGCTAAAGCTATCATATTCTTTTCTTTTTTTCTTCTTTTATGCTTTTTTTTATTCTAGCTGTTTGATTTCTTTTTTTTATTTATTTATCTTTTTTGATTAATTAAATCATCTAAAACAAGGCTATGTTTTGGGCTTGGTCTTAGGCCTCATTATCCTTATTTAAATGTAAAAAGCTAAGCCCAACAAAAGGATTTCATGCAATGGCCCATTAAAATAAAATCTTGTAAGTTACTATTCATACAATAAAAATATCAACAAATAAACCGCACTCCGGAAGTGAAATGCATGAAATCTTTGATGTACGTAGTCATAAAATAAATCAAAGAAGTTCAATGTGTGGTAAAAAAAAATTAAATAAAATAGTTGAAAATTTGGCCCGGGCTCAGGGCCGAAAGTTCAATTAATAAAATCTTACTTTTAAATGTAATAAAATGAATTCAGTTAACACGAACATCAACGTGACAAGTTTTTCATTTAATATAAATTAATTTATTATAGCTTGCACTTATTCCAAGAAGTACGAAAATCGAAGTTAATAAACAGAAGCAATTAATGAAAACAATCACACGTTTATATGCAAACATTGAAAATAGCACGTAGGCATATAAAAATAAGTGAAATAACTATATGCTAGGGTCGGGGTATCATAATCACTCTACCTCTTTGTGTTCATAAAATTTCAAAAAGGACCTCTGTATTATTAAAAAGTCATCACACTATCCCTTTCATATCTTTTTTAAGCTATTAAATGTCATTTTTACCATTTTATAATACATATTTTTTTTCTTTGTTTTTCCCTTCATTTTCAACTATTTACCACTAAATAAAAAAAATTTAATTTAAAAAAAAAAAAAAAAATCATATTCCCCAACCACCCCGTCCCCTCCACCCTCCACTCTCCACCCTCCACCCTCCACCCACCCCTACCCCTGCCCCTACCCCCATGCGTAAGAGCAGTGATGCAGTAGCTGCTACACTGACGACAATATTCACGGCGTAGTTACTGCTTCGACGCAGCAGCGATCACTGTTACTATCACTCATAGGCTCAACGATACTGCTGCCGAGCGTAGCTACTACTTGGAAATTCTGCACTGCATGTTTTTTTTTCTATACGTCCCTATGCACAATCGTTAGTATTGGTCCTGTATTGATCAAGTGTTATTTTGTGTCAGTGGTCATTATTGATTTATTGCATATACATAAGAAAAAGAAAAGAAAACTGCCAAGTCAACCTTGTAAAGATGATGCGTGCCATAAGGGCCTTTTGTCAAGTTCTGATTTTGTCTCTTAACTTGTATGCCATAGAATTTTTCTTTTAAAAGAAGGCTGCAGTGAACCAGTCATAGATGTAACGGTTCACTGCAGCAACATTTCCAATACCGTAGCGACCAAAACGTTTAGCTTGGTCGCTGTAGTCCAAGCTAAAAAGAAATGGATTTTCTTTTATGTAATTTTCTACTTACAAATTACTCTAAATTGTCATTAATCTCATTTCACTTAAAATGTTTAGGAGTCGAACTGCACGGTTAAAGGATATAAAGTTACTCTTATTTTCACTGACCCTTCTTTTTGTCTACTTTTACTTTTTTTTTCCCTGTCTATTTCCTTCAAAATAAATCATTTTATGCTAACTACCTTACTTTGAAGATATTTTATGAACTTCTTGGGATACCTTTAAACCCCCTCTTCGTTCATTTTGTTTATGGTGAACTTTACTCACAATTATATATATATGCGCGTCTTGATTCTATTTTTGGCTGTGAACTGTGAATGGTACTGATACTGTTACGGTACCGCAACACAGATACTGTCACTTTGTTGCACTTGCGGATACTGTTACCACTATTGAATGATCAGGGGCCCCATATTTACTGAACCGTAGCTGCACAGGTTAAATGCAGCCACATCTCTTATTTTCTTAAATGTCTTATGCTTGTATATGTCTATACTTTCAGTTTTTG
Organism: Ehretia macrophylla; assembly: GCA_037974665.1. Lineage (NCBI taxonomy): Eukaryota > Viridiplantae > Streptophyta > Magnoliopsida > Boraginales > Ehretiaceae > Ehretia > Ehretia macrophylla. Next base: position 5,370,438 of record CM075777.1, on the reverse strand, counting down.
GAATGCAACCGTAAACGAAGTTTTTGGTACCTCTTATGAGTGTTGATAATGTTTTCTTTTCCTATCAAATACGAGTATCCTGCAAGTTATATATTGTTAATCTCACTTTGTGCCATACTTCTGAGCTATTTGTTCATCTGTCCTACCTTTTTCGTTGTGGGATAAGTTCCTTTATTGAGCTTTTGTTCGCTCATAAAATTTGCTTCCGCCTGTTTTCTTTGCAGTTAAAACAGAGTAAGCGATAGAGCGGCGGACATCTGGATATGGTGGGCTAACTAAAAAAGATTTCATTTTTTTTCTGTCTTTTCTATTAGTATTGTCCGAATGGGTATAGTTATGGTATTCCGATGGTTGTAATAAATGAGGATGTTGACCTCTCGTTCTTATTGTGTTTGGAGATTGATTTTATGGATTTGTACGTTATTTTTATTATTGGAGACTTGATTAATTTTTATGGTTTAGCGGCTCTTCATTATTTTTGTTGTGGTTGTGCGCCTAGCGAGCTTGAGATGTTAGAATAGGTTAAAAAAGATATGAAGGGGGTAGTGTGATAACTTTTTAATAATACAGGGGTCTTTCTTGAAGTTTTACGAATACATGGAGGTAGAGTGATAGTTTTGCATATTAGAGGGAGGTAACGTGATATTTACTCTTTTTTCTTTTGTTTTATGCTTTACTTGGCAAAGTCCACTTTGGACTAAACCCACATGGGGACTTGTTGGCCAAGGCATTTACTAATGCCTTGGTCAAAGGTCAATTGTCCTATATTTTTTTTATATTTTCCATTTCTTTTTTTATTTTTGGTTTTGTCTTGATTTATTTTTTTTTCTATCTCAATTCTTCCACTATTGCTTCATCATTCACCAACAAATCTTTGTTCTCTTCTCTTCATCTAATTTTCTTTCAAATTTGCTCTAATTTGCTGCTTCATGATTAAATTTCTACATGCACAAAAACAAAATTAAAGTGATCAAACTTTTCAATAAATGTGTATAATTATTCTAAAAAGCACAGAAATATGCCAATAAATATAAACACATCAACACCCCCAAACCTACCTCTTACTTGTCCCCAAGCAAGACTATCTCAAAACATATTTTCATGTCTTTCAAGGAATCATCTAAGAGTTTAACAAGCTTGCATTTCGCCAATAGAAATAGAAAGGGACCTTTATTCATTTTGTATTTAAACTACTACTCTTAAGAAGTCACTATCAATTATTTCAGCAACAAATTCTTCAAAAATGAGCTAAGAACCTTTAAGTCCAAACAAACTCCTAATTTTCGAAGACAATCAAATGAAATAACTTCAATAGTCACGCCCAATCACATTCATGGCTCCCAAATGCACATTCGCCCCACATTATTCTCACTCGACAACATATATGGGCTAAACACAATATCTATTTTTTGAAGTGTTCGGCTCTATATGGCTTGTTTGGTACCCCGTGTAGCGATCTTTCGAGGTCATCAATCCCAACAACTTAAGATTTAGGTTGATAGGCCCATGCATGCCCTACTTGCCCGAGGGACCAAGGCTTGAAACCATCACACCCTAGGCACATATCTAAGTGATAGGTTTGTAAAGTGAGGATAGTGGTGCCCAAAAATTTATTACAACAACAACCACCAAAAACATTTTTTTTTCATTTTTCTCATTTGTATTTTTTTCCTTGTTTTCATTTTTTTATTTTTTTTTTGCTTCTTTTTTTTTTATAACAATCATATGGTGTTCAAGCATAGTCTTACAAACCAATCGTGTAAGGGGCATTTCTATCTCAATTATCCATCTTCAACATCTAATCAATTAAGAAATAAGGACGATAAAACTAACTTAAAAAGTCAAAGTGCCAAAATGCTATCTAGCATGCTCTTAAAGAAGATTTTTTTTTCAATACTATATATTATAGAAAAATAGGTCCATAATATATCCTAGTCATCTTATGCAAGCACGTCAATTTGACAAGATAATTCTCCAAATGACAAAAAGAATATGCTCAACACTCAACCAAAATATCAAATATTCAAGCATAAAATACCCCATAAAAGAGAATATTTTTTTTTAAAACCCGCAACCCCAAACCTAAACTTTGTTTGCTCTCAAGCAAATAGAATTAAAGTGCAAAAAAGGAAATGCGGTAGGGGTAAATAAGCATAGAAAGGGACAACCTGATGATAAAGCAGCGCTTTTGATCGTGATGTATTTGAGAGCATCTCCAACTTTTCTTGTCTCATACTACATGTTATCTAACAAAATCTCACAAAAAGTTAGAAGGTGAACAGTAGTATCCATCATCAACTATAAGCATGCAATCACAAGCTGCTAGAATGGAGCAAAATGTGGGATTGGAACCTAAACTATAACAATTGGAAGTATTAAATAAACTAAAAAACAAAAATAGAATACTAAAGCAGAACAAGAAAGACATTGACATAAAAAGTAAATCCTAATACCTCCTAGCAGTGCTGAGCTTAACGCTCTCAACCCGACGCTAATATTAGAGCAAAATTCTCTTAAATTCTTTCAACACAAGTAGCCGAATGATGATTTCAAAAAAGAATATGAGAGGATCCTTCCACAAATGTTACTTCATAAGGGACATAAGGTGATCCTTCTCAAGCCTACCTTGATAAGGTGAGAACTCCCATCCCAAGGTTATATGTATGCATTTGTGCTCTAATTTACTGGTGACCATATGAAGTTCAATAAGATCAAACCCGAGTTGCACCGAGTCAACCCATAAACCATGAGGAAAGGGATTTTTACTACTAGGGTCAAACAATCTAGTCATCTCCCCATAAATCCTAGTATTCAAATTCGCATTGATCTCTAAATCTTTCTCTTTGGAGAAAATATTTTCTTATTCCTTAATCAACCACCCACTGGCCCCTTTTTTATGATCAAGGACTACCAACACATACTCCTCATTTTCTGGTGAAAGATTATATGCTTTAATGATAGGAAGAGTACGGTATGGTCCTAGATGTGCATGCTTGGTGTGAGAAGCCTATGGTATAAGATCCAAAATAGGGAAAACATCATCCATAGGAAGAGTAGAATAATTATCAGTAAGAGAGGTAATGTCGATCATAGCGGCCTCAACAAAGTCATAGGTAGACAAGAGAGACGTGAAAACACACAACTCCCTTTCATAAAAATTAGTGTTAATTTGACATAGACAATTTTCAAGCTCATTGAGCTCCTCACTAGGCGTTATCATGGAAATAGGAGGTAAAGTAGGCTCAACATTCTCAGCATCACAACAAGAAAGGTCTAAGGAAGTGTGTGCACCCAACTTTCTCAAAAAGGAATCAGAGTCGAATTCAGCTATTATGGCATCAAGCTCATCCTCTAAACATGATTGGGGCTCAAGGATTGAAAAAGAAGATACATCAAACTCAAAAGGCTTAACATAGTCAAAACTAAGCACAAGAAAAGTGGAGACGACCAACTTCTCTAGTATGGGAGCTAAGTCAAATAGAGTCTTGGAATCTTGAAGCTCCTCTTCTCCCTCGAAACAAAAAATGACATCTTTTACGTCATTCTCTCTCTCATTCCCACTATAATTTCCTCGCTCTTCTTCACTCACCTTATGTCCACCAGTCTCTACCAAACCCATGTCATTGTCACACGAAGTTTCGCCACTAACAAAACTATCTTGGTCAAGTTGGTCTGTCAAAGGTTGAATAGGGTACTCGTCTTCAGTCCAACTATTTACACTATCGGTTAATTAACCAATTTGGTCTTGTAGCCTTTCTAAAGAGTGGTGATTGGATTCGACGAGTTGGACAAGTTGGTTGAACTTGTCATCGAAGTCTAATTCAGGATAAGTAAGTTCAACTGAGCTAGGATAACAAATATTTTGATTGAAAGAATTGCATTCAAAGTTTTGACAAAACTCGGAAGTACCGAAGTTGAGGAATTGAGATGCATTATTATCACGATCCCATTTTCACTAATACAATCTCTAATACCACAAAGAAAGAAAATATCCAAACTTATATGAACACCGAACAATCCTGAGATCGTGATACTGCGGGTTTAAGAACATCAATTATCCTAAGTACGCAAAGGCACACTACAAAGGCCGATCACTAATATCCATAAGGCAATACATCAGAGCCATTAACTAAACCTTCTCAAATACATTCAACAATTTATTACAACATGCCTTCATATCAACTCTTTAACACCAAAGAATACAACTCAATAATAATTCTCCAATACATCATAATCTACGTGAACTCCACAAATAATATATATTCAGTTTCACTTGAAATGTTATTAAAACGGGGTGAGCTTCACAAGCTCAGTGAGGGGGGTGAACGAGATGGTTTTGGAAAACATTTTAACTTTGAAATCCATTTGAAAACATGCTTTTAAAACCATATGCAATTACAAGATCATATGCACTCCATAAGAAATTAAAGACAATTAACATGCATTTGAAACAATATATAGACATTAGGCACTTAAAACCATTTAACTCAAGTAATAGCAAAGTATGTAAACATTCATGAAGGATACGCTAACTTTGTTGATCCAACCCCTTTCACCATCACGAACTCTTCCCCTTACTCCCGTTAGGTGTACTCCGGATGTACACCAAACGTACGACCCATACCCCATGGAACGCTCCGTCCATACGGGATAGGGATTAAAACATTGGTAGTCGTGTTATCGCCTGCCAAGCATGATACTACCTAGTGCAACACGAACGACCACATCTAGTTTAAAGTTTGCAACCTTATACATATGCATTCGCATATAGCCACATATCACACATTCAAAACATTTTTTAGAAGACAACAAAGTAGGATGTCCCTCAATCACATTTAGTATTAAATCAACAGTTCATTTTTATTTAGCAACACATTGATTAGGTAACAAAGTAGGACACCTAATCTTAAACAAACACTTTTAAACATTTATGCATTTCCAATCACATTTAACCTTGCACACAAACATTTCCATGATCTAACTTCAATAGCATTCAAAACACATAACTTTACAACCTTTAATAACTAACATATAACTAGCAATTAACCAACCTATAGCCATCAACAACATAACTCCACAACATTAGACATCTTGCATTTAATCATCAATTTACCAACTTATTAGGCCATACAAGAGCACAATCTTTGCACAATCAATATTATGTCAACTATAATACATATTAAGTGCAAAACATGGGCAAAACCAAGCTTAAAACAAGTTTAATAAGCAAATTACAAGAAACGCACCATTGCTGGAATTTTGGAAAAAATCACTAAAATGCCACTAAATTCCACTAAAATTGCATCTAAGCCATGAAATCATGCTATGAACATATATGTATACAAATAAGCTTCATATTTAAGCTAGGAATTAACATTAGCTTCAAATCTAAGCTACTATTCAACCTACAACTCAAATAGCTAATATATAACATTTAATGGTTCATTAAGGCTCATATACATATATGTTGCTCTCTAGGCACTAATTAGCAAGAAACACATGCACAATTAACATATATAACACCATAATATGAATTCATGACCAAAAATGCCAAATTTAAACTTTAGATTTGAAAAACCTCTCACCAAATTTGAAGATAGATGTAAGAATACGTATGGTTGTGCAATGGAGAAGCTAAATCCACTTGGTCTTGGCCCAAACAAGCAAGCTTTCCACTTCAATCTTCTTCAAAATGCCAAACCCTAACAGTTTCTAATTTTCCATTTTTCTTTTCCTTTGGTCGTGAGCTTCTCCTTCTTTTTCTTTGTTTTTGGCTTTTGTTTTATGTTATATAATGGTCTTGGTCTTTGTCAATGCAAGGGTCAAAGTTAGATCAAATAAAATATCCTCCAAGAATTAAATGACTACTAATGTGTTGCCTTTTAATGATAATGCCAAACATGTCCTCAAATGTTGAAAGACTACTAATTCATCAAAAGGCCATTATATCACATGCACATACACTTTGGAAATTATTTATTAATTCCCGCGTAAAAAGGACAGCTCTAACACATTTTACAAAAAACGACCATAACTTCTTCTAGAAAACTCCAATTTACGAACCGTTTGAAGTGTTAGAAACTAGACTTGTAGAACTTTCCAACCATATATAATTTGCCACTTAACTCTTCCCCAATTGGTGCAGTTTTTATTTTGAAATTAGCCCAAAACTGACTTGTAACTTCCGAGTATGACTTATTTAATTCAATTTGACATCCACTGAAATGTCCCGGCATTATTTTGACACATTCCACACTACTCATTACCTTTTTGAACATTAATGAGTCATTTTCTAATAATTATTAATTTGTTCCGACTCGCCTCTGGCACGGGTATTACAATTAATTTTAAAAACTATGAGGCAGAAAAGATGAATTTCTTTGATCCCAAAATGAATTTTAAAGATTCTGGCACTCAGGGTTATATGCATTTGAGTACGAACTATTGTCTAAAAAATAACCTTGAGTGCTAGATACATAACTATGAAAGAACTCGGGATATTGAGGACAAATCATAATGGTATTTCCAAATTGAGAACGTAAAGCACAACTAAAACATGTATTCGGGATAAAGGATGAGGTTATTTTCTTAAAAGCCCAATGATTGGGTGACTCACAAGGTAAGTTAAGAAAAACATTGATATCAAAAGGAGTCATATTCCAATCAACAAAATTATTCCAATATTTTTTATGAAGGTTTTTTAAAATTTTTTTGTTTTTAAAATAAAGAAAATAGATAAAAGAAAGTCTTAAACAAATTACTAAACTAATCCAAAAACAACATCGTACCTCACCGACAATAGCACCAAAAACTTGATTGGTGCTTAGCTTAGGGTACAAAATTAAGATCAATTCTAAATCAAGTTTTAACTCACAAGTGCACGAGTGGTTGTAGTGTAATGATTGTAATGTAGTGTGCTTATGGAGGTCAAATTCACAAGGAGGCAATTTGGAAGTTTTAGTAATAGTAGGAATTTACTATTCAACATAAAATTAAATTAAGGAATGCATGGCCTACAAATAGGATGATTAGTCAAACAAATCAACAAAAGTATTATGTCTAACAAAGCCCGGTTTCTTCAGTAAGAAACCCCATTTAATTATGGTATACTGGACAATACTAATTGTGATATAAAACTAAAATTTAGGATAATCAAATAGACGAGTACTTAAGCATTCTACCTTCTTGATCCGATCATAAGACACTAATACCTTTTCCTACATGAGCCTATTTTGAAATAGTTCCACATACATCAACATGTATTAATCCAAACAATTTTGTAGTTCTAATCCTTTATCAAACAAAAAATGACTTGGTTATCATTTCAATAAATAAGATGTATAAATTGATCAAACTAACCTAATCATCATCTTATTATTAAAACAACCATATCACTTAGCAACTACAATTGACTTGGATTATTTGAGTAATCTCTCGGAATCACGGTTGAGACTGGTGAGTTATTGGGTTGGGGGTCTTGTATGGTGGGCTGTGTGTTTCCAGCAGGAGGGTGTACTCTACTGGTGGAGGTAGCTCGGATCGAGCCGGCTCACCTTGAGGTGGCGGTGGCATATGTCCACCGGTTTAATTGTTGCTGCGAGTGTTAACCATGATATGAAAACTTAGTGGGATTGCACTTCGTTTCCCACAGACGGCACCAAGTGTTGATAATCAAAACTGGTTGAGTGCCACCCTAGTTAATATGCAAAAGAAGCGGGTGTGGGTCTTACCCACGTAAGCACTCTGATGCTTAAGTTAGTACCCTATTTAAGAATGATAATAATATGCAAAGTATAGTGTATAGTATGTGAATAATTAGTTACCTTTTTTAGAGGGTGTAATTCCCTTATTTATACCTTTCCTTTTGACACCTTTTTCAAATTTGCAGGATTCTATCGCTTAGTCATCATATCGAAAAATGATCGGACCTAGGCCTGAGCCTAACAGGTGCCTCCCAGGTCGAGATCACCCGATCTGTGAGAATCTCAACATAATAAGGTATAGATTACGATTTATAGATCGAATTACGCTATTGGAGATCGAGTCAGTAAATTTTACTTTCATCAATATAAAATATTGATTGGACATTTATTAATGTAAAGCCACAATATTTTTTTTCTTTTTGTCGAATAAAGCCACAATATAAATAAGTGTAAATGTCACAACGTCGATAATTGACCCACAAAAGCAATTAAAGACTATCACACTTGTCCGCATTGGAAGGGAAGGAGCCAAAATGGAAAACTTGTTAATCCCACCAATTAGACTACAGATCTATTAATAGATAAGGTCCGTGTAACACGAGTCCCACAATACTTATAAAAGCTTCTTGGGATGACTGCGGGACCCAATACTTGCTTTCAAAAAGAGTTTACAACGATAAAGTAGGGGTTATAATTTTCGTTTGTGTAATATCTTCCCTTAAATGACAAAGAAAATCAAAAAAAGAAAAAGAAAAAGTAGGCAATAACGCTTATAATCATTTCTGTCATTGTAGCATGCTTGCCAGACCATTCATTCTTCCACATTGGCATCTGAGAACTGCATCTGTATAAACCAAGACATATTAGCACTCAAACGTAACACAATTATTGATACAGCACAAAGGGGAGATTTTCATTTTTCCAAATGGCTTCAGAAGAGGTGGTGGTGAAGAACAAGCAAGTGCTGTTCAAAGGCAATGTAAAAGGGTTCCCAAAAGAGTCTGATTTGCCCATAAACACCGAAAACACTATTAAGCTCAAAGTTCCACAAGGCTCAAATGGTGTTTTGGTGAAGAATCTTTACTTGTCTTGTGACCCTTACATGCGTCTCCTCATGCAAGGTTCTTACACCCCTGGCTCTGTATGTCCACATCTCCCCTGCTCTATGATTGTTTTTATTTCTTTATTATTCGCGTTATCAAATTCATATACCCGTTTTCATGAAGTGAAATAAGGCATACTTTGGTTTGTTGTAGTTTGGTTTCTCTTATTTCTTCGTGAGTGATATCGTCATATCCATATAATAAACACCCCTTACCATTTAGATCCATATAACGGACACATCTGATGAGTAAAAGCTTAGCTTTGTTTAATTTGGTGTGATTTGGTTTCTCTTATTTCTCTAATGAGGAAAAAGGTGCGGACTTTTCCTATGACGCCTCATTTGTTTGTTATTATCGGCAGAGGAAATTGAACTTCTTGTTAATTTCCCTTTAGTGAAGCTTGTTGTAAATTTGCAACTACACAAACTCTTTTTTTTTTTTTGGTTGAGGACTAACAATACCTATTTGAAATTTAATTAATTTAAAAAAATTGTCTGAGTTTGAAACTAAGATGATCTTTTGATGCTAAATTATGAGAGTCAATATTGTTGAAAGCAAAATTCTTCCACTTACTACTGATATTATGGCTGAAATCGTGCAGCCAATAGTTGGATATGGAGTAGCAAAGGTTGTGGACTCTGGTAATCCGAACTTCAAGAAGGGTGATTTGGTCTGGGGGAGGACTAATTGGGAAGAGTATGCTCTAATTACGACTCCTAATCCGCTTTTCAAAATCGAGCACGTTGATGTGCCCCTATCCTACTACACGGGAATTCTTGGTGAGTTTCTCTACTTGTTTGATTAAGTTTTAGTTTGGGAGCAACTTGATCATATTAATCTCTTACTGATACATCCTTGCTTGTTTGATTAAGTTTTAATGTGGGAGCAACTTGATCATATTAATCTCTTGGTTATACATCCGTTTCAGCTCAATGCCGGCTGGCAATTAACTTTTGATTCGCCCTTGCTGACAATGTTATCTTGTAACTTTTATTCCTTAATAGTTAGGAAACGAGGAGAACAATAGTTGGGGAGACATTCTAATTCGGGATCTTTTCAGACAAAATCCACTATTACTAAAGTTACCTGTATGCTTTTACTAGGCGAGGCTCTTGTTTCTCAGATGCTGCTTGTCTTGGAGACGGAAATCTACATTTTGTGGTTGGTTTGTTTTCATGTCAAAGAATATTAGAGTAGAAGGGCTTATGGGACGAGAGAGGGTTAAAAGAATTATATTCAAAATTGTCAAGTGATTTCATATCTTTGGTGTTTCCTATGATTTAATTGTGTTTATATAAGAATTTAGCTGCAGTACTCTTGTCTAAAAATCTAATTATCATAACTTGAATTGTGAAGGGTTGTTCCACTATATACGTTAAACTATTGTCTGTTGGAAAGATGTCAGTTCTGGGCGACAAAAGATCTGACCATATTTTTAAGCACATTACTGCATAGTATTTTTACTTTCCTCCCTTCTCTTATTGGAATTGGAACTCTCATGAATGCATGTTAATGCATGATGTTTTAGCATGTTTGGTTCCTTGAGCTTTCCAATAATTTCCTTAGGAAGAGGATGCCGACTTTTCGCATATGACATGTAGTTGGATGAGTCCACAACTACAATATCAGTGAGAACATGTTTTGCAGTCCAATATACTTCTTGTTTTCTTTTGAAACACCTTTTGACATTATTAACAAGTCACAGTCCAGAAGAATACTAACTCATGAACAAAATTTGCAGGTATGCCTGGTGTGACTGCTTATGCTGGATTCTTTGAGGTTTGCAAACCGAAAGAAGGAGAAAGAGTTTTTGTTTCTGCTGCCTCTGGTGCAGTTGGCCAGCTTGTTGGACAATTTGCGAAACTGACGGGTTGCTATGTTGTTGGAAGTGCTGGAAGTAAAGATAAGGTGAATAACCTCGTTTTCTCTTTCATGCAAGTTAATCGAGCCAGTTTCTAATTTTGTGATGGTTCATACGGAATATTCAACTTATGTTTCAGTTTTATCAGATATTCAAAACATTGTTGGGATTTTGCTGTAAACATTATTGGAATTTTGCTGTAAACCACTATTTCTAATTCACAGCCAAATGTTCAACAGAAATGGATGACATAGAGTCCACGATCTTAGTTTTATGTTGTATTACGCTGCAGTTCATGCCCAGTTTTTTTATATTTCCATGATTCATCTAATTGCTTATTATTGCCTATAACATATGGTATTTTACATTTCTCAGATTGGTCTGAAATGATTTTATTTTCTCTGACTCCAACATAGAGCTCTATTGTCTAAACATGGCTAATAATCTTATCTTTCTTTGATTTGCAAAGCCCTCGGGAATGATTTTTACATGACCACCTCTGTTATAAGAACAATGACTACAGAAACAAGTTCAAATAGTTGAGCAAGTTATTATGTAAGCTAAACACAATGGATAATTTGATTTGTCCACAATACTGTGAACACGGGGCTCAATGGCCGTTAGATGAGAAAACTAATCTACTACACGCTAATAATGGTCTTTTGGATTTTGTTTCCAAGAGTCTCCGCTAGTTGAACCGCCCCTTCGGGGGCATCAATCACTTTGAATGATCTCAAAACAAATGTTTACTTTGTAGAAATAATTCTAATCTATTGATTACTTTATATGTTTGTTGTAATGGACAAGGTTGATCTGCTGAAGAACAAGTTTGGATTTGATGATGCTTTCAACTACAAGGAAGAGCAGGACTTGGACAAAGCTTTGAAAAGGTAACCTTCGATGATAGCCTGAGTTGAAAATTGTCCATTATTTTCTAAAGGCTTGAGTGCATCAAAAGCTTGCAAAATATAATTTCTGATTGAGTGATTGCCTGCTCCAAGTTGGTAAGCATGCTTATTCTGGACATTTGCATATACTTAACTATGCATGATAGTTTGCTCCACATATTTATTTATCCATTTTCATCGAATTTCTTGAAGACTGATTCATAGAATTTTTTGTCCTTAAAACATATAAAACTTAAAGGAACCTATTCAAATCTGAACTAGTATAAACCTGTATTATAGTTTACTTCACTGTGGGAATACTTGCAAAAGAAAATGCACGATTAAACACATTAGAAAATTGTAAAATAGCAAATTGAAGACCAATAGCAGTAAATGGACTGCACATGGACATCAAGAGAACTGCAGGAATGAATACGGATTTGATGGTTTGGCCAAAGGCAGACTCCTATACTTGTTGCAAGTCCTTCATTCCTTTCCCATTTTCACTCCTTCTCATTCAGCCTAGTCATTGAATGGTGTCTAGTCATTCCTCTTAAAATGAAGGATCTGTGTCATCAGATGAAAGGCTTCCAGGTTGAGAGTAAAGAATGAAGTAGTGCTCTTCCTAATGGATGTAATGCATAGGAAGTATTCCCAATGACAAACCGGACTCTATTTTAACTATTTTAAGCTGCATAAAGAAAATCTTGTTACCAGTATCTCTGTGGAAATGAGCAAAACGCAGCATTTTGCAAAGAAGTCATTGCTTTTCATTCTGTGAGTGTTACCAGGTACTTCCCAGAAGGTATTGATATATATTTTGAGAATGTTGGGGGAAAGATGCTAGACGCAGTTCTCCTTAATATGAGAAACCACGGTCGAATCGGAGTTTGTGGAATGGTATCACAATACAATCTTGATGAGACTGAAGGGATTCGGAACTTGATGCACGTTGTATATAAAAGAGTCCGTCTGGAAGGAATTGCTGTTGATGATTATTATTATCTCTACTCAAAGTTTTTAGATACTGTCTTGCCTTACATCAAAGAAGGAAAAATCACGTATGTGGAAGACATTGCTGAAGGCCTTGAGAGTGGACCTGCAGCCCTTTTAGGACTTTTTAGCGGGCGCAACATTGGAAAACAACTTGTTGCAGTTGCTAGTGAATAATCTCAAATTGCTGTCAATGGTCATTGCCCCAGAACTGTAAGGAAAATGCGTGTAGAATTTCTATGTGCATATATGCTCGAGATATTGTAATAAGTGCATTTGGAACAAATTACTTTCTAATTATGTTTTAATTTGCAGCTTGCAAACATTCTGGTTTAGTTTGTTTTCCTGTTTCTAATTGTAATTTTTTTGGGATTTTCTAAGTGAAATGAAATTTCTTTACTTATTTATCCTAAAAAAGAAGAAAGGTACGGAGTCGAAGAATAAATAAAACTTCAAAGGTTATACCATGTAATTTCTTTTTGTTTATTTTTTTATGGGGAGGAGATAATCATATAACTAACCTATAATGGTGAAAATTTTTTACAAATGAGAGAATATCAAAATATATAATTGGATTACTAGTCACACAGTGAAGAATTGAACTTGAGATTCCACAAGCATGGCTACATATATTCATGCTTATCAAATGACCAACTAGTGTGATGAGATGTAAAGCTGTCTTTAAGAAAAGTGAAAGAAGGTGGAAGGCATAATGATGATATGACAATAAAGTTATATTCACAACAGGAGTAAATTTTACGGTACCTATTATTTACATTTTTTTTAAATTAAAAAATTATATTAGTCTTTAACATAACGATACAAAAAACAAATTGCTATACTGATTTGGTTATACTGTATCAGTCTTGAGTGTTACCATTCACGATTTGCATTAGAAATCCTCAAAATTGCATTTGATAGCATCAACTTGGAGAGGAAGGTTTGAAAATTTTTCTATGTTTGGGACTAACAACTGCCTTATATATAGGGGTATTTGGTTCGCGAATTATAAATAAATTTTTAAAAATAAAAAGTTAAGAATGTAACATTCTTATATTTGGTTCGTGAATTAAAAAATTATTCTTGAGAATATTAAATTTATGAAAATCTTTTATTCCCATGTTAAAAAAAAAAAAAAATAAAGTTTAGGTTTTTATACCATCAATCACATGCATAGGATTGCGCATCGGAAAGCTTATGTTCCATAGGATCACCCTATGATTTCCCTTATAGATTAGCATATGCGAATTTGGTATTCCCGTCATTAATTTCTTCTCGGCAATCATGATTTATTTTGTTGGACAAGTCTTTCAAAGTATAATCAAAACTAATAGTATACAATATAACTTCTTTAAAAATGAATTATTTTTCGATTCAAATATCATGTTACATAAAGTATAATTTCTTTAAACTTATTGTTTTAGACCACCAAAATTCAATTAATTTAGTAAGATATCATTTTACTAGTAAAATTCGATTGATCACATCATGTGACATTTTATATTCACTTATTAAAATTTGATGAATTCGATTTATCACATTAAGTGACCAAGTAAAAATTCAAAGTATTGTAAAATTAAATTCATTATCTCTATAGGTATTTAACCAATTAAGATTTTACTAATTATATATAATTAAAATAAAGCTCCAATGTATTTCATTTTATTACAACAAGTTTATACAATATATATTGGATCAAAGCAAATACTATTAATCCAGTATAGTCTCTTATTATTTATTGTATTTTTAATTCTAAAATAATAAAAATAACTATATTTGAAGTTCAACAAAAAAAAATTAAACTACTCAATATGTCCCTACTACAAATTGCTCCGTTGCTTTGGGAACTAAAATTTGAGTGGAAAAATTTTTACTTGGAGGGGGCAAAAAAAATGCATTAAATGCTGAAAATCTAATTTGATAATTGTGCAGATTTGATATGGAGACAATATGATAAAATATGTAGTATTTTGTCTTTATTCATACCCAATCAATTAAATACTTGCGTGACCCACAAAACTCGTACAATAATTTGAATATTTTTACATAGGGTATTACGGCAAACCACGCACCGTTTTGTCAACATTCAAACATATTATATCAACGTTATTTATTGGACTGATTAGGATGACTTGTAACAATTTAATTGGTGTGGTATAGGCAAAAGTTATGAGAGAGCGCAAAATTAATTTTTGTATATATAACATTTTTTGAAAATGATATTTCTTTGTTTGAAAATGATCTTTCTTTAAATAATAAAAAAAAATCCCTAATAAAATGGTAAAGAGGCTGACAATAACGATATTTTTAAGTTTTTGGATCAATAATGAGTTTTATACATATGTGTTATGACCCATTTATTTTCTAATTGTCTGGGCTCATCATAATAAATTGGTATCAGAGCATGTTTGTTAGGATAATTCAAGGTAATAACACATAGTAAACAAGAAATTTAGATGAATACGGGAATTTACATGATTTGGCCTAAACCCTACGTTCATGAGCAATAGAAAAATATTTCACTATATGATGAAAACCGGTTACAAGCACTCTCTCTTACAAAGCCTCTCACCCCTTAATTTTCTGCCACATAGAGTTCTAGGTATTGGGTTTATAAGACAATTATGCACTCATTACAAATACGGGCCATAGCCCAACAAATCTCCACCTTGGACCATATTTGCTCCATCATCATATAAGAAAGTCATTCATTCTCATTTTCCTGCTAAGCAGTCCCCACTAGGACTCAACCCCCTCACGAGAGCTCACTATTATTCACTGCACATGCCACTCCAAGTCCAGCCACACCGACTGAACTTGTTTCTCGGTATCACCTTGGTCACCCCGAAGACCGGACCAACAACTGCAATGCTTTGCAAACATCTGAGAAGCTTTTTCACAATACTTCAATGTCCCCATAGCGCCATGTCCCTGCTACTAACACTACTTGCCTGTGAAACATCACTCGGAGTGCAGTCTATAGTACATCCAATGCTACCAACACTTGAACATAGAACACGTGACAAATGCTTCACCTCGTTCTTAGATAAACCTTTGTAAAGAATGTTCACTTCACCCACAGTACCAATCCACTGAGATATACTTGGACAACCAACCTCACCTTGGAAGCAGGTGTAATGCCCCGGCTAAGTGAATACCCCGAAGGGCAGAGGCCTACCAGCGACGCTACATATGCACATATTGTCTGCTTTAGGTTACCACATTGGGCCCTTCACGGGTTTATCGCTTCCCAGCCTACTTGGACTGGAAAACGCGCATACACGATATAGGGATACTTCCCAATATATCTAGTAGCCCAGTATCCTCGCCAGTTGATGTGGGATATTACACCCGCCCCCCCTTGGGGACCCAGTGTCCTTGCTAGCCAACGACCGGGTCGGCTCTGATACCACCTTCGGTAACGCCCCGACTAAGCGAATACCCCGAAGGGCAGAGGCCCACCAGTGACGCCACATATGCACGTATTGTCCGCTTTGGGTTACCACATTAGGCCCCCCACGGGTTTGTCGCTTCCCAGCCCACTTGGACTGGAAAACAAGCGTACACGATATAAGGACACTTCCCAATATATCTAGCAGCCCAGCTGTAACACCCCGACCCCTCACGAGACCGGGGATTCTATTAAACAATCTATTCACAACCCAATTCCAACTCGGCCACAAAATTTAGGAAAAACGGATGGAGTTTTTCCTATTTATAGGACAAACAGTTTACCTGAATACAATATATAAATGGACCAGTACCGTGTCCAAACATACAACAACTCCATACATGCATTGAACTCAAACCTCATTGAGCTATTACATAAACTAGGTTATCAAAGCACTCTATGACCTGGTTAAGCTTAAATACATTTCTCTACATTGAGTATATACAATTCACGAAAGTAAAACTTTACAACTTTTACAGCTCAAGCCACATAACACAGAAGACCACTCTTCAAGCACGAACTATCACGTGATCACGAACTACACTTCCTTTGGCTATAACCTGAAAGATTCATGATGAGGAGTGAGTATACAAATAATGTATACTCAGTGAGGGAGAAGGAAACAGGAACAGTATACCGGGGTTTGTGCAATGCAGCAATTTAACACAATTAACACAATAAATAAACAATGAATAACAATTCTAATACCATACTTTAAAAGGAGACGATCGATAACCCTTATCACTCCAAATCTTCGATTCACGAGCCTTGATCCTAGAACCACGAACACAGTCTTGATATGCCGGCATCCCTTACACCAATGGGTACTCTGGATGTACCCAATACCTACGACCCAACACCCCCTGACAATCTCCGGACCAGGCAAGTGAGGGAATAAGGTACGGAGCTAGAGCAACCAACCCTGGCAAGCCCGCTGCCGCCCAGAGAGGAGCATCGCATCTGCCCCGACAATAAGGTTGCACAACTGTTATTTCGATGACACGAAAAGCATTAATAAAAGCAATATAACAAGATAAGTCGATAAACACATAATCGAAGAACAACAAAAGAGGTTGTCCTCACACATTAACCAGCTGACAACAATAGAAGCGAAATAACGAGCATTAACCATTAAACTCATTCTACTAACTATAAAACTAACAAATCTTGTTAGAATACGCTAAATCACATTAATAGCATGAAAACTGTTTAACATATTCAATATACAATAGAGAAATGCAAATAAGATGCAACTCCCTCACCTTGGAAAGCCAAACCTGTAAGAATTTAGTTAAGAACCCTTTCCATATTCTCCGAATGCACCAACTCCTTCCATTCCACTACATAATACAATCAAATATCTATATAAGAAGTTATACATTCATTCTCAACTAAAGCTAGTTTATAATTCCATTAACTTATTAATTTTCATTTGATTCCATTGAACTATCATAACTATCAAATTCATTTCTTTATTTAGCACGCATTACATTTACTACTTTATGCAACACGTTAAATATTCTCTTATTAAACCCACAATTCGATAGGCATATAAACATTAGCAATTTGAACAACCATAAAGCATATTCAATTTACACAATATATAAGAACACACAAGTGCACTTAAACTAGTCAAATAGACTCAAAATAACCACTAAAACATATCTCCAAGCCAAACCAACATGTCTCTTCAACTACCAACATTTTTTCCTACCTAAATACAAGTTATTAAACCATATTGTAGTCTAAAATGACCAATTTAAGGATGGCATAAAACTGCCCAACTTGGTCAGCCCCTAAACGCCCAAAAATTATAAATTTCAGCAAATTTATTCTATATTTTCTCGCACTATAAACTTGCAATTCAAATAGAATTCATAATTAAGAGCAATTTGGATTTGATTGTAGTTAACTAACACATCAAACTTAACTACTTTACATCATCTCACTAACATGTTTGAAAACATTTTTTACCTTATATCATGGTTTGCTAACATCTTAAATTGTTGGTCAACAAGATGCATATAAATTTAAATACTCTTTAACTATGGCATTTATTAACAATCTAACCATCTAAGTTAACTTTACATTCATTCTCGAGTATTCCACTTAGCATGCATGGGGTTCTAAATCACATAGACTAACTACACATTTAACATGCTAGAATTACTAAGTTAATACATGTAGAACACTTAAAACACTTAACTAGAACTTTTTCAAACTTCTACAATAAAACACTTCATTCAAGCATAAACTCAAACACTTGGTCTTCAATATATACATTATTAACTAATCCTTGATCTAACATGAAAATAACCATAAAAACTCCTAAACTATCAAAAGAATGCTCTTACTCACTTATGAACTCTAAATACAAGATATATATGGAATACAACACATAGCAAGTAGATCTTCATGAAAACATGACAATTTTCAAAACTTCTAGCAGAACCTTAAATTTATCAAATTCATTACGTATGCTCTTGAACTCCAAATTCTATGATTTTTATATATAAATATGGATCTTCGAGTGTAGTTAATTTTAGAATCAAACAGAGATTAATTCCAGTTTAAAATCAGCAAGTTATGACATTTCCCGTGCAACTGCACAAACTATCCAGTAACAACGATTTTCAGGACATATTTCGGAAATGATGTGATCAGAGGCCTAAAACGTTAGAATTATCCTTAGTCCTAGAAATCAACATTTGCTCTAAACTGCCTAATCTAGCTTTTGTACAATTTTTGTTAATTTATGAGCTCGTTTACTATGTAAAAAAGCCTCCGAAAAACAGGGGCAGTGTACTGTCCGAAATTCACATTTTGCATGCTTGAATTCTCTTGATGTTTTCTTGCATTCAAGCTACTATGGGCATTAATCTAGCATGTAACACATCCTTATACTTCACTTAGAACATTAAACAAACATCTTGTCTACATTTATATTCACATATAGCAAAGTATCAACTACAACTAAAATCGACTCTACACAAGCTATAAAACAAGAAATGTGTTCTCTAGCATCTAAATAACAAGTATTAAGCATAGATTTAACAATATCTAACATAAATAATGACTTTTGAAAAATGGGTTAGAAAATGCCCTCACATTTTTTGGCAAAATACGGAAAATAAACCGCTAGAAAGATGCTATACGTCGCCACGAACTCAAAAATGCTGGAATTGCGCCTTGGTTCCTCTCCAAACTCAAGATATTAGATAAAATTTGGAAGGGTTTACTATGCTTTTTGGTTGAAGCTCTTGGCTGAAATGAAGAAGAAAAATGGCTGATTTTCGTGCTTTTTTTTTTTGTTTTATAAGCTTAAGTGAAAGTCAAAGCAATGGTCAAACAAAAGGTAAATTTCCGTGTAAAAAGACATTTTTGCGGCATATTACGAAAACGGCCATAACTTCTTCTAGAAAACTCCAATTCACGAACAGTTTGAAGCCCTAGAAACTAGACTCGTAGAACTTTCTAACCATATATAATTTGTCACCTAACTCTTTCCCAATTGGTCCAGATTTAATTCCAAAGTTGACCCAAATTTTGACTAACTTAACATTGCATTTTTATTTATAATCCCAAGTTTGCCCTTCATTAAACATTTCAAAAATTCTCACCTTATCCTAGTTGGTCAATGAAGGTTAATGTATCATTTCATCATTGAAATGACTACCTGACAAAAAAATATATATATAGGCATAAGGGACTTTAACCACCTTTGACCATGGGCCAAAGCCTTAGTTTCATTTTTAATTATTGTTTTGCTTTCATTGTCCTATTTAGACTTTGATGACTCATATGAGTCTTGTTTTTTAGGCAAGGCATTAGTGAATGCCTTGGTCAACTCTTTTTTTTTGTCCTATTTTTTTTTCTTCTTTTGCTTTATCCATTTAACTCTTCGATAAATCTTAACAAAAAGTTTTTGCTCCTCTTTTCATCAAATTCTTCTAGACTTTTTCTGCAATTACTCTTTTATCATCCCAATTCTTGATCTGCATGTCCCTATGATCTTCATATTTACTTGTTTTTTCACGTATGAATAACTTTGTAGCCCATAAATATGTAAAAAAGCCTTAATTAAATTACAAACACATTGATGTACTTAACACTTACTAATTAAGCTCAAATTGGGTACAATAAATTCTAATTTAAATATAAAAATTTGCAAACCTCGACAAATATCACGACCCCTAATCAACGTATGGCTAGTCCCTTGCAATTGAAGCGATGTAAAAGATTATTAAGTACACAAGTATAAATGATTTTCTTTTTCTTCCCTTAACTTTAACTCAAGTCAATACACCAAGCAAAGAGCTACAATTGTTAGAAATATTTCACAAATCGCCAACTTAGCGTGCGTGAATATTTTAACAAGCACAACACAGGCCTCTCATTTCTAGATATCACGACTCAAGTTTCCCTTTCAGAAAATGCATGTCAACTTACTCTCACTGATATTATCACTCAACAAACAACAACACTCAGAAGATAAGGTGTGACTCTTAACTAGTATATGTGAGTGCAGTAATTCAAACAAATAAGAGTCTCACATATAAGCATGAACGAATGAACGCTTAATGAAAAACATATAATATATAGTCTTATGAAAGGATACCAAAAATACTTCATATCACTCTTTTAGATCAATCATATATAGTCAACATTTCCATGTAACCCTTAAGATCAAGTATGGACTTTTTTAGGACGCAACGTATGTAAAAATGATATATGTATAAGGGTTACGATGAAGTGATGAATGTTGAAAGTGTTTCAAGACTACTTGGAAGATTACTTTCAACTTTTTAGTTCAATGCTCCTTTTCTACTTTTCATTATTGATTATAGCTTCTACATCTTTCACAACTCAATTAGTCATCACTGACTTTATTTCTTTTTCTCATTTTGTTTCGCATATTTTTTTTTTTTTTTGTGTTTTGTTCTTTTTCCTTTCTTTTTTTTTTAAAAAAAAAAAATTAACCCTTCCAATGATGTGCTTTGTTTCAACCAAGGGAAAACTTCATTAATGATATGAAACATCTCAAATAAGTCATCATACGCCAAGAAGATAGAATCACTAGTGACAAGAGTAGCTAATGCAACTAGCTAATTTAAGCTCACTAACTAGCTTTGTAAGCTCACTACCTCCTCTATCAATATTGAAAGAATGGATTCACTTTCTTTTTGAAACATTTTAGGGAAACAAGTTTACAAAGGAAAGGCTAATTTCAAGTCTCTACGGGGCAACTATCAATTATGTAAAGATATATATATATATATATTATTTTGAGGTTCAAGATAAGAAATAAGGCTTAACTATCGTCTCTTAAGGATCTACTTGACTTACCCAAATTTTATGATTTCACCTCAAGTGTGACATAAAGAGGTTTTAGGCAAATAAATGAAAGAATAATGAGACTATTCAACGATATAACATGCACTTCCAAAAAAAATGATTAGATAGCCAAGAAAGTAACTCTCTACAATAAATGACTGGCTCAAGACTCACAAGGCTGTAACTAGTTTTCACGTATTCTCTTCAGAGTTATCTCATCACTCAAAATTACAACAAAAAGTAGTATTGTGCAGCTACGTAAATGTGCAAGGAGCTAAGTATGATGACAGTAAATTCTTTTCACAAAAGAAACTAATTAACTTGACATACAACATAAGCTACGACAAGGAAAATGGAAGGGAGAAAAAATAGTAATTTAAAAATGTGATTCCCACCCTTAATCAAAACCAAACATTGTCCTCAATGTTTAAAAACAAGCCCCCAAATTTATGGAAAGATGAATAGAGAGTATAAACTAATAATGAAAGTGCATGAGAACAAGTTAGCTAAGAAAAATAAAGTATGTACAAGGACATACCTGAAGCACTTGACGGGGAAAAAGGAAAGTAATGCTTTAAATTTGCAACTATTCAGTGAAGCACAAGGAAACAAAAGAAAGCAAAGCAGCAGGAAACAACAAAAATAATAAAATACTTTTTTTTTTTTTACTTTTTCCCTTTTTATATTTTTTTGTTGGCCCTATTTACATCCCCATACAAAGGCTTCCAACTCTGGGAGGCACTAAAGCCGTTTCTGTGAAACAATAAAAATAATGAACTAACTAAAACAAAAACAGGAAAGAGATAGAATTCAAATATCTTGATCCATTTAATATCAGCTAGTAAGACAATCCTGTGAAGTTCAGAAATAGTGTTAACCAAGTACATCAAAAATGTAGATGAGAGGCCATTAATTTCAAACCACCAACGTACTCAGCCTCGGTCAGTCCCCATACTTAGGAGGGAAACCTAGGTATTACACTTTTGGCCAATGGTTTTACTTTCATAGTATCCTTCCTAGTTAACACCAAAACTTCCATTACACAAGATAATCCATTTTCGAGAAAATGGTAAAACCCACTATAACCTAGTGGAGGTCCAACCTAAAGTTGGGGAAAATAAAGATTGCATATAGTGTATTTTAATCCTGATAAACATGATCGTCTACCAGGACCTCTTCGATCTCTGGGTTCTTAAGTTCCAAATATGATTTTAGTCGTTGCCCATTCACCTTAAATGTATTACCATTTTGAGGATTTTCAATTTCAATAGCATCATGAGGATATACAGAATGCACAATATATGGACCAGACTACCTAGATCTCAATTTTCTTGGAAATAAATGCAAATGGGAATTATAAAGCAAGACTTTTTGACCAAGCTCAAAGGACTTTCTAAAGTTGTATTGATAATGCACTCTTTTCATTCTATCTTTGTAAGACTTGGCACAATCATAAGTATCATTACGAATTTCTTTAAACTCATTGAGTTGAAGTTTTCTTTGAACACTAGCTTAATTTAGACCAAAATTTAATTGTTTGATTGCCCAATACGATTTATGCTCTTTTAACACATACACTAACTACCGTTCTTGGGACTCATCTAAATCAAAAGCTTCAATGGTAGACAGTATCTCATTAGCTTTTAAAAAGACATATTTAAAAATATCTAGCAAATGTTTCAACTCTGAGTTAGGAGGCTCTACTATAAATGGTAAAGGTGGAGATAAAGAAAGAGGAAGCGACAATACTCTAAGCTGACACTTGTCAACAAGTATAAGTGGTACAAAATATAGTAAAGAATGAACCTCAACAACAGCCTTATCAATATCCAAATTTGAACTAAAATGAGCTAAACATGCCTCTAATAAGTCTACACAACTTGACTGCACAAATGAATCATGAACTAAATCTTATATCATGTTAATTTCACATACATCATCATTATCATCAGACATTTGTTTACTTATATAAAAAATATTAAGCTTAATAGTCATGTTATCAAAAGAAATTTTCATCACACCATTCTTGCAATTAAATGCATTCGATGTAGCTAAAAATGGACGACCCAAAATAACATGAGTTTGCATATCAGGATTATGAACATGCTCAGTATCCAAAACAACAAAATCAACCGGGAAGTAAAAAGTCTCTACCTTAATCAAGACATCCTCAACTATACCTCTTGGAAGTTTCACAGATCTATCAGCTAACTAACTGAAATTGTCATTCTCGTAGGCTTTAGCTCGCCTAGACCTAATTGCAAGTAAATAGAGTAAGGCAATAAATTCATACTTGCAACTAAATCTAGCAAAGCTCTCTCAATGTGATGTTTTCTAATTTTACAAGAAATAGTATGAGATCCCGAATCTTTATATTTAACAAGATATATATTTTGAATCACTAAACTTACCTGTTCTGTTATAAATGCTTTTTTAGGGACATTTGTCTTTCTCTTTGTTGTAACAAGATCTTTCAAAAATTTAGCGTATACGAGCAATTGCTTAATGGCATCCAGAAAATGTATATTTATTTGTACTTGCTTGAAAACCTCTAAAATGTCACCATTCTGTGCACTATCTTTTTGACTAAGTAGCCTATAAGGAAATGGAGCCTTAGGCACAAACTTTTGAATTTTAGGCTCTATGACTCTAGGATAAGACTCTTTAGGTTCTATAGGTGTTGAGATGAATGCGATCCACTTTCATTATGATCATCCTCAGAGTTTTTAGCTTTATCTACTTTCCTATTGCTACGCTTAGGAACAGTCACATGGTTATCAATTTGTTTACTAGACCTAAGTGTAGTGATGGATTGTACATGTTCCTCCCCAGAATTAGAACCAGATGTCCTATTAATAGCATATTTCCCCTTTGGATTGGGTATGGGCTGACTTGGTAACTTTTCTTCCCCTCTCTCTCCTACTTGTGTGGCCAATTGACCCATATGAGTCTCTAACTTAACTATGGCATTAGTGTTCAATTGAGTTGAATTTTCCATTTCCTGAATTGCTTAGGTTATCGTCTACATGAATCCTTTAAGAGACTCCTCTAGTGATGATTGTTTCCTAGACTGTCCTACAAACTGAGATAGAACTTGAGCATGAGAATAGTTCAGATTAGGTGGCCTAAACTGATTATGATACTGCATTGGTGGAACAACTGCGTGAGAAGGAGGTTGATTGAATTTCCATGAAAAATTTGGATGATTTTCCAAATTGGGATTATATGTCTCCCTATATGGATTAGCAAATGGCATTCTTAAATTATTTATTGAATTTGCTTGTTTAGCATGATACTCATTATATGTAGGCATAAAAGGACATATTGTTGTCACATGCATGGGACTCGCACAAACAGAACATATTTCATTATGAATATTATTAACAGAACCTCCTCTATTATTTATAGCTAAAGCATCTACCTTTCTCGAAAGAGCATCTAATCAACCTTTTATATCTAACTCTTCATTAATCTTATACTACCCCTCTTTCTTCACTGTTTGAACTAACATTTCTCTACAATTAGAGAAATCCCATTGCTGGGAGGTCTCTAACAAACCTTCTATAAAATTATACGCATCATTCTCTATTAGACTTAAGAAACCCCCACTATTCATTGACTCTACCATATTCCTACTTGACTGTGTCAACCCATTATAAAATTATTGCATTAATCTTTAAGTTTCAAAACCATGATGAGGATATTTAATTTTTCAATTTTTAAACCTTTCTCAACTTTCATAAAATTTTTCTTGGTTATCCTGACAAAAATCAGTAATTTCTCTCCTTAAAGCATTAGTTTTATTTATGGGAAAGAATTTTGACAAAAACGTTTTTAACATTGCTGCCCAAGATGTACTAGATCCAGAAGGAAGAGAATTAAGCCATGCTTTTGCCTTGTCCTTTAGTCAAAACGGAAATAGGCGCAAATAAATAGATTCTCATAAAAATTTTGAAATTTAAATATAGTACATTGTTGGAAATATGCCCTAATGCTATAGTATAGATGACCTATATAAGGGTATTTTGATAAGAAT
The DNA here is from genome assembly GCA_037974665.1 of Ehretia macrophylla. NCBI lineage: Eukaryota > Viridiplantae > Streptophyta > Magnoliopsida > Boraginales > Ehretiaceae > Ehretia > Ehretia macrophylla. The sequence goes on along the minus strand of CM075777.1, from coordinate 5,345,070 downwards.
ATATGTTTTACATACGGGCATTTTAAGGACATTGATATTCTCCGCCTTTAATGTATCAATGTGTCCCTAATATTTTTCGGAGAAGAAATGCATTCTTAAAATGTTTAGAATACTTCGTTGTATTTCTTTGATATGATAAACATTAAGTGGTACAAAATATAGTAAAGAATTAACCTCAACAACAGCTTTATCAATATCCAAATTTGAACTAAAATGAGCTAAACAGGCCTCTAATAAGTCTACACAACTTGACTGCACAAATGAATCATGAACTAAATCTTATATCATGTTAATTTCACATACATCATCATTATCATCAGACATTTGTTTACTTATATAAAAAATATTAAGCTTAATAGTCATGTTATCAAAAGAAATTTTCATCACACCATTCTTGCAATTAATCAATGCATTCGATGTAGCTAAAAATGGACGACCCAAAATAACATGAGTTTGCATATCAGGATTATGAACATGCTCAGTATCCAAAACAACAAAATCAACCGGGAAGTAAAAAGTCTCTACCTTAATCAAGACATCCTCAACTATACCTCTTGGAAGTTTCACAGATCTATCAGCTAACTAACTGAAATTGTCATTCTCGTAGGCTTTAGCTCGCCTAGACCTAATTGCAAGTAAATAAAGTAAGGCAATAAATTCATACTTGCAACTAAATCTAGCAAAGCTCTCTCAATGTGATGTTCTCTAATTTTACAAGAAATAGTATGAGATCCCGAATCTTTATATTTAACAAGATATATATTTTGAATCACTAAACTTACCTGTTCTGTTATAAATGCTTTTTTAGGGAAATTTGTCTTTCTCTTTGTTGTAACAAGATCTTTCAAAAATTTAGCGTATACGAGCACTTGCTTAATGGCATCCAGAAAATGTATATTTATTTGTACCTGCTTGAAAACCTCTAAAATGTCACCATTCTGTGCACTATCTTTTTGACTAAGTAGCCTATAAGGAAATGGAGCCTTAGGCACAAACTTTTGAATTTTAGGCTCTATGACTCTAGTATAAGACTCTTTAGGTTCTATAGGTGTTAAGATGAATGCGATCCACTTTCATTATGATCATCCTCAGAGTTTTTAGCTTTATCTACTTTCCTATTGCTACGCTTAGGAACAGTCACATGGTTATCAATTTGTTTATTAGACCTAAGTGTAGTGATGGATTGTACATGTTCCACCCCAGAATTAGAACTAGATGTCCTATTAATAGCATATTTCCCCTTTGGATTGGGTATGGGCTGACTTGGTAACTTTTCTTCCTCTCTCTCTCCTACTTGTGTGGCCAATTGACCCATATGAGTCTCTAACTTAGCTATGGCATTAGTGTTCAATTGAGTTGAATTTTCCATTTCCTGAATTGCTTAGGTCATCGTCTACATGAATCCTTTAAGAGACTCCTCTAGTGATGATTGTTTCCTAGACTGTCCTACAAACTGAGATAGAACTTGAGCATGAGAATAGTTCAGATTAGGTGGCCTAAACTGATTATGATACTGCATTGGTGGAACAACTGTGTGAGAAGGAGGTTGATTGAATTTCCATGAAAAATTTGGATGATTTTCCAAATTGGGATTATATGTCTCCCTATATGGATTAGCAAATGGCATTCTTAAATTATTTATTGAATTTGCTTGTTTAGCATGATACTTATTATATGTAGGCATAAAAGGACATATTGTTGTCACATGCATGGGACTCGTACAAACAGAACATATTTCATTATGAATATTATTAACAGAACCTCCTCCATTATTTATAGCTAAAGCATCTACCTTTCTCGAAAGAGCATCTAATCTACCTTTTATATCTAACTCTTCATTAATCTCATACTACCCCTCTTTCTTCACTGTTTGAACTAACATTTCTCTACAATTAGAGAAATCCCATTGCTGGGAGGTCTCTAACAAACCTTCTATAAAATTATACGCATCATTCTCTATTAGACTTAAGAAACCCCCACTATTCATTGACTCTACCATATTCCTACTTGACTGTGTCAACCCATTATAAAATTATTGCATTAATCTCTAAGTTTCAAAACCATGATGAGGATATTTAATTTTTCAATTTTTAAACCTTTCTCAACTTTCATAAAATTTTTCTTGGTTATCCTGACAAAAATCAGTAATTTCTCTCCTTAAAGCATTAGTTTTATTTATGGGAAAGAATTTTGACAAAAACTTTTTTAACATTGCTGCCCAAGATGTACTAGATCCAGAAGGAAGAGAATTAAGCCATGCTTTTGCCTTGTCCTTTAGTCAAAACGGAAATAGGCGCAAATAAATAGATTCTCAGAAAAATTTTGAAATTTAAATATAGTACATTGTTGGAAATATGCCCTAATGCTATAGTATAGATGACCTATATAAGGGTATTTTGATAAGAATATATGTTTTACATACGGGCATTTTAAGGACATTGATATTCTCCGCCTTTAATGTATCAATGTGTCCCTAATATTTTTCGGAGAAGAAATGCATTCTTAAAATGTTTAGAATACTTCGTTGTATTTCTTTGATATGATAAACATTAAGTGGTACAAAATATAGTAAAGAATGAACCTCAACAACAGCTTTATCAATATCCAAATTTGAACTAAAATGAGCTAAACATGCCTCTAATAAGTCTACACAACTTGACTGCACAAATGAATCATGAACTAAATCTTATATCATGTTAATTTCACATACATCATCATTATCATCAGACATTTGTTTACTTATATAAAAAATATTAAGCTTAATAGTCATGTTATCAAAAGAAATTTTCATCACACCATTCTTGCAATTAATCAATGCATTCGATGTAGCTAAAAATGGACGACCCAAAATAACATGAGTTTGCATATCAGGATTATGAACATGCTCAGTATCCAAAACAACAAAATCAACCGGGAAGTAAAAAGTCTCTACCTTAATCAAGACATCCTCAACTATACCTCTTGGAAGTTTCACAGATCTATCAGCTAACTAACTGAAATTGTCATTCTCGTAGGCGTTAGCTCGCCTAGACCTAATTGCAAGTAAATAGAGTAAGGCAATAAATTCATACTTGCAACTAAATCTAGCAAAGCTCTCTCAATGTGATGTTCTCTAATTTTACAAGAAATAGTATGAGATCCCGAATCTTTATATTTAACAAGATATATATTTTGAATCACTAAACTTACCTGTTCTGTTATAAATGTTTTTTTAGGGACATTTGTCTTTCTCTTTGTTGTAACAAGATCTTTCAAAAATTTAGCGTACACGAGCACTTGCTTAATGTCATCCAGAAAATGTATATTTATTTGTACCTGCTTGAAGACCTCTAAAATGTCACCATTCTGTGCACTATCTTTTTGACTAAGTAGCCTATAAGGAAATGGAGCCTTAGGCATAAACTTTTGAATTTTAGGCTCTATGACTCTAGGATAAGACTCTTTAGGTTCTATAGGTGTTGAGATGAATGCGATCCACTTTCATTATGATCATCCTCAGAGTTTTTAGCTTTATCTACTTTCCTATTGCTACGCTTAGGAACAGTCACATGGTTATCAATTTGTTTACTAGACCTAAGTGTAGTGATGGATTGTACATGTTCCTCCCCTGAATTAGAACTAGATGTCCTATTAATAGCATATTTCCCCTTTGGATTGGGTATGGGCTGACTTGGTAACTTTTCTTCCTCTCTCTCTCCTACTTGTGTGGCCAATTGACCCATATGAGTCTCTAACTTAGCTATGGCATTAGTGTTCAATTGAGTTGAATTTTCCATTTCCTGAATTGCTTAGGTCATCGTCTACATGAATCCTTTAAGAGACTCCTCTAGTGATGATTGTTTCCTAGACTGTCCTACAAACTGAGATAGAACTTGAGCATGAGAATAGTTCAGATTAGGTGGCCTAAACTGATTATGATACTGCATTGGTGGAACAACTGCGTGAGAAGGAGGTTGATTGAATTTCCATGAAAAATTTGGATGATTTTCCAAATTGGGATTATATGTCTCCCTATATGGATTAGCAAATGGCATTCTTAAATTATTTATTGAATTTTCTTGTTTAGCATGATACTCATTATATGTAGGCATAAAAGGACATATTGTTGTCACATGCATGGGACTCGCACAAATAGAACATATTTCATTATGAATATTATTAATAGAACCTCTTCCATTATTTATAGCTAAAGCATCTACCTTTCTCGAAAGAGCATCTAATCTACCTTTTATATCTAACTCTTCATTAATCTCATACTACCCCTCTTTTTTCACTGTTTGAACTAACATTTCTCTACAATTAGAGAAATCCCATTGCTGGGAGGTCTCTAACAAACCTTCTATAAAATTATACGCATCATTCTCTATTAGACTTAAGAAACCCCCACTATTCATTGACTCTACCATATTCCTACTTGACTGTGTCAACCCATTATAAAATTATTGCACTAATCTCTAAGTTTCAAAACCATGATGAGGATATTTAATTTTTCAATTTTTAAACCTTTCTCAACTTTCATAAAATTTTTCTTGGTTATCCTGACAAAAATCAGTAATTTCTCTCCTTAAAGCATTAGTTTTATTTATGGGAAAGAATTTTGACAAAAACTTTTTTAACATTGCTGCCCAAGATGTACTAGATCCAGAAGGAAGAGAATTAAGCCATGCTTTTGCCTTGTCCTTTAGTCAAAACGGAAATAGGCGCAAATAAATAGATTCTCAGAAAAATTTTGAAATTTAAATATAGTACATTGTTGGAAATATGACCTAATGCTATAGTATAGATGACCTATATAAGGGTATTTTGATAAGAATATATGTTTTACATACGGGCATTTTAAGGACATTGATATTCTCCGCCTTTAATGTATCAATGTGTCCCTAATATTTTTCGGAGAAGAAATGCATTCTTAAAATGTTTAGAATACTTCGTTGTATTTCTTTGATATGATAAACATTAAAGAATTAAGTCATAACCCTAAGAATGTTTGACCGGGTCTAGAACAATTAAGTATGGGTTATCATATGTGGTTACATTTGATTAACATAGAGATGTTAATTATGAAGGATGATAAGCGTTGTGCCATAACATCATGATAGATGCGGGCTAACACATATATGAGTGATCATTAGTGAATCAAATCATTGATTGTGACGAAAATGATAAACTACATAACTTTAGGATTAATAGTTTATCATTTATTGTGGATTGTGCAAATTAATCCTATGACTTGAGAAATTACGGCTGTTGAATATATCAAGGTCTAGATCTAGCGACTGGACATTATCGACCTTTGGAAAAGTGGATTACGGCCTTTTGCAGTCTAGTCTTGTGATATAAAGACCGACATGTATTTGTCAAGATAGAATCTGTTGACCTTTGATATGAGGCGATGTCCTATGCAATCTTATCTCAGTCGATAAATGAGGAAGTCCTTGCCCAAGGCTAGATTAATGGAAAAGAGTTTTTCCATAGAAGTCTTCTTTTGTTTCACTAATAAGATATGAGCATAGTATCAGAAGTAGATTTAATCATATTATGGTCCTTGATGTAACTGTATGTGTAGCACTCAAACCATTGTATTTGTACTACATTTACATCATAACTTAGGAATAAATGCAAACACTTATAGACTTTTGATGCAATGTAGGATGATATCGAAAAGTGAAGAATTAGATCTAAAATAATCCAAATTGCAAGTCAAGAAGTTAAGAATATGGAAACTCAAGAATTGGTGGATGAATGGAATGGAGCCTGTAAAGAAGAAATTAGGCCGAAACTAGTACGAAATCAGACTCGGAACGTTGACCTCAATGATCTTGAAAAGTGAACTATATATGTTTTGGACAAATTATACCACTTTTTCAGGTAGAAATAGCCTTATGAGCAAAACGCAGAATTCTGCACGTAGCGTGATTTTAGCCAAATTTCATCGTTTTGAGGGTCAAAATAGTAAAAAATGCCTGAAAATACATCGGTCAATGCCTCGATCAAAGTAAAAAATTAAAGTCAACTTTGCCAACAGAGGGCGCTCTAGCGCGCCCTACTGGGTGCTCGAGTGCCCCTCAAGAATATTCTGGAACCTCCACGTGTCGCAAGTCTAGCGAGTCGAGCGCGCCCCATTGGGCACTCGAGCGCGCGACCTGGATTCTTCTACCATCTTCCAAACGTCCACGTGTCGCAGTCTCAACAATGGAAAAGATGTGCGCTCGTGCTCGAGCGCCCCTCCTAAAATTTGGCTATAAATAGCCCCTCACCGGATGAAGAATTTGTAATTTATTTTATTTTAATTATTATTATTTTAATTTAATTTAGTTTAATTAGTTTTAAATATTAGTTTAATTATTCAGTTAGTTTAAATTAGAAGTAATTGTAGAATACATGAGAAGTTCTGCTCGAGTAGCTTTTTAGTAAAGCTCTTACTCGGGGAAAGTTCTGTCCAAGTAGCTCTTGTTCAAGGAAAATTCTGCCTGAATAGATATTTTGCGTCGGACCTCTGCTCAAATTCTTGAAATCAGAAATACAAAGTCGTCATATCGGGAGAGCTTTTATTGACTCTTTTATTTGTACAACTTGTATTTATTATTATATATGAGTAGAGCTTTTATCTAGGCGAGGATATTGTAAATGACGGTCTTTTAATGTATGGTCTTGAATTCAGATAATTTGATTTATATGTAATATATGGCTTGTATTAATTCAGCATTATCTTTCATAGGTAATGCTTTTAAGTAGATGTTATGATTGTTTTACTTTCATACCATATACATATACTCGTGTTTTAAATAGTGAATCTATAGGTTGCATCATAGATTCCATGAGACTATAGGTTTTACCTTAGTCTTTACTTAAGGAGTTGTTAATTACTTAGTTAAAACAGACCGGTTACACTAGGTTACAAGAACAGATCCATACTACGACTATATAACGGACTCGTAGATAGAACGACACTTATAACAAATGTAGTAATTAGGTCTTTAATTAGACTAAGGAAATTAGCTAGGGTTTAAATTCTTAAACCTAACCCTTGCAAAGAGTTAGAGAATCCTTTATACCGAGCTTAGATTAACTGTCTCATTACTTATCCGGCCCCCTAGATTCCTTTCCCTCGTATCCTTCAAAACCTTAGCTTAGCTTTAGCTTTAGTTTATATTTCTCGCACGATACTCAAACTCTTTTCAAAACTGTCATTGTTCTACTTAAACACTTTTGCATACTACTTCACTAACTAACTTACGAGCTTCCCTGTGTATACGATTCCGCACTTAGACCACACTATACTACAAGATACGTGCACTTGCGGGTTATTAAAACTTGGTCAAATTTGTACCCATTTATATTGCCGACCTCGAATGCATCAAGTTTTTGGCACCATTGCTGGGGAAGTACGGTCTAGTTAAGTTTTTAAAAGTATCTGTGAACTTGTTTGAGTGATTTATTTATTGTCTGTATCATACTTGTTCATAACTGTTTATATTATGCTTTGATAAAATAGGTTGTAAATATATTTAGCATATTTTCTATAGTTACTTTCTGCACTTATATATATAATATTTTGAATGTACGGACGTCGTTCTTTGAATCCGGAACTCGCCTAATTTAATCCCGAACCCCAGAACACTCCGCAAATGAGAGTCCAATTCCTAATGGTAGAACAAGAAGGAAATGTTCAAAACCTTCAACCTCTTCCAGTGGCTTAACCTGTTAATCATCCCGTAAACCCACCAATGACTCTTTGTCAACATTTCTCTCCGGGAAATTACAATCCTGAGTTTGCCATAGCCCCACCGGCTCTTGGCAATGTCAATTTTGTGCTTAAGACTGGGACAATTTCGATGCATCATTCCTTTTACGGAAAAAGCAACGAAAGCCCTCAGGCTCAAATCATACAATTCTTGAAAGCATGTTCTACGCTTCACATTCCTAATGTGAGCTATGAGAGTATTCAACTGCGTCTGTTCCTATTTTCATTAAAAGACAAAGCCAAACAATGGTTAAATCATTTAGACGCAGGAGTTATCACATCCTGGGAAGAACTTATTCCGAAATTCTTATATAGGTTCTTTCCATTGGCCAAGACTACCACTTTGCGAACAAACATCATGACATTCGCTCAGTCAGACTTAGAGCCCTTTCATGAATCATGGGAAAGATTTAATGACCTTAGGAATCAGTGTCTTCACCATGGATTTGAATGTCCTAAACTATTTTATTATTTCTTTAAAGGTCTTACACCTCAGCAGAAAATGATGGTTAATGCAATGAGCAATGAAGGTTTTTATAACCTTACAGCGGATGAAGCTTGGAGTAGAATAGAGAATATAGCTGAAGACTCTCTCCAAAACACAGCTATAGATAAAGAGAGTAAGAGCACCATCAATCCCCAAAAGAGGGCATTGTTCGAGGTTAACTCCAACTCTGATTTAACAGACAAAGTAGATGCCCTAACTCACCAAGTAGAAAAATTCATCTCTCTAGGGTCTTCTTCACAAGCTCCTCAAATCTCGAAAGTATGTGCTGTATGCTCTGTAGTAGATCACTCTACTGTGGATTGCCCAATCGGTTCACAATATCCCGAGTTCATGCAAGAACAAGTCTATGCCACTCAAGGATATACAAGAAATTATAATCCTTATTCCAACACGTATAATCCTGGCTGGTGAGACAATCCCGCATTCTCATAGTGACAAGGGAATCAAGAGCCTCAGTTTTTTCAATAGCAATATCAGAAACAACAAGGAAACTTTGAGCCTCGGTTCCCTCAACAATCATATCAAAAGCTACAAAATTCTAACCCTCTTGGTTTTTACCAAGTTCAAAAAGATTCGTTCAGAACACAATAGAATAATTTTCCCGCTCTTCCTCCTACACAGTCATCATCTGATGACAAGTTTGAAAAACTCTTACAAATGGTCCAAGTTCAGCAACAGTCTATTGCTAAACTTGAAGGCCAAATCGGGCAGCTGGCCCAAAATCTTAACAAGAGAGACGAGGGCAAACTCCCATCTCAGACTGAGGAAAATCCATGAGAACAATGTAATAATGTCCAAACTAAGACCATCCAAGAACAGGCTAAAACTGTGACTACCCTTAGGAGTGAGAAAGTAATAGACAAGGAGGTTACATAAACGAATAGGGATGTTCCTGAGGACGTAGAGGAACCTGAGATTGAGGATTTAAGCAATGATGTCGATTACTCCTATTGGAATGACAACCCAACGGTTGAGTTAATAGTTGAACCCTCATCCCAAGCACATTTCCTAACAGCTCTGTCCCGTCCAAAACCAATTGATGATCCTAAACAGCTTAAGGTCATAGAGCAATTGAAGGATATAAAGATCAATTTTTCCTTAGTTGAGGTAATTCAACAAATCCCTGCCTATGCAAAATTTTTGAAGGATCTGTGTGTCAAGAAGAGGCAGACCACCTTCATACCGAAGAAGGTCCAACTCACTAAGAAGGTTAGCAATATATGAACTAGAGGACTGCCTCAGAAGTGCAGTGACCCATAAGCTTTCACAATGCCATGTTTCATTAAGGACTAACGTGTAGAAATAGCCTTGTTAGACTTAGGGTCAAGTGTTAATCTTATCCCCCACACAGTCTATCAAAGACTAAGTCTTGGGGAACTGACACTAACTAATGTGATTCTTCAACTAGAGGATAGATCTGAGAGAAGACCTCGAGGCATTGTAGAGGATGTTATTGTTAGAGTTGGAGACTTTCTGTTCCCAGTTGACTTTATCGTGTCATACATGGATTTAGGCCCTGATAACACAAATACCACTCCCATTTTACTAAGCTAACCATTCCTAGCAACAACAGACACTGTTATTTATTATAGGACGGGAATGATAAAATTGACCTTCGGGAACATGAGAAAAAAATTAAGGGTTGCCGATGCAACCAATAAGTTGAACCAAGATGAGGAAGAAGTATGCTTCCATGTTGATGCCATTGACTCATGTATAGATGAGTATACCCAATCAATCCTAACCCCGGATGAAGAAATAGCAGAGCTTGAACGGCTCTTGTTTAACGGCGACAGTTCACCAGAAATGGTCGCCTCCACCTCTCTTGTTGTTGATCCAAATAAGATTGATCAAGTAACAACTCATTTCCTTGAAATCTCTGATTGTCCTACAATTGAGTTTCCACTAGCATTGGAACTCAAAACCTTGCCTGAACATCTTAAGTATGCCTATTTAGGCCCTGAAGTGACTCTACTAGTCATCATTGCCTCTAATTTGACTGCCGAGAATAAAGGCAAACTCTTAAAAGTCCTAAGTACTCACAAAAAGGCAATAGGTTGGACAATTTCTAACTTGAAATGAATTGATTCTGCTGTGTGTATGCATAAGATTCATCTTGAAGAAGGAGTTACTCCTTCTCGAGAATTTCAAAGAAGACTAAACCTAAAAATTGGTAATGTTGTTCACAAAGAGATCATTACGTTGCTTGATGTGAGTATTATTTAACCAATTTCTGACAGTCCATGGGTAAGTTCGATACAAGTAGTACCAAAGAAATTCGGGATTACTTTGGTCCCAAATGATAAAGGTGAGCTAATTTCTACACGCACCACCATTGGGTGGCTTGTATGCATTGATTACAAAAAACTCAATTCCAAGACTAGGAAAGACCACTTCCCTTTACCCTTTCTCGACCAAGTCTTAGATAGAGTAACCGAACAAGGCTACTACTATTTTTTGGACAGGTATTCAGGATACAATCAAACCCTAGTCTTCCCTGAAGATCAGGAGAAGACTACTTGCACTTGTCCCTATGGGACCTTTGCATTTCGGCGTATGCCTTTCGGTCTTTGCAACACACCTAAGACGTTTCAAAGATGTGTGATGGCCCATTTCTCTTATATGATCGAAAAGTTCCTAGAAGTCTTTATGGCTGACTTCTTAGTGTTTGGAGCTACTTTTGACGAATGCCTCACATACTTTTCTCAAGTGCTAGATCGATGTGTTGACATGAATTTGGTTCTAAGTTAGGAGAAGAGCCATTTTATGGTTAAACAAAGAATAGTACTGGGCCATGTTGTCTCACATGATGGAATCCATGAGGACCCAGCTAAAGTCGAGATAATAGAAAAGCTACCCGCGCCCAAGACGGTGTGTGACATTCGTTCATTCTTTGTTCATGCTGGTTTCTATCGGCGTTTCATCAAGGATGTTAGCCATTCGACCGCTCTCAAGTCTGTTAGCACATGATACTGTATTCAATTTCGATGATAAGTGCTCTGAAGCTTTTGAGAAGCTAAAATCCTTGTTATCTTCTGCCCCAATCATCCAGCCTCTTGATTACAGCCTCCCTTTTGAGATAATGTACGATGCATCTGACTATGCAGTGGGAGCTGTATTAGGACAGCATCGGGATGCCAAGTGTAATCTACTATGCTAGTAAAACTTTAGATAAAGCTCAAAAGAACTACTCAACCACTGAAAATGAGTTGTTAGTTGTAGTCTTCTCCTTGGACAAGTTCAGATCATATATCATTGGATCCAAAGTAATAGCTTACACGGACCATGGCGCTTTACGTTACTTACTGACCAAACGGGATACAAAGCCTCGTTTAATCTGTTGGTTGTTATTACTTCAAGAGTTTAATTTAGAGATCAAGGATAAAAAGGGAAGTGAAAACTCTATTGCCGATCATCTATCACGTCTTGTACGTGATTCTCCTATTGACTCTTTACCTTTCAAAGATTCGTTTCCTGAAGAGCAACTTTTTGCTATCTCACATCAAACCCCTTGGTATTCCCACTTTGTCAATTATTTGGCTGCCCAAGAGTTTCCAACTCATTGGGGTAAAAGGGAAAATGAATGTTTTATGGCACAAGTTAAGTATTTTATTTAGGAAGACCCATATCTTTTCAAAATTTGTACTGATCAGGTCATTAGGAGATGTATACCTGAGGACGAGTTTGATAGCATACTCAAATTCTATCACTCTGAAGCATGTGGTAGCCATTTTAAAGGAAAGATAACTGTTGCCAAAGTTCTACAGTGTGAGTTTTTCTGGCCCACTCTATTCAGAGATGCCCAACAAATGTGTAAGAGTTGTTCTTAATGTCAACAAGCTGGGTCTATCTCAAGAAAAGACATGATGCCTCTATCACTCATTCTCATATGTAAAATATTTGATGTCTGGGATATAGATTTCATGGGACCTTTCTTCCTTCCTCAGGGTATAACTATATTATTGTAGGTATGGATTATGTGTCTAAATGGGTAGAAGCAGTGGCAACCCAAACCAATGATCACAAAGTCGTGGTCAAATTCATAAAAGAGAACATCTTTTCTCGTGTCGGGGTATTACGTGTATTACTTAGTGACAGTGGACAACATTTCTGTCACAGGATACTGGAAGCCTTATTGAAGAAATATTATATCTACCACAAGATTGCGATGCCTGACCACCCATAAACAAGTGGACAAGTGGGAGTGTCGAACCAGGAGATCAAGTTAATTCTTCAAAAAACGGTTAGGCCCAATCACAAAGATTGGTCAAGTCGTCTACATGACGCATTGTGGGCCTACTGTACTGCTTTTAAGACTCCCATCAGCATGTCCCCATATAGGTTAGTATATGGAAAGACTTGTCACCTCCCTGTTGAACTTGAAGATAAAGCTTATTGGGCGATTAAGGCCCTGAACTTCGATATGCACCAGGCAGGAGAAGATTGCATTAAGTGAATTAAAAGAACTTTGTTTCGAAGCTTATGATAATGCCAAACTCTATAAGGAGAGAATGAAAAAACTTCACGATAGGTCTATTCTAAGAAAAACTTTCTCTTCTTCTGATAAAGTTTGGTTGTTTAACTCCAAACTGAAGTTCTTCCTAGGTAAATTAAGAACAAGGAAGGATGGACCTTATAAGATGCTTGAAGTATATCCTTCTAGAGCTATCAAGATTAATCACCTCATAGATAGGCGAGTCCTCACAATCAATGGTCAACAACTGAAGCATGCATTCAAGCCCAATACGGTCTCGCATAAAGTTGAATCTGTAGAACTTCGGGACCCGGACTATCTTCCATAAAAAGGGATTCTACCAAGTTGATGGCATTAAACTCAGCACAATTGTCTGGCTGAAGACATTAAACTTAGCACTACTAGGAAGCAACCTAGAGTTCTTTTCAAATGTTTTAATGTTTGTTTAATTTCTATTGTTTACATTTACCTTGTGAATCTTTCTCTAGCCTTAGAAAGCTTGGGTTGTAACCCTGAGGAACATTCATAAAGGCATAGTTGTTATTCTACTAGTGGTCATTGTACATTTCTGTGAGCGGTTTAATTGTGCAACTCTGTCTTATAGTGTGAGCTACTTCACCAGCTTAATATAGTTTGGGTCTGTTGGGTATTACTTGATAAGGTAGTTAGGAGTGTGAGCATACACCTGATGTAACGTCTATAATGTAAAACCCTATTGTAGTATCATTGACCCTGTGGAACTGGCTTTGGCCTTTAATGTGCCGAAGGAAAGCACTAGTATCGTGAGCGCAGGAACCTCTGGAAGAGCTAGTCTTCAAGTACTTTTTGAATCAACTCTAGAACCCTAGAAAAGAGTATAAATGGTCTGGGTAGTTTATTTATTTGCTTTAGTATTGTAGTTCTTTTCCTTGACCATAATTCTTTTTGATCCCTCCCTTATACTATTTTGTATAGATTAACTAACTATTTTTTGCTGTGTTGATGATAATCTGTAAATGCTTTGTCTACTAATCTTTAATAAATTGCAGAATTATATATCTTTTTGACAAAGATGAGTAGACACATGCTTAACATCAACATAGAAATGCTTCATATCAGGTGATATCTTTCCTTTCTACATTTTCTTTTATTCCTATTCAACATGCGTTGTATAGTAAGCAAACCATAGGTTTGGGGATGTAGTATTTGTCATTGTATTATTACTTGCATATCACACTCTTACTGTTTTACATTGTTATTTGCTTGAGGACAAGCAAAGTTTTTGTGTGGGGGTACATGTATTTCATGAAAATATTTTTGAAAATATGCAAGAAATACACTATTTTTGTTCATGAGAAAGAGTATTTTGCTACCTTACTTGTTTAAAGGAAGATGATTTAGATGATTTGAGAACTCGTATTGTTAGCTATGTACTGTGAAAAACTCTGAGAAAACTCTAAAAGAAAAACTTTGGGTTACTATATTCACGAGTAAACTTAGTTGTTCTTCTTTTCTTCAATTGATGGGTATGTGATTATGAAAGGATTGAGATAGGATTACTGTTTGTTATGAGAACTTCTTGTGATTGAAACCTAAACCCTTATGCCATCTCTGTATATTATGTCCTGTTACTTTATCATGTTTGTATGTATATGGTATCTAAAAAAAAATGTACATACCTTTACTTTTGATAGAATTATCTTGTAAATATGTTGTAATTCTCTTAAGCACCACTATCTTAGATATTGTAATTTGGAATATGTGCGATAGTGTTAGGTTTCGAGCCTGGATATCTCAGGTGACTAAGGCACGTAGGGATCCCTTTAAAACCTAGCAACCTCGGTCAATTGACTGGGGATTGTTGGCCTTAAAGCCTGCTACATGGGATGATATCCATAAAGCAAATGAAAACTGAGCACTAGAAAGAGATATTTTAAGTCGTACTCTTATTTTTCTGGCAAATGTAAGAATGGTTAAGGCATGATCAAGAGTTTGATTACAAATAAGGCAAGAATATCAAAGTCTAATCTGATTGCAGGCCCTGAAAGTTGGAAATTGTTTGAACTTAATTTTCTTAGTTTACTTCTAAATATATACTTCGAAGTAATCATTAGTCCATTTCCAAAAGAGTATCTATTTGTGAAAACTATGTAAAAGGTTCTCTTATCATGTTTATCATTAACTGATGAACTGGTTAAGACACTAAATTGCACTTCTCATGTTTCATGTTAGAAAATTTTGACAAAAGGGTAAGATAGAATGATTTCATCTGTTTTGACTTATAAAATTTTTCTGAAGTTTTACTTTCAATATGTTTTGAAAACAGTCTTGCTTGAGGACAAGCAAAGGTTAGGTTTGGGGATGTTGATGTAACTGTACATGCAACACTCAAACCATTGTATTTGTACTACATTTGCATCATAACTTAGGAATAAATGCAGACACTTATAGACTTTTGATGCAATGTAGGATGATACTGAAAAGTGAAGAATCAAACTTGAAACGATCCAAATTACAAGTCAAAAAGTTGAGAACATGGAAACTCAGGAATCGGTGGATGAATGGAGCCCGTAAAGAAGAAATTAGACCGAAACTAGCACGAAATCGGACTCAAAACGTTGACCTCAATGATCTTGAAAAGTGAACTATGTCTGTTTTTGACAAATCATACCACTTTTTTGGGTAGAAATGGCCTTCTGAGCAAAATGCAGAGCTCTGCGTGCAGCGTGATTTTAGCCAAATTTTATCGTTTTGAGGGTCAAAATAGTAAAAAATGCCCAAAAATACCTCAATCAACGCCCCGATCAAAGTAAAAAATTGAAGTCAACTTTGGCAGCAGAGGGCGCTTGAACGCGCCCTACTGGGAGCTCGAGCACCCCTTAAGAATATTTTGGAACCTCTACGTGTCACAAGCCTGGCGAGTCAGCAAGGCATGCTCGAGCGCACCCCATTGGGCGCTCAAGTGCGTGAGCCAGATTCTTCCACCATTTTCCAGACGTCCACGTGTCGCAGTCTCAACGATAGAAAAGAGGCACGCTCGAAGGGCGCTCAAGCGCACCTTCGAAAATTTGGCTATAAATAGCCCATCACCGAATGAAGAATTTGTAATTTATTTTATTTTAATTATTATTTTTTGAATTTACTTTAGTTTAATTTTTTTTAAAATATTAGTTTAATTATTCAGTTAGTTTAAATTAGTAGTAATTATAGAATACGAGTGAAGTTCTGCCCGAGTAGCTTTTTAGTAAAGCTCTTACTCGGGGGAAGTTCTGCCCAAATAGCTCTTATTTAGGGGAAATTCAGCCCGAATAGCTATTTTGCATTGGACCTCTACTCAAATTCCTAGAATCAGAAATACAAAGTCGTCATATCGGGGAAGCCTTTCTTGACTCTCTTATTTGTACAACTTGTATTTATTATTATGTCTTAGTAGAGCTTTTATCTAGGGGGGGATATTGTAAATGATAGTCTTTTAATCTATGGTCTCCGATTCAGATAATTTGATTTATATGCAATATATGGCTTGTATTAATTCAGCACTGTCTTTCATACGTAATGCTTTTAAGTAGACGTTATGATTATTTTACTTTCGTGCCATATACATATATACTCGTGTTTTAAATAGTGAATCTATAGGTTGCACCATAGATTCTATGAGACTATAGGTTTTACCTTAGTCTTTACTTAAGGAATTATTAATTACTTAGTTAAAATAGACCGGTTACACTAGGTTACAAGGATAGATCCATACTACGACTATATAACGGACTCGTAGATAGAACGGGACCTATAACAAATGTAGTAATTGAGACTTTAATTAGACTAAGGAAATTAGCTAGGGTTTAAACTTAAACCTAACCCTTGCATAGAGTTAGAGAATCCTGGATATCGAGCCTAGATTAACTGTCTCATTATTTATCTGACCCCATAGAATCCTTTCCCTCGTATCCTTCAAAACCTTAGCTTAGCTTTAGCTTTAGTTTATATTTCTCACACGATACTCAAACTCTTTTCAAAACTGTCACTGTTCTACTTAAATACTTTCGCACACTACTTCACTAACTAACTTATGAGCTTCCCTGAGGATACGATTCCATACTCAGAGCACACTACACTACAAGATCTGTGCACTTGCGGGTTATTAAAACTTGGTCAACTTTGCACCTATTTATATTGCCGATCTCGAACGCATCCGTCGTTACCCAATTGGGACATATTTGACAGAAGGATCAGACTGCACGCTAATTCCAGACGGTAAATAGATTCATAGAAGTTAAACTTCATTATCGCATATATTGTCATGATACATTTGTTGCTAGCATGTCACTCTTGAATGTGATAAAATTTTGGGAAGTGTCGGAGATATTCCTGAAATTGATTAAAAGGTTTATCGATTCCTCATCGCTATGCGATTATGAATCTAGAAGGTCACACGCCGATAAATATTATGAATAAAATCAACCAGAAGCTTATTTCGATGTATGAGATGGCATTAAAGGGTTAAGTGTAATTTATATTTGTCTTTGTGCCAAAAGTATAGTTTTGTAAAGTTTTGGGGTCAAAATATAATTACCCACAACGTTTGGGGTCAATTTGTAAATATTGAAAATTTGTTTCAATATATAATTCTAATAGAGATCAGAATTAACAAAATACACACACACACACACACACACACACACACACACATATATATATATATATATATATATATATATATATATATACACATGGACTTGATTATGTAAAGTGTCATGTCATCAATCTTAGTCATCAAAAGACAATGGAAATTAGTGGTTGAGTATACACATGTGGCGTGTACATGTGTAAGGATTGGATGAGTAGATTGTCCATGTCATCAATCCTAATCCACTAATTCAAATCAAAGGTCTAGATTTAATCTTGAATAAAGACAAAGACATGCATGTCATTAGATGCTAATGATTACTTTTGCAAGTTGCATAGGAGAGAGAAAGCCATTAGATTGTAATGATTATAATCTAAAGACATGCAAGATTGCTTAATCTTACGCTCAACCTATCTTACATGGATTATATGAGATATTATATGATTATATTTGATATAAAATATATAGTATACATATAATTAAGAAGATAATATAGTTGAGATAATATAATAATTCTCTCTCCACTTTCTCTCTCTCCTATACACAGCCATAACCCAAAAAGGAAGAAAGAAAATTCTTCTTCTTCTCCATTGATGCTCATGGCATTGAGGAGAAATACAAGAGAAAAAATATTTTCTTTATGATGCTACATACATATATTAGTTTAAAACCTTGAAGATAAGCTAGCACAAAATATCTTCAAGCCTTGGTGATCTTTGAATATTTGGTGGATACTTCTAAAGCCTTCAAGTTAGAAGGATTTCATCAAAGCTATTTCCATCAAAGCTACTACAAGGAGGTATATCTTCTATCTATATCTCATTATACATGTTTATATATATATATATATATATATATATATATATGTGTGTGTGTGTGTGTGTGTGTGTGTGTGTGTGACGCCCGGCTCCCAGTGCATGCATTTATTATTCATGTGCATCTATTTGTTTAAATGCCTACTTTTTCTATAAAATGCTATTAAGTGTTTATTTACTCTCTATGTGCTAATATTTGTTAAATTGCTTTTAAATATAAAAAATTTGAGTTTATTTACTTTAGTAAATAATAAATGAACATTCAAATTATTTTAATCATAGACTTTTTAGTAAAACTTGCATTTAAAAAGTTTTCTATTAAATTGAGCCCGAACTAAAATTTTTATTATCTTATTTCCCGGATTTCATATTTTTCTATTATTACTTAACTTATAATTAGCCTATGTTCACAAAAATTATATTCATTGCATATATGATGAGTGATTTGCAAAAATATCTTGATATTATATAAATAGTAAAACTATGTATTATTTTGGGGTTTAAATAAGTTTTCTTGCATTTATTCTAATACACCTAAACTCAAATCCATTTTAACCCACAACCCAAACCCAATATCCAACCCATCAACCCATGTAATTATCCTATATATATATATACCAAACAAAACACAAAAAAACACAAAAAAATACTAAAATAAGCCAAAAAAAGGCCAAAAATCAGCCAAAAAAAACCATTATGGGAATAGTGATTTTATTGCCAATTTTGCTCAATTTGATCTTCCAAGCTTTGTCAAGTCTTCTCCAAGTGGTTCCAAGCTTCTCCAAGCCCTATCCTAGCTTCCTTGCACGTTTTTGGTGAGGGAGTTACATCATTTTCATGGTTTAAAGTTTATGCCAAGTTTTTTTTAATTTTCGGATTTTGCTATTATGGAGCTATAACATGCTTGTTTCTTGCTTTATATAGTATGTATACATGTTAGAGAACATCCATATGCAATATTATAGCTTGGTGTTGAGGTTTTAGCAAAGTGTCACTTGAGGAAGATGATAAATAGTATAATTTCTAGGGTTCCAAAAATTTGAACAATTTAATTTGATTCAATGCTTCTAGTAGTTGCTAATTAGGTCCTTGAGTGTGGGAAAAATATTCATTATACTTGCCATGTGAAAATTTTGGAAATTTTGATCAAAATAGGCTACTTTAATTGGGGATTTCGGGGTTAACTCGAATCCGGGCACGTTTTGAGGCTATGGCTAGTCTTTATTAAGTATTGAAGCCTTAGAAGTGCCTTCGTTTCGCTTGTTTGGGTTCCGGAATTGGTATTTGTAGTATAAATGCACAAAAAGAAAATCGGGGATTTAATGGTAAATAAGGTTTAACGGGTGAACTCGAGGGTCCTTGGGGTGCCATAAGGTGTAGTTTGAAGGATAGGATAACTCGTTTGGGAATATTGAACCTTGCCTTTTGGGTTTGGAGCTTAATAGCAAAGATTGACAAAGGGATTTCGGGTTGAAAGTGAATCCAGGTGCGTTCGGGCATTAGGGCTAGTGTCTAGTAAGTGAGGAGGTGCTAGAAATGTATTCGCTTTGCTTAGTTGAGCTCCAATTAGAGTACTTGTAGTGTAATGCATAAAGAGGCAAATTCGGACTTTTGGGGTAATTGTACTTTAAAGTGAGATTTCAAGGGCTTAAATGGTGCCATAAAGTGTCATTAGAGATGTAGTATAATTAGATTTGAGGTTCATTATCTTGTGTGAAGTTTAGAGCTTGTTTTGTGAGCATTTAGAAGGAGATATGTTGGACTTCTTGTCAAATGGTTAGTCTTATTGCATAATTAGTTATTTGAATTGCTATAGTTACTACATTTGATTGTTAATCAAGTAAACTATAAAGTTAGCTCATCTAGTTAGATGATTATTGATTGTTGTAGTAAAGTAATTGAAATTTATAGCTTATAATCTTAACTTAATAATATTTTGATGCTTCTAATGCCTTCTATGCTAACTAATGAGGTGGTAGAGTGAACTTTCTAGCTTAATTACATGTGAAAAATGAGTTTGTGTGTATAAGTGAATTGAAGAAGAAAATGAATAGTAACTTGATTAAAGAATGTGAATTTGTTGCTTATGGTGTTTTAGTGTTAATAAGAGTGTCATTTTAACATGTCTTATAATCTAAAGTAGTTAGTGTATGTTTAATGATCTTAGAGAAAATAGATAATCTTGTATATGATTTCACTTTGGATAATGCATATTAGAGTTCTTTTAACATGCTTAGTGATTGAATAATGCTTAGTATTTAAGCGTAATAGCGTGTATTAAGTGTTTAACTTGAAGGCTGTGTGATTCATGCTATCTTATGAGTTAAGTTGTATATTTAGGCTATATATCTTATGAGTTAAGTTGTATATTTAGGCTATATGTATATTAGAGCTAATCATGATAATAGAATTGCAATGGATAATGAAATTGTTATGCTTATATGAATAACTAGGGGTTGCACATTTGAGTGGATTCAAAGAGGTTTGGAGTAAACCTAAGCTATGCTCTTACAGGTTTGACTTACTAAAGGTGAGGGAGTCTTCATTTTTTTTGTACATCTTAACTTATCTTATTATTTATAGATTGTATGATTAACAATTGAAATAGTTTATATGTACTATTTACTTGCTATCTTGTGTTTTCTCGTGTTATTTGTGTTTAATTGCGAGGGCGGCCTACTTTGTCGTCCCTCTTATGTGATTTTGATATTCTTGATTCTCGTGATCTTGTCTCGGGGTTGCGCAACCTTTTCGGACATGGTAGAGTTGAGAAACACGGGTGGCATCGGGCTTGCCGTGCTCCCTCGACTACCATGGTGCATATTCCCTTCTCGCTGAGGTATACTCTACTACCCTAGAGGCGTGGTTCACCTGCTGGGCATGGACCTACCTCAGGAAAAAGGGTCGTAGGATCGGGATACATCCGGAGTATCCCAACTTGTTGGAGTAAGGGTTTGCCGGCAATTGCGTGAAGTTCGTGGTTCGTGGCTCGTGATTGAAGACAAAGTGGAACCGTATCCTTTTAATGTGGTTAACTACTTGCTATTTGATCTTGTTGTTTATGTTATATATATATATATATATATATATATATATATATATATATATATATATATATATGATTTCTTGTATCTGCATATCATTTTGCACGCCCCGGTATGTTGCATCACCTCCCTCGCTGGGCAACATTGTTGCTCACTCCTCATTTAAACATGTTTCAGGAGAAGTTGAGGAGAATCCCCAGCTGATAGCAGTAGAGGAAGAAGAAGAAGTATACGTAGATCAGAATCTTTGATTCTTGTGTGATAAGGTTGATTATGTGTGCAGTTTGTTTGAAGTTGTTGGTTGTTGTGCTTTTGAGACCTTGTGGTCTTATGTATAGTTGGTGAATGTAGTATCTTGTAATCTTATGTGATGGATGACTAAGTTAGATGGCATGCAATAATGAATCCTAGTTTACTTTTCTTATTGCATGCTTGAGTGTTTGTTAACTTGATAAGAAACCTTGGTTATAGTCATATCCAACTACTTATAGTTAAAATTAATTTTGTCTTGCATGCTTGTGTGCTATAAGTAGATTTTGTTGTTCCAAGGCTCGGATGGCCTGGAGGAGCTGGTTGGCTTTATGAATCTTGAAAGCTAGGTTATATGAATGGTTGATTGTGATTCAAGACTTGTATGTGACTGTTGGCAGGTTTCTAGATAGACCTATATATAGGAGAAACTCTGTCCGTTTTTCCTCTGTCCGTTTTTCCTTAATTTTGTTGACCGGGTTGGAATTGGGTTGTGATTAGCATGGCTATTAGAGTCTCCGATCTTGTGAGGGATCGGGGCGTTATAATATATATATATATATATATTAAATGTGATTTGAAT
The DNA here is from genome assembly GCA_037974665.1 of Ehretia macrophylla. NCBI lineage: Eukaryota > Viridiplantae > Streptophyta > Magnoliopsida > Boraginales > Ehretiaceae > Ehretia > Ehretia macrophylla. The sequence goes on along the minus strand of CM075777.1, from coordinate 5,323,047 downwards.
ATATGTATGTTAGATCTTGAACTTCTATTGGACTTAGCATGTTATTACAAAGTGATTAATGCCATAATTTTAAAATAACTAGCTTCCGCACTATGTCTTATTTTGTTATATATTGCATGCTAATCCAATGATCCTAGATCTAGAATATAGATTAATATCCTTTCATACATATTTCCAAAAATTCTTTAACATGCAAATAAGGATCCTATCTATCTAGACCATGAAAAGTAGGAAGAAGATTTATTACTTGTGGTTTTAGCTCAAAATGTGTTGTTGTAGTGGTAGGTAGAACTATGCAAAAAAGGAGGATTGGTGGAGATGGGATGGAACAACTCCTTAAGAGGCTTAGTCTCCTCTCCATGTTGACTCATTTCAGATTTTTACTCTAACTCAATACTAACTAGTCTATTTGTGTGATCACGTGCCCAAAATTTCATGCAACAAAAATATCACACAGAAAGAAAGAATAAAAATGCACTTTTTTTATTTTTGATATTTTTTTCTAAAAGCAATAAAACAACTAGTAGAAGAAAAACTTTATCAAAAGTCTAAAAACTTATTCTATTCAAGTCCCCGGCAACGGTGTCAAAAACTTGTTATATGTTTTAATTTACTCGCAAGTGCATGAACTGTACTTAGATATAACTCGGCAAATACGAGGTCGATCGTTCAAAGACTTGTTTAGTGAAGGTGAAGTTTTATACTAAGATTTAGATTCTTTAATCTAGTTGGAGAGATTGATACCAGAATGAAAATAAAATAATAAAAAATAGACAATAAATCTAAAGAGCTAGTAAATAAATTCTAGAATGAAAAACAATTAATAAATTGAATGAAATAAACTAAAACAAACAAAAATTAGAAAATATTGCAAAGTAAAATAACTAATTAAATAAGACGCATAGAGTAAAATAACGAAACTAAACTGGTAATCATAAAACGCTAAAGCTCAGAATTCACCTTGCCAATCCTAACGTCAACTATACTTTATCATTAATTTTTTCAAATTTTACTACATGATAATCTCGCAATCTAACATCGTTACCATGGAAGATATCATCTTGTAAGCTCTAAGTTAATAAATCCAAAAGTATGTTTATTCTTATGTTAACAAAGTATTCAGATCATTAACTGTATCTCAACTCGAAATCACAATTAATATTCAGCATTAAAATCAAAACTTTCAATTACTAAGAATCATTCAAAACATGAGAAAAACATGATTAAACCCATCTAAGATAACGAAAGTAAACGACTTTATTGTTTTGCTTTCATTGTCCTATTTGGACTTTGATGACTCACGTAAGTCATTTTTTTGGCCAAGGCATTAGTTAATGCCTTGGTCAACTCTTTTTTGGTCCTTTTTTTTTTTTTTTTCTTCTTTTGCTTTATCCATTCAACTCTTCGATAAATCTTAACAAAAAGTCTTTGCTCCTCTTTTCATCAAATTGTTATAGACTTTTGCTCAAATTGCTCTTTTATTATCCTAATTCTTGATCTGCATGTCCCTATGATCTTCATATTTACTTGTTTTTTCACGTATGAATAACGTTTTAGCCCTGAAATATGTGAAAAAAACCTTAATTAAATTACAAACACATTGATGTACTTAACACTTATTAATTAAGCTCAAATTTGGTGCAATAAATTCTAATTTAAATATAAAAATATGCAAACCCCGACTTATATCAACGAGAATTCAAACAACCAAGAGAAATTAAGTTCTTCTTCAGCTTTGGGACATGCCAACACTTGAAAGATCTGACGATGCCATGGAACGTCTTGACTTTCATAATACCTGTTCTGACCACCTTCAAAGTGAAACCATTTCTTAGGTAGACCTTCTCATTCTTCTTAGAGTAAGAAGAAAACTAGTCCTTCCTAGGACACATGTGGAACGATTCACCTGTGTCAAGAATCCATTGATTTTGCCATTTTCCAGTACTGACAGGTAAAATCTCCGTATCACTAGAACTCTCTCCCTCAACAACATTTACCACATTTGCTAAACTCCTACCTTTATCTCTCTTCGGATAATTCTTCCTCAAGTGATTCAGTTCTCCACACTCATAATAGTGTCTTTTCTCTCTTGATTTTGATTTTGACTTTCCCGAAGACCTCCCCCTCCCATGTGTTTCCTCTTTACTCACTAATACCTGCCCTATAACTTCCACTCTATTCCCCGAGAATTGCTTCTAAAGATCTTTGGATTTTAGTGCAGAATTCATATCATCCAAACTAATTTTATCCCATCCATATAACAGAATATCAACAAAATTCTCATATGAGGGCGCTAAAGAACACAACAATATGAGAGTCTGATCTACATTATCAACTTTGACTCCTATGTTCTTCAGCTCCATCATAATGGAATTAAATACATTAAGGTGTTCCTTAATAGGCGTATCTTCTTTCATCCGGAGATTATACAATCTCTTCTTTAGGTAGAGGCAATTTGTAAGAGATTTGAATGCATAAAGATCTGTCAGTGCTTTCCAAACTTCGACTACTATCGTCTTCTCAACAATCTCCAACATTACAAAATTTGTCATTGTCATGTGTATTGCACTTATGGCTCTCGCGTGTAACTCCTTCTTCTCCTCGAGTTTCATCTCTTCCAAAATCTTCTCTTCAACAACATTCCATAGACCTTGCATCACCATGAATGCCTTGAACTTGATTTTTCAAAGACTGAAACTATTCCTCTAGTCAAATTTCTCGATTTCAAACTAACCTGAGGTTGTAGCCATCTTGTTTTACTCAAAACACATACTTCGGGCTGGAATTTGACAAAAAGGATTGCGAATTCGGACTCAACACATCCAAAAATCTTGGGAATGTATTGGTCAACTTTTTGGTCAAACTAGGTCAAAGTCAACCCTTGGTCAACGATTCGGTCAACCCCGGTCAATGATCTGGTCAACTCTAGTCAACGGTCTAACTTTTCTTTTCTCTTTTTTTTGTTTTGTTTTTTCTTTTTCTTTTTCTTTAATTTAAATCACAAACAAAACAATAAAAAAAGATAAGTCGAAGTCAACTTTTCAAACACTCGAGTTAGCAGCAAAGCATTCAAAGTCTGTAATCAAAAGAGAAAAAACACTAGCCAACCCATAAGCAAAAAAGAACAACCAAGCATGCTACAAATTCGACCCGCCAACAACACACAATCCAGCCATTGGATCTTCGATTCGATGTCGTAGCACGTTCCCCGGAGCACGACGAATGAAGCAACAACTATTCAATCACTTCCGCGAACTCCAACAACCGTCCACTTCCACTTCGCTGTGCACCAACTTTAAGTTGTGATTTCGGCCACCACCGACCTCCGATTTCGACAAAATCACCACCAACGAACTCCTCTCATAACGAAAAATCTTTTGATACACTTCACGCCTCACAAGAAAACTTTGACAAAAATAACTCCGATGAGACCCATTTTGGTTTTTGCTTTTTCGGTGGCTCTTCAGTAAGTTTCTGGCTATGTGAACACTACCATTTGATTCCTTCCGTAGAGATGAGTCTAACGATATATAATTTGTAAGGTTTTGCTCACAAAAAATGTTATCGCTTTTCGCAAGCTTTTTAAGCCTTTTTCTTTGCAAAGTTGATTTTCAAGTTAATCTACCCTCAACCTAGCACATAGTAACAAATTGGTATCAGATGTGAGACCCGAGTCTCGAATTATGTGCTTTCACTTGCTTTATATGATATTTGAATTAATATATGTGCAATTACATGTTTTTTAGACTTTTATGTGTACAAATTATGTGTTTATTTAATTTAGTACCTAATATGTGCAATAATATGATTTACATAGGTTTACTAGTTTAAAAGTGCATTTGAAATCCGTTTGATTTTTTAATTGCTGTCTTTTCGTCTTCTTTGACCACGTAGAATTAAAATTTGTAAATGCTAGTTAAAATTAATCCTCAGTTAGCTTTTTAACATCTTAGACATTTACTAGAATGTTAGAATTGAAATTAGAAGCAAGATAAGAGGTTAACTTAGTCATTTAGAGCTTTTAATTGCATTTGACCCTTATTTGACTTCATTGACTTTACTTAAGCTAAAATATCATCAAAACAAAGCACAAAATCAGCCCTTTAGCCGTGTAGGAGCAAGTTAAATGAATAGTGAAACCTAGCTTTTTTATGCATTTTAGGAGTAATCGAAAACTGATTGGAGCAAAACGAAGCTTGTTCTTGACTCGTCTTAGTGTGTTCTAGCTTTCTATCGATTCATTTTGCCTTTATTTTGCAAAAAAAGTGAGGGCTATTTTCTAAAATTGAGTTTTAAAGTTAAGTTATTGGTTATATAATTGCTTATATATATTGTATATGTCACGCCCCGACCCGACCCCGCGAAAGGCCAAGCCCGGACCCGACACACGGACGGAGTTTCCTCTGTACCGCGGACGATCCGAAAACCCTAAAATCAATATAACACTTGCGAAAGCCATATAATAGTAATCAAACCAGCCAACTTTCTTCCAAACATACATTTCCTATTATCCAACTTTCCAAGCCAAAAATGCCATGCATACTACACAGGTATTCATGCCACTAAACCATTAGCTATTAGCATGCATTTCTTCACTAGTCATCCGAGTATAAGTTTACAATTTTACAAACTTTAATCCATTACAACATAAGACCATTAAAGGTCTCAAAATAGGAAAATACATACAAGGCTACAAGCCTCAAAATTAAGCGACCTTCACGCAATATACATAACAAGCAAGGTTTGCACAAAACAGGTAACCAACCACCAGCAAAGCAGGGAAGTGCTATCACAGAAACACCTCTACCTGCTCCTCCTCCTCTATTACCTCGAGAGGGTCTGCTTCAACTACTCCTGTAAAAACATGGTGTAGAAAGGAAAAAGCAAAAACTATTGCTCAGCGAGGGCAATTGGTCTCAAGGACGGAGATGAGAGGAGTATGCAATGCAATTAGCCAAGCAATACATACAAATCATATAAGTTACATCCAAAGCCAACAATAAAGCAAGGCAAGTATTTAAAGCCGTAAACACTCAATTAAAGGATACGATGCTCTTTTCACGAGCAACTTTCATTCAAGAATTCGATGACGACGCGCCGGCCCAAACCACCTTATAACACCAGTTTGGAATACCCCGGAAGTATCCATCAACCTACGACCCAAATCTCCCTGGGAGGCAACCCAAGCGAGAAAGGGAATAGCAGCGGAGCTAGAGAAACCAACACTGGCAACCCAAGGCTACCCAGAGAGGCCCATCACTCACGCGCGAGACACTATGCAATGCAAGACTCGATACAAGGCGATGAACAAGCGATAAAGCCACACGTGGGAGAATAACAAAGTAGGCTACTCTCGCACGCAATAGCAGCAATTGATAAGCAATTCAATCCAAAACAACTCAAACAAGTATTTCAAGTAATTCTAAGCATTCTATAGGCATAAAGACAAGAAAACACACAAAAACACAAATCGGCCCCAACTATCAAAATGCTACCATTTCCAAACGAGCCACGAGTCCTAAAAACCGACTTCGCCAACCCTCCTAGGTCACCATAAGGTACGTCTAAAGACCCCGAAACCTTACTTTACCCTAGAACTCGCGCAAAGCCCCGATTTCCCCCTTTCTCGTTTGAACTACAACTATAACAACCAAACACCCAACCAACGCCATAATCGCACCAAAAGTGCTTCCATGGCTTCCCGAAGCAATGCCAACACGCAAAACGAGAAAATGCTAAATCCGACCTAAACGACCCCGACTTTCCCAAAGGCTTAATTCTCGTTTTTTCCACTACGCAACCCAAACAAACCACACATTTTAGCATTCTAGCATACCTAGCACGTTTCTACATCAACGGAAAGCATAACAGCGCAATTTCAACGTTTCAAGGTTTTACTATTCATAAAATACTATTCATTTCACAATTTAATTTGCAATCACAACATTTAACCGCAGAAAATGTTACAAAGCTATGAATACATGTTCTACAAATGCTAAGGAACATTCTAGAAGCATCAAATCGCTTTAAATAACGATCTACGGATAAATCTAAAAATTAACAAAGTTAACATATACAACGTATAAATGCGCAAATAACATGCTTCCCTCACCTTAGGTACTCCTAGATGCTAGGAAAACAACGTTGGTTGCCTCAGAAATAACCCCGCACGAGCTCTCGCGAAGATTGATCGATTAGAAGTTGAAAGGTTTTTTTTTTCTCTCTTCAAAGCCACGGCCAGAGCTGTTGTTTTGCTGCTGTTTTTCTTTTTATTTTGCTTAGTTTTTTAGCTTATAAAGTGCCAAATGGTCAAAGGTCAAAGGTCCAAGGTCAAACTACTTAAAACTTGGTCAAAGGGCCCTATTTTGTGCGTTTTAAAGCCATTTTAGCTAAGGTAAGTTCAATTAAAGCTAGCAACATTTAAAATATAAAATTTAAGTCATCTAAATACTAGTTTCACTATTTGCTGAGGACTGGAAATCGTTCTCTAGCTATCGCTCCTTAAATGCAATGCACGTTACGTCGGCGAGAAAGTAACAATTAATTCACAAAGAATTTAAGGAAATATAATTTTCACAATAATAAACAAAGAAAATTCACATTCCGGGCTCGGGTATTACACCCTCTCCCCCTTAAAACAATTGCGCCCACGCAATTCTTACCTGGTTAACAAACAACTCCGGGTACTGATCCCGAACTTGGTCCTCTCTTTCCCAAGTCGCTTCCTCAAACCCATGATGATTCCACAGAACCTTTACTAACGGAATACTCTTTCTGCGAAGCTCCTGAATCTTCCGATCCACAATTCTAATCGGTTTCTCTTCATAAGACAACTTTTCTTCAATCTGCAAAGGCTCTGGTTCAAGTACATGTGAAGGGTCTGGATGATACTTCTTCAACATAGACACGTGAAACACATCGTGCAGTCTCGACAAGCTCGGGGGTAAAGCTAATCGATAGGCCAAAGGACCTACCTTTTCGGTGATCTCATACGGACCCACATACCTGGGACTAAGCTTCCCGCTCTTACCGTGCTGAATCAATCCCTTCCGTGGAGAAATCTTAAGAAACACCCAATCTCCCAAATCAAACTTAAGATCCTGACGGTGCTTATCTGCATAACTCTTCTGACGACTCTGAGTTGTAAGCATACGCTGGCGAATAAGGTGAACATTATCTACCATCTTAATCATCTCAGGTAACACAGTCGGATCAACTGTTCTCATCTCTCCAACCTCTTCCCAATATAATGGGGATCTGCATTTACGACCATACAACGCCTCGTAGGGAGCCATACCTATAGTAGATTGATAACTATTGTTGTAGGCGAACTCTTTTAAAGGCAAAAACTTCTCCCAATTCTTCCCAAAGTCAAGCACACATGCCCGAAGCATGTCTTCCAAGATCCTGATGGTTCTCTCAGACTGGCCATCAGTTTGTGGATGATATGCAGTGCTGAAGCTCAACTTAGTTCCCATGGCCTCTTGCAACTTCTGCCAAAAACGAGATCTGAATCTAGGATCCCTATCTGACACTATACTCTGTGGCACACCATGCAATCTCACAATGTTAGCAACATAAAGCTCAACTAGCTTATCAAGGCTATCCTGTTTGTTCACGGGAATAAAATGTGTAACTTTAGTCAAGCGGTCCACAACAACCCAAACAGAATCACATCCTCTCGGAGATCTAGGAAGATCGGTCACAAGGTCCATTGTTATATGTACCCACTTCCATTGCGGAATCGACAACGACTGTAGAAGTCCGGCTGGCCTCTGATGCTCAACTTTAACCCTCTGACAAGTCAAACATCTGGATACATACCCAGCAATCTCCCTCTTCATATTGTTCCACCAGAAGTGTTGTTTCAAATCTCTATACATCTTTGTACTGCCCGAATGAATCGTATACCTCGAATTATGTGCCTCGGACAGGATCTCATTCTTCAAAGTCGGATCATCAGGAACACATACTCTATCCCTAAATCTGAAGATGCCATCTGCATGTAATTTAAACTCCGACTCTCCCCCTTTAGCTTTTTCCTGGATTTTCAAGATGTGAGGATCAGTCTTCTGAGCCTCTCTGATCTGTGCTAGCAACCCTGACTGAATCTGCAAACTAGCAAATCGAATTCCTACCTCAGTAGCTTCTGGTTTCCATGAACAAATTTCTTCCAAAGTCTCCCAGTCCTTGATAATCAAGCTTGCAACAGTACCCTTTCGGCTCAAAGCATCTGCAACAACATTTGCCTTACCTGGCACATAGTTAATAGAATAGTTATAACCACCCAATAACTCTAGCCATCTCCGCTGCCTCATATTTAGATCCTTCTGTGAAAACAAATACTTGAGACTCTTGTGGTCAGTAAATATTTCAAATCTGCAACCCCACAAGTAGTGACGCCACTTCTTCAAAGCAAACACAACTGCAGCTAACTCAAGATCATGTGTAGGGTAGTTGACTTCATAAGGTTTCAATTTCCTAGAAGCATAGGCAATCACCTTACCATTCTGCATTAAAACACAACCCAAACCTTCTTTAGATGCATCACTGTAGACAACGAAGTTCTCTGTTCCCTCAGGTAAAGCTAGTATAGGAGCTGTAGTTAGTCTCTTCTTCAATTCTTGAAAACTGGATTCACATTTAGCATCCCAGTTGTAAGCAACTTTCTTCCGAGTCAACTGGCTCAAAGGTCCAGAAATTTTAGAAAAGTCTTTAACAAATCTCCGGTAGTAACCTGCCAATCCAAGAAAACTCCGAATCTCTGACACCGTCTCAGGTCTCTTCCAAGATGAAACAACTTCAATCTTAGCTGGGTCCACTGAAATCCCTCGATCTGAAATGATATGGCCTAGAAAAGATATCTGATTCAACCAGAACTCACACTTGCTGAATTTAGCAAAAAGCTTGTTTTCCTACAAAGTCTGAAGCACAATTCTCAAGTGTTGCTCATGTTCAGCCTCGTTCTTCGAATACACTAAAATGTCGTCAATAAAGATCACGACAAACTGATCAAGGTAAGGCCGAAAGACCCTCTGCATCAAGTCCATGAATGCAGCTGGTGCATTCGTCAATCCAAACGGCAACACAACAAACTCATAGTGGCCATATCTAGTCCTGAATGCCGTCTTTGGTATATCGTCACTCCGAATTCTAAGTTGATAGTAGCCCTGCCTCAAGTCAAATTTGGAGTAAACACTCGCACCCTGCAACTGGTCAAACAATTCATCAATCAACGGTAAGGGGTATTTGTTCTTAATCGTGACTTGATTAAGTCCCCTGTAATCAATGCATAACCGTAGCGTGCCGTCTTTCTTTCTCACAAACAACACAGGCGCACCCCACGGCGAAGAACTAGGTTGTATAAACCCTTTCTCAAGAAAGTTCTGAAGCTGAATTTTTAACTCCTGAAGTTCGGCCGATGCCATCCTATAAGGACTCCTAGAAATTGGCGCAGTGCCTGGTACAAGATCAATCACGAACTCAATCTCCCTATCCGGTGGTAAACCCGGTAATTCCTCGGGAAATACACCAGGGAAGTCTCTAACAATCGGAACCTCATTCAAACTCAACTTATCAGCAGGCTGATTGATCAAATAAGCTAAGTAAGCTTCACAACCCCTATTCAACAACTTAGAAGTCTTGATCGCTGATAAAAGTGGAATGCGGGCAGCCCTGCAGTTCCCAACAATCTCTAGTACCGGTAGGTCAGGAACCTTAAGATAAAAGACCTTTGTTCTACAATCCAACTGAGCATAATACTTTCCCAACCAGTCCATTCCCAAAATGATTTCAAAGTCACGGAATGGTAATATAATTAAATCAGCAGGAAATTTACGGTTCTCAATACATATATCACAAGATTTGCAAATAGACTCAGTAACAAATCTTTCACCCAAAGGAGTACTAACTTCAACTTCATGAGGCAATTTATCAATGCAAACATTCACAGATCGTGCACATGCAGGAGTTATAAACGAATATGTAGCTCCGGGATCAATCAAAACTTTAACTGGCTGAGTATTGAGAAGAAAGGTACCTTCCACTATAGCTGTGGTATCGGGTAGCTCCTCCGCATCCAGTGCAAAGACCCTAGCCTGAACTCTCTGTGCTGGTCGTGCACCTGCTGCTCTATTCTGAACACCTTGGCCTCCACCACGGCCCTGAACATTATTATATTTAGGGCAATCCCTCACCCTATGGTCATCACCGCCACAACCCGTACATTTACCACTCTTCCTCCAGCAGTTAGCCTCAATATGCCCTGGTCGATTACAATAATTACACTGCTGATTTTGCCTAACCGCAGTGTTTCCTGTAGGTGCTAGGGCTCTGGCAGGGGTAGGAACTGTACCTCCCTGCTGGGGTCTAGTCACAGCTGGCCTAGCCTGAATCTGCTGCTATGGCTGATACGGACGCTGCTGAGGAGCCTGTGTAGAAGACTGGTACTGCCTTGGCTGACTCTGGCTGCTCTGGCCCAAATACTGCTTCTTACTCGGCTGACTGCTCTCAGCTATCATTTCAGCCTTCCGTTTCTCAAATTTCGAGGCTGCTTGAAATGCCTCGGGAAAAGTAGTGTAGGTCTGCCCAATCAAATGCAACTGTATGTCCATTCTCAGCCCACGGACAAACCTATGTATCATCCTCCTAGCCGGCCGTACCAACTCCGGCATATAGCTCGACAGGCTAACAAACCTAGCCTCGTACTGAGCAACAGTCATATTTCCCTGCTTCAGGGCCACAAACTCATCTTCCCGTCTTTCCATTGCCATCTCGGCAATATATTTGTCCCGGAACTCACTTACAAAATCATCCCACAAATGTGGTACATCCTCACAATCCCACCTCAATCTGATAGTATTCCACCACTGCTCTACATCACCCTCAAATAGAAATGATGCATAATCTATTCTTGCCTCATCAGTGCACCTCAAAGCGGTGAAAATCTTCTCAACTCGATTAATCCATCTCTCGGCCGCCTCATCATCCGGCTCCCCGAAGAACTTTCCCAGCTCGTGCCTCAGAAATTTCTCTAACTGATTGTTCTCAACTCTGTACCCCTGTCCACCATGATTAGCTTGATTACCCTGGGGATTAATCCGGTCCTGCCTCTGCTCATGTAGTACCTGTGTGATCCGGTCTACTGCAGTAGTCATGGTAGCCATAAACTGCTCAGGCAACGGCTGCTGACCCTGTTCCGCTGCCTCTTCATCTGATCCTATACCTTGAGTACCACGACATGGCGGCATAGTAGCAATTCACAATAGCTGGCAACATTTAAAAGCAGTTTATAGACAGAAATATAGCACATAAGATTAGATAACACTCAAGTCAATAACAATCCAATATTCTATCACACAATTCACATAAGACAAGTGTAACTTGCCAAACTATTTCACTTAAACACACAAACATTCCAAGTTCACAAAGTCATGCTAGAACATTTTCTTTTCACTTAGCAATCATACATAAACACTTTAGCATTTTAGACCTTTACCCCACAGACCGAGAATCATATCCCGGCTCATGCAAGACTATTATGCTCTGATACCACCTAAAGATGTCACGCCCCGACCCGACCCCGCGAAAGGCCAAGCCCGGACCCGACACACGGACGGAGTTTCCTCTGTACCGCGGACGATCCGAAAACCCTAAAATCAATATAACACTTACGAAAGCCATATAATAGTAATCAAACCAGCCAACTTTCTTCCAAACATACATTTCCTATTATCCAACTTTCCAAGCCAAAAATGCCATGCATACTACACAGGTATTCATGCCACTAAACCATTAGCTATTAGCATGCATTTCTTCACTAGTCATCCGAGTATAAGTTTACAATTTTACAAACTTTAATCCATTACAACATAAGACCATTAAAGGTCTCAAAATAGGAAAATACATACAAGGCTACAAGCCTCAAAATTAAGCGACCTTCACGCAATATACATAACAAGCAAGGTTTGCACAAAACTGGTAACCAACCACCAGCAAAGCAGGGAAGTGCTATCACAGAAACACCTCTACCTGCTCCTCCTCCTCTATTATCTCGAGAGGGTCTGCTTCAACTACTCCTGTAAAAACATGGTATAGAAAGGAATGAGCAAAAACTATTGCTCAGCGAGGGCAATTGGTCTCAAGGACGGAGATGAGAGGAGTATGCAATGCAATTAGCCAAGCAATACATACAAATCATATAAGTTACATCCAAAGCCAACAATAAAGCAAGGCAAGTATTTAAAGCCGCAAACACTCAATTAAAGGATACGATGCTCTTTTCACGAGCAACTTTCATTCAAGAATTCGATGACGACGCGCCGGCCCAAACCACCTTATAACACCAGTTTGGAATACCCCGGAAGTATCCATCAACCTACGACCCAAATCTCCCTGGGAGGCAACCCAAGCGAGAAAGGGAATAGCAGCAGAGCTAGAGCAACCAACACTGGCAACCCAAGGCTACCCAGAGAGGCCCATCACTCACGCGCGAGACACTATGCAATGCAAGACTCGATACAAGGCGATGAACAAGCGATAAAGCCACACGTGGGAGAATAACAAAGTAGGCTACTCTCTCACGCAATAGCAACAATTGATAAGCAATTCAATCCAAAACAACTCAAACAAGTATTTCAAGTAATTCTAAACATTCTATAGGCATAAAGACAAGAAAACACACAAAAACACAAATCGGCCCCAACTATCAAAATGCTACCATTTCCAAACGAGCCACAAGTTCTGGAAACCGACTTCGCCAACCCTCCTAGGTCACCATAAGGCACGTCTAAAGACCCCGAAACCTTACTTTACCCTAGAACTCGCGCAAAGCCCCGATTTCCCCCTTTCTCGTTTGAACTACAACTATAACAACCAAACACCCAACCAACTCCATAATCGCACCAAAAGTGCTTCCATGGCTCCCGAAGCAATGCCAACACGCAAAACGAGAAAATGCTAAAGCCGACCTAAACGACCCCGACTTTCCCAAAGGCTTAATTCTCGTTTTTTTCACTACGCAACCCAAACAAACCACACATTTTAGCATTCTAGCATACCTAGCACGTTTCTACATCAACGGAAAGCATAACAGCGCAATTTCAACGTTTCAAGGTTTTACTATTCATAAAACACTATTCATTTCACAATTTAATTTGCAATCACAACATTTAACCGCAGAAAATGTTACAAAGCTATGAATACATGTTCTACAAATGCTAAGGAACATTCTAGAAGCATCAAATCGCTTTAAATAACGATCTACGGATAAATCTAAAAATTGACAAAGTTAACATATACAACGTATAAATGCGCAAATAACATACTTCCCTCACCTTAGGTACTCCTAGTCGCTAGGAAAACAACGTTGGTTGCCTCGGAAATCACCCCGCACGAGCTCTCGCGAAGATTGATCGATTAGAAGTTGAAAGGTTTTTTTTTTTCTCTCTTCAAAGCCACAGCCAGAGCTGCTGTTTTGCTGCTGTTTTTCTTTTTATTTTGCTTAGTTTTTTAGCTTATAAGGTGCCAAATGGTCAAAGGTCAAAGGTCCAAGGTCAAACTACTTAAAACTTGGTCAAAGGGCCCTATTTTGTGTGTTTTAAAGCCATTTTAGCTAAGGTAAGTTCAATTAAAGCTAGCAACATTTAAAATATAAAATTTAAGTCATCTAAATATTAGTTTCACTATTTGCTGAGGACTGGAAATCGTTCTCTAGCTATCGCTCCTTAAATGCAATGCACGTTGCGTCGGCGAGAAAGTAACAATTAATTCACAAAGAATTTAAGGAAATATAATTTTCAAAATAATAAACAAAGAAAATTCACATTCCGGGCTCAGGTATTACAGTATATGCTATGCTTATGATTCATGCTAGATAAGTTATTTAGTGCACTTTAATTGAATTCTAGTTAGATGGAATTATGACTTGATGTAGATGGATTTTAATGTGTTGTACAAAGTGTTAAATGGATAGAATTGAATGGAAACTTATTGTATAACATGTCATTGAGGACTATATACATTGTGTAGTTGTCTAACATTGCATAATGGCTTGAATGGTAGAAGTTTGAGGGTGATGGCTGGCTGGTTGGTCACGGTTTTGGGGGCTTTTGGGTTGTATCCATGATGTTTTTAGTGTATGCTATGTTAGTTAGTAGCTATGTGATAGTATGAGTGTGGTTTAGTTGTTTAATTGTGTGCAAAGTTGAGAAAGATTGATGTAAATGTTGTATAAGTTGAGTTAAGTGTTGTTGAGTTTTATTTTGCTAATTGTGTAACTATGCACAAGTGTGGTATCTAATGTGGTTGTAAATTAGTTAAAATATGAAGTGTATGCTATGTTAATTAATTTCTAAGAGGTAGTTTGATTGTTGTATTGTATGGTTGGATAATTGTGGGAGAGGTTGGAATAAGTGTTATTAGAGGTTGAATTAGTGTTGTTCAATTGTTGTGTGTGGAAGGTGTTACTAAAGTTTAAAATGTTGTTAAGTGTGGTCGGAGTCGGTTAATGTTTGGAAGTGCATACTTAAGGTTGGATAGCCTACTTTGTCATCTAACCAATGTATTCTAAGTGATATTTAAGTGTTGAATTACTAAGTATTACAATGTTAAAGTGTTGAATTGTTCAAATGCATGTTAAGTGTTAAAGTGTTAAGTGTTGAAATGTTATATAAATGTTGTAAGGCATGGTAACATCATGTTGATCTGGGCGGCTCCAAGCTTGCCAGACAATACCACGTCTACCATGTTCTATCCCGTATCCCTTATGGACGGAGTATGAAGAATGTTCATAGGGTATAGGTATTGTGAGGCATGGTAGCGTCACCATGTTCTATCCCTTATCCTTTATGGATAGAGTATAGAGTGTGTTCATGGGGTATGGGTACTGTTTGTGAGGCATGGTAGGGTTGTGTCACCTCGGGCAGTATCTGACTTGGCGGGTTGCATTGATATGACTACCATGTTCTATCCCCTATTCTCAGGGACGGAGTGTGTCATGGGGTGTGCGTCTAGGGTTCGGTACTTCCGGAATGTATCAGTGTAGTGAAATGAATCTTGAGTGATGATGATGAAGTGAAATGAAGAGGTTGCAAAGTGTTTACGACATCAACAAGTGTCAAGTGTATCCTTTTTTGAATGTTTATATATATTGTCTCAAATGCGTGTTAATTTCTCATTGAATGTCTATAGTATAAGTGTACGTTTTTGAAAAGGTTTTCAAGGATAAAATGTTTCCAAAACCTTCTTTTATCCCCCATCACTGAGTTTGTCGAAACTCACCCATTTCATGACCACAATACAGGTGTAGCCAAGATCGTGCTTCGAAGTGATTAACGTGATGGCTTTACTTGTCTTGCCTGTTGGCTATGGCTTTGGATCCTTGTACATTGAGTTGTCTTGGAAACTTTCTTTCGAATATGTAAAGTGTATTAAGTGTTTACCTATTGCTTTAAAGTTGAAGGTTTGAGGACTTTGTTGTAAATTCGTAAGTTACCTTTAAGGATGTATATATATTGCTAGCATAGATGATCTATTTTGAACTACTGTGCCTTTGTGTCCTTGTGTAAGGTAGTCTGGCCAAGTGGATTTGTAAAGTTGATGTATGTGTAATGGCCAGTGGATGTATTGTTTGATTCTATTGTTATTAAATGAAGTGTTGTACAGGTTTTGGTTTGGCCCAAGTACAAGGAAAACTCCGTCTGTTTTTCCTCGTTTTTCATGCCTTAGGGATTGGATCGGGTTGTTATATTGAGACTTGATTCTTTGAGGGATCGGGTCGTCACATCAGAACTTGTTTATTAGTTAGTTCTACACCGTTATTCTACCCAAGCCTGGCTGAGGAAGAGTTACGAGGCATAAAATAAAAAAATAGGTTGATGGGGCCTCGACATACTATTGTAATGATTCCATCATTCACGATCACGATAAATAAAAAATAAAAAGAAAAATCCATTCCATTTCGACAAAAGACCCATACTCGAGTTCCATATTTTTTTGGTCTGCTATCTCGATCATGATTTTCCTACCCCCAACAAACAAGACAAATCTTAAAGAATTAATGAATGACATACATGTAAGTTTGTAACAGACTACTAACGTTGCACAAAAAGTCAAAGACCAGGACGCACACCATTTAATACCCTGATCCCTCACGAAACAAGGACTTCTATTAATCATACTAATCTCAACCTAATTCCAAACCCGGGCACGAAAATTTAGGAAAAACGGATTGAATTTTCCCTATTTATAAGACTATCCAAAAACCTGCACTTAGAATATACAAGCACAAAACAATAACCAATCTCCTTAACGATCCCCATCCTTCAATAGCATCACATACAACAACTCTTCAAGGCCATTCGAGCCTTGGAACCCACAAAAGTCCACAAACAAGCATGCATTAAGTCATAGAATTTTCTAAATCATGAGATTAGTTATCATACCACTCTAATACTCTCTACTCAATCTACTTAAAGGTTAAATCTTCCAATCATTCTTCATTTCAATTCACACAAGCATACAAGCTACTTAGACAATAAAATCAATCCTTAAGTTATTACATGCCTTCTTCTAACTATTAATTATACAAGACTTTGTACAGAATTACAATCCTTATGGAAATACACAAACATACATAAGACCATAAGGTCTCAAATAAACCACAAATAGAACATGAACACAATCTTCCACAACCAGCACACCGATTTAGCAAACAAGTCTCACAACAAGTAGTCCAACCTTAGTCCTACTTGAAACAAGTTAAAACGAGGAATAAGCAACTAAAGTTACTCAGTGCGGGAGGGGATACAGGTAACCGGAGATTTTTGAAAATCATTTCGTGCAATGCAACAACTAAACAAATAACCCAAGTAATACAAGTTAGCAAGACTATTGAATAAAGCATTAAAAATATTTATAAAGGATACAGTTCATATTCTTTGTCTTTGATCTCGAACCACGAATCATGATCTTCGATAACATATGCCGGCAAATCCCCTTATTCCTCCAATGGGGTATTCTGGATGTACCCCGATCCTACGACCCATTCTCCCGAGGTAGGTTCGTATGCCCTAACGAGGTAAACCACGCCTCTGGGGTATGGGAGTATGCCCCAGCGAGAAAAAGAATAGGCACTATGGTAGCCGAGCTAGACCGACATCTCGATGCTGCCCGGAGTTTCTCGACACTACCATGTCCGAAAAGATTGCGCAACCTGATTCACGATCACGAAAACCAAGTAACAACAATAATCACAGATGAGGGACGATAAAGTAGGCCGCCCTCGCAGGTGGTTATAATACAAGCTTTTAACACGAAATAGACAAATGCAATCAAAGGGAACAAGTTCTTCATATTTCATGAAATGCTAAAACAATTTAACCAAACCTCAATTAACATCAATTTAATCACATAGGAGTAAATTACAAGCATCTAGCTTCAATTATTCACTTTTCCCCTTTGTCAACTTAAGCTGTTTGACTCAAAATCGAAGGACGAGGTTCAAGATTCTCAAACAAGTTATTCAATTCTCCTAATAACACTTTATAACACCTTTAGAACCCTTGAAATCACCCTTTAACCCGCAATTACCGCAAAAGTCCCGAAAGCCCCTTTTTGCATTTGAACTACAAGTACCCTATCTGTGAATCAATTAAGTGCCATAAAATCATTTTAGGCTCCACCCTACTTATTTAAGACTATTTAGCATCCTAAACTCAATACTGGACCCCCACATCGATAGGCCATAATTAATTACACAATTAATGTCTCAAAATTCAACTATCTCAGAATTCGATAAATTTTATCGAGTGGTCGTTTTAGCATCCCTAGGGTCCATAAAAGTGATTAGATCAAGTATCGGGCCACGTTTCATCGGTCCTGAATGAATAGTGCCCAAATATTAACTTTAATTTTAAATTCTAGCAATTCAAGCATTACCAAGCTATTTGAAGCATGCAATTAGGTTAATCTACCCCTAAATCAATGCTAAATAACACTTAATCAAATAACAACACCATATTATACAAAATCCCCAAATTCCATTCAAGAACCCTAACTTTAATTTAATGTTTAAGCATTCTAACAATCATCAAAGCTATACAAATACATAATCATGTTCTACAAGCTTTATAAGGAACAAAATAAGCATAGATAAGTGTAGATACAACATTATACAAGAAATCACAAATATCACAACAAACCCTAACTATTCAAGACTTGAAAATGCATACCTCTCTCACCAATTGCTTGTAGAAGACTTGTAGAAGCTTTAGGATGCACAAAACCACTCCTATTCCAAGCTAGAAGATCAATTCTTGCAAAATTGGTTGAAATCTTTTTCCTTTCTTGGCCTTGTGAAGCCGATAGGTTCAAGGGGTTTGGGGGGTTGATTTTCTTTTGTTTTTTGCTAGCTAATAGGTTGTATGTATATGTATTTATGTTATATATTAAGTGTATGGCTAACTTGGCTTATAAAAATGCAAGTCAAAGTCATTAGTAAAGCTTAAAAATGCAATTAAACTAACTAGTCTATTAAAATAATGTTTTACTATTCATACGGTACTAAAAACATTTTCATAACCAATGCTCCTGGCATGCAATGTAAATAAAAATTATGAACATATGCCCAAAAATAAGTGTATATTAAGGAAAAAATTCGAAATCGGTAAAATAAAATACTTTAATTTTTACCCCAGGCTCAGAGCTCGTTTTAAAAAGATAAAAATAAGTCTAAAGTATTAGGATCAATCCCGTATAATTTAAATTACAAAATAATAGCTAAAATATTTTTATTTGAATTTTAATAAATGTTAGTATCCCCTTTAAAAGAAATAAGAAAGTAGAAGGGAAATAAGACTTCTATATAAATCTAAATACTAAAATTAAGCACATAAACACATATAACATTTAAATTAGCACACATTTATATGCAATTAAGTATGTTAAACTATATGCTGGGTCTGAGTTCTCACACATCATACAAATGAATTGAAAGGATCTTGTTTTGCCCTAGAAATCATATTACAGTCAACATGTCAAAATGGTGCATGAGGATGTGAGACGTCAACTTGTGAGACCACATGGAGGCTGTAGGTGTCACGCCCCAACTCGACCCCTCTTACAATCAGTCAGGACGCAACGGAATTTCGGCAGCATAACGACAGTAACATGAACATCAGGGCTCTAAACCAACCCTTAAGAACAACATGCATCAACCTCCATAAATCACCAACCAATTCCACAATCAAATTGACAACATACAACACAACCACTTCATACATTAAACATTCTTTCATCAACTCCTTCATAGTTACGCGCCTCCGTTCCAACATAGTACATAGGCTATACATACATATCAAAATAGATTATAAACAAACTTAGCAACCTAGATCATAACAAAAGAAAGATTACTAAGTTAGCATCATTTAGTTCATTATCTTACTACAACTTATACATCATAAATTACAAGGAAAATAAAAGACAACTAGGTTAATATACAAGATAATAGAGTATACAACATCTCAAGCATCAAGGACAAGACTCTGGCACATAGGACTCGTCCACATACGGCACATTTTCCACATTCTCCTCTTCAGGAGGCACGTACCCGTAATCCTGTAAAAGTACACCTGTATGCATGCAATAATAGAGAGTGAGCTTATATAAAATAAGCCCAGTGAGGATCCGATAGATCTCGACAGTATTCACTACGCTCCTTGGATTTAGTCCTTTGAGCAAGTAAACACACAACAACATAAATAAAGCTATCATCACATAACTATATAACCAATCAATAAGGATACTCTATTTGGTGTAGCTCCAAACGCCATCACGATCTCAACCGTTCTTCTTATAACTCCCCATTACTCACGCACCCGAGGTACCTCACTAGCCCCTCCCTCCATGACACCTCCGTCATGCGAGCTGGGGGTAGCCTATGGCAGTCATGCCGTTATCAACCCGACAGCCCGACGCTGCCCGAGAGGTGGCACACACATACCAAGACTCCATATTCATCAATCATCAATCAATCAATCAATTGGGAGATCAGCAACAAGAGTGCCCTATTCCCGCATTCAATAATAATCAATCAATAACATCAATATAACATCAATAATAAATTAAACAACAAACAACGTAGTTAGATGACAAAGTAGGCCATCTAACCGGACATGCATAATATACATAATTAAACTCTAAATTACTTAACAACAACTCACCATTCATCACTCGAACACTACCCAACCATCTAAAGGCATCGTTCAAGAAATTAAAGAATGACAACCTAAACTTCTAAAATTCATAACTTACAATCTACTAATCCAAATATTGCCAAATCAGTTCCTATCACTCACCCATTCAACCTACTACATTAGCCCTCTCGGAAATCCACCATAACACCTCCAAATCATGCCCGATAACCCTAAAATCCTAAGATGTCATGGCTGGATTTTCTGGATTTTCACACAAACAATGTAATCGAAAATTCGGCATTACAACAGCGCTAACACGTAATTATCAAGTATTTAGAAATCGACGGCAATCGATTTCGATCAACACAACTCATTTAATTCAACTTTGAACATTTTAATCAAAATTAAATACCCGGAAAATAAAAATTATACTACATCCGACAGAAATTCGTAGTATTAGTATATAACGATCCCTAGCATGCAAGGAGCAATAATCTATCATCAGATTTCAATTCTAACGGTTAAATTTTCATTCATGAGCAAAAACATAAAAATGACATTTTGAGATCTAGAATTTTTCTCTCACCTTTGATCCGAAGTAAAGCTAGGAATGCGTGCAACAGGTGCCCAACAAGCGGAATCAAGCTCGGTTTGAAAAGATTCGGACTTTAAATGAGTTTTCTAAGGCAAAATTACTTTGAAAATAAGTTGAATAAAATCTCTGTTTTTCCCTAAGCTTTCACGGCTGCAAGGTGTGTGAAAATGTGGTGTTTTGCTTTGTTTCATTGTGTGTTGGTGATATATGCATGAAAGTCAACAAGTCAAATGAAAGTCAAAGTTGAAACTTTAGTATTTTTAGTGTTTTCTTGACTTTAAATGCATTTTATTGATCACCAAAGTTCAAAACATTTATTCAACACCCAAGCTAGCTCAAGTAAATTATTTTTAGGTGATAAGAAGTTTTACAATCAAACAATTTCACCCGAGTTGGCTTAAAACTCGATTTTCGCAAAAGTCGGTGTAAAAACCCTAATAAATTCCTAAGCCGATTTTAAAACCGTTTTAATCAAACACAGGTCTATTAAAGTCCGTGGTCTAGGTCTAGAAGGGTTAAAAAGACCAGTTTCAAAATTATAGCGGACGTGTTTCGAAAACACTATTCACTAAAAATCGACGATAAAATTTCTGACTCCGTTTTTGATGAAAATTTCATGAATGCACATTTAGCACGTATTAGAAGTATTGACTTCAAAATTACAACTTTCTAGGTCCTATAGCACATAAACAGATCATATGCACGAAAAACGAGGTAAAACACGTAAATCGAGTTAAAGCAGAAAACTGGGGTTTCACATTCTCCCCTCCTTAAAACAATTGCGTCCGCGCAATTCTCGAACTGACAGACAATTAAATCCTCAATCGTTACACCTAATAATACTTCTCTTAGTTCTTATTTATCTCCTAGGATGACACCTAACCAAAGACCTCAAAAGAACCAACTCTGTTGACTGCAATTTGATGATCATAGTTCCAAGACAATCTCCAATTCATAATTCTCTCCTACCTAATATCATATTGCATATGAAAGAAATTGCAACTCCAAGTCTTAGCGTGACACCACTAATTATCAATCATCCCCTACTACACAAAAGAGCTCTATGAACACCCCGAGGGTTTAAAAACTCAATCACGATAACATGAATGATTACTGATCAAGGAAATATCTCAAAAGTGACATTGGTCAGAATATGGCTCTTATGAAATTTACAAGGAATTAAGAATATGGAAAGTCATATTTGAGCCAACAATCAAGGGAGCAAGAGGTCAAACAAGTTAGAGAATCAAGAGGCTAATAGTTTAATAAGGAAGCATGATAACTAAGATAAGAAATGTCTCAGCACCTTTCAGTTAAATAAGTACGAACAAAGGATGATGACGAGTCAACACAGTGCTGAGTATGTTAAACAAAAATTCCTGAACAAGTAGATATTTCAATTCTCGATTATTGTTCAAGGAACCAACAAGTAAGTTGTACTTGAGGTGAAATAAAAT
Organism: Ehretia macrophylla; assembly: GCA_037974665.1. Lineage (NCBI taxonomy): Eukaryota > Viridiplantae > Streptophyta > Magnoliopsida > Boraginales > Ehretiaceae > Ehretia > Ehretia macrophylla. Next base: position 5,300,803 of record CM075777.1, on the reverse strand, counting down.
TAAGAGATAAGAGATGATTAATTCAATAGAAAATATGAGTGTCAAGATAATGAGTATCTCAGCACGCAATAACCAAAGAAGTATTAATAAGAAGGACAATGCCGAGTATATTGAATGAGCAATTACAAGCAAAGTAATGACTCAAGATTTAATAATGAAACAGTAGGATTAACAAGGATCAACAATAATGACAATGATGTACTTAGGTAGGGAGTACATCAAGCAAGTGAAATTCGAATAAGTAAAATGGTATACCAAAGGAAAAATTACTTTCAAATGAATAGTAATAGGATGAAATGAAATATTGAAACGAATGGCTAGAGATATAGAATGAAATATAGAAGTCTCAAACCTTAACTCCAATAAACGACATTGCTATAAGAAGCAAATATGAATGTTAAGAATGGAAACAATGTCAAATGAGTATAGGATCCATTAATCCAATAAGCAAAACTTTCAAGAAACAATTGATATGCTAGAAAAGTGTAACTCTCTCTCAAATAAGTGAGAATAGAGTAAAAGATAATAATAAGACTGATAGAATTATGAAGCACAAGAAGGGTGTCCCACCTACACATTTGAACACCAACAAGTCAAATCCTATAATCTATCTTCCTCCAAATCAAGACACTAAGGAGACCTAGAGAACCTAAGGAGTCATAACAATCACCAAACAAGATAAATCACTCCAAAATTTTACATTCCGTACCAGACCAATCACTAAACAAGATAATGCACCGATTACCCAACAAGATTAACTAATGAAGACTCCAAAATCTGATAACACAATACAGATTCATATTAACCCACTATAACACAAGAGAATCTCCAATCAACAATTTAGAGAGTCATACCACCTAGAACTCAAAAGCTTGATGTAGGCAAGTAAATGTTCAGTCACCAAAATGCATTCTTATTTCCTCAAATAATTCTATCTCCGAACAATTGCATCTTCGAATAAAGTAACTTTAGTCAAGAATCACTCCAATTGTCTCCAAGGTCTAAAGATCAAAACTCCAAAATATCCATTAATAATATAGCAATCCCAAATAGTAGAAATATTCACATGTTATACAACACTTCATTCCATTCACAAATATACATCACTAATTCCTCAAATTAATTCATTCTAAAATAACCTCAAGAAAGTATAATCTGAGTTGAGACTCCAAAAGTGTCTAATCACAACCTCACAAAAACCTCAACTTATGATTCATCTCCAAGTAATAACAAGTTAAACATGGCAACAAAAGTAATTATAATCATCAAGATACATTGCTATTTTCCTCGAACAACTTCATTCTCGTTAAAGGAACATCAAGATCAATCCACTAAGCCGAAACTAAAATCCATAAACATAACAATTAAAATCTAACTGATAAACTTCTAGAATAATAATAATTCAAAATCATGGCCTACCACTATATCCGAAAACTCTTGCAGTCACCCTAGACATTAAAAGGTCACTCACGAGTTAAAACATGTATGCAACTATATCATATGAAGGACAAGTACAACGTAATGCGGAATTATCATACAATGCAACATTATCACATAACACACAATTCAACATATAAGAAGCCAACATCATATAAACAGGTTATATCACATAAATAAGTTATCAACAATTAAAGTCACATAAGCAACAAACTTCACATAAGACAAGTTCATCACGTAACTCAAATTGGTCACTTAAAGTACATTGAGCACCTAAAGCATGTTGTTTCACATAAGCTAGTTATAAACAATTAAAAGCACATAAAGAACTAACTTCACACAAGGCACAAAATCACATAAAACACAATTGTCACATAATACACATTAATCACATAATGCACATTAATTACAACACATTGAGTATGTATAACACGTTATCACGTAAAACATATTGACCACATTAGTTCACTTAACACACAAGGCATACTGGTCACATAGAAAGTTAGACACATAAGTAAATTAATCACATAAACATATTAACATATGTTTCACTTTTCTTTCACTTAATACATACTTGCATGCTTAGACCACTACCCACATTCCGAGGATACCCCGGCTGACAGCTAATCAAGCTCTGATACCACTTAAATGTCACGCCCCAACTCGACCCCTCTTACAATCAGTCAGGACGCAACGGAATTTCGGCAGCATAACGACAGTAACATGAACATCAGGGCTCTAAACCAACCCTTAAGAACAACATGCATCAACCTCCATAAATCACCAACCAATTCCACAATCAAATTGACAACATACAACACAACCACTTCATACATTAAACATTCTTTCATCAACTCCTTCATAGTTACGCGCCTCCGTTCCAACATAGTACATAGGCTATACATACATATCAAAATAGATTATAAACAAACTTAGCAACCTAGATCATAACAAAAGAAAGATTACTAAGTTAGCATCATTTAGTTCATTATCTTACTACAACTTATACATCATAAATTACAAGGAAAATAAAAGACAACTAGGTTAATATACAAGATAATAGAGTATACAACATCTCAAGCATCAAGGACAAGACTCTGGCACATAGGACTCGTCCACATACGGCACATTTTCCACATTCTCCTCTTCAGGAGGCACGTACCCGTAATCCTGTAAAAGTACACCTGTATGCATGCAATAATAGAGAGTGAGCTTATATAAAATAAGCCCAGTGAGGATCCGATAGATCTCGACAGTATTCACTACGCTCCTTGGATTTAGTCCTTTGAGCAAGTAAACACACAACAACATAAATAAAGCTATCATCACATAACTATATAACCAATCAATAAGGATACTCTATTTGGTGTAGCTCCAAACGCCATCACGATCTCAACCGTTCTTCTTATAACTCCCCATTACTCACGCACCCGAGGTACCTCACTAGCCCCTCCCTCCATGACACCTCCGTCATGCGAGCTGGGGGTAGCCTATGGCAGTCATGCCGTTATCAACCCGACAGCCCGACGCTGCCCGAGAGGTGGCACACACATACCAAGACTCCATATTCATCAATCATCAATCAATCAATCAATTGGGAGATCAGCAACAAGAGTGCCCGATTCCCGCATTCAATAATAATCAATCAATAACATCAATATAACATCAATAATAAATTAAACAACAAACAACGTAGTTAGATGACAAAGTAAGCCATCTAACCGGACATGCATAATATACATAATTAAACTCTAAATTACTTAACAACAACTCACCATTCATCACTCGAACACTACCCAACCATCTAAAGGCATCGTTCAAGAAATTAAAGAATGACAACCTAAACTTCTAAAATTCATAACTTACAATCTACTAATCCAAATATTGCCAAATCAGTTCCTATCACTCACCCATTCAACCTACTACATTAGCCCTCTCGGAAATCCACCATAACACCTCCAAATCATGCCCGATAACCCTAAAATCCTAAGATGTCATGGCTGGATTTTCCGGATTTTCACACAAACAATGTAATCGAAAATTCGGCATTACAACAGCGCTAACACGTAATTATCAAGTATTTAGAAATCGACGGCAATCGATTTCGATCAACACAACTCATTTAATTCAACTTTGAACATTTTAATCAAAATTAAATACCCGGAAAATAAAAATTATACTACATCCGACAGAAATTCGTAGTATTAGTATATAACGATCCCTAGCATGCAAGGAGCAATAATCTATCATCAGATTTCAATTCCAACGGTTAAATTTTCATTCATGAGCAAAAACATAAAAATGACATTTTGAGATCTAGAATTTTTCTCTCACCTTTGATCCGAAGTAAAGCTAGGAATGCGTGCAACAGGTGCCCAACAAGCGGAATCAAGCTCGGTTTGAAAAGATTCGGACTTTAAATGAGTTTTCTAAGGCAAAATTACTTTGAAAATAAGTTGAATAAAATCTCTTTTTTTCCCTAAGCTTTCACGGCTGCAAGGTGTGTGAAAATGTGGTGTTTTGCTTTGTTTCATTGTGTGTTGGTGATATATGCATGAAAGTCAACAAGTCAAATGAAAGTCAAAGTTGAAACTTTAGTATTTTTAGTGTTTTCTTGACTTTAAATGCATTTTATTGATCACCAAAGTTCAAAACATTTATTCAACACCCAAGCTAGCTCAAGTAAATTATTTTTAGGTGATAAGAAGTTTTACAATCAAACAATTTCACCCGAGTTGGCTTAAAACTCGATTTTCGCAAAAGTCGGTGTAAAAACCCTAATAAATTCCTAAGCCGATTTTAAAACCGTTTTAATCAAACACAGGTCTATTAAAGTCCGTGGTCTAGGTCTAGAAGGGTTAAAAAGACCAGTTTCAAAATTATAGCGGACGTGTTTCGAAAACACTATTCACTGAAAATCGACGATAAAATTTCTGACTCCGTTTTTGATGAAAATTTCATGAATGCACATTTAGCACGTATTAGAAGTATTGACTTCAAAATTACAACTTTCTAGGTCCTATAGCACATAAACAGATCATATGCACGAAAAACGAGGTAAAACACGTAAATCGAGTTAAAGCAGAAAACTGGGGTTTCACAGTAGGTATATCATAACCTAATAAAAAATCAATTTTACGGCATTCCTGTTCTCATAATCTAGAGAGAAACTTTAAAAGGTTAAACGTATTTTTAGTGGAATTCATCAGTACGTGAAATTTACGTATTAGAATGAGTGCTTCAAAATATTTTGAAGCACAACCCCATAATCCTTGTTCAATGAAGTGCCCCACATATTTGTCATTCCCCGTCCACATATTCTTCTTATTCTTCTTTCTTTTATTTTTTTGGGTTTATACAGGACAATATTAGTATTTTGTATTGAAACTTTCATTCACGTCCAACTCCGAGTCTCCTTATTTTTTTTTTATAATAAGAAAAAAACAAGTTGTCTTCTATTTTTAGAAATTTCTACTTTAACGATACTCTTTACATACACATACACAAAAAAAAGAGTCAGCATATATTTGTTGAGGCCATACAAAAAATAGAGGCTATAAATTTTAAGATATATAGAGGATATGTCAAAGGTTATTTTAAGTATTCGACTCCTTGTTAGAATTGGTCTTAAGCCTTTACTTTTTGATTTTTGCATCTAGCTTCTCAAGATTACAAACGAAATAGATCTAAACTTAGGGAGAGTAAATAGAAAGCCTTGCTTGAACATATCTATGTACGATATTAAAATCTTGAAATTTATAGAGCCTTTGCGCCAATTAGCTCATTCATGTAGATACTACACTCAGAGACAAGAAAAGTTAAGCTTAGTCCCTATGATCCATGTTTGTTCTTTTGGTTCTTTTGTGGTGGTAGCTATCTTTTCATGTTATGTCTTGTATTTTTCTTTTAAAGTGGAGCATGGAAGTGGAAGAATGAATGGTGCTTGACGTATATAGAAGTAGCCTTCTTTTAGATCATGTATGTTATCAATCAATATTTTTAATTATATATTGATCCTGAGGATAGTGATTACGTAAATGAGAGCATTAATTATTTGACTAAGGCAATGATTAGTGAGATAAAAATTGCTTGTTGTTTGAGATCATAAAAAATCATGGAAAAAAACAATCAACATGTTCGTTTAAGAGTGTCAAGTGGAAGAAAATTTTGCAATGGTGCACTTAATTGGAGATAATTAGAATTGTTTATAATTAATATTCATCACTCGATTCTCGAATGATTAATTTATGATGAGACTGAGATTTTTGTAATTATGTGTATAAGATTTTGCGTTTGATATATCACTTGCTTGATTAGCAAAGGAAAAAAACATATTCATGTTTAATTTCAATTTCACAACAATTTTACATGTTGTAAATAAAATAGAATAGAACAGGAAGGAAAAAGAAAAATATGGATGATCATATATATGTTTACCCTCTCACCTATCGATTTCGCAATAAAAATGAAGGAGCGTAGTCACAAAATTTTTAGAACTTCTTTCTTTATAGAGGAACAATTTTTTGAAAGTATTCTTAGCACGATTAAATTTAAAATCAGTTGTTATAGTTTTAGAAGAAGTGATGTGAATGTTATGTTTTGCAATAGTTAAAGATTAGGAGACATACTTGATTAGACCTCTTTTTTTGTCCAAGGTCATTTTTCTATGAAGTTTTTAGATTCTCTTAATGAAAATACTTGATTTTCTAGCAAAAATATAGACAACGATCATGTTCCAAGTATCTAGATTTTTTAACCACATTTGCGAATATAATCTACAAATCACAGACAAAAGAAAATTGTTATCTAATAAATGATGATTTGAAGCATACTTTTCCATATAAAGCATATAGATATCATACAGTCATTGAGGTGCATCAGGAATTTGTTAGAGATATGTCCTAATACTATATATTTGGATGACATATTTAGGGGCATTTTGACATTAACTTGTATATTTTAGCATAGCTAGTCTATATGTTTGTCTACATATTGACTTGTAATACACATTCATATTTTTCATCTTCATCATATGAATGAGTCTCTAGTGTTTATCATTAGAAGATATGTATTCTAAAAGGGGTGTTTAGAATATGTTGGCATATCTCTTTATCATGATAAACACTTCAAGTGTTCATAGTCCTCAGATTATTTGATTGAGACTTCAATAATCTATTATGGACTATCACATGTGTTGTTACCTTTGATTAACATAGAAATGTTAATAATAAAGGATGGTGAGCCACGTACCATAATAATATAGGATGCGATTAACAAACATGTGAGTGATTATTAGTGGAATAGATCATTGAATGTGATGTGAATAACAAATTATATGACTTAGGCTTAATAATTTGTTATTCGTTACGATTGTGCATGAAATCCTTATGACTTGAGACATTACCAGCTTGGCTAGCACGAGGCCCCCCTCTGCCCGTTGGCCTACCCCAAGGCCCAAGGCCCAATCCTCCTTCTATACTTGGTCCAATTCTAGTTGGCCCCATTCAACTGCCTCCAGATGATCTCATGTTTCCACTTCTTCTAGGTCTTCAAGCCCCACTTTACACAAAAGCTAGTCCAGGCCCATCGACCGGAAGTGGTATCCTACACTATCCTCACCCCTTAATATTTCAACCACCTGACAGTACAACACTTAACCCAGCCTACTCACTGAATTACCTATCTCCCTCAATCCACCATTTTCCAAACCCAACCTCTCCCCAGCTTAATTCAAACCTTACACAAGATACATTCCTCCATACCAACCTACGACCTACCCGTCCTAACCACCTCAATCCAATTAACCACCTCTCATATCCAGGTTCGACTAAACCACTTCCATCATAACTTAAACGTCCCGACCACCCCACCACTACTACCCCACCAACAAAAAAACCGGCAACAGGTCCCCATCCTACTAACTCCTCGGTTACTCCACTAATAATCAGATCTCCCACTACCATTATCAACTCTGCTCTCATGGATATACTGATCATTCTGGATTATGAGGAAGGTGAGATATTTGCTAATCAGGCCAACTCTTCTCATGGCCTATGCCTCATCACACATCTGCAAAGTCCAAAGTACTTATTCCCACTACAATTCTGAAGGTTTCTGAGGCTGGACCACAACAACCTCCAGAAGGTACATGAAAATCTTGACTTGGAATTGTCAAGGGTTAGGATCTCCCAGGACAATTCGATATCTCAAAGATCTTATTGTACATACTAGACCTAGTATAATCGGGCTTGTTGATTCAAAAATAACCCGAACTAAAGCCCAATGTTTTGCTACACGACTAGGTTATAACTTTTGGTATTGTGTAGAACCACGTGGCCTATCAAGTGGTTTACTACTATTATGGACTAAAGATGTTTTGCTCTATATTGTGGATTCTTCTGCTCATTTTGTACATTGTAAAATCCAATCCTCCCCATCCCCTGATTGATACTTTATACTAGTTTATGGATGCCCCATGCATGCGGATTGTAAGTTATTATGGCAGTATTTATCAACCATTACACCAATGGCTGACACTCCGTGGCTCCTCATGGGTAATTTTAATGACGTTGCCTACCAAGCTGAGAAATCGGGCATCCGATCCAAGGCAAACAATCCCATCTCTACTTTCAGCAATTTTATTGATTCTAATACACTGCAGGATTTGGAACCAAAAGGTTGCTTTTACACATGGTCAAATAAACGAGATGCAGCAAATGTTCTTAAAGAAAGATTGGACTGTGCTTTATCCACAACCTGCTGGAGACAACTTTATCCTAATGTTTGGTTGGATATACACCCAATGTTTGGTTCTGACCAGACTCCCCATTCTATCCACTACCAATGAGTTTCTTCCAATACACAAGAGATTTTGCTTTGAAGCCTTTTGGGCTGATGAACCGGAATATGAATAGAGTGGCTCAGTTGGGGTGATCGCAACACTACATTTTTCCATGCAACAATTGTGAACCGACGCCATTGCAACAAGATTTTGCGGTAATGAAATTCATCAAGCACCTAGACAGAGAATCAGACTGATCTGCGTTCACTTGTCAACTCATATTTCCAGATACTTTATACTGTGAAAGCGCCAAAGGTATATGAATCGGTTTTTAGCCAAATACAACCAAAGGTCACTCCTGAGATGAATACAGTGCTCACTCAAGCTCTGACAAGAGCCGAGGTTCAACGAGTGGTATGGTCCCTTGGCAATAATAAAGCTCCTGGTCCTGATGGATATGCGGGTATCTTCTATCGCCACTACTGGAATATCATTCATGATGATGTTTACAAGTTGGTTGACAGTTTCTTCTCTGATAACCACCTTCATCCATCTCTCAACCAAACAACTATAACTTTAGTACTGAAGAATGACCAACCCGAATCACTCACACAATTCCGTCCAATCAGTTGCAACAATTTTTCCTACAAAATCATTGCAAAGGTACTATCCCATCAACTCCAACCTTTCATGAACTCACTAATTTCTTCTGAACAGAGTGCATTCATCAAAGGTCAGGCCATCCAAGATAATATCATTATTGCTCAAGAAGTGGGACACTACCTCCGGAAGAACCGTCAATGCAATACTCATGTAGTAGCATTAAAACTTGATATGGCCAAAGCATACGATCAAGTAGATTGGGAATTCTTATGTCTTCGTCTTTTCCACTTAGGCTTCCATCCTACTTGGGTTACATGGATCATGTTAGTATTACAACAGTGTCTTATTCGATCCTTTTTTGATGGGGAAGCTTTGCCTCTCTTCTTACTTGGTCGGGGATTATGACAAGGCAACCCACTATCTCTTTTTCATTTTTCTCTATTGACTGAAGCACTTTCTCAAATGATCCATAATCTCACTGTGTCTGGTATGCTCAAAGGTATCAAATTGGCATGATTATGTCCTTCACTAACACATCTTGCCGATGATTCAATTTTCTTTCTACGGGTTACTAGAACAAAAGCTTTCACCCTTAAAGAAGCTCTATACCAGTATTGCTTTGCCTCAGGACAAAAGATCAATCCTTTGAAATCCACTCTAATCTTTAGCAAGAATTGCCCAGAGTCGACTCGGCTTTCGATTGGTAACATCCTCGATGTCACTCTAACCCTATAATTAGGTAACTGCCTTGGTCTTCCTATTGATTGGGCAGCCTAAAAAAAGCAATCTCTCAATTGGTTGCAGGATCGAGTGCAAACGAAAGTTCACGGTTGGAAAAAGAAGTTATTATCCCCTGCTGGTAAGGAGGTTCTGATCAAATCAGTAGTACAAGTTATTCCAATGTATGTCATGCATCTTTTTTTGTCTTCCAAAATCCACCTGCAAAAGCTTGAGCTCTCTTGTAGCAAAATTTTGGTGGGCAAATGGTTCGCAACAAGGAATTCCTTGGGTTAAATGGTCATTAGTCACTACTCCAAAGCCTGATGCGGATTGGGTTTTCGTGATTTTGAGGCAATGAACCATGCTCTGTTAGCAGGCCAGGTTTTGCGCTTATTACTTAGCCCGAATGCTTTAGTTATGCAAGTTCTCAAGAGTCTTTACTTCAAAGATAACCATATCATGGCTGCATCAGCACCTAAACGATCATCTTGTTGCTGGCAAGGCCTTTACAAAAGGGCTCTTTCTGTTGCGAGAACTTTCTAAATGGCTCATAGGGGATGGAAAACAAACCCGAATTTGAAAGGATCGATGGATAGATATCCCAATAGTTAGGCTACCAGATGTTGGTAGTCATATTCGGATGGTTGCAGATCTTATTCAACCACAGTCTCAACAGTGGAATTTGAGCCTTCTCCGTCAAAACTTCTCCCCTCCTCTGGTCGCTGGTATTACATCCACTATTCTCCCATGCATGCCTCGCCCAGATTCCCTAATCTGGATGCCATCGAGGGATGGTCAGTATAGTGTATGTAGTGGCTACTATGCATTTCGAATTAAAAAAAAGGCTAGACACATCCCCATCCACGTCCTATTGTACTCCTAAACAATTCTGGAACAATATATGGTTTGTAACGATCTCTCCGAGGGTGAAGACTTCATGTGGTGAGCTTGCCGAAATGTTCTTACTAAGACAACAAATCTCTTTCATCGCCGCTGTGCAAGCTCACCTATATGCCCCATATGCCAGATTGCGGAGGAAACTATAGAACATCTCTTTCTCTGTTGCACATGGAGTCAACAATGTTGGTTCGCATCCCCTCTTCAGCTTCAGGTGGATAATAATTCTATCACTTGGTTTGATAGTTGGCTTTCCCAATCAATTGACCAATGCGTTGTTCAGGGGTATCCAAGATTGTATGCAATTAATATTCTCTCCATCTTTCGCTGGTCAATCTGGAAAGAGCGCAACATGTTTGTTTTTGATAAGTCAACACTTAATGTTCCCTCTGTTCTCACAAATATTGCTTTTCAACTCTGGGAACTTGATGAAGGTGTTCTTCCCCCAAGCCCCATAAATCGAGTTGACATCCCACAGGTAGTACCGAATACCATCCAGACACATAGTTATAACCAACCACGCTTCTGGATTAATTGTGCAACCTCCCTCTCATCTAATGGTAAATCCTGTGGCCTCGCTCTTATTTGCCGAAACACTCGAGGGGTATTTCTCAGGGGAAGTGCTCTCAAAACGGAGTGCCTTAACAAGGATCATGCTGAACTTCTAGCTTGCCAGTTGGTTACAGACTTTGTCAAAGTGTCAAACGACCTAGCCCAGGTTGTATTGGTAACCACTCACAAACCGACACTCATAACTCTCACGGGCAACACAAATTGTGACTGAAGGTTCGCCTCTTTTGTCCACAATCTCAAATCCTTCCTATCATCCACGTCTAGCCACACCATTCAGTTTGTCTCTTGATAGACCAACCATGTGGCAAACTGAGTTGCTTCGACAATTAGAATTTAAACTCTACCTATAAACTGGTTTTGTAATATTTCCCAACTACTTGTGTCACACCTACTCTTGGATACTGCTCCTACAGAAATTGGCTAGTTTGTATTACTTTGTTGTAACACTTTGTACATTTATAAATAGCAAGCACCTTTTTGACAAAAAAAAAAAAAAAAAACTGTCGAAAAATTATCATAAATTTGGCCAAATTTTTTTAATAGCTGCCGACAAGATTTTAACCTAACGATGAAGGCCAAATTTTTTAATAGCTGCCGACAAGATTTTAGCCTAACGAGAAGTTGGGAGTTTTAAAACGAGAAGGTTAGGTTCAATTCCCACTGACAATAATGTAACGTTACAAAATAATGAACATTCTGAAAAAAAATAATAATAATAAACACTCATTGATGTAAAGTCACAATATAAAATCATATTAGAATATGAATATAAAAAAAAGACTTTCACACTTGTCGATATTTTCGCTTTCCCATGTGAAAGTCTCGATTTGAGTAATTGAACACATGTGGAAGCCACCAGATCGTTAACTTATTGTATTTTGATACTTTTTAATCAATAAAGTTTTGTTCATAATTGTTTATCTTTTTTTTTTTGTCGGATTCATAATTGTTTGTCTAGTAATTAATACTATAAAATTGTACTAATTCATTTTATGCAGTTCGCGGGATCTGTACGCAGTTCATAGAAAAGCAGGGTCATACAAAAATCCGTGAAAAAGAGATTCGACGGGGATTTCTTCGCTTATAAAATTGTCATTAAAAAATATTTTTCAAAACGTGATTTTCCGTGGAGCACGCTCAACGTCGTCAGCTCGACACGTCCCTTTTTTTATTTATTTAAAAAATAGTTTAAATCTCTTAATTTTGTATCACTTTTAAAAAATTTACCATGCAAACCACTGCCATTTAATCTAATAATATAAGTCTTGTTTTAAACGCGGGTGTATTCTCAAAGCAGAATGGATGAAGTGACAAAATTTGTTAAAAATTTTGTGTGATTGAAAAATACTATTTAAATTAAAAGAGAAGTTCTACAAGATATTAAGCTTGTTATGATATATGGTTTGGAGTGTTGGACGGTAAAATATCAATATGTTCATAAAATATTGTTGACTGAGATGAGAATGTTGAGATAGATGTGTGACAAAAATAAGAAGGATAAGATTAGGAACGAGGAAATATAAGAATGACCCCGATTGAGGATAAGATGATAAAAAATCATCTGAGATAGTTTGACCACATAAGAAGATAACGTGTTGAGGCGCCTGTTAAAATGTGCGAAAGTTTAAAAATAATACACCAAAAAAAGGTAGAGGTAGATCTAAGATTACTTAGACGGAGATAATTAGACAAGATCTTGCGTATATAAATCTCATAGAAGAGATAATTCTCGACAAGAAAAACTAGTGTCATATGATCTATATAATCAATCCTACCTAGTGAGACAATACTTAATTTGATTTGGTTTGTGTAATAAAAATAACTCTTTAAAATAAAAAAAGAAATATCACACAACCGTTAATGTATCTCGGACCTATCCCATTTAAAGGGGGTTGGACCATGTGGGCTTTCGGTGCGGACATGTCAGCTTTTATTTAGCAAAACAAGAAAGACACGTTTCCGTCCGGCATACTTAATTGGCCCCCACATGTTTTCTTACTGTTTGTTTATTGGTGGTTTGTGACGTAGACTACGACGCTCGTCAACAACGATGGGCTTCGAGACCATTCCTAGTGGCATCTGACAAGTGCATATATATATATATATGCGCACACATACCAAAGGCACAATTGCATTGAAACATTACACGCTTAATCTACAGAAACAAAGGAGATATTTTCATCTTTGCAAAATGGCTACAGAAGGTTTGGTAGTGAAGAACAAGCAAGTGGTGTACAAAGGAAATGTATCAGGTTTACCAAAAGAGTCTGATTTGCCTATAAGCGAAACAACTATTGAGCTCAAAGTACCAGAAGGCACAAAGGGTGTTTTGTTGAAGAATCTTTACTTGTCTGGTGACCCTTTCATGCGTGTCCTCATGCAAATTATGTACATCCCTGGCGAAGTATGCCCACATTTCTCCCACTCTCTCATTGTGTTTATGTTTGCTTTCTCTTATTTTTTTTGTATGAGTGGCGTCGTTAAGTTCATGTAATCAATAATCACACTGTGGAATAAGCCAGCATAGTTTAGTTTGGTGTTTGTGGGTAGCGTTGTTAGATTTATATGGATGATAGTCTAGTTTGGTGTGTTTTGGTTTCTCTAATTTATTTTTTTTAGTGTCGTTAAATCTGTTAAAAGATAATAAATAATATATTTATATTTCTTAATATTTTAGATGAAGTGATATTTGAACCAATAGTTCAACCTTACCACCATCCATTTAAAGATAATAAATAATATAATAAATATTTCTTTAATATTTTGATATTTTAGATAAGGTGGTCATTTAATAAGATCCATATAAGCTATTTTATCTAGTAAGATAAAAGTTTAATTTTGTTTGGTTTGGTTTGTCTTAGTTTTTTGGTGCTGGAAAATTGAACCTTCTTGTTGATTTCCCTTTAATGAAGACTAAGATAATCTTATGTTGCTAAATTATGAGATGAATCGATATTGTTGAAAGCAAATTCTTCCACTTAATACTCATATTATGGTGAAATTATGCAGCCATTATTTGGATATGGAGTAGCAAAAGTTGTGGATTCCACTGATCCAAACTTCAAGAAGGATGATCTGGTCTGGGGGATGACTAGGTGGGCAGAGTACACTCTAATTACCGATTGGAGTACGACAAATTTCACTAATGGGCTTTTCAAAATCGAGCACCATGATGTGCCCCTATCTTACTACGCAGGAATTCTCGGTGAGTTCCTCGCTTGGGAGCAACTTCATCATATTAATCTCGTACTTGTACATCCTTGATTGCTTGACTGAGTGTTAATGTGAGAGCAACTTGATTGATCATATTAATCTCGTACTTATACATCCTTGATTGCTTGACTGAGTTTTAATGTGGGAGCAACTTGATTGATCATATTAATCTCGTACTTGTGCATCCGTTTCAGCTCAACGCGGGCTGGCAATCAAACGGGGGTTATGGGGGCAATTGCAACCCACTGACCCCTTGAAAGCCTTAGAACACCAGATTTGATAATAACAGATCATATTTATTTTGCCCCTGCTAAAATGAGATAGAGAGATTGTTTCCTTAGCTTATTTTTTGGTCAAAACTACTCATAAGCTGTTTTTGAGAGTTCTAGCTCATTATGAGTGTTTGGTAAATCTAGTGCAAGTTAAACACCGCATGTTTTCAAAGTATTTGAGGCTTATAAGCTGTTAGAATATAAGCTTACCTGAGTAATAAAATTGCGTATTCCCCTTGTATATTTTAATTTTCTTTGGATGTTTACTTTTGAGAGCTTATAAGCAACAAGAGAGCTTATGAACATCCTTTTTTAGATGTGTATGTGGTCTGTGTTTAGCGTTTGCTATATCTGGTGGCCTATGCATGTTTTAACATTTGCTCTACGCCCCTAGGCCTATAAAGGCTTCAATCATGTATCAGAATCAAGAAGCTTAGTTAACGGGTCAAAATCACCCTCAAATCTTGTATTCTCTGTTTTCTTTCTTCCTGTTCAGTACGGGAAGAATTTTTGAAAAGTCGACAACATTGAGTCAAAATCTTTACTATCAAATAAGACACACCGTTCTGTTAGATAAACTGGAATTTTGTCCATCTACTCTGGTTAAATTTTTCTTAATATTAGTCCCTCCGTCCTAAAAATGAATGCTCATTTTCTTAGAATGTTTCAAATCAAACATTCTGTTTGTCCAGAATGCAAACTTTACCATCTTTTAGAGCAATAAATAACATAAAAAGTTTTGTTTCGTGGGCACCTTTATCTCCATCAATTGCTTAATATATCAAATGGCAGCATTCGACCCTATTTTGAAGCCTATTTTCCGAGAAGTAGCATTCGCATTCAGTTTGGGACAGAAATTGTACTTTTCTACTAAAGCGAAAAGGAAAGGAAAAATCTGTTTCACAACAAACCTTCTGCCGCCGTTGAGATAGAAGTCTTGATCCACCCTTGCTGACAATTGTAACTTTCATCCCTTAATAGTTAGGAATGTCGGAGAATAATAGTTGGAGAGACGTTCAATATTTCAGGATCCTTGTAGACAAAATCCACTATTATAAAAGTTACTCGAATTGTGAAGGGTTGTTCCACACTTCCACTATATAAGTTAAACTATTGTCTGTTGGAAAGATGTCTGATCTGGGCGACAAAAGATCTAACTATATTGTTAAGCACATTACTGCATAGCATTTTTACTTTCCTCCCGTCTCTTATTGGAATTCAAACTCTTGCCAATGCACATTAATGCATGTCGTTTTAGCATGGTTGGGTACTTGGGCTTCCCACTAATTTTCCCAGTAAGAGGATGCTGAATTTTCCATATGGTATCAGTAATAACATCTTTTACTGTCTGATATACTTCTTGTTTTCTTTTGAAACACCTTTCAACATAATTAACAAGTCACAGTCCCGCAAGGATACTAACCGTGAATATAATTTGCAGGTATGCCTGGTTTGACCGCTTATGCTGGATTCTATGAGATTTGCAATGCCAAGGCAGGAGAAAAAGTTTTTGTTTCCGCTGCCGCTGGTGCAATTGGCCAGCTTGTTGGACAATATGCGAAACTGGCGGGTTGCTACGTCGTTGGTAGTGCTGGAAGTAAAGAAAAGGTGAATATTCTCTTGTTTTCTTTCATGTAACTTATTTCCACAGCCGGTTTCTATCAAATATTCAACTTATGTTTCATTATTATCAGATATTCACGACATTGCTAGGCTTTTGCTGTAAACTGTAAACCACTTCTTCTAGTTCACATCCAAATGTTCAACAGATAAGGATGACACAGAGACCCCAATCTTAGTTTTATATTATAAACGAGACCTAGGTTTTATGCCCAGATCTTTTTTTTTTTTTTTTTCCTTTTTGCCATGATGTTGCCTATAATGTAAGGATATTTTACATCTCTCATATTAGTGTGAAATGATTTTATTTTCTAACTCCACATAGAGCTCTATTGTTTGAAGATGGCTGATAATTTTCTATTTCTTTCTTTCAGTTACAAAGCCCTCGGAAATGATTTTTATATAAGACTAGTCACCTTTGTTATAAGATCAATGATTAGTTGAGCAAGTTATTATGTAAGCTAAACACAATGGATGATTTGCTCTGTCCACAATAATGTGGACAATGGGGCTCAATGGCCATTGGATGAGAAAATCTCAAAATAATGTTCACTTTGTAGAAATAACTCTAATCTATTGATTACTGATATGTTTATTGTAATGTACAAGGTTGATCTGCTAAAGAACAAGTTTGGATTTGATGATGCTGTCAACTATAAGGAAGAGCACGACTTGGACCAAGCTTTGAAAAGTCAACCTTCCATGATAGCCTGTGTGAAAAATGTCCATTGTTTTTTGAAGGTTGAGCGCATATAGTCTTTCGATTCGGTGCTTATTCTGGACATGTGCATATAATACCTAATTATGCATGTTAATTTGCTCGACATTTATTTTTCCATTTTCAACACGATTTCTTGGAAACAATTTTTCAAGTAAAGCGCATCTACAACTGCCACAGAAAGAGAATTTTTTGCCCTTAAACATATAAAACTTAGAGAATGTTATTCAAATTTGAATGAGTTTTATACCTGTATTGTATTTTATTTCACCTTGGGGAATACCTACAAAAGAAAATGCTCGATTGAGCATGTTAGGAAATTGTAAAATAGCAAATTGAAGACAACCAGCAGTAAATGGACTGCAACGAATGAAATCAAGAGAACTGCAGCATTGAGTAAAGGTTGATTTTTTGGCTTTAGGCAGACTCTTATACTTGTTGCATGTCCTTTATTCGTTTCCCCGGAACATCACAGAGCAAATGATTGAGGTTTTGCAAAAGGTCCATGAAAAAGGTAGTATCAATCCCGGAAGGCTGGAAAGAATCTAATCAATCTCTTGCATTAAAGGATCTATGTTATCAGGTCATTTCCACATTGAGAGTAAAGAATGAAGTAGTGTGCTTATGCTAATAGATAAAATGCTTAAAAAATAATCCCAATGACAAACAGGACTCCATTTTAACGATTTTAAGCTGCTTAAAAAAAAACTATTATTTATGAGCAAAAAGGCATCATCTTACAAAGAAATCATTGCTTTTTGTTTTGTATGTTACCAGGTGCTTCCCAGAAGGTATTGATATATTTTTCGACAGTGTTGGGGGTAAGCAGCTAGACGCAGTTCTTCTAAATATGAGAGATCATGGTCGAATCGCATGTTGTGGAATGGTATCACAGTACACTCGTGATGAGCATGAAGGGATTAAGAACTTGATGCACGTCGTTTACAAACGACTTCGCATTGAAGGATTTTCCGTTGAGGATTACTATCCTCTCCACTCTAATAAGTTTTTAGATACTGTCTTACCTTACATCAAAGAAGGTAAAATAACATATATCGAAGATGTTGCTGAAGGCATTGAGAATGGACCTGCAGCCCTTGTAGGACTTTTCAGTGGGCGCAACGTTGGAAAACAGGTTGTTGCGGTTGCGCATGGATAATCTCACATTGCAGTCGTTATTTATTAAGGCATTGCCCCAGAATTGTCAGTGAAAATGCGCGTAGAGTTTGTATGTGCATGTATGCACGAGGTGTTATAATAAGTGCATTTGGCAATTACTTGAGCAGTTGTGTTTTGCAGCTTGGAAAAAACATTGTAGTTTTAGTTTGTTTTCCTGCTTCCGATTGTATTTCTTTTGTGGTTTTTGAAGTGAAATGAAATTTCTTTTCTTGCTTAGCAAAAAAGAAAAAAAGGTATGCTACATATAACTTGAGAGATTATCAAAATATAAGTTGGATTACTAGTTGCTCGGTGAGAAGAATTGAACTTGAGATTTTCACAAGCATGAACTTGAGATTTTCACAAGCATGAACTTGAGATTTTCACAAGCATAAAGCATAGAGATTTATGAGTCGTTTAATAGTAAGTTATTTTTTTCTGTTAATTGGGAAATTCGAATTTGAATTTTATAAAAAAAAAAAAAGAAGAGGCAAAAGTTATCTACTTGGAATGATTTTCACTACAAGGTTAGTCAATAGCTGCCTTCTGTGAAGTTCATTGTAAGCGAGTTTATAGTTGATAATGCTTTCTAAATAGTCGGATATTATGGGAGATTTGTATCTTGATTATTATTGTTTATGTGGGTCCTATTATAAATATTATGGTTATTTAAAATAGAAAATCATGTCATACTTATCAAGAGGCCAAGTGTTATGAGATGTAAAGTTCACTTTTAGAAAAGTAAAAAGGTGGAACAATGATGAGGACTCCATATGAAAAATATTATTATAAAGATGTCACAATTGTGTGCCACCAATGAGCTTTACACATCTATTATAGAATCGAACTATACACGAAGAAGAAATTATTATTGTTAAAATATATATTTATTTTATATCAAAAAATTAAAAAATTTTAAAATATTTTATAAAATTTTGTGTTATGTTACTTGACATCAATTAATTTTAATATGAATTTTAGTTATCTTAACAACCATAATAAAATTCTCTCTTCTTTATTTGATCTCCGTCGTATATCTCTTTGTTTTCTTCACATTTTGGTTATAATTTTATAACACATTATCACAGGAAGAGGGCTCTATCAACCAAAAAGTTTTAACAATATGATGAACAAAGAAATTACTGCATACTACCAATCAACTTCTTCTTGCTTATCTTATTATTATTATTTTTTTCTTTTTCTGCAAGCGTTTCCCATTCGAGTTATAGTGACCACTAGAAAATGATTAGAGACCAGCACTTCTTGTTTTTACTAATGCATTCTTTTTAGAGATTTACTCATGAACTACATACCTACGGCTTGTAAATACAAAAGTCAATACCAATTCCATAAGGCGTTTTAAGAGATTCGTCTCAAGCAATTTAAGGACCTTGGGCGATTTTTTAAATAGAGACCTTAATAATTAGGTTTTTTTTTAATAAAAAACTCTAAATTTTATATTAAAATAATCACTACAAATAAAAAAAAAATTAAAATTAAAATTATAAAATAGCATAATATTACAAGTTAACAAAAAGATAAACCTATATAAAGATACAACAAAATTAATTTAGGATAGATATTTATCTTTAAAAAAATAAGCAATTTCTTTAAATTGAGGCCTCTGGACTAAGGGGGCCTTACCCATAGCTTGGGCCAGCATTGCGTTTTAAAGAAGTAATCATATTATGATCTAAGAACTCTTGGAATGGTGTCTTTGCGAGAACTCTGATGGTTGAGGATATGCGCTTGTTTGTGTAACCGTGATGTACATATTAGAAGTAGATGGTATAATTAAATTAGGGTATTTTTGCTTCAAACCCCTTCTACTTTTATAAAAGTGTAGCTTAGATCCCAAGCATAATTAAAAAGTATGACATTCACCCCTTCTGTTAAATAATATGTTAAGCCAACCATTGACATAAGGGTAAATATGTCTTACACTACAAAAGAAGAAACAATTCACAAAAGCATGCACAAATCTTCGTGTTCCATTGACTCCTAGAAGACTTTCAAAAACAGATTGCAAAATCTTGATTGATCGCATTGTGAAAAGGATTGGGAACTGGGCTAATATTTTTCTCTCATATGTGGGAAGACGAGCTTATCAAGTTTGTTCTCATTTTGGGCACGTATGTTCATCCTTCCCAAAGGTATTCTTCATGATATTGAAAAGAAATTGGTAGCTTTCCTTTGGAGTGGCAACAGTGATGATGGGAAGAAAGCTAAGGTGGCTTGGCGTAATGTTTGCACAATTATTGAGGAAGGCGGTCTTGGAACTAAATCATTGAGAGATGTCAATCAGGCTATGATCATGAGGTACTTGTGGATTCTTCATGCAAAACATATTGGATCCAATCCAACTTTATTAAGCATAATAATATTTGGACATTCGTATCCCAAGCAAACTATCTTGGAGTTGGAGGAAAATCCTCCAACTTAGACAAACTTGCAAACAATTCATCATTCATAAAGTTGGCAAAGGGAACAATATTCGGTTTTGAAAAGATTAGTGACATCCATTGAGGATACTTGAGGATGTCTTTGAGAAGGTTTCCATTGCTGAAACAGGTTACAGAGTGAATACAAAGATTAAGAAATTTATTGCTGGGGATTTTGGCATTGGCCGAACAACATTCCATTATTCAACATTATTGTCTAGAATATTGAAAATGTGGTTCCTAATTTTTCTTCTGATGATAGGGCAGTTTGGATTAATTCTCTTAATGACAACTTCAATAGCAAGGCTACTTGGAAGATTATCCGCGAACATCACCCTAATGTGTTATGGTATCAAATCATTTGGTTTAAGCAAGCCACTCTGAAACACTCGTTTTGTACTTGGTTGTTTTGGAAGGACCGTCTTCTTACAAAGCAGAGGTTGATTAGTTGAGGTCTTAATATTGATCCACTTTATGCCTTTTGTCGTGAGAGTGTGGAAGATAAAGTCCACCTTTTCTATCACTGTTCTTTTGGTAGAAGAATTTGGATGAAAGGATGAAAAATGATTAAAAGACCATCTCATCTTTTTATCTAGTCTCATTTTGAAGATTGGTACATCAGCATTGCCAACTCCTCTTCCTTTCATGTGATTGCTGCGAAGCTTCTTCTTGGTGCTCATGTCTACCACATGTGAAGAGAAAGAAATCGGCGTATGTTTAAAGAGGAACAAATTTTTGATTGTATTATTTTTGATATAAAGATGAAGCTTTATAGATTAGAAAAATTAGAATGAATCTTTTGAACCACGAAAGCTTAGAATCTTGAAAAAAAAATTATAATATAGAGATCCCTTTGGGGCATAACACATATGTACATATATTTTGTTACTACTAATAAAATCCTTGTTTTTAGCCAAAAAAATAAAAGTTTCAAGACTCTTCCACTTCTTTCTTTGCTTTTACACCTTTTCTTTCATCTCTTTCAACTCTCATCTTGTGACCAAAAAACAAAACAAAAAAAAATCGTTCTTATCTTCAACCAGATTTCCACGACGGAAAAAAACGATTCTATACTATTTTATTTTTCATTTATCTCTATCTTCTCTCATATGGAGAACATCATCTAGCTATCTCTCTTTTTTATACTCATAGGAGAAACTCCATCCATGTCTGGCTGTGAAGATGCTATGAAAAATACAAAGTGTCGTGTGTTTTTGTGTGATATAGTGTGTGGATCTGTATATATGTTGGTGTGTGTGTGTGTGTGTGCGCGTGGGTCTTTATGTGTTGTGGTGGTAGTAGTGGCAGTGGTGTGTTTGCGGTTTGTGGGTCTGAGGTGTATTGCGGATGTATGTTATGGGTTTGGTATGTTTGGTGTGTGGTATGTGGTGATGGTATGGTGTGTTGGTGGGGGTGGTTTGTTGCTCTGTGTGGTCTGTGTAAGTGACGTATGCAAGTTTTTGTTGTTTTTCCTTTGGGGTTAGTGAAGTATCTGTGTTGGGGATGATGACTTTTGGGGAAGAATTAGGAGACATGGTGGAGTTAGGAATGAAATTTCACTTGTAGTTAATAACAAATTTAACGGAATGGTAACAAAAGGGATCTGAGTTACATTTTTTAATAAGTATAGGATTTGAGTTATATATACATAAAAGTAAAAGGGATTTTATTCAAAAATACCCAATTAAATTATAGCATGCTGGGGTAGCCCTGATACTTTTGATAGGCTTTGATTTCCTCCTGTAATAATAATAATCCTATATCATAAAGTTGGTTAAGAGAACATTTACTACAAATTCCAACACTTATTTGCAGTGAACTAGTATCATTTTCATCCTAATACAGTAGACTAGATGTGATATACTAAGTGTTCAAATAATCAAATACACATTAGTACAACACAATTGCTGGTATCAATGACTATAAGCACACTCTACAATATTTTCTACATATTATATGTGTATATCATAGAAAAAATGTGAAAATATTAGGTATTATTTTTAGACAGATTTGGTGTTTAGATTCTTATTTTGTACGCATGCAACATGGCATGTGATTGTTTTATATTAATTAGCATACTTGATGACTATATTGTCTCTTGACATCTATTTGTGCAATATTATCAAACCTCACTAAGTTTGAGTTTGATGCCCTTGATATTTTGGGCAACAACTATTTCCCATGCACCCTTAATATTAAAATCTATCTTGATGCAAAGGATTTTAAAAAATAATTAAAAAAGAAAATTACATGTTCTAGTAGGATTGCGTAAAATAATGGTTTCCCTGCATTATCGTATCCATGAAAGATTACAATTGAGTATATTATGGCTATAAATCAACAATGAACTCTTGATTAAATAATCATCAACTAAGCCCAACTTGCTCTGCCCTTCTTTGAAGTGAATGGAATTGCATTTCTTGGAGTAAAAACAACATCTCCAACTAGCTAGATATAATAATTGACGTGAACATTGTCATGAATGACATCGTCGGCCATGGTCAAAATAATTCTTTTTTTTTTTTTTCTAAATCAGCAAGCAAAAGGTTTCATTTGATAAAATAAAAATGTATAAAGGAGGATCAAAAGACCACTACAGGAGACCTAACCTAAACAAGATGAACGTTGGAGCCCATGCTAAGTGCTTACACAAGTACAATAAGAAAAAACCAATGAGATAAAGATCCAATTGTAAACAAATTTGCCTAGCTAAGAAATTATTGATGGCTTGGGAAAGATCTGAGTTACACAAGTACAATAAGAAAAAACCAATGAGATAAAGATCCAATTGTAAACAAATTTGCCTAGCTAAGAAATTATTGATGGCTTGGGAAAGATCTGAGGCAAGCAAACTCAGGGAGCCTTCCCTAAAAGATTTGCCCGCTAAAAAATTATTGATGGCTTGGGAAAGATCTGATCAAAGAGAAAGTGGAAGCCGCCTAGAAGAGGATTTGACATCTTCAACATCGGTAACCCCTCTAAAACCCTTCCATTTCATTCAAGACCTCAAAGTTGTTGTGGGAGCCGCCTAGGAAGTCAAAGGGATGCACGCTTGGTAGGAGGCACTGAGATTTCCTTAGAGCTAGAGGGGCAAGTTGGTGTACATTTGAATTGGGTTCCTATTTCTTCTTCTGAACATTGACCCAGTCAGGTTTTTGGGAAGCTTTCATTGTTGAGATAGATGTCTCTTTGACAGTTGGTTGATCAAGTTTGACTTTGGGATGTCTTTCTGGAGGTAAAACATGGATTGATATTATCATAATTTTGTTGGGAGGACAACAAATGTTTAGTTGCACTGTCACAACTATCTTGCACACCAAGATACTCTGTGGCTTCCATGCATATTATACCTGAACAACAACAATATCACCAGTCTCGATTTTTATATAAGTAAGATCCATGAGATCCTTTTCAAGATTCATTTTCATACAAACATGAGCATATATACCTAAGATGAGATCGCGAGTCTATGAGCGAGTCACCACTGGGGAAAATCTTAAGGTAGCAATCAATGTGTAGCCTATGTTGATGCTATTATTTCATCTAGACATTATTTTTTAGAAATAGAATTTTTAAAAGTATACTGTTAAATAATATTTGAAGTAAAAGACCACGATTCATTAAAGTATTTTCTTGGCACACGAGTCACTCAATCTAGAAAATGAATATTCTTTTCTTAGATAAAATACACACATGATTTATTGAACAAAATTGGTATGTTAGGGTGTAAACCAACTAAGACACCTATTGAACCAAATTGAAGTCAGTATTTCTTTTTTAAACAATGTGTGCAAAAGATAAAGAAGTACCAAAAACTGGTAGGTAAATTAATTTGTCTATCACATACTTAATCCTATTAT
The DNA here is from genome assembly GCA_037974665.1 of Ehretia macrophylla. Taxonomy (NCBI): domain Eukaryota; kingdom Viridiplantae; phylum Streptophyta; class Magnoliopsida; order Boraginales; family Ehretiaceae; genus Ehretia; species Ehretia macrophylla. Next base: position 5,276,510 of record CM075777.1, on the reverse strand, counting down.
TGCATTATGATTATGGTTAGTTAGTTTATTGTTGGATTTTGGGGCCGGGTCGCCCATGGCCTGACCCATTTTGTATGGGTCAATAGAAATTATGCGAAGTTACATCCTATTTCTAATTAAGGAAATAAGTGAATAATAATAATAAAAAAAAGAACTGAACGATCAGTTCTTAGAAAAAAGACAAAAAGAAGATCGTTAGTCTTCTTCATTCTCTCCGTCTCTCAATGTCTATCACCACATCTATTGAGCATAGACATCAAAATCAAGGGCTCTTAAGTTGTGGCAACAGTTCTAAAACCCATATTTAGAACTCCGATTCGTAGCCTTTTGAACGGTAGAACGAACGTGGGCAAAATCTTAGAATTCTTCTGCAAATACTACGAGGTTAGTATCAATCTACGGTTTTATGAAGAATCCATATTATATATTAAATTTCTTCATTGGTATCAGAGTCATATCGTTGGTTCTCTATAGAAAATATTGTGAATTATGATATTTATTCAATTTTTTGTGGTGAATTTAGAGCATGATAATTCTTATGTGATATATAGTGAATTGTTGCATGCGAAAATCAATAGAATATGTGTCTTTAACCACGAATGCATAATATGTGTGATTTTCCACGATTAAAGCATAAATCAATTGTTTCGTACAATTTTCGTAATCTGATTTGGCCCTTTTTCGTGCCTGCAATATGTTAAAAAATTGCATTTTTGGTACTGTTAGAACGGGCTCGTTGAGAGCTTTCCGTAGACATGTAGTTCGCTAAATTTAGCCATAAAACGCGAAAGTTATGATTGTTTGAAGATTTTTCGTAAATCATAAATTATTTTTGCGTTACTGTGTTTTTGGGATTCGTGCGTGAATGTGTCAGTGTTCTTTCTCACGTGAGAATTGTGAGACTCGAGCATGCATTTCATGCGCATTTATTTAATTTAAACATTATTTGAAAGTAATATGTGCAAATTATGTGTTTATTTATTTTAGTATATAACATGTGCATTTAAATTACATATGTCTATTGATTACTTGGCATTTGACTTATTTTGACTCTTATATACAATACATACATATATACATATAAACATAGAAATATTTTGCTAGCCTACTACTCTTGACTACATTTGGCTTAGCATAATATGACTTATTTTGACCATTTGACCACTTAACTATTTTATACATTATATATATACAATATACACATAACAAACAAAAGCCAAAGAGAGCTCTAGAATCGGGTAGAAGAAGAAAGAAAAAAAAGAGAGAATCGTGAGGAAGAAAAAGGAAAGGGAAGAAAGAAAAGAGAGGAGGAAGAAGAAAGAAGAGGAAAATAGTTGGTTTTGAGCTCTACCTTGCTTGCTCTTGCTATTTCTTGCCTTATCCAACAATTTTAGGTGAGGGATTTCCAAGTGTTGAATGTTTAATATTTATCTTGTTTATGGAAATTAATATATATGTGTTATAAATGCTAGTTGGACATGAATACATGTTAAAGTAGTGGTTTGAGAGCTATATAAATGCATTAGAGCTTGTTTGTGGTATTACAAGTGTTATATGCTAACTTTAAGATGTTAGAAGTTGAGAATTTTAGCTAGTTTTCATGCTTATGAGTATATATATGTGTTTGTGGTATGATTTCATAGCTTTGGTGTGAATTTGTTGGAGTTTGGGGTTAATTTTGATTATTTTCCAAAAATTCCAATAAAGGTGCAATTTTAGTGTTTGGCTTGTTAATCTTGTTTCATGCCTAGTTATGCTATTGTAATATGCTTATATTGCATTGTAGTTGGTTACTAGGTTGGTTGAGCTAAGGTTGTGCTTTGTACAACTTTATAAAGTGGTTAAATGATGACTAAATGTTGGTGTTAATGTGTTGAGTACATGTTCTTTTGAAGCTTAATTGATGGAAATGAGTAGATGTTTGAAGGTGTTGTTAATGGTTGGATAACCTACTTTGTTATCCAATGAATGTGTTGTTAGTGATTAACGTGGTTGATAGACAACCTACTTTGTTGATCTCTCTACATGATGCGAATGTGTGAGTATGTTTGATGCGATGCGTTGTGAAGCGATGGGTTGCAACCTTTAGTACGTCATGGTAATGTCGTGTCGTACACTTATCGGTGAAGGCCATGGTGAGTTGGGTCGTAAATTTGTGTACATCCGGAGTACACTAGCGAGAGAGATAAGTGTTATGCTATGAGTTCGTGAGAGAGTTATAAGTGTCGGCATCAACAAGCATTCTAAAGCAGTATCCTCACTATGTGTTATTTAGCTTGGTTGTTCCAAGGTTATTAAGCGAATGTGATTACTTGGTTACTAACGTGATATGTTGTATCTAATGTGTTCAAATGATTTTCAGGTTAAAGCTTACAAAACTTCCTTTTAGCCCCCTCACTGAGCCTGTTTAGCTCACCCTCTTTAATGCATGTTACAAGTGTACTCAATGTTAAGTATGTGCACGAGGAAGGTGTTAGTGAGCTTGAGAATGTGCCTTATGTTTGATATGTTCTAGTTGTTGAGAAATAATGTTGTTAGTTGTTTGGTTTCATTGTATAGAAGGCCTTTGAAGTTTATGAGTTGTATACTTGGTAAACTTGTTTTCAGGGGCAGAGCTAAAAAATCAATGTTGGGGGGACCCATTTTTTTTTTTGTATTGTGCTTTTTGTACAGTATTTTTTTGTTAGTACAAAAGAGTGTATAGTATTTTTTGTACGGTATTTTTTAGTTAGTACTACTTCAAGATATTTTGTAGTTTGTACAGTTTTGCACTAAAGCAACATTCAACATGATTACGTTAGCTAGTCATGTAAACAATTAAATAAACTCAGTATCACAGCAAGACTAAATAAATTTGACTTGGCCATTGTTAATTCATAATAAATATTCTTAATTAGCTATTATTGAAAAATAAATAATAAGAAATTAATTAAAAAATTTAATCAAACACAATGATATATTTACATTTAATCAAACTCAGTGATATATTCAAACCCACAAAAAATAAACTCTACAATCCCTACACAAGTTAAAAAGGGACTTGGATCTTTTCCTCTAGTTATTTTCTCGTCTACTGGATAAGGTGTATTATTAGCCATTAGATTTACTTTTTTAAAATTTCAATCACTCATTGTTATTTTTTTCTTTATTGGTATAAACCCAACAATTGTCTAATTTATCAAATACGTGTTACCCCCAAAAGTGTAAGAATAAAGTTAACTTATTCTTATTTCTAAAAAAAAAATACAAAAAACTCTCATCACATCATTACATATATATTTATGTCTTTTTGGGGTGACAAATGAATATAAAAATAAAAAAATCTTATTTAGATAAAACTAGTGTTAATCCCATTAAGCGTAGGATTATTGTGCAGTAAATGAGATAGGGTGTGTTGAGTTTGTTGTCAACTTTTTTCCAAATGAATGAATGTATATTTAGTGTATTCTGCTCAAGAGTGTTGAAATGTTGTATATATGATGCAGGCCTTTCAGGATGTATGTTGTGTATTCTATGTCTCGTTGGTTGTTCATATTTCAAGCGTTATAATATTCGTGTGTTGTCGTGACCGGGCTTGGTTCCCAATGGGACCGGGTTTGGGTATGACAAGAACTGGGTCAAACGGGGGAGGCCACATGGCCCAATCGAGTGGTGCCACGTGGCCACATAATGATCATTAAAAAAAAAAAGAAAAAAAAAAGAAAAAAAAAGACACGTTTGTCATGTCTGATGATGTGATTCAATCACGTGTATGGACGTGACTGATAAGGTCAAACGACATTTCTTTAAAGGGCCACGTGGTACAATCTTGTTGTTCCACGTGGCCATGCATTATTATTTTTTTTAAAAAAGTGTTAATTAAATTTTAAAATTAGTTTTTAATTTAATTTTAAAATAGAATTAAAATTAGTTTTTAATTTTCACCTACCAACCCTGCTGCCACGTGGCTGGCCGAAGTTGCCACGTGGCTGGAGGTTACCTGCCAATGGTGGTCGGTAGTCCGGTCAACAACTGGCGATGGTTCGACCAATGCTTGGCGACGGTCCGGCAGTGGTCTGGCCATCGGACGACTGAATTTGGCAGTTGTCAAACGGTGGTCAGGCCATCCAACCGTCCGGCGCCAGCCTGTTTAAAAAAAATATTATTATTTACATAAGACATTAGTTGTATTAGTTTAAAGAATGGCCTAATATCTATGTGATATTCACATATTTGACCTCATTATCACTTTTATGCCTTTATCTTTGTGATAATTACATTTTTGCCCCCATGTTCATAAAATGAGCTCTTATCTTTGTGATAATCTCATTTTTGACCCTATGTTCTCAATTAGGACCATTATCTTTGGGATAATTGTGTTTTGGCCCTTATTTCTTACAAAACTAAAACATAACTTAGATTAATTTCAATTATGACATGAAATTATGAGTAATTTCATTAAAATTGAAAAATTTGTATAATTTAGCATGAAAATTTTGTAATTTCATAAAAAGCCTAAAATTTGTGTACTTTAAATGTAATATATACAATTGGGGGCATAGAATTTTTGTAATTTCATTTCAACGCCTAAATTTGTGTAATTTTATTGTAATTTTTACAATTAATGATGTGAAATTTTTGTAATGTCATTTCAAAGTATGAAATTTATGTCATTTCATTATACATGTTGTGTACAGTATTAATACATTCTATGTGTTTTATTAATTTTTGAAATTATTTTATTAGATAGTTATGTATTAAAGTTTGTTTATTTGTTCAAGGACAATACAAGTTAAACAAACTGCGAGAAAGATTTTCATCACTACTGGCCATACGAACACGTTCTGTAATTGGCCCAAACTGATTATCCCATAAACCATTTTACTTTTAATGATTATGTGTAATATTAAATGTTTATGGGATATCTTTGATGAGCATGGCATAATGTTAGATGGACTCTTATTTCTCCTAACACGTAGAGCTAAATATGTGTCTTTTGGGTTTTGATAAATTTGAGACAGCTTCTACATGACAAATTCAAGGTTCATATGTGTTAAAAGAATTGAATGTGTCAACTCTGGTGGATTGGACCGAATTATAAGAGAAAGGAGCACATTGAATAGTGATTAATTTTTGTCTAAAATTATTAGTGATTATGTGTTAAATACTTTTCTAATTTATGTCAGAACTGAGCATTAGTTGCACCCATTATTAAATAATGATAATTTGTTTATTATTATTTATTTAATATCCTTTATCTGAGTGGGAGTTCTATGATTGGTAATTTGTGTAATTATAATCTAGAACTATTAGTTCCGAAATATGTGAAATTAAGTAATTCATATTCGGAATTAATGTTTCTACTCGAATACGATTAAATTGTGATAGTTGTGACATTTGACCAATAGAATTTGACAGAATGTATTACAATTTGTTGGTACTATATCTTATGTCATTTTATTACAATTAAATACTTGTTCAGGTAGAATTAGCTATCGTAAATGTGCTAGTATCGAACATCATAAATGTTTATATGTGTTTATAAATGATAATCGTAAAATATCAATGCTAACACCAACAAAAGAAAAATTGAATGATGATGAGTGCCCAACGTGTAACGCCCCGATCTCTCACGAGACCGGAGGCTCCAAAAACCAAGCTATTATAAACCCAATTCCAACCAGGTCTCAAAATTTTAGGGAAAAAAACGGACAGAGTCTCCCCTGTACCATGGATATTCTAAAAACCTGTAAACATACAATTCAAGCCACAAAACAATAGGAACATCGTTTCTATTTAAAAATCCTAACTTCAAGGCCATCCGAGCCTTAAGCAAGACATAAAAAACACACCCAAGCATGCACTTAACAATCCTTAAAACCTTGTCTCTTTTAATCCGCTTATCATACCGTTCTATATTAACCATTAGACTTTCTTATGAACTACAGCTAAACAACTGTTAACTTTCATTAACACACAAGCAAGCAGCATAAAGGAAAGTAAGGATAAACTATTACAATCTACCATTCAAGCCATACATTAACCTAACTATTACAATTCTTCAACAACTCCAAATATATATACCAACCTATAGGCACAAAATAGAACAAGACATAATACATGCAAAATCTTCCACAATTTAGCAGGCAACCACTCCAATCTCAAGCAATAGCACACAGTAACCAAGGCCATTCTTCCAACTGTGCCACCTGAAACATGTTTAGCGAGGTATGAGCAATCACAATTGCTCAGTGAGGGATAAGGTCTACCAGGAACGTGCAATGCAGCAGATAACTCAATAGGCATTTCAAACAACTAAGGAACAATCAAAATAACAAGTTACCGCACATTAAAAAGGATACGATTCACTTATTCTTCAATCACGAACCACGAGCCACGAACTGAAATCCCGATATAATAAGGGCACTGTTATCGATAAGCCAGCATCCCCTTATAACTCCAAAATGGGTGTACTCCGGATGTACCACGAAATCCTACGACCCAACTCTCCCTGAGCGGCATCCCAAGCGAGAGAGGGACTAGGTAACCATGGTAGCCGAGGTATACCGGCAAGCCCGATGCCGCCCGATTTCCACGACACTACCATGCCCAAATGGTTGCGCAACTACGATGCAATGCACTCAAATTGATAACAATAGAATACATCAATAAACACATGATTGACGAACAACAAGGTAGGTTGCCCTCACACACAATATATAGACAATAAGTGCACATAATCTAAGTACAAGTAAATAAACTATTATGTACATAAGGATGAAGTCTCCCTCACCTGGAATTAAGCCAAGCACGCATGAGAATAGCTCCAATTTACTTCAACTTTCCCGAATTAGCTCAAGTATGCAACCCTAGGGTGTTCATATAAGTTTAGCAATTAACTATATCAATTCCAACTTAACTCAACCCTACAACATTAGAAGCTAGACTTATGATCACTTATTCACACAAGTTCATAACCCACACACAATTGAACTACAAGGTTCGCCTTACCATATCATTAGTCAATATAGAAGATATTAAAAGTATCAAATACCATAAAGTTAAGATTATAAGTTATAAATTTCAATTACTCTTATTTACAGCAATAAATAATCATATAACTAGATGAGCTATCCTTATAGTCCTACTCACTTAGCATACAATGTTTATTACAATTTTATCATAACAAAGTACGAGTAATATAAACATTATAACAAGTTATAAGCATTAAATATGAAAATAACTATACGAACACTAAGGGGTCAATGTCCGATGATCATGAAACTTCACGAAATGCTCACAAATGCCAAACAATAACATATAAAAGCAAGATATACAAGCACCAAAGCTAATTTAAAGGCTAAGCATGAAAACCCCGAGTTTCCCTTTTGTTATCCTAAGCCATTTAATTCCAAATCGAAGGCTATGACTCAAGATTCACCAACTAACTATTCTAATCTTCTAGTTACACATTATGGCACACTTAGAACCCTTTAAATCATTCATTAACCCGTATTAACCACAAAAGCCCCGATTATCCCTTTGTGCATTTGTACTACAAGTATCTTAATCAAAGCTCAACTAAGAGTTAGGAAAGCACATTTAGTCCCTACTTACCCTAAGAACACCAAATATATCAGCCAAATTCACTCGGATTCACGTTTGACCCAAAACCCCTTTGTAACTCAAACCGTTTTCCTTCCAAACTCATGTTATGGTTCTAGATTCGTGAGTGATCTATTCCATGCTTCAAGTTAAACCATTAAACACCTTTAGGACCTTCGAAGTTGCCCAAATACCCACGTTTAGCACTAACGCCCCAATTTTCCTCTTATAGCTTTGAACTGCACCTACCTTAACCGGGCTTCAAACAAGAGTTAGAAAGGGTTCTATAGTACCTAGGTAGCCTAAGAACACTAAAAGTGAAGCCCAAATCCACCCGAATTAACACTAACCCCGAAACCCCTTTTAAAAAGTCGGCTAATTCACGTTTTATTCAAGTTTCGAGCAATTTGAGTGCACGGGGCTATTAGACTACCCTCATTAGCACCTAAGGCATCTATTAGAAGCATTGAATCAAGCTAATACGCACAATTACACAAAACCCTAGAAATCCTGTTACTATTCACCCCTACGAATCAACCATTGATTTCTATCGTTTAAAATGTGAAACAATAGCATAAATGTGGTCTCTACTACACGTATACAACATATATAAGCTTATTTGAGCATTGCAATAGCATTAGACAACATTTCTAACAAATCAAGAAAATAGCAACATTTCTAAAATGCACAAATAAGCATGAAAAACCCTCACCAATGCGCGTAGGAACTCTCGGGAGGCTAGCAAACACCTTAAACTACTTGCTCCTTGCTTGGCTTGGCTTGGCTTGAAGATTTGATGAACAAAATCCTCTCATTCTCCTCCTATATTGATTCTCGGATTTGCTACAATAATTTCTGCATTTTCCCTTCTTTTTTTTGCTTAGTTATGACTTGTTTGTGTTTGGTTGATTATATATTAGGGTGGTGCCTATTTGGGTGGGTGTATGGTCTAACAAAATGAGCCTAGTTAACTTAAAAACGAGTCTATGATTGCAATTTTGTGCTAGCTAACTAAAACATATTGTTCATACGTAATACTATTCACTAGTTCACTAAATTATTTTCTAAACGAAGGTTCCTATCGCTCCTAGCTCAAATGCATATTTTTCTCATTCCTAAAACAATTAATATGATTTAATAAAAATGCTAATTCATTAATATAATGCAGTTGAAAAATAGAATGAATAGTAACTAAGAAAGACAACAAGTAAAGCACAGAATTAAATGCGCAATTAATGGATGCAACAGTTAAAAATGTGTACGGTAGAATCTCGGGCATCACATCCTCTCCCCCTTAAACAAATTGCGTCCACACAATTCTTCTTCCAAGAGAACTCAGCATCAACTGAAATCTAATTATGATATTCTTCATCGATTGTTGTGCAAGACACTGAATGAGAACGCCCAAAGGAAAACCCAAATAGGAATACCATTAATACCGCCTAAGCATTTTCAAGTAATAAGACCAAATAAAGGCTCAAATGAAGATACTATCTCGAAATCCGAATAAGAATCCCGTTGGCCATGAATACCATAGAAGAACAGAATCCCAACTAAAAGCGGCGAGAAAATACCAATAAGGATTTGGAGTACAAATACCGAAGATAATTCCATATAATAAGGCTGATTAGAATCCCAAACTAAGTTTTCTGAGCAATACCAGCAAGAAAATACTAGAAGAATACTCAATAAGAAAACCAAGAGAACAGTCATATAGAAATCCTAAAGGAAGCCATTCATTTCTGACTACTGAGCGTAGAAGAATGTCTTGGAAGAAATCCCAATAACTGAGCTCCGCCTATAACATTCTCATTCCCGCTAATCCACACAACTTGGAGGGCTTGTTGCTAATCACTTCCCTTCAAGGGGAGGAAGAAGTCTTTCTTACCATTTCAACGGGACATGTATGAATGCCAAGATATCACATTTACACATATATGTTTTAAACTATTATGCAAACATGTTTATATAAGAGTTTATGAAACAGTGTAATCATCAAAGTCATTTAAGCACGACAATCAAGTTAATCATAACACAACTCAATCAAAGACACTCAAATACACACATTACAAGCAACAGTTCAAGCAATTAACAATTCACAAGGTCAATTTGATGCATAACCAGCCACTTTACATCACTTAGCACACATTTAGCACATAACACATAATTATATCACATAGGTGCACACATTCAATACAAGACACACATGTAGGCATCCACTTTCAAGACACACACTTAACAAGCACACACACAAGGTTACTACCCGACAGGCCAAGGACCCTATCCCGGCTTAGAGCTAACTAAGCTCTGATACCACCTGTAATGCCCCGATCTCTCACGAGACTGGAGGCTCCAAAAACCAAGCTATTGTCAACCCAATTCCAACCCGGTCTCAAAATTTTAGGGAAAAAAACGGACAGAGTCTCCCCTGTACCGTGGACATTCTAAAAACCTGTAAACATACAATTCAAGCCACAAAACAATAGGAACATCATTTCTATTTAAAAATCCCAACTTCAAGGCCATCCGAGCCTTAAGCAAGACATAAAAAACACACCCAAGCATGCACTTAACAATCCTTAAAACCTTGTCTCTTTTAATCTGCTTATCATACCATTCTATATTAACCATTAGACTTTTTTATGAACTAAAGCTAAACAACTGTTAACTTTCATTAACACACAAGCAAGCAGCATAATGGAAAGTAAGGATAAACTATTACAATCTACCATTCAAGCCATACATTAACCTAACTATTACAATTCTTCAACAACTCCAAATATATATACCAACCTATAGGCACAAAATAGAACAAGACATAATACAGGCAAAACCTTCCACAATTTAGCAGGCAACCACTCCAATCTCAAGCAATAGCACACAGCAACCAAGGCCATTCTTCCAACTGCGCCACCTGAAACATGTTTAGCGAGGTATGAACAATCACAATTGCTCAGTGAGGGATAAGGTATACCGGGGACGTGCAATGCAGCAGATAACTCAATAGGCATTTCAAACAACTAAGGAACAATCAAAATAACAAGTTACTGCACATTAAAAAGGATACGATTCACTTATTCTTCAATCACGAACCACGAGCCACGAACTGAAATCCCTATGTAATAAGGGCACTATTATCGATAAGCCAGCATCCCCTTATAACTCCAAAATGGGTGTACTCTGGATGTACCCCGAAATCCTACGACCCAACTCTCCCTGGGCGGCATCCCAAGCGAGAGAGGGACTGGGTAACCATGGTAGCCGAGGTATACCGGCAAGCCCGATACCGCCCGGTTTCCACGACATTACCATGCCCAAATGGTTGCGCAACCACGATGCAATGCACTCAAATTGATAACAATAGAATACATCAATAAACACATGATTGAGGGACAACAAGGTAGGTTGCCCTCACACACAATATATAGACAATAAGTGCACATAATCTAAGTACAAGTAAATAAACTATTATGCACATAAGGATGAAGTCTTCCTCACCAGGAATTAAGCCAAGCACGCATGAGAATAGCTCCGATTTACTTCAACTTTCCCGAATTAGCTCAAGTATGTAACCCTAGGGTGTTCATATAAGTTTAGCAATTAACTATATCAATTCCAACTTAACTTTTACTTAACTCAACCCTACAACATTAAAAGCTAGACTTATGATCACTTATTCACACAAGTTCATAACCCACACACAATTGAACTACAAGGTTCGCCTTACCATATCATTAGTCAATATAGAAGATATTAAAAGTATCAAATACCATAAAGTTAAGATTATAAGTTATAAATTTCAATTACTCTTATTTACAGCAATAAATAATCATATAACTAGATGAGCTATCCTTATAGTGCTATTCACTTAGCATACAATGTTTATTACAATTTAATCTTAACAAAGTACAAGTAATATAAACATTATAACAAGTTATAAGCATTAAATTTGAAAATAACTATACAAACACTAAGGGGTCAATGTCCGATGATCATGAAACTTCACGAAATGCTCACTAATGCCAAACAATAACATATAAAAGCAAGATATACAAGCACCAAAGCTAATTTAAAGGCTAAGCATGAAAACCCCGAGTTTCCCTTTTGTTATCCTAAGCCATTTAACTCCAAACCGAAGGCTATGACTCAAGATTCACCAACTAACTATTCTAATCTTCTAGTTACACATTATGACACACTTAAAACCCTTTAAATCATTCATTAACCCGTATTAACCACAAAAGCCCCGATTATCCCTTTGTGCATTTGTACTACAAGTATTTTAATCAAAGTTCAACTAAGAGTTAGAAAAGCACATTTAGTCCCTACTTACCCTAAGAACACCAAATATATCAACCAAATTCACTCGGATTCACATTTGACCCAAAACCCCTTTGTAACTCAAACCGTTTTCCTTCCAAACTCATGTTATGGTTCTAGATTCGTGAGTGATATATTCCATGCTTCTAGTTAAACCATTAGACACCCTTAGGACCTTCGAAGTTGCCCAAATACCCACGTTTAGCACTAAAGCCCCAATTTTCCTCTTATAGCTTTGAACTACACCTACTTTAACCGGGCTTCAAACAAGAGTTAGCAAAGGTTCTATAGCACCTAGGTAGCCTAAGAACACTAAAAGTGAAGCCCAAATCGACCCGGATTAGCATTAACCCCGAAACCCCTTCTAAAAAGTCGGCTAATTCACGTTTTATTCAAGTTTCGAGCAGTTTGAGTGCACGGGGCTATTAGACTACCCTCATTAGCACCTAAAGAATCTATTAGAAGCATTGAATCAAGCTAATACACACAATTACACAAAACCCTAGAAATCTCATCACTATTCACCCATACGAATCAACCATTGATTTCTACCGTTTAAAATGTGAAATAATAGCATAAATGTGGTCTCTACTACACGTATACAACATATATAAGCTTATTTGAGCATTGCAATAGCATTAGAAAACATTTCTAACAAATCAAGAAAATAGAAACATTTCTAAAATGCACAAATATGCATGAAAAACCCTCACCAATGGGCGTAGGAACTCTCGGGAGGCTAGCAAACACCTTAAACTACTTGCTCCTTGCTTGGCTTGGCTTGGCTTGAAGATTTGATGAGCAAAATCCTCTCATTCTCCTCCTATGTTGATTCTCGAATTTACTACAGTCATTTCTGCATCTTCCCTTTTTTTTTTTTTGCTTAGTTATGACTTGTTTGTGTTTGGTTGATTATATATTAGGGTGGGGCCTATTTGGGTGAGTGTATGGTCTAACAAAATGAGCCTAGTTAACTTAAAAACGAGTCTATGATTGCAATTTTGTGCTAGCTAACTAAAATATATTGTTCATACGTAACACTATTCACTAGTTCACTAAACTATTTTCTAAACGAAGGTTCCTATCGCTCCTAGCTCAAATGCATATTTTTCTCATTCCTAAAACAATTAATATGATTTAATAAAAATGCTAATTCATTAATATAATGCAGTTGAAAAATGGAATGAATAATAACTAAGAAAGACAACAAGTAAAGCACATAATTAAATGCGCAATTAATGGATGCAACAGTTAAAATTGTGTACGGTAGAATCTCGGGCGTCACACAACGTGTTATCATAAAGTTCAGAATATCCTTGAAGAGCAAATAGGTGCTTGAAACATTGAGTTATGTTATGGTGAACCCTCAAGGTGGTAACATCACTCATCGTATAAGGTAGAGGTCTATTAGGATGGAAACATGCTATTGCTTGCAATACGTTGCTGAGCACCGTGCATAATACCTCACTTGCTGACTACAAAGTTTAAACTACTACTGAGGAGATGGCGAAAGCTTTAAAGGAGAAGTTTAGTGGAACTTCTATTTCTAGGATAAGTCAACTTATAATAAAATTTGACACATGCTAGAAGTGACCGAATGCTACTGAGAAGTAGCATTTATGGGAGTCAAACATAATTTGAGAATTGAAGGCAATTGGCCACATTCTCACTGATTGACAACATGTGCAACTTGTCACTGAAGGAGTATGGATCCTAAGGCTAGTAGACATTTAATTACAGTTTATATGTAGTTCATAAACAATAAATGGCAACCAATAATCCACAAGCGGAAAAAACACGAAATCATGCTAAAAAACAACACCGAAATCGCTATCTTGTGCATGAAATTAGTTGTAAATGATTTTACCTATGTGTTGGCGTTAATCCACAACACACATATGATTTGGAGGACTTTCGAATTGCTAGAATAATTCTCCCAATGCTATGTATCACCTCCACACACGAGAAACCCTAAACCTTCTCCTCTATCCCACTTCCTTGATCAATGGTTAATAAAAAAATGGGTTTTCTCTCTGCCTATTTTTCCTCTTGGCTATGTATTTGTGTGTGTATGGGTGTGTGTATCTGCAACGTATGATGTATGTATGGATATAATTGAAAATCCTAAGGATATGGGAGAGGAAGAAGTCTAGTTGCATTAGGAGTCTATATCTTGAATATCTCTTAAATTATCTTGAAGATAATTACCATTATCTTCTTAATTTAAATTCAAGATATTATCTTCTCCTAAAAACTCTCTCCCACACACCTATACTATAATCCACACGCAGAGCACATGTCATCTGAACATTGGATGCTAGGACAAACATTCTTGTCTTAAGGATGTTTCTTGTCCTGATGTCTTGACCTTTCTAAATCGAGCTACATGTTCCCAAATAGGAAATCATACTCAATTTACACACAAATGCTAAATAAGGAAATAGGCAGTTAACTATTGAGGAAAGTGGCTAGGAGATAGAATTTAAGACTGTTAGGGATATGCCCTAATGCTATAAATGATGACCTAATTAGGGTTTAATAAGAATATGTGTATGTGTTTCATACGCAATAATGTTTTGGATATTTATTGTGAAACCCCACTTTTCTGCTTTAACTCGATTTACGTGTTTTATCTCGTTTTGCGTGCATTTGACCTGTTTATGTGCTATATGACCTAGAATGTTATAATTTTGATGTCAATACTCCTAATACGTGCTAAATGTGCATTCATGAAATTTTTATAAAAAACGGTGTCAGAAATTTTATCGTCGATTTTTAGTGAATAGTGTTTTCGAAACACGTCCGCTAAAATTTTGAAACTGGTCTTTTAAACCCTTCAAGACCTAGTCCACGGATTTTAATAGACCTGTGTTTGATTAAAACGGTTTTAAAATCGGCTTAGGAATTTATTAGGGTTTTTACACCGACTTTTGCGAAAATCGAGTTTTAAGCCGACTCGGGTGAAATTGTTTGATTGTAAAACTTATTGTCACCTAAAAATAATCTACTTGAACTATCTTGAGTGTTGAATAATTGTTTTGAACTTTGGTGATCAATAAAATGCATTTAAAGTCAAGAAAACACTAAAAATACTAAAGTTTTAACTTTGACTTTCATTTGACTTGTTGACTTTCATGCATATATCACCAACACACAATGAAACAAAGCAAAACACCACATTTTCACACACCTTGCAGCCGTGAAAGCTTAGGAAAAAAAAAAGAGATTTTATTCAACTTATTTTCAAAGTAATTTTGCCTTAGAAAACTCATTTAAAGTCTGAATCTTTTCAAACCGAGCTAGATTCCGCTTGTTGGGCACCTGTTGCACGCATTCCTAGCTTTACTTCGGATCAAAGGTGAGAGAAAAATTCTAAATCTCAAAATGTCATTTTTATGTTTTTGCTCATAAATGAAAATTTAACCGTTAGAATTGAAATCTGATGATAGATTATTGCTCCTTGCATGCTAGGGATCGTTATATACTAATACTACGAATTTCTATCGGATGTAGCATAATTTTTATTTTCCGGGTATTTAATTTTGATTAAAATGTTCAAAGTTGAATTAAATGAGTTGTGTTGATCGAAATCGATTGCCGTCGATTTCTAAATACTTGATAATTACGTGTTAGCGCTGTTGTAATGCCGAATTTTTGATTACATTGTTCGTGTGAAAATCCGGAAAATCCAGCCATGACATCTTAGGGTTGTAGGGTTATCGGGCATGATTTGGAGGTGTTATGATGGATTTCCGAGAGGGCTAATGTAGTAGGTTGAATGGGTGAGTGATAGGAACTGATTTGGCAATGTTTGGATTAGTAGATTGTAAGTTATGAATTTTAGAAGTTTAGGTTATCATTCTTTAATTTCTTGAACGATGCCTGTAGATGGTTGGGTAGTGTTCAAGTGATGAATGGTGAGTTGTTGATGAATAATTTAGGGTTTAATTGTGTATATTATGCATGTCCGGTTAGATGGCCTACTTTGTCATCTAACTTCGTTATTTGTTGTTTAATTAAATATTGATGTTATATTGATGTTATTGATTGATTGATTATTATTGAGTTCGGGAATCGGGCACTTTCGTTGCTGATCTGCCAATTGATTGATTGATGATTGATTGATGATTGATGATTATGGAGTCTTGGTATGTGTGTGCCACCTCTCGGGCAGTGTCGGGCTGTCGGGTTGATAACGGCATGACTGCCATAGGCTACCCCCAGCTCGCATGACGGAGGTGTCATGGAGGGAGGGGCTAGTGAGGTACCTCGGGTGCGTGAGTAATGGGGAGTTATAAGAAGAACGGTTGAGATCGTGATGGCGTTTGGAGCTACACCAAATAGAGTATCCTTTAATGAATGGTTATATAGTTATGTGATGATAATGTTATTATTGTTGTTGTGTGTTTACTTGCTCAAAGGACTAAATCCAATGAGCGTAGTGAATACTGTCGAGATCTATCGGATCCTCACTGGGCTTATGTATATAAGCTCACTCTCTATTATTGCATGCTTACAGGTGTTGCAGAGCCAGATTATGGGTACGTGCCTCCTGAGGAGGAAAATGTGCCTTACGTGGACGAGTCATATGTTCCCGAGTCTTATCCATGATTATATGTTGTTTAATGTCATGTATATTAGCTTAATAGACTTTTATATGCTTTGTGGTTCTTATTGTAATAGATGTTGAAAGATGATGATCCAAACGATGTTAACTTAGTGGTTTTCTTTTGTCTATGGTTAAGTTGTAGTTGTGTCTCAACTTATTTTTGAAATGTATGATAAAGTTGAGGTATTGTATGTCATGTTGGAACGGAGGCGTATAACGAGGATGGTTTATTGTATAATATGGTTGTGTTGTATGTTGTTGTTTGTATTGAGGAATTGCTGGATGTATGATGTTTTATGAGGTTCGTTTAGAACCTCGGAAATCTATTTACTGTCGTTATGCTGCCGAAATTCCGTTGCGTCCTGACTGATTATAGGTGGGGTCGAGTTGGGGCGTGACATTTAAGTGGTATCAGAGCTTGATTAGCTGTCAGCCGGGGTATCCTCGGAATGTGGGTAGTGGTCTAAGCATGCAAGTATGTATTAAGTGAAAGAAAAGTGAAAGATATGTTAATATGTTTATGTGATTAATTTACTTATGTGTCTAACTTTTTATGTGACCAATATGCCTTGTGTGTTAAGTGAATTAATGTGGTCAATATGTTTTATGTGATAACGTGTTATACGTACTCAATGTGTTGTAATTAATGTGCATTATGTGATTAATGTGTATTATGTGACAATTGTGTTTTATGTGATTTTGTGCCTTGTGTGAAGTTAGTTGTTTATGTGCTTTTAATTGTTTATAACTAGCTTATGTGAAACAACGTGCTTTAGGTGGTCAATATACTTTAAGTGACCAATGTGAGTTACGTGATCAACTTGTCTTATGTGAAGTTTGTTGCTTATGTGACTTTAATTGTTTATAACTTACTTCTGTAATATAACCTATTTATGTGATGTTGGCTTCTTATATGTTGAATTGTGTGTTATGTGATAATGTTGCATTGTATGATAATTGCGCATTACGTTGTACTTGTCTTTCATATGATATAGTTGCATACATGTTTTAACTCGTGAGTGACCTTTTAATGTCTAGGGTGGTTGTAAGAGCTTTCGGAAATAGAGGTAGGCCATGATTTGAATTATTATTATTCTAGAAGTTTATCAGTTAGATTTTAATTGTTATGTTTATGGATTTTAGTTTCGGCTTAATGGATTGATCTTGATGTTCCTTTAGCAAGAATGAAGTTGTTCGAGGAAATAGCAATGTATCTTGATGATTATAATTACTTTTGTTGCCATGTTTAACTTGTTATTACTTGGAGATGAATCATAAGTTGAGGTTTACGTGAGGTTATCATTGGACACTTTTGGAGTCTCAACTCAGACTATACTTCCTTGAGGTTATTTTAGAATGAATTTATTTGAGGAATTAGTGATGTATATTTGTGAATGGAATGAACTGTGGTATAACATGTGAATATGTCTACTATTTGGGATTGCTATATTATTAAAGGGTATTTTGGAGTTTTGATCTTTAAACCTTGGAGACAATTGGAGTGATTCCTGACTAAAGTTTCTTCATTTGAAGATGTAATTGTTCGGAGATAGAATTATTTGAGGAAATAAGAATACATTTTGGTGACTGAACATTTACTTACCTACATTAAGCTTTTGAGTTCTAGGTGGTATGACTTTCTAAATTGTTGATTGAGGATTCGCTTGTGTTATAATGGGTTAATATGAATCTGTATTGTGTTATCAGATTTTGGAGTCTTCATTAGTTAGTCTTGTTGGGTAATCAGTGATTTATCTTGTTTAGTGATTGGTCTGGTACGAAATGTAAAATTTTGGAGTGATTTATCTTGTTTGGTGATTGTTATGACTCCTTAGGTTCTCTAGATCTCCTTAGTGTCTTGTTTTGGAGGAAGATAGATTGTAGGATATGATTTGTTGATATTTAAATGTGTAGGTGGGACACCCTTCTTGTACTTCATAATTCTATCAGTCTCATTAATATTCTTTTCTATTCTATTCTCACTTATTTGAGAGAGGGTTACACTTTTCTAGCCTACCAATTGTTTCTTGAAAGTTTTGCTTATTGGATTAATGGATCCTATACTCATTTGACATTGTTTCTATTCTTAACATTCATATTTGTTTCTTATAGCAATGTCACTTATTGGAGTTAAGGTTTGAGACTTCTATATTTCATTCTATATCTCCAGCCATTGATTTCAATATTTCATTTCATCCTATTACTATTCATTTGAAAGTAATTTTTCCTTTGGTATACCATTTTACTTGTTCGAATTCCACTTGTTTGATGTACTCTCTACCTAAGTACATCATTGATATTCTTGTTGATCTTTGTTAATCATATTGTTTCATTATTAAATCCTGAGCCATTACTTTGCTAGTAATTGCTCATTTAATATACTCAGCATTGTCCTTTCTTATTTATACTTCTTTGGTTATTGCATGCTGAGATACTCATTATCTTGCCACTCATGTTTTCTATTGAATTAATCATCTCTTATCTCTTAATTTCATTTCACCTCAAGTACAACTTACTTGTTGGTTCCTTGAACAATCATTGAGAATTGAAATATCTACTTGTTCAGGAATTTTTGTTTAACATACTCAGCACTGTGTTGACTCGTCATCATACTTTGTTCGTACTTATTTAACTGATAGGTGCTGAGACATTTCTTATCTTAGTTATCATGCTTCCTTATTAAACTATTAGCCTCTTGATTCTCTAACTTGTTTGACCTCTTGCTCCCTTGATTGTTGGCTCAAATATGACTTTCCATATTCTTAATTCCTCGTAAATGTCATAAGAGCCATATTCTGACCAATGTCACTTTTGAGATATTTCCTTGATCAGTAATCATTCATGTTATCGTGATTGAGTTTTTAAACCCTCGGGGTGTTCATAGAGCTCTTTTGTGTAGTAGGGGATGATTGATAATTAGTGGTATCATGCTAAGACTTTGGAGTTGCGATTTCTTTCATATGCAATATGATATTAGGTAGGAGAGAATTATGAATTGAAGATTGTCTTGGAATTATGATCATCAACTTGCAGTCAACAGAGTTGGTTCTTTTGAGGTCTTTGGTTAGGTGTCATCCTAAGAGATAAATGAGAACTAAGAGAAGTATTATTAAGTGTAACGATTGGGGATTTAATTGTCTATCAATTCGAGAATTGCGCGGACGCAATTGTTTTAAGGAAGGGAGAATGTGAAACCCCACTTTTCTGCTTTAACTCGATTTACGTGTTTTATCTCGTTTTGCGTGCATTTGACCTGTTTCTGTGCTATATGACCTAGAATGTTATCATTTTGATGTCAATACTCCTAATACATGCTAAATGTGCATTCATGAAATTTTCATAAAAAACGGAGTCAGAAATTTTATCGTCGATTTTTAGTGAATAGTATTTTCGAAACACGTCCGCTAAAATTTTGAAACTGGTCTTTTAAACCCTTCTAGACCTAGTCCACGGATTTTAATAGACCTGTGTTTGATTAAAACGGTTTTAAAATCGGCTTAGGAATTTATTAGGGTTTTTACACCGACTTTTGCGAAAATCGAGTTTTAAGCCGACTCGGGTGAAATTGTTTGATTGTAAAACTTATTGTCACCTAAAAATAATCTACTTGAACTATCTTGAGTGTTGAATAATTGTTTTGAACTTTGGTGATCAATAAAATGCATTTAAAGTCAAGAAAACACTAAAAATACTAAAGTTTCAACTTTGACTTTCATTTGACTTGTTGACTTTCATGCATATATCACCAACACACAATGAAACAAAGCAAAACACCACATTTTCACACACCTTGCAGCCGTGAAAGCTTAGGGAAAAAAAAGAGATTTTATTCAACTTATTTTCAAAGTAATTTTGCCTTAGAAAACTCATTTAAAGTCCGAATCTTTTCAAACCGAGCTAGATTCCGCTTGTTGGGCACCTGTTGCACGCATTCCTAGCTTTACTTCGGATCAAAGGTGAGAGAAAAATTCTAGATCTCAAAATGTCATTTTTATGTTTTTGCTCATAAATGAAAATTTAACCGTTAGAATTGAAATCTGATGATAGATTATTGCTCCTTGCATGCTAGGGATCGTTATATACTAATACTACGAATTTCTATCGGATGTAGCATAATTTTTATTTTCCGGGTATTTAATTTTGATTGAAATGTTCAAAGTTGAATTAAATGAGTTGTGTTGATCGAAATCGATTTCCGTCGATTTCTAAATACTTGATAATTACGTGTTAGCGCTGTTGTAATGCCGAATTTTTGATTACATTGTTCGTGTGAAAATCCGGAAAATCCAGCCATGACATCTTAGGGTTTTAGGGTTATCGGGCATGATTTGGAGGTGTTATGGTGGATTTCCGAGAGGGCTAATGTAGTAGGTTGAATGGGTGAGTGATAGGAACTGATTTAGCAATGTTTGGATTAGTAGATTGTAAGTTATGAATTTTAGAAGTTTAGGTTGTCATTCTTTAATTTCTTGAACGATGCCTGTAGATGGTTGGGTAGTGTTCAAGTGATGAATGGTGAGTTGTTGATGAATAATTTAGGGTTTAATTGTGTATATTATGCATGTCCGGTTAGATGGCCTACTTTGTCATCTAACTTCGTTATTTGTTGTTTAATTAAATATTGATGTTATATTGATGTTATTGATTGATTGATTATTATTGAGTTCGGGAATCGGGCACTTTCGTTGCTGATCTGCCAATTGATTGATTGATGATTGATTGATGATTGATGATTATGGAGTCTTGGTATGTGTGTGCCACCTCTCGGGCAGCGTCGGGCTGTCGGGTTGATAACGGCATGACTGCCATAGGCTACCCCCAGCTCGCATGACGGAGGTGTCATGGAGGGAGGGGCTAGTGAGGTACCTCGGGTGCGTGAGTAATGGGGAGTTATAAGAAGAACGGTTGAGATCGTGATGGCGTTTGGAGCTACACCAAATAGAGTATCCTTTAATGAATTGTTATATAGTTATTTGATGATAATGTTATTATTGTTGTTGTGTGTTTACTTGCTCAAAGGACTAAATCCAAGGAGCGTAGTGAATACTGTCGAGATCTATCGGATCCTCACTGGGCTTATGTATATAAGCTCACTCTCTATTATTGCATGCTTACAGGTGTTGCAGAGCCGGATTACGGGTACGTGCCTCCTGAGGAGGAAAATGTGCCTTACGTGGACGAGTCATATGTTCCCGAGTCTTATCCATGATTATATGTTGTTTAATGTCATGTATATTAGCTTAATAGACTTTTATATGCTTTGTGGTTCTTATTGTAATAGATGTTGAAAGATGATGATCCAAACGATGTTAACTTAGTGGTTTTCTTTTGTCTATGGTTAAGTTGTAGTTGTGTCTCAACTTATTTTTGAAATGTATGATAAAGTTGAGGTATTGTATGTCATGTTGGAACGGAGGCGTATAACGAGGATGGTTTATTGTATAATATGGTTGTGTTGTATGTTGTTGTTTGTATTGAGGAATTGCTGGATGTATGATGTTTTATGAGGTTCGTTTAGAACCTCGAAAATCTATTTACTGTCGTTATGTTGCCGAAATTCTGTTGCGTCCTGACTGATTATAGGTGGGGTCGAGTTGGGGCGTGACATTTATATTCTCCGCTCTGTATAAACATGTCCCTAATGCTTATCCGAGAAGAAAAATACGTTCTAAAGGAGTTTAGAATACTTCGCTCTTTTTCTTCGATATGATAAACATTAAGAACCGATTCATAACCCTTCAGATTGTTTGACCAGGACTAACATAATCGAGTATGGGTTATCGTATGTTATTACCTTTGATTAACATAGTGATGTTAATAATAAAGGGTGGTATGCGAAGTACCATAACAACATGGTGGTGTGGATTAATATATATATGAGCGATCGTCAATGTACGGATCATTGAATGTGACAATAAATAGTGAACTATATGATTTTAGGTTAATAGTTTACTATTTAGTTGGGAATTGTGCAAATTAATCCTCGGACTTGAGAAATTAAGACTGTCGGTTATATTAGGGGCTAAATATTGCGTTCGGACAACACCTGTCTTTTATAAGGTAGGTTACAGCCTTTTGCATTTTAGTTTTGTGGTATAGACTGATAGGTAATTATCAAAAAAGGATTTATTAACCTTCGACGTAAGGCGATGTCCTATGAAATCTTAGATCGGTCGTTAAATAAGGAAGTCTTGGCCAAGGTGAGTATGAATTGATGGACAAGAGTTTTTCCATAGTAGTCATCTCTCGTTTCACCAGTTTAGATCTATTCATAGAATCGGAAGTGGACTTAACTATTTCATGGTTCTTTCTCGATTGGGACATTTTTAATAGAAGGATCGGACTGCACGCTAATTCTTGACGGGTAAATAGATTCATAAGAGACAGTGTCTTCATTATCGTGTACATTTTCATGGTACATTTGTTGCTAGTATGTCACTCATGAACATGAGGGTATTTCGGGAAATGGCTGAGACATTTTCGAAATAGATAAGGAGGTGTATCGGTCCCTCATCGATACGCGATTATGAATCTAGAAGGTCACACACTTATAAGCATCATGAATAAGTTCGTCAGAAGCTCGTATAATGTGGTTGGTAGCTTTAAGGTGTTAAGAGTCATTTATGTTGGCATTTGGGCCAAAAGTATAGATTTGTAAAGTTTTAGGGTTCAATTGTAATTACCAAAATTTTTGGGGCCAACTGCAAATATTAAAAAGTTGTTTCAATGACATTATTCTAATAGAGATTAGAATATGCAAAAGTATTTAATTATATATATATATATATATAGGTGTATTATATATATATATATATATATTAAGATGATGTGTAGTGCCACATCATCGATCCTAGTCATCAAATTAAAAAGGCAAATTAATAACTGGGCATACACATATGGCGTGTGAAATAAGGGTGAATGGATTGTCCATATCATCAATCATAGTCTTCTAATTTGAATTGGATAGTTACGATTGAATCTTGAATAAATACAAAATAATCTTAGCCATTAGCTTTGATGATAAGTGCTTTTTGCCAAGTGTCAAGAGAGAGAAAAAACAATCCCTTAGATTGTGATGATTACAATCCAAGGCTTTGCATGTCTTTGTTTATTCTTGCAAGGAAGATAACAATTTTGATTGGTTATCCAATCATGCAAGATTAACATATAATATAGATTATATATAATAAACAAAGATAAAAACTTTCTCTTTTTCCCCTTAATTTTCGGCCAACCAAGGAAGAGAGAAAAGATGAAATGCTTTGCCACTAGATTGTAATGATTACAATCCAAGGCTTTGTATGACTTTGTGTTGTTCTTGCAAGCAAGATACTAATTTTGATTGGCTATCTAATTATGCAAGATAATAGAATATAATAGAGATTATATATTAATCAAAGCAAGACAACTTCTCTCTCCTCTAATCACCATACACGGCCATAGCAAGAAAAACAAGAAAAAATTCTTCATCTTCTTTATTCTTGGTTTCGGCCATTGTAGCATAAAAAAGAAGGTTTGTGTTCTTGTTTAAACAACTTATATATTAGCTAAATCTTTTGAAGATATACTAGCACATTTTGTCTTCAAGTTGTGGTTGAGCTTTGGATGCTTGGTGGACCAACTAGTACCTTCAAGTAAGAAGGATTCAAGAGCTTCAAGGACAAACCTTTATCAACCAAGTGTCTACAAGAGGTATACCTATAAATCTCTCTTTTACATTATGTATTGTTGATATATAATATGTATATAGCTAGTTTATGGACATGGTTGAAAGAATACATATTGATGTTAGCTAGAATGTTTGGAAATTTTTTGAAATATGCCATACTCCATTCGGTTATAGCATTCTATCCATCTATTTCTTCTACGATCTTGGAATGAACTTTGGCATATGTATTGACATGATCCCTATGTGTTGGCTAAACTCTTTCAAGTGGTATTAGAGCCTTGTTAAGGTGTCCATGAAACTAGCTTATTTGGGCCGTGTATTAGTGCTATGTGTAGGCCGTGTATTAGCTTGTAAAATGTGCAAGTTTTAAAGTTCATGTTAAGTTTACATGCATGCATGTTTAGATCTAGTTTGGATCTTTGCTTATAGATGTAGATCTTGAATATATAAGTGTATATATATCTTAGCTTGAACTTGCATGTTTAGATCTATACTTGGTGTTGGCCTATTCTCACATGCATGTTTAGGATAATAGCTCTTCTTGTTGAATATGCTAATATGTGAAGGTAAATGTTGGGTTTGATTTTTGCATGTTGACATATACTCTTGGAACAAGAAGAATGTCCTAAAAGTAGATAAGCTAAAAATGTATTTCTTGAAATGATCCTTTTTGCATGATTATAAAGTCAAAAATTGAAGAAAACAAGTCTAGCATTATATTAGTGCTTTGGCCGAAAATCCAAGTTGTGAATAGCATGATTTTGCTTTTTGTTAAACATGTAAAGGTGTTAATAGTTGCCTAGTAGTCCTCAAATGTATATATTTAATATGTGCATGTGTTAAAAGGAAAGTTTAAAAGCTAGTTTTAAGCTTATTTTTATGATTGACATGCATATGTTTGAATAGAGGACTATTTGATGATTAAAATGTTTAATAGTCAAGAATGCAACTTGTTTATGTGTCTTGAAATAGCAAAGTTGATTTCACATAAATGAAGGTCATTGTGTTCTTATCTTGAATTTGGAAATGGTCTAATATGTTGCTTTTAGATATTTCTAAGTTTAAGAAAAGTAAAAGATGTTATATAGTGATATAATACTTTTAAAGGAACTATTGGGCTAAAACTAATGTACATGGGCCAAAAGGACATACTAATTTGGGTTTGGGCCTTATGTGCATGTGTTTATGTTAAATTTTAGCCTATTGGGCTACTTTATATGTTTTGGGCCATAGACTTGTGACTTCTTTGATTTTGGACTTGCATGTGAAATTATAATAAGTTATGAATTAATGGGCCAACATGACTTGCTTCAATAAAAAGTATTTTATGATTATGCAATAAGTATGGATGGAGTTTGATTATTCATATTGATGAGTTGATTAGACTTAAATGCTAGCCTATTATATGATGATTATTATATGTTTGATATGAATGATCATGTAAATTCATATATCTTGGAAATGGTGAAATTGATCATGGATTTGGGCTTTAAGGGTCATTTTATTGGGTTGTATTTTGAGACATAAGTCTCACTTATATTCTTGACTTTTGAGAGAATAATGTTGTGAGAACATTTATGTAATTCTTCAAAGAGAAGCTTGCAAGAAAGCCCAATGGACAATCCCAGGAGGTGGAGCTCCAATGAAGATTTCAAGGAGTTGAAGATCTTTATATAGGATAGTTTTATTTCCATTAGGCCTAAACCCAAGCCCATGATCCACTATTCATGCATTATTGTATTTACATTCTATAATTTGCTATAATTGTGATTATTAGCTCATAGTATGTTGAATGCATGATTATTTGATGAGATCGTAATGACTCCCTATGTGCAAACTAATATTAGATTGATAAAAATGGTAAAATAAGTTTTATCGTAGTTCTCCGTCGTCCTAGGATTTAATGAAACTTAAATGAATACGGTCCTACTTACCCAAAGGTAGAGGATTTGTTTCACGACGAGTTTATTAAAATCGCTAGTCTGAAACATTGAGATATGGTTATCTTTCAAAATCTAACAACCAATTATAACCACAAAGGTTTGAGGTTATTGATTCAATTTGTTGGATAACTGAGTGATGGCGAGTCCATTCTAACTAGATCACTTAATCAATTATAACCACAAAGGTTTGAGACCAAAGTGATTAAGGGACTAAAATTGACCATACCTTATTTAGAGAAATAGACAACAAAGTGTTGTTGACCTTTGGTACTTGTATTTCAATTATAACCACAAAGGTTTGAGGAATACATGAGATCAAGGGAAATTGGTCATCCCACTTAGAGTCTTTTTATAGATTCACCCTTCTTATTTTAGGGAGTATAAGATTTCAAAGGAAATAATAGGAGTAGCTATTTTTATGATATAAGTAGCTTTATATATTCTTATTAGCCTACAATCTTACTTTCTGTTATATTTACTTTTTTCTGCAGTTTGTGTGCTATGGCTACATTCGTAAATCCTATTTTCTCCATCCTTAATCATGATTATTTAACTGGACCGAACTTTGAAAAATGGTATAAAAGTTTAAGAGTTGTCCTCTGGTTTGAGAGAATTGAGTATATTCTGGATGTCCCGACCCTAGCTCCTATTGATGAGACTACATTTGAAACCGATAAGATCATTTACTATAAATTGATCCAAGATGACTCACGCTCCAGAGGATATATCCTATCATCGATGAGTGATGATCTGTGTCGATACTATGATGGCCTTCCTCACTCCGTGGATATCATTCGATCTTTGGAAGAATCCTTTGGTGAGCATAGTTATTGTATGAGATTCCAATTGACTTGTGAGCTATTCAGTATGAGACTTGAAGAGGGAGGTGACGTTAACCAACATTGCCTTAGGATGATTTACTTGGTAACTCAGCTGGAGGCATACGGTTTTGTTATGGATCCCCGGCTTCAGATAGACTTGATCTTGCAGTCTTTCCCACCAACTCTCCCTTGATCTTAGACTTCCACGTACACAGAATTGAGATCACATTGAATGAGTTGCCAAATGTTTTGACTAGCTGGCAGAATCTTGGTTTGGGTGCAGCACCCAATCCCCATGTTGACTCTTCTCCCTTTGTGGCTGGACCGAGCTAAAACAGAAACATTAGAAGGAGGAGAAGGAAGAGACATAGGAGGAACCCGACTGTAGCATTCTAACCAGGATACCTATTATCAGGAGGGGATTGAGTAGAGGACCCTTTTTTTTATGAATGATCAGGTTGTTTTGGATCAGCTTGGTATGCGATCCTATTTTTGGAAATGATTGTAAATGGTTGGTTAGTTTGAATTTTCTTTGATGAAAAATAATAGTGACTATTTCAATCATTTCTTGCTAAGGATAATTTTTGAATTGATCCTATGTAAGAAAAGACTGGCATTTTGTAAAGTTTCGTTATGATAATGAAATATTCAGAATGCATATCAAAAGAAAGAATGTCTTCAAATGGAAACCACATAGACATTCATATTTCATTACTCAGCATTTAATGAAATAGTTAATTACTAAATCATACTTATTAAGGTTGTCATATGAGTCTAAAAACATTGAGGCATTCAAGAGTTAAAGACTTAAATTCTTTCATATCTATTCAAAGGATTTTGATGGATTGATTTTTCTTTTCGATAAAAGAGTTTGTCCAAAAGGAATAATTGAAAAAGAAATGGAGTTTTTGAGACTTTTCCAAAATTTGTTTGGTTATAACAGAAGATTTGTGAAATGCATCTTTTATCACCAAAATCTATTCAAAATGTTTTGAGCTTATCTTTGTACCATGATTTTAATTCTATAGTTGGATAAAATTTAAACTCATTTCATACATAGTTTCTTTACTGAAAGCAACTATGATGAATGGATAATGAGTTTTTCAATAAGAAATGATAGAGATCGATTTTATTGAAAATGAAGATGATATATGAGTTTATAAGAAAAGTTAGTGGGAGCTTAAACCGTTAACAAATCTTATAAATTCAAGATGCCTTCATTAATCAAAGTTCACCAAAGGTCCAATTAAATTAAATAATCAAGTGCTGCTTGTCTAGGGTAAACCAATCATGTCTTGTAGAATCATGTCCATGAAGTACAATGATATGATTATTTGTTTTCCTCATAGCTTGTACACTAAGTCACGATCTCAAAGTTTTCTTTGAGATGGAGGAATCTAATAAATGCATGGTCTCTAGCCTTTATGGCAGGGTATCCGTCTTTTCTTGTAGATCTCCTTCTGACTATTAAGGAAAGGTTGCGAAAAGATTTTTGCACCTAATCCTTTAGCCTTTTGCAGTCTCCTTTAATGTGATGGCAAGTACAAGGCTTGATATGATGTAATAAGTTACATGATATATATCAAAGAGGATACATATAGGTTCTATTGATCTTATTATGGTAATAATGATCTCTATATGAACTATAACCTAAGATTTTCAAGGTTTATAGATATAGTGAAGTTTTTAGAAAAGAATTCATTAAAAAGATGGAAACATATTTAATAATGGATTTATGAATTTGGGAAAGAGTTCCGAATAATAATAAGTAATCGTTATCTTGTTCTTTAAGCCAAGGTACTACTTGACTTTTAATGGGGTTTGGATATTATGTGGTTCTATCTATTAGTGGTTACCGATATCTTGTAATATGGTGTCTATTATAGAGGCTTCTTGCACAGGCTTAAAGAACCCGATCTCATCAAGAATCCAAACATATAAAAGTTAATTCAAGAAATGTTTTCTTGACAGAAAATGTTTTAACAGAGAAAGATCCTATAGATACTTCTATAGTTGACCCACTGATCCTGTAAAGGAATTTACAGTTGATCAATATCTTAGAGAAGATGAGTATATGAATACAAATGTATAGTGCCCTAATCTTAGGGTTGTAGCATTAGTACAAGTGGGGGATTGTTAGGGATATGACCTAATTCTATAGATGAGAGGACTTAATTAGGGTTTAATAAGAATATATATATGTGTTTCATACACAATAATGTTTTGGCTGTTTATATTCTCCGCTCTGTATAAACATGTCCCTAATGCTTATCCGAGAAGAAAAATACGTTCTAGAGGAGTTTAGAATACTTTGCTATTTTTCTTCAATATGATAAACATTAAGAACCGATTCATAGCCCTTTAGATTGTTCAACCGAGACTAGAATAATCAAGTATGAGTTATCGTATGTTATTACCTTTGATTAACATAGTGATGTTAATAATAAATGGTAGTATGCGAAGTACCATAACAACATGGTGATGTGGATTGATATACATATGAGTGATGGTCAGTGTATGGATCATTGAATGTGACAATAAATAGTGAACTACATGATTTTAGGTTAATAGTTTACTATTTAGTTGGGAATTATGCAAATTAATCCTCGGACTTGAGAAATTATGGATGTCGATTATATTAGGGGCTAAATATTGCATTTGGACAACACCTGTCTTTTATAAGATAGGTTACGGCCTTTCACGTTTTAGTTTTGTGGTATAGATTGACAGGTAATTATTAAGATAGGATCTGTTAACCTCCGACGTGAGGCAATGTCCTATGATATCTTAGATCGATCATTAAATGAGAAAGTCCTTGGCCAAGGCGAGTACGAATTGATAGAAATGAGTTTTTCCATAGTAGTCATCTCCCATTTCACCGTTTAGATCTATTCATAGAATCGAAAGTAGATTTAACCATTTCATGGTCCTTTCCCGATTAGGACATTTTTAATAGAAGGATCGTACTGCACGTTAATTCACGATGGGTAAATGGATTCATAAGAGACAATGTCTTCATTATCATGTACATTTTCATGGTACGTTTGTTGCTAGTACGTCACTCATGAACATGAGGGTATTTCAAAAAATGGCAGAGACATTTTTGAAATAGATAAGAAGGTTTATCGGTCCCTCATCGATACACGATTATGAATCTAGAAAGTCACACTTATAAGCATCATGAATAAGTTCACCGAATGCTCGTATAATGCGATTGGTGGCTTTAAGGTGTTAAGAGTCATCTAAGTTGATATTCGGGCCAAAAGTGTAGTTTTGCAAAGTTTTGGGGTCAAATTATAATTACCATAACTTTTGGGGTCAAACTGCAAATATTGAAAAGTTTTTTCAATGACATTATTCTAATAGAGATTAGAATATGCAAAAGAATTTAATTATATATATATATATATATTAAGATGATGTGTAGTGACATATCATCGATCCTAGTCATTAAATGAAAAAGGCAAATTAGTGACTACTGGGCATGCACATGTGGCGTATGAAATAAAGGTGAGTGGATTGTTCATGTCATCAATCCTAGTCTTCTAATTTGAATTGGATGGTTAAGATTTAATCTTGAATAAATACAAAATAATCTTAGCCATTAGCTTTGATGATAAGTGTTTTTTGCTAAGTGTCAAGAGAGAGAAAAAACGATCCCTTAGATTGTAATGATTACAATCCAAGGCTTTGCATGTCTTTGTTTATTCTTGCAAGGAAGATAACAATTTTGATTGGTTATACAATAATGCAAGATTAACATATAATATAGATTATATATAGTAAACAAAGATAAAAACTTTTTCTCTCTCCCCTTTCATTTTCAGCCAACCAAGGAAGAAAGAAAAGATGAAATGCTTTGCCACTAGATTGTAATGATTACAATCCAAGGCTTTGCATGACTTTGTGTTGTTCTTGCAAACAAGATACTAATTTTGATTGGCTATCTAATTATGCAAGATAATAGAATATAATAGAAATTATATATTAATCAAAGCAAGACAACTTGTCTCTCCTCTAACCACCATACACGGCCATAGCAAGAAAAACAAGAAAAAATTATTCATCTTCTTTATGTTTGGTTTCGGCCATTGTAGCATAAAAAAGAAGGTTTGTGTTCTTGTTTAAACAACTCATATATTAGCTAAATCTCTTGAAGATATACTAACACTTTTTGTCTTCAAGTTGTGGTTGAGCTTTGGATGCTTGGTAGACCAACTAGTACCTTCAAGTGAGAAGGATTCAAGAGCTTCAAGGACAAACCTTCATAAACCAAGTGTTTACAAGAGGTATACCTAGAAACCTCTCTTTTACATTATGTATTGTTGATATATAATGTGTATATAGCTAGTTTATGGACATGGTTGGAAGAAAACATGTTGATGTTAGCTAGAATGTTTGGAAAATTTTTGAAATATGCCATACTCCATTCGGCTATAGCATTCTATCCATGTATTTCTTCTACGATCTTGGAACGAACTTTGGTATATGTATTGACATGATCCCTATGTGTTGGCTAAACTCTTTCAAAGACATAGTTGTTTTGGTTATAAAATGACCAAAATGCCCCTGCTAGACATTAGCAATATTTTGACCATTTGAACCTTAACTTATTCCACTAAAGAGTTAGGGTTGCACTCCAATACAACTAATAAACTTCTAGTGGAGGTTTCATCTTTGTCCTACTAAGCAGAATGACCAAAATACCCCTCTATGTTTTATCCACAATCAAGAGTTGGTCCTGCATTCATACTATTATCCTATCTTGATTACATCTACACCTTGGACCTTTATATTTTCTATAATCATCACCTAGATACTATACCCTTATTCCTGGGAGCGACCCACAAGTTTAGTATCTAATATAACCCGAACTATATTACTAAGCGCCTAGATTTGGATGATCATATTACTAGTGGTCTTTAGGGCATATAAATCCCAACATATTCCCACTTGCACTAAAGAGCACTACCACTATCCTAATCTAACACCCATAGCCTCAACATGAGTATTAAAAACTCTTTCAGTGAGACTCTTAGTAAATGGGTCTGCTAAATTATTCATAGAAGCAATCTTATCTACCACTTTGTCGCCCCTCTAGACAATCTCCTGAATCAAGTGGTACTTTCTCTTTATGTGTTTCCCTTTCTTGTGGTTTATCGGTTCTCTACATTGTACCTCTGCTCTACTATTATCACAGTACATGATAATAGGTCTCTAGACTATTGGCAATATTTCCAATTCTAAAAGGAATTTCTTTAACCACACTATTTCTGTTGCCGCTTCAGACGCTACGACATACTCTGTTTCCATGGTGGAGTCCGTAATACAAGATTGCTTTATACTCCTCCATAAGATAGCACCACTAGACAAAATGAAGACATATTCAGAAGTGGACTTCTTGGAATCTTTGTCTGACCAGAAATCAGAATATGTATACCCCACGGGTACAAGATCATACGCTCAGTAGACTAACATATAATCCCTCGTTCTCTTAAGATACTTGAGTATATGTTTCACAACTACCCAGTGAGCTAAACCTAGGCTTGACTGATATATGCTGACCATGCCAATTGCAAAACAAATATCTGGCCTAGTACAAAGCATGGCGTACATGAGACTCCCAACAGTTGACGCGTATAGGACATTTTTCATCGTTTTTATCTCCTTATTCGTCTTCAGACATTGATCCTGAGATAGAGGAACTCCATGTTTGAAAGGTAACAACCCTTTCTTGGAATCCTTCATGTCAAACCTTACTAGTATTCTCTTAATATATGAATCCTGAGAAAAAACTAGTGTCTTAGCTTTGCGATCGTGTAAAAGCTTAATGCCTATAACATAGCTTGCTTATCCCAAGTCATTCATTTGGAATTGAGATGACAACCAAACCTTTATGGACGACAATATTCCTACATCATTACCTATAAGCAGAATGTCGTCCACATATAAGACCAATAATGTCACAACATTCCCTTCCAACCTTTTGTATACACAGGACTCATCTGCATTTTGATTAAAACCATAAGCCTTAATGGTTTCATCAAATCTAATTTCCATGCCCTGGATGCTTGTTTAAGTCCATAAATGGATTTTTAAGCTTGCAGACCATATGTTATTGGCCTTTAGCAATGAACCCATCGGGTTGTTCCATATAGATGTTTTCTTCAAGACTTCCATTAAGGAAAGCTGTCTTGACATCTATATGTCATATCTCGTAATCATAGTGACAAGCTATGGCAAAGAGTATCTTGATGGACTTTAGTATAGCCACTGGCGAGAAGGTTTCCTCATAGTCGATCCCTTCTTTTTGTAAAACCTTTCGCTACTAGTCTTGCCTTAAAGGTTTCTACCTTTTTGTCCACCCCTCTTTTCCTTTTGTATACCCATTTTCACCCTATAGGCTTAATATATTTGGGTGCTGGAACAAGTTCCCAAACCTGATTTGAGTACATGGACTCTATTTTAGATTCCATTGCTTGGTGCCATTTGTCTGCATTCACATCGGATACTGCCTCGTTATAGGTCCTGGGATCCTCAACCTGATCTATGGAATTAGCCTGGAAGAATTCTCCATAGTACCTATCAGGCTGTCTAGATACTCTCCCACTACGACGTGGCTCCGTCTGTGAGTTAGAGGTCAGTTGTAGTGTATCCACTGCTTCGCTGTTAAGATTTGGTGATACTGAAGTTCTTGGTTGAACTTCTTCTAGATCGACTTTTGAATTAGGTATTGGTATATTTCCATAACTTTCCTCCAAATACTTAGCATTGGTACTAACCCTTTGGATAGCCTATAAAATGACACAGTATTAACCTTGGTTCTAACTTCTTAGCATCGTTATTCAGTACATAGGCTGGATAACCCCAAATATGGACATGCTTAAAACTTGGTTTCCAGCCCGTCCATATTTCTTGTTGAGTCCTAGGTACTAACTTAGATGGAACTAAGTTCAAAAAATATGAAGTCGTTTCAAGCGCATATCCCCAGAAAGATATTGGCAAAGATTCATGAGCCATCATGGATCTTACCATATCCAAAAGCATATGATTTCTCATTTCTGACATACTATTTTGCTGGGGGGTATCCGGTGTTTTCAATTGTGACACAATGCCACACTATGCGAAATAATCCTTGAATTATCCATAGAGGTATTCCCCTCCACGATCAGATCAAAGTACTTTGATTAGTTTACCTGTCTGATATTCTGCCTCAACCTTAAATTCTCTGAATTTATCATATGACTCAAACTTATGTCGCATCAGGTATTGTGATGCCCGAGATTTTAGTCGTACATTCATTTACTGTTGCATCCATTGTTTGCGCATTTCCTTCTGTGCTTTATTAACTGTCTTCTTTAGCTACTATTCATCCCATTTTCAAACTACATTCTATTAGTGAATTAACATTTTTATTAAACCATATTAATTGTTAGAGGAGTGAAAAAAATGTGCAATCGAGCTCGAAGCAATAGGAGAGCTCATTTAAAAAATGATTTTCGTAGTTCAATGAATAGTGTTACGTAACTAACTTAGTGTTTTAATTAGCTAGCCTATGTTTTATTCCTTAGCCTCGTTTTAAAGCTAGCAACGCGCATTTTAGAAGTCCACTTAAGCAACCACTTGACCCCACCTCAACTTAACCTCACTATATAACCTTATAAGCACCAACACACAAAACAAAAGAAAACAAATGTGCAGGAATTACTGTAGCAGGGCCGAAAACACCAAGGAGAAGGAAAAAATGTGATTTTGCTCTTCAACTCTTCAAGCCAAGCCAATCCAAGCCTAGAGCTAGTAGTTTAGGGTGTGTGCAAGCTTCCTAGGTGATCCTACACTCATTGGTGAGGGATTTCACGGCTTATTTTCGCATTTTAAAATAGTTGTCAATTTCTTGATTTGTTAAAAATGTGACCAAATGTTATTATATTGATTATCTATGCTATTATACCTTGTATATGAGTGCTAGAGAACATATTTGAGCCATTGTTTCACTTTTTAAACGGTTAGAATCGTTAGTTTGATTTATGAGGTAAATAGTGACGTTTTTCTAGGGTTTTGTGTAACTGCACGTATTAGCTTGATTCAACATTCCTAATAGATGCTTTAGGTGCTAATGAAGATAGTCTAATAGCCCTGTACAATTGAATTGCTCTAAAATCGCATAAAACATGAATTAGGCGACTTTAACAAAGGGATTTCGGGGTTAAGGCGAATCCGGGTGGATTCAGGCTTCACTTTTAGTATTTTTAGGCTACCTAGGTGCTATAGAAGCTTTGCTAGCCCTTGTTTGAAGCCCGGATGAGGCATGTGTAGTTTGAAGCTAGAAGAGGAAATTTGGGGCTTTCGGGGTAATTGCGGGCTTTTGAATGTGTTTAAGGGTTGAAAGGGTTCCTTGAGGGTTAGTTAGAAGGTTGGTATAGTTTTCATTTGAAATTGAATCGTTAACTTTGGTTTGGAAGAGAAATAGTTTGGAAAACAAAGGGGTTTAGGTGCAAATTCGGTTGTCTCGCGCTTCTAAGACCTTGGCACGACTTCTTGAGTGTTTAAATGTGACTTCAAGTTGTTTTAGAGCTCTTGGCATGATTCTATGCTTGTCTTGTATATACTCCTTTGTAAAACTGCTTATTTGTTTATATAAATTGCTTATATTCTAACTGCATCGAGGTCAACCTACTTTGTTGATCCTCCTACATGTTATTGCTTATATTATTGATATTAACTTGCTATTGTAAAGTGCATTGCATAGTAGTTGCGCAACCATAATGTCAGGGACGGATGTGTTGAATATCGGTTGGGCGGCAGAGGGCTTACCTGGGGATATTCAAACTCCGTGCTCTATTCCCTCACTTGCCTGGTCCGGAGATTGCCAGGGGGTGTTGGGTCGTAGGATTATCGGGGTACATCCGAAGTACACCCATTGGAGTGTTTGGGATTATGCCGGCTTATCGTTATCGTTATCGTGATCGTGATCGTGGTTCGTGGATCATGTTCGTGGATTGAAGTTTTGGTGTTGGGGTTAAGTGAAACGTATCCTTTTATTGTGTGGTTACTAGAGCTTGTTATTTCTGAATGATTAACTACTTTACTTGTTGCATTGCATGCCCCGAGAGACTTTATCCATCACTGGGCAACAGTGGTTGCTCATACCTCGCTAAACATGTTTCAGGTGGTGCAGTTGGAGGAGTTAACCTGATTGTTGTGTGCTATTACTTGAGATTTGAGTGATTGCCTGCCAAACTGTGGAAGACCTTACTTGTTCTACTTTCTATTCTATTTTGGAGCCTAAGGGCTTATGTATATATATTTGAGTAGTTGTAAGTTTGAAAGCTAAGTGGATGTAGTAAGTGTTATGGAATTATGGCATGTAATAACTTTTGCTTCTGCTTCTAGCTACGTTGCATGCTTGGGTATGAATGAACGGGTGTATGGTTGGCTTTAATTTCTAAGAATGTTCAATGCTATCATGGAGTGGCATGATAAGCGGTTTTGTAAAAAAAGTTAAGTTATGAATGCATGCTTGTGTGTATCTAAACTGTTTGTATGTCTTAAGGCTCGGATGGCCTTAAAGCTAAGATCTTTAGTTATAAATGAATGTCTTGTTATATTGTGGCTTTATTGAGTGTTTACAGGTTTTCAGAATGTCCACGGTACAAGGGAGACTCTGTCCATTTTCCCTAAATTTTGCGACCGGGTTTGGTATTGGGTTGAGAATAGCATCGTTATTAGAGTCTCCCGTCTCGTGAGGGATCGGGGCGTTACAAGTATACATAGCCAAACCTCAAATGATCATCTGTGAAGGTAATAAAGTATTCATAACCTTTACGGGCCAGTTTATTCAAAGGACCACACACACCTGTGTGTACCAATTTTAACAGGTCATTTGCCCGCCCTTAGAGGTAAATGGCCTTTTGGGTCATTTTCCCCTTAAGGCATAACTCGCATTGTGTTATGCCCCGACCCCGACTCATTACGAGGACAAGGTCGGAACATGACGTGTACTGGACCGATAAACTTGTACAATCATCAATTCATAGCCTATATATTCATAAATTCCACAAGTGACTTCAAGAGGGGTGCCCAAAACTATCGGCACTTCAACTTTCATTAACCTTTTCATACATATATACAAGGCCTAGTGTCACCCACAAGGCTTGCCATAAGCATCAATGCCTTCTAGACCCCAAAAGAATAAGACAATACTAGAAGCTATTCAAATTATTTAACATCCAAAAATCCATCAATACAAGCCACAAGATCACAACAAGCAGAAGTCCGTCTCGTCACACAAGTAAGCCTCACCTTCAGCTTGAGCTGCTAGGTTAAGCTCGACCTCACCTGAAATATTGTCATGAAAAGGGATGAAATACACTTAGCTCAGCGAGGGTAAAAGGGAACGGAGATTTTTGCAAGCATTTTCAACGTTTGGAAAACCCTTTTTGAAAACATGTCATGCTTGAGCTGCAAATAAGCATAAGAAGTAACGAACAAGTACCAACACATAACTCTACCTTCCAAGGACCTCAAAGGACCAAACAAAGATAGATTTACCATATATCAAAGGATACGGTTTTCCTTGCAATTGTTGTAGAAGGCCGACCTTGATTCATTCTTAATCCTTTTTCCCCAAACTCTAAACCTTAGGTGTTATCCGGATATCCACCGGGGACCATGATAGTCGAGACCGACTGGTAGCCGATACTACTCAGAGGAAACGAAACTTGTAAATCTTATCTATTTTTGAAATGACCAAGTCACCCTTAGTATGACAAGGAATTAGAGCTACTAAATGACTAGGATTACTACACACGGGTTGTGTATGGGTCTTTTAGGGAAATTATCCATGTTAGTTATAACTACTCTATAAACTTTACCAATGTTCATTCATAGGTACAGTTATATGTGTACTTATTGAAGTACAAGTCTAAAAGCTTTCTAAAGTGTTTTAAAGAGCTTAAGACTGAGGTAGAATAACCAAACATGAAATGTATTAAGCCCTTACCAATTAGATTGTAAAGGGAAAAATACTTAAATAGTGAATTCTATGAATATTTCAAATCGTTTGGAATTATATCACAATTGCATTGCCAGGGACACCACAATCAAATAAGGTTTCTAAGTGTAGAAATTGTACCATGTTGGACATAGTACATTAGATGATCAAGTTGTTATGATCTTCCAAACTTATTTGTGGAGTTATGATTTCCTTATATATATTGTAAAAGTTTGAATGGAGTTCCAGCTACTAGTGGTTCCTCAAATACCATATGAGATGTGGGTACGAAGAAAATATCAAATGTGTTGATATTTGGAGTTGTCCAATTTTCGTTGAAAAACATAAGTCGTACATGTTGGAACTTAGGTCGATTTGTGGATTATCCTAATGTTTGCATAGGATAATATTACTTCTATTTCCTTAGTTACCAAAGTGAGTTGATCAAGGCAACATATTTCTTGAAAAAGAAGTTTATTCAAGAAAATGATGCATGAAAGAAAATAGAATTAAAGGAGGTGTCCTTTAAGCCACAAAATAACCAAGACCTAAATAAATCTATTCAATAGGATCCGGAATTTGTCATCACACAAGTTACTCAGTAGAATATCTCATCCTCTAAAAAGATAAGAGTATCTTCTTGAGGATGCGCAAAAGTTGTTTGTGCTTAGAGATAATAATCATGTTTATGATTATATGACTTATGAGTAAGTGATATATGATATCAACTCTAAGTAGCAATGTGAGCTAAAATAGACTCTAACTATGTCTAGACCTTGGTAGACAACCTGAATGTATCAAACCTATAGGGTGTAAATGGTTCTTCAAGAGAAAGATTGGAGTAGATTGAAAGGTGGAGACCTTTAAATCTAAATTAGTAACGAAAAGATATTGTCAAAGACAAATTGTTGACTATGATAGAATGTTTTTCCCGGTTACTATGCTTAAGTCTATTTTTACAATGCTTGGCATTGTTTCACACTATCTTTCAAATGGACTTTGAAATAATATTCCTAGATAGATACCTTGAGGGAGATACCTATATGGAATAATGATAAATCTGTATTTTTAGTAACTTTAACCCATTAAATCATGTATATTGCATTATTATTTCAAGCTTAATTGTATATTTTACACAAATTTAATGCAATATAGGTTCTGAAGAAGAAATAGCAAAAATGGCCACAAAAGCCAACTTTTGAAGTGAATTTTCGGTACAATACTGAAGGAGGAAGGAAGAACGACCTTGACACGAGCAAATTGAGATTGAATTTGGCCAAACAGAGTGGGAAAACGGATTCAGGACGCTGAAAAACCTTGAAATAGCTTTGGTCAACTTTTTGGTCAAAGTCAAAGTCAATTGATGAATAGTAAAAGTCAACTTTTGGTCAAAGTCAAAGTCAACTTTTGGTCAAAGTTAAAGTCAACTTTTGGTCAAAGTAAAAGTCAACACATGAATAGTAAAGTCAACGTGTGAATAATATCTTTGCTGACATCACGCTGACACATTAATGATCTAGGCGAATGACATCACGTTGACACAATGATGACTTAGACGAATGACATCACACTGACACAATGATGACCTAGGCAAATGACATCACGCTGACACATTGATGATATCATGGTTTGAATAGTACTTGTAAATAGTGTCAAAATTTCTCTATAAATACTTCATTCCTCATTTCATTTTCCTTGTACCATTTTCTCTTCTTAGCTTAGATTTTGCTCTTGTGTTTGAGTGCTTTAGTTATTATTCTGAGTTGTGTGCAAAGTTTTAATCCCAAAGGGAGAGGCTAGTGAGCCATCATCATACCGAAATCATACCGGTCTACCAAAATCCGTTCAACACGATAAGCATTCTTTTATTTTGGTTTTCGTTATGATTTCTTGTACTTTACAGTTTATTATGGCACACTAGACCCGAGATTCGGGGTGGTACGTGTGAGGTTACTCTTGTACATATGTTGTGATTCAGATTTATTAAAGTCTCGTATTTATATTTTTAAGTATTCTTTGATTAATTATACGTATACTTGTAGTTATGTTATATTTAATTGAAAATACATATACGCCCAGTTTTGTAAACCAGTGGCAATACGAGACTACCTCGGATGGATTCTAGTCTGGTTGTACCGACACCTCCAAGTTACATAAGTGAAAGATTAATTGAGAGATTGGAAATTGTTAGGTTGTACCAACACATCCAGTCTTGTTAATTAATTAATTTTATCACTTACGTAATTAAAGGCTCATTTCAGTAGTGGGAGCTTGTAGCCCTATTTCTGAAGGACTTAACTTTTAATCTGAATCAATAACTTTGTACTTGCGTATACCGAGCTATAACCACCCTGAATCATTAACCCTTTGGATTTTTAGTGTTGAGTGTTGTGATTCTTTAATTTAGTACTTTTGATTAATTCACTTTTAGACTTTGTTACTACCGTATCTTTGGACATTTTGTGGACATTTCTTGGATTTAATTTTCCGTACTTCCGTACTTTTGGACTTTTGGACTTAATCAAACCTATCCGTGACAGGAGATAGTCAAATAATTTTAAATTAAGGACTTAACTTAACTTGATAACCCAATCTCCGTGGATCGACCCTCTACTCACCACAGCTAGAGGTAATTCAAGGTAAGCAATATTTTCAATCATTTAACCTTACTATTTTTGAGTGCAAAACGACTCGATCAAAATTTGGCGCCGTTGCCGGGGATCGATGTTCATCAAATAAGGTAAGTCTTTGATTTATGTATATAAGTGTTTATATGTATATATTTTAGATTTTAGTTTTTATTTTTATTTAAGTCAATTTAGCTATTTTGTATAGACTTTATTATTATTATTATTTTTTTTTTATTTTTTTTGTTTCTTTTTGAGTTTTAGTTTTGTATGCATAGTCGGAGATCTTTAAAGCCACCCATCTTTGTCTTGGATTCAGAAATTGAGAAAACCTTTAAATCCAGAATCAAAGCACGAACTTTTCTAATCATGCCTGATCAACATCTGAATCAAAACCAAAATCAGGATCAAGTTGAAGGTAGAGAAGTAGGAAATGTGAGGAGGAGCATAAAAGATTTTTCCACACCACAAGATTATGTTCCTCCACGATCTATCGTCTTACCTGAAACTGATGATGGTTTTAAAATAAAGTCTCACATGATTTCAATGCTTCCCTTGTTCCACGGTCTTTCTAATGAAAACCCGTATGATCACATTAATACTTTTGTTCATACATGCAGATCGATCAATACTAGAACTGCCTCAGAAGAGGTTGTTAAATTGAGATTGTTTCCTTACTCTTTAATGGGTCAAGCACAAAATTGGCTTTACAGATTACGATCTGGTTCTATTACTTCTTGGGATCAATTGCAAAGAGAATTTCTTGAAAGATTTTACTCTTCTTCAAAAACCAATGAATGTAGGAATTAATTAAATAATTTTTCTCAGTTACCTGGAGAGGCACTTCATGAGAGTTGGGACATATTTGAAACCTTAACTTATGAATGTCCACACCACAGTATTCCAGATTGGCAATTAGCTCAAAATTTCTATCAAGGGTTAAATGAGCAAAATAAAAGTTTGCTCGATTCAGCTTGTAATGACTTACTTCTTGAAAAATCCCCAGAAGAAGCAACAAAATTGTTCATAAAACTGAGCAACAATTCACGAAAGCGTGCAACTTCATCTAGAGAAAAGAGAGAAAGTGTAGGATCAAATGATTACAATTCTTTGACATCAAAGATTGAAAATCTAACTCTTGCATTGGAAAAAATGGTTAAAAGGAAAGAATCATTGCATGTAGTTGATTCAGGTGAAGGTGTTCTTGCATCAAATCCCAATTCAATTTCAGAGCAAGCTTGTGCTGCTTATAGATATCCCCGTACTTATGATCCATTCTCTAACACTCATAATCTAGGTACACGAGATCATCCAAATTTTCGGTGGGATCAGAATCGGGAAGATATTCAACAACAAAGACCAAGAAGCTATCCTCCAGGATTTCATTCAGTTCCACAAGGACAGGTACCTACGAGCTCCAATTCAGGTTCCAATTCTTATGGGACTACTTTTGAAGAACAGGTTTTGAAAAAGCTTCACAGTTAGGAACCAACTATGCAACTGGTAAGTACACATACAAAGGCAATTGTCAATTTGGAAAGACAAATTGGGCAATTAGCTAACACAATTCAGAAAAGGGAAGAAGGAACACTCCCTGCCCAACCAGATGGAAACCCAAAAGGTAAGGCCCATGTAGCATCTACAAGTCAAATAGTGGAGGATCTTCAAGCTGTCACTACATTGCGAAGTGGTAAAAAAGTTGATAACAAGGTAAGTGTCGAAGCTTACGAAAATGCAAGACTTGTAAAGCAAAAAGCTAAGTCTCAAGTTACTGTTGAGTCATCAAAAGAAACTGCAAATGAACCTGAAACTTTCATTTCACATGAAAATATTCCATTGACACTGAGTCCCAAGGCACCCTTTCTACAGGCATTAGGTAATCCACCTAATAAAGATTCAAAAAGGGAAGAAATGCTTGAAACCTTTAAGCAAGTTAAAATCAATTTACCTCTGTTAGAAATCATCAGGCAAATTCCTGCTTATGCAAAGTTTCTTAAGGATTTATGCACTCAGAAAAGAAGGAATTCAACTTTGATATCAAACAAAGTAAGATTGATTGAAAAGGTAAGCAGCATTCTTACTTCTCATGTTCCACCAAAATTGAAAGATCCAGGTGCATTTACCATTCCTTGCTATATTGGTAATCATTGTGTAAATCGTGCCCTTCTTGATTTAGGAGCTAGTGTGAATCTTCTCTCCTTTAATCTTTTTGAGCAGTTAGATATAGGAGAATCAAAACCTACTCCTGTTACCCTTCAACTGGCTGATAGATCGCTTAGAGTTCCTAGGGGCATGATTGAAGATGTGTTGATAAAGGTTGATGAATTTTATTTTCCTATGGATTTTGTTGTGCTAGATATAGAACCAGGAGAAATTCAAAAGTTCCAAACTCCAGTTATATTAGGGAGACCATTTTTAGCAACAGCTAATGCAAAAATTCACTGTGCAACTGGAGAATTGGAGTTTACATTTGGAGATATTAAGGTAAAGCTGAATGCTGCTAATGCTGCTAGGTTTACAGATGGAGATGATGGTCTTGAATGTTTTATTCTTGATAAGATTGATCCATTAATTGAAGAGTCTTTTCTAAGTCTTATGCAAAAAGATTTTTTGGAGAATACTTTGAATGATGATGAAGTAGTGATGAGTAGGTTTGAGGAGGAATCTGATGAATTTTTAGAAAGCAATTTAAGATTTGATGAAAAACTTCAAGTTTGTGCAATAGAACCATCATTGACTCTTTCTAAAGAACCCATGCTTCCTTCTATACAATCTCCTCCTGAGTTGGAACTGAAGCAACTTCCTAGTCATCTCAAGTATGTTTTTCTAGGGGCAGATCAAACACTTCCAGCTATTATTGCTTCTAACCTTTCTTTGGAACAAGAAGCTAAACTTGTA
Source organism: Ehretia macrophylla (assembly GCA_037974665.1). NCBI lineage: Eukaryota > Viridiplantae > Streptophyta > Magnoliopsida > Boraginales > Ehretiaceae > Ehretia > Ehretia macrophylla. The sequence goes on along the minus strand of CM075777.1, from coordinate 5,233,046 downwards.
GATGTGTTGTCTAAGAATAAGGAAGCGTTAGGCTGGACTGTTGCAGACCTTAAAGGAATAGATCCCTCTTTTTGCATGCATAAGACTAATTTGGAATATGGAGCCAAGACATCTAGAGAGATGCAACGTAAGCTGAACCCGAACATGAAAGAAGTTGTAAAGAAGGAATTAGTGAAGTTGTTAGATGCAGGTATCATTTATCCTATTTCGGATAGTAAATGGGTTAGTCCTATACAGGTTGTACCTAAGAAATCAGGAATCACTGTGGTGACAAATGATAAAGGTGAATTGGTACCTACCCGCACCACATCTGGATGGCGTGTGTGTATTGATTATAAGGAAACTCAATGCTGCAACAAGAAATGATCATTTTCCTTTACCATTCATTAATCAAATTTTGGACAGGTTGGCAGGACAAGGTTATTACTGTTTTCTTGACGGGTACTCGGGATACAATCAGATCCCTGTAGACCCTGAAGATCACGAAAAGACAACTTTTACATGTCCTTTTGGCACGTTTGCTTATAGAAGAATGCCTTTTGGCCTTTGTAATGCACCCGCCACTTTTCAACGTTGCATGATGTCTATTTTCACTGATATGATGGATAAATTTGTTGAAGTCTTTATGGATGATTTTTCTATCTTTTGCTCTTCATTTGACACTTGTTTGAATAATCTTTCTTTGGTGCTGAAAAGATGTCAGGAATCTAATCTCATATTTAGTTGGGAGAAAAGTCATTTCATGGTTCAAGAGGGAATTGTTCTCGGACACATTATATCCAAGGAAGGAGTTTGGGTTGATAAAGCTAAGGTTGATATTATTTCTGATTTGTCCCCTCCAACAACAGTTAAACAGGTGAGATCGTTCATTGGACATGCTGGTTTCTACCGACGATTTATAAAGGATTTTAGTAAAATTGCTATACCTTTATCAAATTTGTTGGCACAGGATACTCCATTCCAATTTGATGAAAAATGTGTTACTGCTTTTGAAACATTGAAAAATTCACTTTCCACTGCTCCAGTGATTCAACCACCAGATTGCTATCTTCCTTTTGAAATTATGTGTGATGCTTCGGATTATGCCATAGAAGCTGTATTAGGTCAACGCAAGGATCGAGTTCCTTGTGTGATTTATTACGCCAGCCGAACTTTAGATGATGCCCAGAAAAACTATACCACCACAGAGAAAGAATTGCTTGCTGTAGTTTTTGCATTAGAAAAATTTTGATCTTATATGTTAGGGTCAAAAATAATCAATTATTCTGACCACTCGGCATTAAGATACCTGTTGGAAAAGAAAGATGCTAAACCTAGGCTTATTCAAGAATTTGATTAACAATTAAGGATAAGAAAGGCCGAGAAAATGTTGTTGCTGATCATTTGTCAAGGATTGTAACTCAAGAAATAGAAAATGAGTTACCCTTGAGAGATACATTTCCTGATGAACAATTACTGTTAGCTTCTACTCCTAAACTTCCTTAGTATGCTCATATTGTGAATTATCTTGCAGTTGGTAAAATACCCAAGGAGTGGAACAAGGCTGAGAGAGATCGATTTTTCTCAATTACAAAGAATTATTTCTGGGAGGATCCTCGTCTGTTCCGTATTTGTTCTGATCAAATTATTCGTAGATGTGTACCCGAGTCTGAACAGCTAAGCATCATGTCATTTTGTCATTCGCAGGAATATGGGGGACACTTTGGAGGACGACGGACAACTATCAAAGTTCTGCAAAGTGAGTTTTATTGGCCCACATTAATCAATGACACTCATGAGTTTTGCAATGCATGTGAAAGATGCCAAAAGACAGGTAACATGGGAAAAAGGGATATGATGCCCTTAAATCCCATCATGGTTTGTGAACTTTTTGATGTTTGGGGTATTGATTTCATGGGTCCTTTTCCCATCTCCTTTGGTTTTCAATACATTTTGGTTGGTGTTGATTATGTGTCTAAATGGATTGAAGCAATTGCAACAAGGACTAATGATCACACTGTTGTGATGAAATTTATAAAAGAAAACATTTTCTGTCGGTTTGGAATTCCACGAGCCATCATTAGTGACGGTGGAAGTCATTTCATTCACCAAACTTTTGAAAAATTGTTGAAGAAATACTCAGTCATTCATAAGGTTGCAACTCCATATCACCCACAAACTAGTGGACAGGTTGAGGTTTCTAATAGAGAAATTAAATCAATCCTTGAGAAGACAGTTAGACCTGATAGGAAGGATTGGTCCACTCGATTGAATGATGTACTTTGGGCATATAGAACTGCATATAAAACTCCCATAGGAATGTCACCTTTTCGTTTAGTTTATTAAAAAGCATGTCATTTACCTGTTGAGTTACAACATAAGGCTTATTGGGCAATTAGAACTATGAATTTTGACTTGCATAAAGCTGGTAAAAACAGGTTATTCCATCTAAATGAACTTGAAGAAATGCGTTTAGAGGCATACGAGAATGCCAAGATTTACAGTGAGAAAATGAAGAGAACACATGATAAAATGATTATTCGTAAGTCATTTATTCCTGGAGAAGATGTGTGGTTATTTAATTCTAAGTTACGATTGTTTCCAGGAAAATTGAGGTCTAGGTGGGATGGACCATTTAAGGTTGAACAAGTTTTTCCGTCTGGGGTTGTCAAGATAAAAGATAAAACAAATGGGAAAACTACGTTTGTAAATGGACAAAGGCTAAAACCAGCGATCCAGTTAAAGAATTGGGGTGAAGAGTCAATTGAATTTAAGAATCCAATCCCTGCAAAGTAACAATTTCAAAGTAATTATGTCTGGCTGAAGACGTTAAACTTAGCGCTCCTACGAGGCAACCTAGGATTTTTAATTTTATTTTTATTCTTTTTGTTATTTTTATTAGTACCAAATGAGTCTTTCTCCAGCTTAAAGTAGTTTGGGTGTTAACCCTGAAAAAATACTCATAAAGGTATAATTGTCATGATACTAGTGCTCACTGTACGTTTTCTGTGTACGGTTGTCTGACCAATGCAACTCTGTCTAACAGTACTTGCCACTCCACCAGCTTAATGTAGTTTAGGGTACGTTTGGGCATTACTTGATAAGGTAGTTAGGAGTGAGAGCATTCACCAGACAGTATTGTCTGTAACTTAAAACCCCACTGTCTTGCTCTTGACCCTGTGGAACTGGCTGTGGCCCCATGTGAGTGCCGAAGGAAAATACTAGATGGCGTGAACACAGAAACCTCTGGAAGAGCTAGTCCCTTGATTTTAATATATTATTTAAAAAAAAAAAATTCCCGAAGGCGTTAAACGACGGCACTTAACTGTGTGTGTATATCTTGCTGGCTGACATTAAATGGTTCCAGTGCCCATTCCCGGTTAGAAGGAAAAACTCTGACAATTTATGTGACGCACTCATCCTAAATGGGTGGGATGATGGGTACACTGTGGCAACATTCAGTAGTGACTGTATGAGGATAAAACAGGGTGTTGTTTGTACTAGGGTGTGTGCCTCACATGAACCCAAGTGATCTCTGGGTAATCCAGGATCTTGTGGCGGTAACATTCCAAGGTTTGTCCTAGATGTTGTCGTTTGGTTACCAATAAGCTAAAAAATTGGCGTTAACTTCAACGTTATGAGGTCTTTTTCCACTGTTATAGAAATAGTGGCTCTCATAGTATTTGAGAGAAAGATAACTTATACCATTCTGAGGGGTAAGTGATACGTGATTCATCACCTCTGCTTCAGCCAGTTCTTACGCTATGGCGGGTAGATTTACTTTCCAGATTTTAATGTCATTCACTTGGTCTTCGGATGTGGTTTACTTTGCTACATAGGTATGAAACTGAAATAGGGTTGGGATCCTATTTTTGCTTTTCCCAGGCTTCCAGTGTTGCCTTCCAAACTGGCGGAAAACTCTTCGTTAAGTTGATGAACTCTAAATTTAGTCTAAACTCAAATTTTCTTAAATTAAATCTGGATCCAACTGTTCCTTTTGGAAGCATATTTAAGGTTTGAATCTTGATGGATGACTATTGGTCGGTGTTCATTTGTATATTCTTACACTTGTTTTAGGATATTTAAATGGTTTAAAATTCGTGTATTTATTTTTCTCATGTACCAATTTTATTTTATTTTATATAAAAAAAAAATCTTGTAGGAAATAAGTTTGAGGAAGATTATATCTTTCTACTTTGTGAATTTGCAAAAGTATTTAAGGCAGAAACGGGAAGAATCACGCTCGAACGCACTTAAAGGGCGCTCGAGCGCGGTATGACCTAACTGACGGGTTTAAAGCCCTATTTCTTTCTTCTTCTCCTCATTTTCCTTTCTCTCCACTGCCGCCTCCTCTCTCTCTCTCTCTCTCAATTTTTTTTTCTTTCATTTCTCTATTTAGCTGCATTCAACACAATGATGTTTGGAACTCTCACGCTTGATCAATTTGCCATGGTTGTGTACTATTTTGCAAGCATTTTCATCATTTACATTTTTTTTATTTATCTCCTAGTCAAGTGGGATCGTATGTATATTAGGAATGATTGAAGTTAATCATGTATTTCCAAGTTTAGAGGATAATCTTTTGTTGTTGTATTTTTATTTCTTTTATGTAATGTCTTTATGATTAATAAAATAGTGTGCTTTGTTTATGGTTTTTGTATTCATATAATCTATATATATATATATATATATATATATATATATATATATGTGTGTGTGTGTATTTTTTATGTTAAGATAATTATGTTAAATAATGTATATATATTTATGTATATATATATATGTTAGTCTGCTATATATGTATTTATTGCTATTAAAAAAAATAAAAAATAAAAAAAATTCACTGAAAAAACGTAGCAGGGCGGCGCTCGAGCGCCCAACCACAGTTGGGGCTTATAACATAAGCCCCGATTGCAGCAGCCTTGAAATCTAAAAAAATACACCCCCCACCCACGGAAATCACCCACAAACCTCAACAAAACCCACCCCCACCCCAAGTTTTCTCCAGATCTACATTAAGAGGTTAGTTTTTATGCTTTCTTTCTTATTTTCAGTTTATTTCAAGTATTAGATCTATTTTTATATATTTATTTACGTATGTATATATACATATTTGAAGGCTTTAGGATGATTCTTACTGCTTACTTTCAGTTTATTGTTGTTCTATAGCTCTTAATATTCGTTTTGGTATGATTTTTTCAGATTTATGTATGTATATATGTATGTTTATGTGTATGTATATGTGTATGTATATAGATTGTATATAGAATTTGGTTAGATTTTAATTTTAAATTTTATGTTAGAATTCCTTTAAATTTAATTCTGAAAAAAAAAATCCGAAATTTTTTTTTTAAAAAAAACTAAAATTAAAAAAAAAATTCAGATTTTTGTAGATTCATTTATGTCTATTATTTTTGTTGCCCTACATCTAAGATTTATAAATTATTTACATGTTATAGAATTTAACCGGATGATTTATAATGTTGTGTGTTAAGGATGATTTTGCGGTTGTTATTTGGTGTTGTTTGAATAAATAGTATTTATGTAAATTAAAAAAAATATATATATATATATATAAATAATTTTGTTTTGTGACTTTTCTGATTTAGTTTTTTTTGGTTTATTATTAAGATTATGGCTCCCAAAAGGCAGAAATTATCATTGACTGCAAGACTTGACAATGCTCAAATTGAGGCCGAAACTAATTTTTCGGATGCGTTGAGAGCCTCCGAAGGTGGGCAATGTGCTTTTGAATTTTTTGAGGGGTATTTTCTTGATTGTTTTCTGCACCCACCTTTTGATGATGTTCTTGTTTTTCCTCGTCTCATTCGCCGTTTTTATGAGCATCTTTCGTACGTTAATGAAAAATTTACTACATCAATTGATGGTTTTGAATTTCAATTTACTACTGTTGATATCATGACTATACTGTGTGGGCATGATTATTTTTATGAGGAAAATATGGATTTCTCTGCTACATCTACTGATTTAGACATTGCTACAAATTTGTGTGGGGGTCCGGTTCTGCCATACGGTGTGGGTATAAGGAGATCTTCCCTTCCAAGGGACATGTGGTTAACAGATATCATTGTTAAAAAGAACCTTTGCCCTTATGGTCATGATCATGAAAGGACGGGAGTTATTTTACAAGTTTTATATTGGATTTATCAAGGTGCTCTTTTTGATGTTGGAGTTGTTATTGGAGACAACATGATGAGTCTTATATACCACATGAGGAGGTTTGATGCTACATCTATACTTCATTTTTCTCGACTGATAATTTCTTTGCTTCAACGGTTTGATTTTCTTTTTGCACCTGATGAGCCATACATGGATCTCCCTATTACTTTATATGGTGAATCAGAGTTCTCAAAGAGGTTTAAACATTTGGAGCGCGCTGTTCGAAAAATGCCCTTAGCATTAAATGCTCCACAACCTTCCACTCAATTTGCTGAAGGCGCCACTTCTTCCCACCAACAAGGTGATCAATCTGAAGAATCATTAATGAAAAAAATGTACAAAGAACTGCAAGCCATGAATACTAACCTTGCTGCAGGATTGGGAGATATAGGTGAACTAAAAGTTGAATTTGCTGAATTTAAGCAGTCACAGAGGGAAGAGTTTGCTGCATTACAAGCTGAACTTGCTTCAATGAGAGGTTCATACTCAAGCCCTCAGCCGCCACCACCATCGTAATTCAGTGGCGTGTTTTTATTTATTTATGTTATTTTAGTTATTTCATCGTTTTTTTTATATTTTAGTTTTTATTTAACCTCACGGCTAATGTTGGTTTTTGAGATTTTGTTTGACAATTCTTCTTTCAGAAAGTTTTTGAGGAACATTGCTTGGATTGTTTATCAGGTTGTGTCTTTCTTTTTACTTTGCATTACATAGTTTTCTTTCATTGAGGACAATGTAAGGTTTGAGTTTGAGCAGGAAAAAAAAATTGATACCAACCTGATACCAAAAAAAAAAAAAAAATTTACTTCACTTATTCATAATAATTAAAATTGAGTGGTTAATTGTTGAAATATGGTTAGATTGTGATAAAATATTTGAATTAACTGTGAATTTGGAATGGAAAAATGATTAGCCGCTAAGAGTTGAGTTTGTATCTAGATTTTTTTTGAAACCTTGTTAACTATTATTACATCTCAACAGCGTCACATGATTTAATTAGAAGTTTTTGATTAATTATCAAAAAAAGAGTAGATTGAGATGTTTTCAATGTGAGATGTTGTGTTTTATTAAAATTTGACTTATTTTTCTAGATTGGTATACTCCTTTGAAAAAAAAAATGTGTAGATGACTCGCTCAGCATCATTCAAATATAAAAAATGTTGATTCAAAAAAAAAAGGCAGCAAAGAAATCCATAACAAATGCTTTCTTCTAACCATTTTTGAGCATTTTTATTATGAAAAAGCTATCAATACAAATCTTGCCAGACAAGCCTTCTTTCACCAAACACAATTCAACCGAAGAAAAGGAAATACTTCAATGAAGTCGTTGAATCAACCAACATCTATCATTCGAGTCATCTATTTCAAAAAAAAAAAAAAAAATATATATATATATATATATATATATATATATATATATATATATAGAAAAAATCTAAGGGAGTACTACATGATTTGGAAGGTAGTTGAGTTTTAACATTTCATGACTATCCATAGAAAATATTTTCGATTTTACAAATTTTGCGTGATTAATTTTCTTACTTCTTAATTGAGTTACAAGTGCTTAAAAAGGCTCAAATGATTTTTTGTAATTAAGTTGGTTTCATTTCTTCTAGATACAAAACGATTTCTTGGGGTGGAATTGTTTGAAAGACAAATTCACTGTTAATCTTGTAATTTTATAAAATTTAACTGTATGAATACATTGACTGCTTAGATTTAATATTTATGAATATATGAAGTAATTGATGCCTTTACTTGAGGACAAGCAAAGAATGGGTTTGAGGAGGTTGATAAATCTATATTTTTAGTAACGTTAACCCATTAAATCATGTATATTGCATTATTATTTCAAGCTTAATTGTATAGTTTACACAAATTTAATGTAATATAGGTTCTGAAGAAGAAATAGCAAAAATGACCACAAAAGCCAACTTTTGAAGTGAATTTTCGGCGCAATACTGAAGGAGGAAGGAAGAACGACCTTGACATGAGAAAATCGAGATTGAATTTGGCCAAACGGAGTGCGAAAATAGATTCAGGACGCTAAAAAATCTTGAAGTAGCTTTGGTCAACTTTTTGGTCAAAGTCAAAGTCAACTGATGAATAGTAAAAGTCAACTTTTGGTCAAAGTCAAAGTCAACTTTTGGTCAAAGTCAATGGTGAATAGTAAAAGTCAAAGTCAATGCTTGAATAGTAAAGTCAACGTGTGAATAGTATCTTTGCTGACATCACGCTGACACATTAATGACCTAGGCGAATGACATCACGCTGACACAATGATGACTTAGGCGAATGACATCACGCTGACACAATGATGACCTAAGCAAATGACGTCACGCTGACACATTGATGATATCATGGTTTGAATAGTACTTGTGAATAGTGCCAAAATTTCTCTATAAATACTTCATTCCTCATTTCATTTTTCTTGTACCATTTTCTCTTCTTAGCTTAGATTTTGCTCGTGTTTGAGTGATTTAGTTATTATTCTGAGTTGTGTGCAAAGTTTTAATCCCAAATGGAGGGGCTAGTAAGCCATCATCATACCGAAATCATACCGGTCTACCAAAATTCGTTCAACACGATAAGTATTCTTTTATTTTGGTTTTCGTTATGATTTCTTGTACTTTACAGTTTATTATGGCACACTAGACCCGAGATTCGGGGTGGTACGTGTGAGGTTACTCTTGTACATATGTTGTGATTCAGATTTATTAAAGTCTCGTATTTCTATTTTTAAGTATTCTTTGATTAATTATACGTATACTTGTAGTTATGTTATATTTAATTGAAAGTATATATACGTCCGGTTTTGTAAACCAGTGGCAATACGAGACTACCTCGGATGGATTCTAGTATGGTTGTACCGACACTTCCAAGTTACATAAGTGAATGATTAATTGAGAGATTGGAAATCGTTAGGTTGTACCAACACATCCAATCTTGTTAATTAATTAATCTTATCACTTACGTAATTAAAGGCTCATTTCAGTAGTGGGAGCTTGTAGCCCTATTTCTGAAGGACTTAACTTTTAATCTGAATCAATAACTTTGTATTTGCGTATACCGAGCTATAACCATCCTGAATCATTAACCCTTTGGATTTTTAGTGTTGAGTGTTGTAATTCTTTAATTTAGTACTTTTGATTAATTCACTTTTGGACTTTGTTACTACCGTATCTTTGGACATTTTGTGGACATTTCTTGGACTTAATTTTCCGTACTTTTGGACTTTTGGACTTTTGGACTTTTGGACTTTTAGACTTAATCAAACTTATCCGTGACAAGAGATAGTCAAACAATTCTAAATTAAGGACTTAAATTAATTTGATAACCCAATCTCTGTGGATCGACCCTCTACTCGCTACAGTTAGAGGTAATTCAAGGTAAGTAATATTTTCAATCATCTAACCTTACTATTTTTTAGCGCAAAACGACGCGATCAAATAACCCATATATTTTGAGTCCAAAGATGAAAAGTGTGAAAACTTAAAAGATCCATTTCTGGTTTTAAGAAAGCTTCTAGGAGTTGGAACATCCAATTTTTAATGAAGTCAAAGAGTTTGGTTTCACTAAAAATGAAGATAAACCTTGTGTTTACAAGAAGGTTAGTAGAAGCGTAACCACTTTCATAATCTTGTATGTTGATGACATCTTTAATCATGAATGATGGTAAAGGAATGATTGAGTCAACTAAAATCTAGTTAAGCAAAACATCATCCATGAAAGATTTGAGAAATGCCATTTACATATTGGGAATTCGTATCTATAGGGATAGAACGAAGAGATTAATTGGAATATCTTAAAGCCTGTACATAAAAAGGATCTTGAAGTAAGTTCAAGATCGAAAGTTGATAGAAGGGTTTATTGTCTATGAGGCATAAAACCCTCACACTCTAAAAGGTTATCTCTCCAAACTTTGAAGAGAGGTATTAAATGGACAGAATGCCTTATGCTTCGGTAGTAGGTGATCTCGTGTATACTATCATATGTACAAAAGGCCTGATAATCGAGAAGCTGTAAGTGTTATGAGTAGATATCAGTCTAAATCCAGTTGAGGGACACTGGATCGTTTAATATCCTAATGTACTTGAGAAGAACTAAGGATATTGTTTTGGCACGGGGAAGGTAGCTAATTTTGCATATGATGCTGAGAGTAAGGCAGTTTAGATCAATAAGTTCATAATAGAACTACAAGTGGTTTCTTCTGTTGAGTTGCTAATACTTTTGTATTGCAATACAATGGAGTTATTGCACAAAGCTATTGAAACCCAGGTCTTACAAAGATCTAAACATATAGAAAGATTGTTTCTATACCATTCGAGAAATTGTATCTCATATTTACTTTGTAGAAAATGACTTCATTTAATAATGTAGCTTACCCACTTACCAAAGCTATGAGCCAGTCACAGCTAGGTCATCGTCTTGAGAAGATGAATATAAAATACCATTGTATGTTGCACTAGTCCTATATCGCATATCATTAGTGCAAGTGGGAGATTGTTGGAGATATGCCCTAATGCTATGATTAGATGACTTATAATTGGGCATTTTAATGTATACTTGTTTCATTAATATAATTGGCATGTCTAATCATTCATATTCTCCTTCTTTCTCATATGAGTGAGTCCCAAGTATTTATGTTAAAGAAATGTATTCTCAAGGAGTTGAAAATATGTGAGCACGTTTCTTTGGCACTAGAAATACTTAAAATGTTCATAGCCCTTAGATTATTTGAATGAGACTTCAAATAATCAAGTACGGGCTATCACATTGGTTTGCTATCTTTGATTAATATGAGATATTAATGATAAAGGATGTTGAGTCACATACCATACATGCATGAGTTGCTAATAACCAACATGTGGGTGAGTATTAGTGGAATAATCACTGAACGTGACGTGAATAACAAATCACATGGCATGGATTAATGTTTTTTTATTCATTGCGATGGTGCATGTGATCATTTGACTTGAGACAACACGATTGTCATATGTATTGGGGTTTGATACTTACTTTTGGATAATACTTCTCCCGAGAACGGGAAAGTTACATTCACTTGTAGTATCATTCTTTCAATATAGAGAGTGACATGTGCTTGTCAAGAGAGAATCCATTACCTCGGTTATTGAGGCAATGTCCCATGCGATTCAATTTGGTAAATAAGAAAATCCTTGGCCAAGGTGTAATTGATGGAAATGAGTTTTTCTATGGTTGTCATATCTCATTTCACCACATTGAATCTAGGCATAGAATTGAGTTTATGAACTTGATCGGACCATGGTTCTTACTCAATTGAGACTATTAATGGAAAGATTGAATTGCACGGTAATCAGCAACTAAAAAGGTTAATTACTTGATAACTTCATTGCCTTATATATTGTCTTGATATGCTGCTAGACGTCACTCAAGACCTCAAGGGTGTTTCAAGAATCAGAGGAGAAATTCTTGAAACAAATCAAAAGTTGATTAACATTAAAAGGGTTTCATGTTTCCTTAATGCTATTTGGCTATGAACCTAGAAAGTCACACCGTATTAGCAATGCGATTAAGTCTTGCTTGGACTTTAATCATTTTCTCTAAGCAATTATTAAGAGTTAATAATTGAAGTCTCAACCATTAAAAGTTAATGGGCCAAATTTGTAATATTGGCAAAGTTTTGAGGTGCTTGGTGCAAATAGATAAAATATGATTTAATCTATTTTAACCAGTATTAATCCTAGCAATTGATCTTGCAAATTCAAAGGGTGTTATTTGAACACGTAACAAGAAACCTTAGCAAAAGAGTTTTCATCCAACTCACCCAGTTGTCTTGAGAAGACAAATAGCAAAAAAGAGATGTCAAGTCTGCAAGGTGTTACATGGGCTGTCTATCAGAGCAAGAGATAGAATGCACTTTTTCTTCTTCTCTACTTCATATAGACATACGTATATCTTCTTCAGAAAGTGTACTGCAGGTTGTCTATCAAAGGAAGAGAGAGAGTGCACTTTTTCTTATCTTCTCTGCTTCTAAGTTACATTGCAGACATATGAAAATTTACTTCAACAGTGGATCTGGATCTGCTTGTAATAGTTACAGTAGTGTTCATCTTTTTGCTTTGCTTGTTGGAGGCACTTGGAGACTAAGTTGAAGATAACTAAACTAACTTAGTTAAGTAATCTTTAAGCCATCAGAGAAATGTTCTTGTTCTTCATTCTTCCAAGGAGTTTGCTAGCACTACAACTCACTGGAGGAAGAAAGGCTTCTTCTGTTGCTAAATGGATGATCTATGGCTTCTGCATTTGTGGAAGGAATAGAGATCTACTCAAAGGTTTCACAAGCAGCTTTTACCTGAGGTCTTCAAGAGGTATTCGATTATATTATCTTGTTTTATCTTGGTTAATAATGTATATTGCATAAATATCAAGTAACAGATTGTTAATGAATGGTTTTGAAAAATTGTATTTCATAGTTTCTTCTGCTGGGTAACTTCTGATTCATTTTAGCAGTCCCGGATATCGATCCTTCACCAAAGCCATCCAAAACAAGCCCAACAAGTCCAAAATGGCAATGCTTTATGGGCTGAAATTTTTGACATCTACAATGGCATTCAAATTGAAAATTTGGCATTACAACATTACTACACAATAATTAACAAGTCTATAGAAGCCACTACAACTTGAAAACAACTACCACAACTACAGTTATTCAAAATATTAGCCAAATTATCAATATAATACATGAGAAATAAAAATATATCTTGCTATCATTTAAAATGGCTATAATTACACTAAGTTGGTCTATATCACCTATTTAGCAATAATCTTAAGGCAATTTAACAAAAAACCAACTAAATATGCATCAACAAAAATTTGACATGAACTTTTAAAAAATGATCTAATTTTTCCCTCACCTTTGATCCAAATAAATGCTAGGAATAGGTTGAATGGATGCTCAACACGCAAAATCTAACTTGGAATGAAGTGATTTGGCCTTGAAATGAAGTTTTTCCTTTGAAAAATGCTTGAAAACCCAAGTAGAAAATTTTCTTTTCTTCCTTGGGAGCTCACGACAAGGAGAGTGAGATTTTAATATGTTTTGAGCTTTGTTTTAATGTATTATGTATGTATAATGTATACATAAGCAAAGTCAAACAAATAAGCCTTGGTCAAAGTTGTCAACTCAGTTGTTTTTTGCCTATAATGCTTATATATATATAATCTAACTTATACTATATATTTAATAAACTATTTTTGGGGACAACATTGATACATAAGCATATAATTACATATAATTAATGTAGAATGCAGAATTTTGCAAAAGAAGATGAAAAATCCTATTATTTGTTTTTTAAATGTCTTGTAAATGCACATTGAACCTAAGACCACTTGTAGCACATATATATAAATATATATTAATTCTAATAGCATTTAAACAGGTGAAAACACGTAATTGCAAATATGGAAAATTTCAGGGTCTCACACCACTTGCGCTAGCTGCTCCTGCCTGGTTAAGGTCAATCTCCAGGTCTGGTGAAGCCTCGGCCAGGGGGTTTGAGAGATCCACTGCAATGCCCTACTCTTGTAAACAAGACTTGACATCTTCTAGTAGGGCAGCCCCAGGGTCATACTTAGCTTTAGCAATGGCAGGGCGCAACAACCCTTCCAAGAAGGCCTTGAAGCCCTCACTCTCCTTATAAGAAATGATGGCGAGTTTACCTCTAGCTTTGATATCCTTCACCAGCTGGTAATACTTCGCCTGAGCATCAACAACCTATTCTTGAGCAACAGTGACCTTTTTCTGGGCAGTAGTGGCACGAGTGGAAGCTTCCTTCAAGTCTTTTTTGAGTTTCTCGCAGGCCAAGGCTGCCTGCTCCTAATAAGCGAAAGCTTGGTGACACGCCTCATTGGCTTCCGACAGTTGTGACCTGAGCTCCACGATAAGAATGTCACTGGAAAGGTCCTGATAGACGCCTACTTCCTAGATGACAGCGCTCTGTCCATCAATTTTGGTTTCCATCTTGTCAATGGTGCTCAAATCATCATCAAAGGCCTTGGCACATGCCAGATGATACTCTCCAATTAGCTTCTTGTATGTATTAGCCCTTTTCTCAGCCTTAGCCATCGTACAAGCAGTGCTGAACTTGAACTTATCATAAGCCACCAGCACTTTGTAGAAGATGCCATAGAGGTGGTTCAAGTCCAGCCAGCCTTAAAATAATGATAGGCAGTGAAATGTTAGTAAAAAGAAAAGGAAGCCAAAATAAATGGGAATTCGGAACAAAAATTACCTCATGAATTCACAGACTTCCTAGTCAGCTCTGGCAATAGTAAGATAACATGCCTAGACACGCGCGGAGCCTCCCTGCCCATTGTCAACCTCAATCTCGTCATCAAAGCCAAGCAGAGGTTTAAGAGGATCGGATCTATCTCGCTTCCGGAGACGAGGAATAGTTAAACGATAAGCCTTGGGGAGATGGCGACACTGCTTCTCCCGTAACACATCAATAAGGGGGACATGGCTCGGAGCCTTGTTCCCAAGAGGAGATGGTAGGCGCCTACGAGGCATAGTCGGGGCAGCTTCGATCTTGACCTCAAGGACAGCCTTTGCCGATCGTTGGGGCTCCGTCTCAATAGGGCTCTTGACCGTCTCAGTTGGGGTTGGACTCTTTGCGACAAGAGCTGGGGTCCCCACATGGAGGGCAGATCTCTTTGTAGTGGGGACTGGTTGTTTGTTGAGGATTGGCACTTTTTCATCGTCATCGGAGGCCCTCAACTTCTGCTTCTTTGAGGGGGGCTGGCCAAAAGCTTTGACCAAACGCCTCCTGGTTGCGCGTTCGCCCTGGGCGGTGGAAAGAAGCTCAAAGATCTTCATACTTGATCAAAAATGGTAGTGGAGAAAAAAGCATCATGAGTTCTATAAACAAAAAAAGTGTTAAATAAGAAATATACATGTATAAAGACCCAACCCGGGGATAAAGAATGCAAAGGGGCAGTAGCCCCGGACATCAGGCCAACTATAGAGGGGCAGACGGGGTTTTAACTATAATCCCAATGCTATCACTCTTGGCAGGAGAAGCAGGAAAAGCCATAACACCAGGTCTTAAAGATTGTGCAAATAAGCCGCTAGCGGCTATCTTCTCAAGAGTAAGGAGAGAATCTGCCCTGACTGGAAGGGCTTTCTTCAGCTTCTCAATGACCTCATTCTATACTTCGATGAGGGTAGGAAGAACCCTAACTGACTCAGGGGGGACATCCCTGACACTATGGACTTCCTACTTAGTGGGGGACTTCGCAAAGCAAAACCTAGTGCTCTAGTGCTTGGAGTTGTCTGGAACATCAACAACTAAGGGAACATGACAGGCAGAAAAGTAATGTCAGCCATTGGTCTTGTCAGTTGTTTTGAGTTGGTAGTAGTATAGAAAATGATTGGAGGTGGGCGTATAGCCCAGATCTTTGAGGAAAATATAGAAGCCTATCATCAACCTACAATTGTTGGGGGTAACGTGGGCTAGGTTGATCTGATAATGATTAAAAATCTCCACAAGATAAGAGGGCAAGGGTAGGTGGCCTATGGGAAGTTGCTCATAGTAAAAAGTAACTTCCCTCTCTTCAGGCCCGCAAGCAGATGTCTTGAAAATTTTGGGGGATTTCTCCGCTGACCTCAGGTGGGAGATGGCCTTCTTGCAAGTCATGCAACCTTTTCTCTTGGCGCCAAAGACAAGGAGGTCATCGATCCTAGTGGGGCTCACTGTGGAAGATGAGCGACAGGGGGTGGACCGAGCCCTAGCACGAGGTTTCTTAAAGCCTTTATTGGTAGGATTCTTAGCAATCTTTAGGAAATAGGCGTGACGGTGATGGGCTTAGAGTTTTTTATTGCCCGGCAGTCACCCCTAGACTCGTCACTAGACTTGCTAACGACCCTTGACCTAGTAAACCTAACCATGATGGAAAGATGGGAGAATGACGTACCTAAGCAAGGGGTTGAGAATCACGGGAAGCTTGGAGAGAAAGAAGTAAGGGAAACCTGAAGCAAGGAGAATAGATGTCTAACTGGGCTAAGACGTGAGGGTCCTATTTATAGAGGACCCCACATAGGCCCACAACCCATGCTCATACAGCGTCGTGGGGAATCGGGGTATAAATTGCAAGAGACGTGTCCACGGAAAGGCGGTAATATAATAATGGCACGAACTTGCGGTTATAACGGCTAGTAACCATCAAGGAAAATGAAGAGCCCTACCATCGTGACAATCCCCCGACCTCTGGAGTAAATCGGAGGATTGTGGGGCAACTGATATGGGTGGGGCTCCAGTCAAGGAAAAAGTTAGCCCACGTAGTTGACAGCAATCCCGCTAGCATCCTACCCTGGACCCGCGAGGGCCACAGGGTGGAAAAACGCATACAAGATATTATCTAGATAAAGATAAGCACGACGCAAGAAGCCCAAGTAAGGATGGACTCCCTGGAACGATATTTCCTAAGAGTTTACCTTCGTCTAGAAGTTTGATAATCGTCGAGTATAAATATAAGAGGGACTCTACGGTGAAAGGTATACAATTCGCACTAAAACTATTATATTCTTGCAGCCTTCGAGCTAATTCTTGCAGATAATTGACTTGAGCGTCAGAGTGGGAACCTTGAGAGCCCCCTTGGTTCTTCTATTTTTCCGGGACTAGTCTAACCTAGGAAGGAGTTCGGAGCAGCCAGATTTTACCTTAACAATAACCTTGCTATACTTCAGACTTCTTTTATAATGTAATTTTTTTGCTTCCTTACACCACCATAAAATGCAGTAGTAACTAAACATGTTGTCATTATGTATGTCAAATGTATGCAATGCAGGTCGAACCATAATTATAGGCAACATAAATTAGCTCAGACATATTGCTCCCTAAAGTACTTATTTCTTTCAAGTAAAACACCCCTGAGTGCATACAATGAGAGACATGTATTTGTATAAGTTTTTCCATCCAAATTGCACATCGGCATTTTATCAAACACCTCCAAGGCATACCATGATAGACACATTTTTGCCTAATTTTCCAATGCGAAGTACACATTGGCTTTTTTACGAACACCTTAGGTGCTCTACTAAAAACATATACTTTGTCCACAATTCATGATAGGTGTCTGCCAAACTAATGTTATTTCTAGATAACATCACATATTCGAATCAAAATGCATGGATAACGACGAACATGTCTTCTTTTAAGCTATGATACAAACATGTTATTATATAAAAAATAGTAGCATGAAGTCGACTAGTCATGTTGTGTAATATGGCAATCATTAGATATTTTTCCGAAACAACAAAGTTGAGAATTGTGAGCGAATTAGTCACTTTAATTAGGCAGTAGCTTGTATAACATGAACATGCTGACTTATAGCAGTAATATCAGTGCCTTATCATTGAACTTTAATAAAGCATATAGTTAACATGAACGTATAACGTGTAAATGCTTAGCAGACTGGGTGATCAACTTAATGTAATAAGCAATCAATAGATAATAGCTAGCACAATGCAAGCATTATCGTTACTTATCTTGCACAAATATGGTTTCTCAGTGGGATAATCCTTCGTTCCCACAAACGGCGCCAACTGTTAAAGCAAAAATCTGCAACTCTGATCTTTCATTCTTGACGGGGCTCGATGGTCGGGGCTGACACGTCTGACCTGTTTCTCATCCTTTTCTTAAAGGTTTATCCCCTCCTGCTAGGTGCTCTGCCAAGTGCCTGCTCATTACCATGTTAGCCACGTTCGCATTTACCAGCCAGGTCCGCGTCGGACCTGTACGTCAGGTCCTATTTTCTTGGAGCTCTGAGGTCTGCCCTCATCAGTTTTGGTGATGGACTGAATGAGCTCCGCCATCCTATTAGTCTTTCACCTTGGGTTGCGCCGACCTTCTCCTTGCAAAACAAGGACCTCTAGCGGGTTCTTGGGGTCCCCTTTAATGCTCAAGTCAGTTATGGGAACAAGAAATTGCTTAAGAGCATTAAAGTATTAAGCAAGAACAAAGTAGTTGCTTGAAAGCATTTGGGAGAGAGCTTGTAGGGGTTAGAATGAGATATATGTACTTTTAATGTCTACATGTATTTATAGTTGCTGAAATATGGAGTTGTATGATAGGATAGAGGTGAATCCCATAATATCAAGCTTAAGAAGATAATATTAAAGGAGATAAGATAAATCCTGTATCTTTAAGCTCAAGGGGATAATATCTAGATCCCTTATCTTCAAGAATCTAACTAAACCCTTTTGTGCTTATCCTTATCTAAAAACTCCATTGTATTCATCTGCTGCCCAATGCTTCCTATGAGCCCAGGTCAGGACGTTGGCGGGGCTATCCCAATTCTGTAGGCTGGATCTTTCTGGAGCTCGAGATCAACTCCTTTCACCTTTCAAGATACAACGATTAAACTTTTTATAATAAGAGCACACCTAATTACGAAAACTGATGAAATAAAAAATGACAGAACTCTCTTTATCTTAATTGAATGCTATAGAACTGACAGCAAAAAAATTACAAAAGAGCAAAATGCTAAACACTATAGCTCTATGCGACCTTAATCGGCATCCACTAAAACTGAGAAAGCCAAACTATATATAAGCAAAAAAAGCACAAAGCTAAAACTGCGCAACTTGCATTTTCATCATTATGGGTGATGATTGCTATAACTATTGAAGCTATGTTACCATCATAAAGCCACCATAACCCAACAAAAACGTTTGGCAAATTGAAATGAACGTAAATCACATTAAAGCACACAAAGGATGAGAAACGCTTGAGAAAGCTGAACAATTACCTCCCTAATTCTGCTCATTAAACCGAAAAAATAGATTTAAAGATTAAATTAAATTGGTAACAGTCAAAATAAAGCTATTGTCATGATTTTATTTTCTTGACATGGAAATAACTCACTTTACCATTCTTCATTTTTTTAAAGTTGATCCTTCAAATGTAAATTTGTCATTCACAATTTTAACATGCAATGCTAGTGACATTAAATGGATTGAAATTCATTGTTGTTCTTGTTGTTGTGATCATTTTTTGGCTTTACTTTCTCAGATTATTT
The DNA here is from genome assembly GCA_037974665.1 of Ehretia macrophylla. NCBI lineage: Eukaryota > Viridiplantae > Streptophyta > Magnoliopsida > Boraginales > Ehretiaceae > Ehretia > Ehretia macrophylla. Next base: position 5,213,828 of record CM075777.1, on the reverse strand, counting down.
GTCCCAACTGTGGAAAAATCGACCAAGAATTTTATTTTGTTTGTATTAGAGATTGTAAAAGTTTCTTAATTCGGTCTGGTAGGATAAAACAAAGAGAGGAGAGGAAACTTTAATTAAGGGAGAGAAAAAGAAAAAATTGAAACAGAAATTAAATAAAGGTAATAAAAAAGGATAGAAATAAAATAAGTTTAACATAAAAACTATGGACGCCAACTAAAAGTTAAAAAAATAGGTGATTTCGTCTACCATTACTCACGAAATAATCCACAAACGAAATCAAAAAAGGAGCCGGCCTTTTGACACTATTGTATTTCTTCCATTGTACGTCCTTTTCCAAGAAACCTCCACCACATGTATGAGCGATACAATACCATTTAACCCGTGCAAACCGCTCACTATGTCATAGTACTGCTACTCTCTCTCCTCTTCAGACGTCTCACCATTATGTTGTGACAAAAACAAAAGCAAAATCAAAACCAAAATCAAAACCAACTTCAAGTTTCAGAGAGCACACTGGTATTTTAACAGGGAAAAAAAAAAAAGGAAAATGGCGGAGGAAGTGAGCAACAAGCAAATAATTCTGAAACACTACGTGAGTGGTTTTCCTAAAGAAACCGACATGTACTTGCAGACCACTTCCATCAAACTGAAGGTTCCAGATGGCTCAAATGGCGCCGTTCTGGTGAAGAATCTTTACTTGTCTTGTGATCCTTACATGCGCAGTCGCATGAGAAAGCTGGAAGGTAGCTACGTTGAATCCTTCACGCCTGGCTCCGTAAGTATTTTGCCTTTTCTTTTTTTCCATTAATTTCGCCCAAGATCACCATTTTCTAATAATTGGCAACTTTATTCGTTAGTATATAAGATTTTGAATTACCTGTATTAATATTAATTAATTTTAGAATTAAAGCCGTCATTCTTAAGAAAATAATTCTCTTGTAATAATAAAAGAAAATAAAGGGATGTGATTCTTTATTTGGATAAGAGAAGAAAAACAAAATGAAGAAATAATTTTTAGTGAAAAGTTATTTAAATACTCTTTTCATATTGATTGTTATTGATTGTTATGGTAAGCATATTCATGGTTTAGATTATGCGAAAGTAGACGAATAAAACATTTCACTCATTAATCTTTCGTTTCCTTTTCTAAAAACTTCAAATATTGGAGAATTGTAAAATTCTATCATTAAATATTCTTGCATCTCTATATACCCGTTCCTTTCTTACGAAAGTCAATTGATTTCGTAAACTCCTCTATTTTCCTTTGGTTTTAGAAAGTGCAATCCAACAATATTCTAACCATGCCAAAAGAGTCTATATCGTTTTTTTAACCTGTGAAACATTCTCACTCAACCATCCTACGAGACATAGACTGAATTAGTCACCACCCAATGACATTAGAAAGGACACGCCGCCATCGCTCATTGCCCTAACAGCTGGATGTGAATCAATACTCCCAGACTACAGCGGCCTGATTTAAGACATGTACCGAGTAAGTCAAGGTATAATCTCCATGGTACCATACCCTTTTTTAAAAAAGAAAAGAAAAAAAAACCAATTGAAAAGGAAGACAGTAACCTCAATAAGTAGCAGGCTATCTGAAAATAACATGGAGTTACACCATAGATGAAATAATACAAATGAGATACTAAATCTATCTAGAGCTTAATGCAAATGTCGGAACTGATCTAAAATTGAAACTACGTTTTGAGTTAAGAAGCATACCACAATAAAAATCGAAATGAAGAATGTAAAAGCTACAAAATACGTGAGGCATGAACCGGAACTTATTACTACAACTAAACCACTATAGAGAAATCGGAAACGGTTGCAGAAAGGATAATGGTTAGATATGCCCAACCACGGCGATCTTAGGATACCAAGCATAAGATAGTGCACTACTTAAAAACTCCCTCACATAAGCCCCACCATGTTAACAATTCTAATCTCCTTAAACTGCTAGGTAGGTGACATTCCTAAAAATGGCACAAGTGGTTCAAAATATTTGCCTCAAAATTTAATTGTAACATTCGAGAAAACCTTTTGTTTGAGTTCTTTCTAAAAAGTACAATTCCTTTGGTACCAAATTTAGATTTTTAAGCTTTTGAAGCTATTGGATGCTTTAAAATGTTATAGTCTTTGGATATTAAGGAGCTAAATAGAGAGAACTAAGTACTGCAAAGCTTAATAGAGCTGGACATAGCTTGTAATTGATGAACTTTTGGATTACAATGAAGGAAAAGTAACAGATCTAGCTATTAAACTGTAAAAAAAGGAAGAAGATGACAATAAAGAAAACACAAAAGAAATGAATTAATACAAAGGAAGATTCTTGCTTGACTATTCTCTGCTAATACTCTTTTTTATATAGGCTTAGTGCATCACATTTTTTGTACCTAGCTAGCATGTGGTTTCAACTAATTTGCCACATAACCCTTTTATGCCCTGGCCTTGCTTTTGATGAATCACCAGGTCCTTTATGTTTGTTTTAGTAACCATAACATAAAACTTTTTCAAAATATTTAGCAAAAAAAAAAAAATATAGCATAGAGAACATGGTCACAAACATCCATCGACCACGTAGGTGCGGCCAAGGGTGGGACTGTAACCCATTGCGAGTCGGGCCGAGACCTGGTCATTCTTACTTAGTCGCTAAAATCTACCAAGTGGTCACAAGACGACTAATGGATTACGAGATGGACCTTATCGGTCGAGGGCGGGACCCAACCCTATGTTGCAATAACTTTTCATACAAAACATGCTTGCAATAGTTATATGAACATTAAACACTGATTCAACAACACCATTGAGTTTAAAATGATTCAATAGGTCAATACTCATGCTTTCTAAGTAATAGACTATACTTTTCAGCATTGGGACATCGCAAGATAAACTTTCTTAGTTACTTACCTTAATCCAAGCAAAAATTTTAAGAAAATCAAGGGTTGATCGTTGCATCTCTCAACACAAAGTTCTTGAGCATAGTTCATGGATTCCAACAAAATAAAGTCATTATTATAATCATATCATTACTAAATTCTATTTTCACTTGTAATAATGAGTTTTCCATTACCTGGAGCAGAACAATCATGGCCTATTTTGATTAACCTCTCCTATTGGTATGTGCAGACCATTGTAGGATATGGAGTGGCCAGAGTTGTTGATTCTGCTAATCCAAACTTCAAGAAGGGCGACTTAATCTGGGGCATAACTGGATGGGAAGAATACAGTCTAATTACAGCTCCGAAGACTCTGTTTAAGATTGAGCATACTGATGTGCCTCTTTCCTACTATACAGGAATCCTCGGTAAGTTTTTATTCAACATATCTCACAGGTACTTGACTGTATTCTTCGTTTTCTGATGTGCTGCAAACTGAATTGTTGGATGTCAGTCTTTGACCTAAAGGAGAAACATAATGTGCATTTTGATTTCTGTTGGGAGTAGCATAGCTGGGAAAGAGCTTCTTGTCGGTAGAACTTAAGTAGCTGTATTCATTTTAGAATCTATTCTAAAAAGTAGTCAAGGAGCCATTTTTGTGACATCTTGTTCCGCGTAGGTTACGTATAAGATTTGTATTTATTTTATAATGACTTCGGTTCACTATTATTGGTAATATGAGCTTAAGTATTTTGGACCAATTGATTAGACTCAATTTGTTGACAGGTCAATAGTTAAATCTAAATCGTTACAATTTTTTTCTTCCCCAATACAGGTATGCCCGGGATGACTGCCTATGTTGGTTTTTATGAGGTTTGCTCTCCCAAGAAAGGCGAGCGTGTTTTCATCTCAGCTGCATCTGGAGCAGTCGGTCAGCTTGTTGGGCAATTTGCAAAATTGTTGGGCTGCTATGTTGTTGGAAGTGCTGGAAGCAAAGAAAAGGTTACTACTACGTACCCCTTGTTACTTTCCCCTTCCCAATTTAGAAATCAAAATGAAAAAACAATAATATCAGCCAAAATAATAGATGTTAAACTTCTCCCAAATGTTAAAATCACCCTTTGTAGCTCAATCAATCATGCATTTGGGTTTCCAAAACACATTTCATTTATGTGAACATGAATGATATTGGAGCTCCCAAATGCTTTGTAGAATGGCCTTAAGCAATATGAAAGAGTTGATCTGCATCTTCTCTCTCAGAAATTAACCACAATTGTGCTGGAGTTCTATGAAGAACTAGTAGCAAAAATAGGTCAGTTTGCCAAAGGCCATACATGTGAACGGAGCATTAATACTTCTCTTCACATTATGCCATCTTTCTGGTATCTGGCTAGATTAGGTGATTAAGTAGTGGAAACAACCAGAGCATTAACTTATTTCTTTGTCGTCTTATTTGGCCCTTGTGTTAAATTCTTCTTTTGTCATTGCAGGTCGATCTGTTGAAGAGCAAATTCGGGTTTGATGAAGCTTTTAATTACAAAGATGAGGACTTAAATGCAGCTTTGAAAAGGTCAGTTGCATATTTGTTTAGCAGGAAAGCTATATAATTATAATGTAATGAGGCCTTAGACCTGATTTTAATTGAAGTCTTGTGCAATTAGATACTTCCCTGATGGCATAGATATTTACTTTGAGAATGTTGGGGGAAAGATGCTTGACGCAGTGCTACTCAACATGAGAAACATTGGTCGTATTGCTGTATGTGGCATGATCTCGCAGTACAATCTTGAGCAGCCTGAAGGCATACACAACTTGTCATCTGTCATCATCAAGCAAATTCGTATGGAAGGATTTATTGTTTCTAATTACTATCATCTCTATCCTAAGTTTCTGGAGATGGTTCTGCCATGCATAAAAGAAGGGAAAATTGTATATGTAGAGGACATTGCTGAAGGGCTTGAGCAGGCTCCAGGTGCTCTTATTGGGCTTTTCTCTGGCTGCAATGTTGGGAAGCAGGTGGTGGTTGTTGCTCGTGAATAATACACGTATTATCGTTTGCAAAGGCAGAGCTGTTGTTACTTGAGTGGGGGCTCAACCTACATTTTGTCTTTTTTTTTATTATTTAGAATTTGTGTATTTTTAAAGTATTTAAAAAAAATTATTTATATATAAATATTATATCGTGTGATTTTATCCAACTGAATATAAATCTCGCTCTTGACCGCTTGTCGAATGAAAATTATGGGTAACTATTTTTTTCAAATATGCGGTCTGTTGGTGCAGTTTATGTTTGGTATAGAGGTGTCCACAACTGTTTCTCTTGGCTGCCACCATCTTTTCTTCTTGTTTACCATCATTACACATATTTCCTATTGCATGCGTTTACACATATTTCCTATTGCATGCAGTGAAAAATTAAGAAGAACCTCATTTGCAAACCAAATATTAATTACCAACTAAGGTTTTCTCGTGTGGTGCACCATTTTTCTTTGCCTAGCTAAGTTGCTCGATTTTATAATCTCTAAGTCTTAACCACATCATACTCACAGTCACTTATTTATCCCCAATCCATCAATGGCTTTTACAGAATCTTACAGTTTTCAAGGGCTTGGGCTTGCTATTAATCAATTTGAAGTTCTATCATAAATTAATTAGTGTTAGGTGAAGTAATTTAAGATTTTTTTATATTGGTCTTGAAAATTCTAATTTATTCATGTGAGATAATTAAATGTTCCAACACTACTATTTACGTGTAATCTATGATTAATTGATTGATATGATCTAGAAAGCAGTAATTTTGAAAGAGTTGTATATCAAAATTAATTGTTACCTCACCAATTCAACCCGACCGTACCTGTAGTTCTTGAGCCTATTGACCCCTATCGACGATCTCAATGGCAAGAAGGCGACCAAGGCTCCTCAAGTCCAGTTGATAGGCTAGAACATACACGGCCAAACAGCCCACAATAGGAGTCGGGGGGTTTTAAGGGTCAAAGATGCCTCCAGATCAGCACAGAGCCTTTGTAGGGCTCGGTTACTACCCTTTTACCATGGAAGTCATGTTTGAGCCGATCTTGCATTACTACAAACTGCAAACCTTGCCAACATAAAATGGTACGGGACATCCCGAGAACCATATCTTTACCTTTGATCGCCACATGCTGTTATATGATGTATCTGATCAAATCAAGTGCATGGCAGCTTTCCCCACTACTCTGGTTCGGCCTACACGAAAGTGGTTCTCTAGATTGCCCGAAAGCCCTATAGAGAATTTTTCTCAATTGGCTAAAACTCTTTTGGATTGGTTTGCTAGCAGTAAGAAACCTTTGTGGTTGACTACCTCCCTCTTGTCCATTAAACAACAAAAGAAGGAACTTTACTCAACTTTACTCAAAGGTTTAGCCAAGCTGCAGTCGAGATACCTGATTTAGATCAGTTTGTGGCCCTGGGTGGTGCTCATGCAGGGACTGAGATCCCAACCTTTCCAAGCGTCCTTGGCTAGGAAAGAGCCGAAGAACCTAATAAAACTATGATGTGTTCATTATTTTTGTATCTGAATTCATCTTTTTCCATGCATTGAGTAATGAAATTGATTTGAATTGTCATATCTTGGAGAGATTTCATGCACCATGCTGGTGTCTAAATGCTAGAGGAAAGAGTTGGATGAAAAATGAGCGAAAAACAGCAAGAGGAACGTGGAATTGGCACGATGCTGGTCGAACAACTATTGAAGTCGCTCGAGCAGGTTGGGAATGTGAAAAGGTAGCCAAAATGTGATTAAGGGCTTGGTCAATCCCAACTTTGACCAAGGCTTCTTGTTGGTCTAAATAGGGTTTTGGAGGGTGACTTTTGGCTTTTTTTTTTCTTAACCTAAACACAATAAAAGGCATTTCTTTTCTTAACCTATTTCCACTTTTCGCCACCTGTTCCACCACCTTTTGGGGTGATGGAAAACAACAAAACAAGTCTAAAACTCCTCGCGGAAACTCTAGAATTACACCAAAATAGCCCACCATTGGATAACTTCAATGTCGCTTTATGCTCATTTGGGTTTTTGGCAATTACAAGCATAAATATGCTATCAATAGAAAATTACAGCACCTATCATTTGTTACAATGATTTCTAAGCTTTTAAAGAAGCTACAATCAACCACTAATAATTATTACAGTCATTACATGTGTTGGATAAACCACCAACATCAAACCAAATGACAACAACTATCATAAAGCTGAAAAATTGATCCATTCACACAAAACATTCACTCAAGCCATCAAAGTGGAATATTTATTTATTGCAAAAAATGATTTAAGGCATCCATATACCACACAAATACACACCATACTTCAATTAGCAAAAATCAGTCTGCAAGTCTTTCTTCTATATCTACCTAGAGTCTCAATCTTCGATCAACGTCTCAATCTCCGATCAACATTTCAATCCCCGATCAACATCTAAATCGATCCAGCATGCTTTCGTGATTATTGTTGTCCAAATAATTTTTTTTATTATATTTTTTAATAAGCCATGGCAACAGCTCAGCTCTGTTAGTTAAATACTACTATATAAATATATCTATATGTGTTTTCTCTATTTTTATTGGATTAATTTAGTTTTAGGTATGAAATTAATATTTTTAATTAAATTAGGGCTAGGTTTGGTATATTTGTGATTTAGGGCTTTATTGTCTAGATTTGATATTTCCGTTTATTATTGTTGTTAGTTATGACTTTGTCAAGTACTGTTTGTGTATACGTATGAGTTCACAGTAAATTATAGCTATAGATAGCAATATTCATGTTCTAGCAGCTCTAAGGCTCTTAAACAACTGCAATCCATTAGATAATTAATTTATTGCTCTTAAGAGGGTACACGTATGCTTGTGTTTGTCAATCGATGTGTTTGTTTCATTTTTTGATTTTTTTATTGCTCTAAATAAAATTATATAATTAATAGTTCATTCTTTTCCTTTCTTTGTGCTTTTGCCTCTTTTGCTTTCTTAAAAGTTTTTTACCTCTCTTTTGAACTTAAAAGCGCCAGATTAATCTAATGAAGACAACTCAGAAAATTTGAACTCTTTTTGTTAATTAGTCGTTTGACGGAGTGAAGCTTGTGGCATTAAATTTGAGATGTTATCATGTCGATTAATCTAATGAAGATAACTACTTTCAGTTAAAAAATCTCACTACAAAAAAAATACATTTTTGCGACAGGTTGTCGTCATTTTGTCATCAACTTGGCGACGGTTTAGAGACGGTGTAAGATGTCCCAACTTTAGTGACCATTTTGTTACGTTTTGGAGACGACCTACATATGCCGTCCCCATGTCGTCGCCAATTAGCGACAATTTGGTGACGACATCATATGCGGTCTCCAAAAGTGACCATATGGTGACTAATTGGTGACAGCTAATGACATGTTGTCTCCATGCCGTCGCCAATTGGCGAGAATATGGTGACAACATCATATGCGGTCTCCAAAAGTGACCATATGGTGACAACTTGGTGACAGATAATAACATGTTGTCTCCATGCTGTCGCCAAGTGGCTCATAGTTCGAGATGTTCCACAAAACGCGTCATAATTTAGTCACCCTGTCGTTGCCAAAAATTTATAATTATATATTGATGAATTATTTTAATGTAATAATTATACATATAAGTAGTGGCTACTAATTTTCCGTCTTATAATGTCATGAATTGGCGTCTACATAAGTAAGTCGTCCACATTTGAGGCTTTGATTGTAACGATAAGTTATTCATCATTACTTACAAAACAAAATATGTCTTTTATTATTATGTTTATGATTTGTTTACTTTATTAATGGTGTGGTACAATATAGTTTTTAATATAAATTAAATATAATTTATATTATATGAATGTGTATTATATCTTCATTTAATAATCAAATAATTAATAAAAACTGGAGATTTAAAGGTTTTAGTTGAAAAACAAAAAATTAAATTAAATTTCGAGAGTTGCAATTTTGGCGACGGCTTCGAGACGGAATGTAGAGTTTATGTTATGGAGTGTGGAAACACTATATTTTTGGCGACTATTTGGAGACGGATTAGAGACACTATTTGTTGGAGACGACGTGGCGATGGATTGGAGACACTATTTTTTGGAGACGACGTGGAGACGGAATGGAGACACTATTTTTTGGAGACGACGTGGAGACGGAATGACGACACAATTTTTTGGAGATGACGTCGAGACGGATGGGAGACGACACTAGTTTTTGGAGACGGCGTGGAGACAGAATGGCGACGCAATTTTTTGGAGACGACGTCAAGACGGATGGGAGACGACACTAGTTTTTGGAGACGACGTGGAGACGGAATGGAGACACTATTTTTTGGAGACGAGATGGAGATGGAGTGGAGACAAAGAGCTTTTGGCAACGGTGTGGAGATGATATTTTTGGGACATGATTCGGAGACGAATATGGAGATGACTAAAATGCCGTCGCCAAATGCGACGATATGGCGACGGGGAGACAACTTGGCGATACTACTTTTGGCGACAACCAATATTTATCTCCACGCCGTTGCCAACCATCGCCAATACCAATTTGGCGACGGCATGGAGATGACTTTGGTGGTCGCCTAAAGCCGTTTTTTTTGTAGTGTCTGTTGATGTGCTAATTCCAAATGATGCAGCTGTAGTGACTAATAAGTGAGAAGATTGAACAATTTTCTAAACTATACAATATAACCATTTTCACTTTTTCCTACATTTGTGACAAACTAAACATGCATCTATTTCAGCTTGGTAATCTTCTTGATTTACTGCTATAACGCCCTGATCCTTCACGAGACTAGAGCTCCAATCCAAAACCTGAGGTCACAGAAAAATAAGGGAAAACGGATGGAGTCTCCCCTATATAGGCTTAACCAAATCCTGCACTCAGAAGAAATGATCCACAAAGACAGTCTATGACATTCATTTAATAACTTTCCAAGCTACTAAGGTCATCCGAGCCTTCCTACTAGCAAGATAAAACATACAACCATGTATTCTCTTAAGCTATTGAAATTATATGTTATAAAACTGCTTATCTTACCATTCTAATTTCATCTATTTTACTTTCTTATATTCTAAATCCTTCAACCATGCTCTATTCAAACCATACAAGCAAGCAAATTAGCTAGGCAATAAAGTAAAGCTTGTAAGTTATTACATGCCATACAATCAACAAATTTAACTTTAACTTCATACAAACTAACCAAATCAACAACTTAAACTTTGATACATCTATACAACAGTTTAATACATACAAGGCTACATAGCCACAATCGACACATAGATATATAGCACCACGCAAGACATTTAACTTCCGCTACGAGCAATCAAAGTAATCCACAATTGTTCTTCTACTTTTCAGGGATAATCTCAGTGTCTCCTATAAAATTTGTTATAAAGAGGAATGTGCAAACACAGTTGCTCATTGAGGGAGGGAAACAGTTATCCGAGGAAGCTTTTGAAAACATTTCGTGCAATGCATGTAGGATACTCAGTATTAAAGTTAACTAATACATTGAGGGAAATACAAGAAGTAATCAAAGAACATTAAATACTTTAGAAAAGATAAAAGAAAGCTTTTACCTGAGAGCTTAAAGATTCTACTAATGAGAAAATGCTACCTAAACACCTGAAGACAAATACGATTCCATACAACTCTCCAAAGACATAGGGTCCGAGCGAGAGTGACGTTAGATAACCGCATGGTCCACAATAGAACAAAGACAGTCAACTCAGGTAAAACAAGTCCATGAACAACCATAGTAACGAAGGCAATAACTCAAGTAAAATATGGTCAAGCTTGACACCACTTACAAGATCACAAATGAGCTCATGGTAGTCATGTCAATACACCGACGACATCAGCCATCCGAAGTGACATGACGCTACCAATCACTTTCGATAACAGGGTAGTCATGCCAATACACTGACGACATCGGTCGTCCAGTGTGTCATGACGCTACCTAGCCATGGTAGTCATGCTAATACACCGATGACATCGGCCACCCAGAGTGTTATGACACTACCATAACCCACTAAATACAAGCATGTTATATCGATTGGCAATCAATTCCACATAACCACAAACCAACCAAACTCATACCATACAACACCTTATGGTCTTATTAAACACTAAATAAAGTCACTTAATCTACAACCGACACATAGCACACAAAAGCTCATTTACCATCAAACCTTGCATATAGCCAATCATAACTCAAATAATCATCACATATAACACAACAAGTAGTATTCCAAGCCAATTTTAGCAATAGACTTTACTATACAACTTTACCCTTTAACTCAATGACTTAGTTCAATGCATATACGGTACATGAGACACGCAATCCACAAACTAACTATACTACACTTCTAAATACACTTTATGATCCACTCTAGTACCACGAAAATCCATTTTTAACAATGTCTAGCATAAAAGTCCACTACAATAAAATAGCCTTGAGGCTACCAAAAATGGCGACGAAAAAAGTTTGGTAGCCATTTGCAACGAATGGCGACGAAAGGGCGACAAAATGAAATATTTCGTCACCGCTTGGTGGCTAAAATGTGCAAAAAAAAATATGTTGATGGGAAAATTACAAATGGTCGCCATTTGGTAGCCAAACGGTGATGAAATAGCGACAAACAAAGATAATTTTTGATTAATTAGTTATTGGTCGCCATTAGGTCACCAAATGGCGACCACATGGCCACCGTTATCATTAATTTTTGTTCACAGCTTAATTACCAAAAATAAATTATAAAATAGAAAAAATATAAATATGGTATCCATAGCGACCAAATGGCGACCAAAAAATATAAATATTTATAGAAGTAAAAATTATAAAAAAATAAATTGACAAAAAAAAGTTAAATAAATAAACTAAATAAGGGTCGCCCTTAGGTCGCACAAGGGCGACCCATACGCGACAAATATCATTTCATTTTTCAAAAAGAAATTACAAAAAATGAAAAAAGTTATAAAATAAAAGAATTAATTATATCAACTAAATTCTATATTTTGCATGTTAGTTCGTAGCCCCGTGGTAGCTATTGGTCACCAAAGGGCGACAAAAAGTAAAAGTTTGGTCGCCCTTTGGTCGCTAATGGCTACGAAGGGGCTACGAAATATCCATGTTCATAAAATGTTAGGTAGATTTAAAATATAAAAATTAATAATAACAAATACATTTGAAATTTGTTCAAAATCTATTTTGTTTTGACTAAAAATAAACTATAAGGTTACTCAATGGTATAAAGTTGTACATAATTAAGATGTAAGAGCATGAAAATGAATTAATGATTAATAATTCTATATTTAACAAAAGTGGGATTATGAAATACAAAGTGAAAAATAATGAAGATTGTATCATTGTCATTAGTTTTTCGCACACCAATCAAATTGTAATTTCGCACTAACATCAATGAATTAGTATAAATTGAAGAATAGCTATAATAAAAGATAATATTTAGCTTAGAAGAGCTAATTAAAATAAAATAATTGATTGTATGAAATAAATTTTATTTTTTGCATGCTAATTCGTAGCCCCATGGTAGCCATTGGCCACCAAATGGTAACAAAACGTAAAAGTGTGGTCGCCAATGGCTACGAAGGGGCAACAAAATGTTCATGTTCATGAAAAGTTAAGTTGATTTAGAACATAAGAATTAATAATAACAAACACATTACAAGTTTGTGCAAGATCTATTTTGTTTTAATTGAAAATATATTATAAAGTTTACTCAATAGTATAAAGTTGCACATATTTAAGATATAAGAGTATGAAAATTAATTAATGATTAATAATTTTATATTTAACAAAAGCGGGATTATGAAATACAAAATGAAAAACAATTAAGATTTTATCATTGTCATTAGCTTTTCGCATACCAATCAAATTGTAATTTCGCACTAACATCAATGAATTAGTATAAATTGAAGAATGATTATAATAAAAGATAATATTTAGCTTAGAAGATCTACTTAAAACAAAAGAATTGATTATATGAAAGAAATTTTAATTTTTGCATGCTAGTTCATAGCCTCATGGTAGCCATTGGCCACCAAACGGCGACAAAAAGTAAAAGTTTGGTCGCCATTTGGTCGTCAATGACTACGAAGGGGCTACGAAATATTCATGTTCATGAAAAGTTAGGTTGATTTAGATAAGAATTAATAATAACAAATACATTACAAGTTTGAGCAAGATCTGTTTTGTTTTGATTGAAAATATATTATATGGTTTACTCAATAGTATAAAGTTGTACATATTTAAGATATAAGTGTATGAAAATGAATTAATGATTAATAATTCTATATTTAACAAAAGTGAGATTATGAAATACAAAGTGAAAAATAATAAAGATTATATCATTGTCATTAGTTTTTCGCACACCAATCAAATTGTAATTTCGCACTAACATCAATGAATTAGTATAAATTGAAGAATGACTATAATAAAAGATAATATTTAGCTTAGAAGACTTAATTAAAATAAAAGAATTAATTATATGAAAGAAATTTTATTTTTTGCATGCTAATTCGTAGCCCTGTGGTGGCCATTGGCCATCAAACGGCGACAAAAAGTAAAAGTTTGGTCGCCCTTTGGTCGCCAATGGCTACGAATGGGCTATGAAATGTTCATATTCTTAGAAATTTAGGTTGATTTAGAATATAAGAATTAATAATAACAAATACATTACAAGTTTGTGCAAGATCTATTTTGTTTTGATTGAAAATATATTATAAGGTTTACTCAATAGTATAAAGTTGTACATATTTAAGATATAAGCGTATGAAAATGAATTAATGATTAATAATTCTATATTTAACAAAAATGAGATTATGAAATATAAAGTGAAAAATAATGAAGATTTTATAATTGTCATTAGCTTTTTGCTCACCAATCAAATTATAATTTGGCACTAACATTAATGAATTAGTATAAATTGAAGAATGACTATAATAAAAGATATTATTTAGTTTAGAAGAACTACTTAAAACAAAAGAATTGATTATACGAAATAAATTTTAATTTTTGAATACTAGTTTGTAGCCCCGTGATAGTCATTGGCCACTAAATGGCGACAAAAAGTAAAAGTTTGATCGCCATTTGGTTGCCAATAGATATGAAGGGGCAACAAATTAAAAATATAAATCAAATTGTTTATATAAATAAATAAATTCATTTATTTAGAATAAAATTAATAATATAAATCAAAAGTTGTTTTTAGATAATATAAAACATATTTACAAAATTTGATGTTAAATAAATTTAGTTATTTAATATAAAATTAATTAATTTATAATTTATTATAACAAATTTTAGTTTTTGAATATCATTTTGTAGCCCCGTAGTGGCCATTGGCCACCAAACGGCGACAAAAAGTAAAAGTTTGGTCGCTAATAGATATGAAAGGGCTACAAATTAAAAATATAAATCAAATTATTTATATAAATAAATAAATTCATTTATTTAGAATAAAATTAATAATATAAATCAAAAGTTGTTTTAGATAATATAAAACAAATTTACAAAATTTAATGTTAAATAAATTTAGTTATTTAATATAAAATTAATTAATTTATAATTTATTATAACAAATTTTAGTTTTTGAATACCATTTTGTAATCCCGTGGTAGCTATTAGCCACCAAATGGTGACAAAAAGTAAAAGTTTGGCCGCCATTTGGATGCCAATAAATATGAAGGGGCTACAAATTAAAAATGTAAATCAAATTGTTTATATAAATAAATAATGTAGGAAAGGACATGCCGAGACGCAGTGTTGGAGGAAAGCCAGAAAGTGCATTGGTTGTGGAAGTGATGAACACCGATTGAAAGATTGCCCTTGGTGGCAGGGGGATCAGAAGAAACCTGTGACAAACTAACGTGTACAGGCTAAGGTATACGTCGTAGAGCAACAAGAATTATCGGATGATGCTGCGATGATGGAGGATATATTCCCAATTTCAACTCAGCCTGTTGAAGCACTAGTTGATGATGAGGTAGTACCTTAAGTTGGTTACAGGATAAATAAATTGCGATGGCGCAATTTTTGTAAGGAGGGGATGTAAGGACCCGAGCCTAAGTCTTGAATGGTATTATATAGAATAAGTGTCACTTATGTGCTTGGCTTACTTTACTTATGTGTTTTGGTGTTCTCATGCTAAGGAATTAACTTAGACTAAGTATAAGTGATAAATTTAGCATATCAAGCTAAGCATTCATTTCAAGGAATTATAATCTATCTGCTACATGAATTTAACAACTTAATAACTAGGAATAACTGAATTCATTTGATATGAGATTTTGTAGTTAGGTTATGATAGGGTATTAAGATTAGTTGTGTAATGGGCATTAGTTGGACCATTTTGTTTTAAGAACGGTACTTATTTTATTAATCAAAGTTTAAAAGTAATTAGTTAGAACTTGAAATATAGTAGTTTGATATAGATTAAATAAAGTATTGTAACTTTGTTGAATAGTTTCATTGAGGGATTAACTTAGTTTGGAAGAAAAGAACTGGAATATTAGTTAAACTATTGTACTTTAGAATTGACACTTAGCTTATTATTAAAAGATTATAAGTAATTAATCAACCTAGCATACGAGCCACTACTTAAAAGTCTTTAAGTATATGTATTAGTTTTTAATAATCAAAAGGGCATTGGGAATACGGAAGAAATAGTAAGATTAATCTAAGAAGTAAACTTATTAGGGATAAAGTTTTCAAGTATTCCATATAGATATATTGAATAAATTAAGAAATTCAATTATTATTTTTTTTGACAAAGTGGTGTAGGGTAGTTGGGAATGATATAAGAAGAAAAGTCAAGGAATTAAATCTAGTGATGATATTATTTTAAAGTGGAACTGCTAGCTCACAATAAGAATTGTATCATTTTAGGGGAAGGATTAAATATAAACTATAGTTAATTGGCTCAAATCAAATGGTTGTTTCTTAGTTGAGCACCCAGCCACACAAAATAAACAAGCTATCACCTCACCTTCATGAAATGCATTCTCACGTTAATAGGTAGTTAATAATAAAGACAGCTTTATTAATCTTGTTAAGTCAAAGAGTCTTCATATAATAAGTAAATGTTTCCACATATCTAGGTAAATGAAGCAGATTCACAAAGCTTATTACTAATTCACATATAAACTAAGCCTATAGGATATAAAGATTTTACTTAAACAAAACATTTTCATATTAAAAGAATCACAATGCTTCTCACGTAATTCTTATGAGTATATGTACATCACCAATACTTTTCCAAAGCATTATCAAAACATTCTAATGAGCTAGCTGCCTCGTGAGCAGCTCACGTGCGTAAGCTATGAATCAGCTTAACGTAAATGGGCTATGATTACCATTCGACTAGGAGCTGGTGTGTATCACTTATGCGCATCACCTATCTGCTTAAGACCCTTATGATTATATTTAGTGTCGTGCCTTCAAGGATGAACCACACGCAGCAGCTTAAAACTCTTAGTTAAGTGGACTGAAGTTGCATGTAAGCCACGACACAAGTAGGCTATTATGACTACACCACACCACTTATCATTTCCTACACTAGCTTACCAATGCTGTCAAGTAACTAATGTGTTAAAATTGATTCAGCACTAAGGCTGCAATACCATGGTTACCCGAAGACATTGAGCAATTATGAGCTTAAATCAAGCGGTCCAATAAGGAGCAGGACCGAAGTAGTATAAATAGGCGGATGAATTTCATGTTTCAGCACACAACCAAAGAAAGATAATAGATTTTTATTAGCTTTAGCATTTGGTTTTCTTCATTTTCGCGTGCAAAACAACAGGTGCGGGTTTACTCTTTAAACAAGCATTCTTTTGTGATTGTGTTGATTCCTGTTAAATAACTTGATTTCTTAGAATACTATATTATGACTATAGATATATGGGTAAGCTTACCTTTACACACTGGCTAATGTCTCATATACAAAGTACTGGTCAAGGAATTAGTTGGTGGAGATTCTGTTTAAAGTATTAAGATACATCCCCATAATATTAATTCGAGCAAAGGAAGGTTTGATATTCATTCCATAATCTATCACGCATGTTAAAAGCTAGAGTTTGGTATCTTAAGCTGTCGGCGTTCCTATAGCTTGCCTCTTCCTTGCAATTACGAATCAGCTTGGGTAAATGAGCTAGTGGATTAAGTTAACCGTGAATTTGGTAATCAATTATTACGAAGGCTTAACTAGGCTTTGCTGTATTAAAACTAGAGAATTTGTTTATAATAAATTTATATTATTTTTAGTGTCTAACACATGCAATATTAAAATGTAAAAGATTTAATGATAGGTTATAAGTTTATGAACATAATATGTAATATATAGTCTATTTCGACCATAGCTAAATTGAACCTTTTCTTTTGTGATAAGTTACATAAGGCCTCAACTTGCTCCTTTAACGTTGGACTCAAACGTCAATCATACATGAAGCAAGAGTCATATGTAAAGGTCTGTGTAGGGTGATGTTATTAACATAAAATTGATATTTCTAGTTGGCTAAAAGAGCCTATAAACCCGAAGAACGATAATTGTATAAATTAGCTAATGTTGTCTCAATTACCAGATCCTTGGCTTAATTTTACCTAATATGTTGTTCTATTTGATAAGCTAGCATCGTAAGCCCTACTTACATATCAATAAAGTTAAGTAAAGGATGTCCACCTTGTAATCAAAACTAACTACCTAACTACAAGCCTAGTTATTAAATTAAGAGTTAAATAAACTTAACAAGATGGAGTTTAAGCTAAGAATTATCTACTTAAATATTAGCTTAAATTCCTAATATAGCCAAATAGATATGAGATCTTATAGGAGTATGAAATTTAATGAAAGTCATTTCACCTGAGATTGCCTACTAGATAACCATATCATACTTAGTTTTACAATGCTCAATTTACTAGGGTTATCTACCTTACTACTTTAATTATTTACTCAGTCACCTACTTATGATTAACTGGACTACTACCTACTTTTAACATGAATAAAGTGATATCCACCTTTACTATTAACTATTGATTAATTATCATTTTGAGTGGCAATAATGAGTTTACTTTTAATATTTACATGAATATATGCTCGAGAGACGGCCTACTTTGTCGTTCTATCATTACTTGTACGTGCATGTATTACATGATTACTTGTGCATGCTTGTATGCTATTTGGGGGTTGCAACCTCAGGCACGATAGTTGGTACAAACGCCGGGCGACATAGGGCTTGCCGATGTTCCCGTACCTATCGTTGTCCTATTCCCTCTCCCGCTTGGCGATCTCCACCCTCGGGGAGCTGGGTCATAGAATTCGGGTACATGCCGGAATACTCTCTTGGGAGAGATAATAAGTTGTGAGCTTAATTCGGCCGGCCATCTTGAAGACAAACTGTATCATTCGCAACATGACTTGTACATGTTTTTTGTTAATATACTTGATATGCCTGCATTGCATCATGGTTTTCAAAACTCGAAAATGTTTTCAAAACTACCCAGGTTGACTTCCCTGCACTGAGTTCTTTTGAGCTCATGACTCTTTCTTCCCATTACAGGTAAAAGAGATGAAGATTATAGTGTCAGTATGTGCCTGTTTTGCTTCATGGGCAACCCTGATCTTTTCATTCCAAGGTTTGTTGAGGTCAATCCTTATCAGCAGGGTTCACATAGTGAGGACTACGAGGACCTTAGCATACCCCACAATCTAATGTATGATGTGATAGTTAATGCTAATCTAGTTGACTTGGGTTTTGGACCATGGGAAATGGCCTATGTACTTTACTTTAGTCCAGACTATGAGATGTAAGCTGTATGTAATCAAGGAAATTATGTAATATATAGTATAGATCTTGTCTTTTATATGTTTGGATTTATAATTGCTGACTCTTTATCCAATCTTGAGAAAGGTTAGGTTTGGGGTCTTTGCACAACGGATCGCACAGAAGGGCGCTCGAGCGCCCCTCTGATTTTTTGTATATAAATAACCCCATCCCTCCGAATTTGTTAATTAATTTTGGATTTTGGTTATTTTTAATCAATTTTCGAGTTAATTCTAGATAGTTTTTAGTCGTAGTTAATTAGTAGGATACGGGAGAAATCCCAACTAAGTGGTTCTTATTCGAGAAAATTTTGCCCGAATAGCTACTAATAGGGGGAAATCCGACCCAAGTAGTTATTATCCGGGGGAGATTTTGTCCAAATAGCTTTTAATAGGAAAACTCTTATTCAGGGAAAACTCGTCCCTAGTAGTTCTTATTCGGGCAAAATTAGCTCCGCCCGAATAACTACTTTACGTCGGACCTTTGCTCAATTTTCAGGGATCAGAAATACGCGTTCGTCAATATGTGGGAGCCTTTCTTGACTCTCTTTTATTTACATAACTCGTATTCATTTATATCTGAGTAGATTGATATCTAAGCGTGAATATTGTAAATGATAATATTTTAATATATGGTCTCAGATTTAGTTTATTCAATTCATATTGCAATATATGGCTTGTTTTAATTCAGTATTCATATGTAATGCTTTTAAAGTAGATGTTATGAATGCTTTACTTTCGTATCATAATATTATACTTGTAGTTAATGTTATGATTGTGTTACCTTAGTGCCATATAAATGTTTTAATCATGAGTCTATAGGTTGTACCATAGACTCTATAAAACTATAGGTTGTACCATAGTTTCTACCTAAAGGTTAATTCCTTAGTTTAGTTTGCCTTGTTGTACTTGGTTAAAATAAGCTAAGTAGGTTAACTAGGTCTATAGCGTTTAACTTAAACGGGTGTATGCTTGTAGCTTAAACCCTTGTAGAATTGGATAACTTAGATACCGAGCCTATATTAAATTTCCTCATTTACATATTCTAACCCCTAGATCACTACCCTTCGTATCCATACTTAGTTAGTTTAACTTAGATAACTTAGTTAATTGTAGTATAGTTTACGCTCCAACTTTAAACTTGTCACTTTCGCATTTTAAACACTTTCGCATTTTACTTCACCAACTTGCTAAACGAGCTTCCTTGTGGTACGATTACGCACTCTAAGCACACTACACTACTAAGATTTGTGCACTTGCAGGTATTTTGACTTCGTTTATTGAGCATATTTTTAACGCACAACCCAATCACATCAAGTTTTTGGTGCCATTGCAGGGGAAGCACGGTATAGTTAGTTATTGATAAAGTAAATTGTGGATTTGTTTTAAGTGTTGTAATTATTGTTTATATTGTTTATACTTGTTTTACACTATTTTATTTATAACTGTTTGTAAAACATATTAGTATTTTAAATTTTGTAAGCTTTATTTCATATTTAAGTTTATAAATATTTTATGCTTTGATAATATAGTTTGTAAAATATACTTAGCATATTTTCTTATAGTTTATTATTGCACTTATATTTATTAGCTTTTGTATGCACGGGTGTCGTTCCTTGGATCCGGAACTCATCCTATATAAACCTGAGCCCCAAAAAACTCCGCAAAAGAGAGTCCCAGTCCTGATGGCGGATCAAGAAGGAAATATTCAAAACCTTCTGCCTCTCCTTATAGCTCAACCTGTTAATCGACCTGTGAACCAACCAATGACTTTACGTCAATATTTCTCTCCGGGAGATTATAATCCCGAGTTTGCCATAGCCCCACCGGCTCTTGGCAATGTCAATTTTGAGCTCAAGACTGGGACAATTTCAATGCTTCCTTCCTTCTATGGAAAAAACAATGAAAACCCTCACGCTCACATCACATAATTCTTGGAAGCATGTTCAACGCTTCATATCCCAAATGTGACTCGTGAGAATATTCAACTGCGTCTATTTCTGTTTTCCTTGAAAGATAAAGCCAAACAATGCCTAAATCATTTAGACACAAGAGTTATCACTTCTTGGGAAGATCTTATTCAGAAATTTTTACATAGGTTATTCCCAATGGCAAAAACTACCACTCTTCGAAATGACATAATGACATTTGCTCAATTGGACTTAGAACTATTTCATGAAGCATGGGAAAGATTTCTAGATCTTAGGAATCAGTGTCCTCACCATGGGTTTGATCGTCATGATCTCTTGCATTATTTCTTTAAAGGTCTTACACCTCAGCAGAAACTGATGGTTAATACAATGAGTAATGGAGGTTTCTATAACCTCACAACGGACGAAGCTTGGAGTAGAATTGAGAATATAATTGAAGATTCTATTCAGAACACAACTATAGATAGAAAAACTAAGAGTACTCACAATCCCCAAAAGAGGGCATTGTTAGAAGTTAACTCTAACTCCAACACCCAATTAACCGACAAAGTAGATGCCCTAGCCCAGCAAGTAGAAAAATTCATCTCTCTAGGGTCTACTTCTTCACAAGCCCTTCAAATCACGTAAATTTGTATTGTATGTTATGTAGTAGATCACTCTACTCTAGACTATCCAATCGGTTCACAATTTCCCGAATTCATGTAAAAACAAGTCTAGGCCACTCCAGGATATACAAGGAATTACAATCCGTATTCTAACACATATAATCTTGGTTGGCGAGACAATCCCACATTTTCATGGCGACAAGGGAATCATGAGACTCAGTTTTCTCAACAATAATATCAGAAAATACAAGGAAACTATGAGCCTCAACATCAATATCAGAGGCCACAAAATAATAATCCTTTTGGTTACTACCCAGTCCAACAGGACAATCCATTCAGAACACAACGGAATAATGTCCCCGTTCTTCCTCTTGCACAGTCATCAGCTGATGACAAATTTGATAAACTAGTGCAAATGTTCCAAGTTTAGCAATAGTCTATTACTAAACTTGAAGGACAACTCGGGCAGATCGCCCAAACTTTAAGCAAGAGAGACGAAGGTAAGCTTCCATCTCAGACCGTGGCAAGTCCACGAGGACAATGTAGTACTGTCCAAACTGATATTGTACAAGAATAGGCCAAGGCTATAATTACCCTTAGGAATGGGAAGACTATAGACAACCTGGTTAGAGAAAAGGTTAGGGATATTCCCGGTGAAATTGAGGAAATAGAAAAACCTAAAATCGAGGTTGTAAGCAACAATGTCAATGACTCCCGTAGGAATCAAAACCCAACGGTGGAACCAATAGTTGAACCATCCTCTCAAGTACCCTTCCCAACAGCTCTAACCCGTCCAAAGCCGATTGATGATCCGAAACAACTTAAGGTCTTAGAGAATTTAAAAGATATTAAGATCAATCTACCTTTAGTAGAGGTAATCCAACAGATTCCAGCCTAGGCCAAATTTCTGAAGGATCTGTGTGTGAAGAAGAGACGGACCACCTCCATTCCTATGAAGGTCCACCTTACTGAAAAGGTTAGTAATATCTGCACTAGGGAACTTCCTCAAAAGTGCAGCGACCCAGGGAATTTCACCATTCTATGTTTGATTAATGACCAATGCATTGAAAATGCCTTACTAGACTTAGGATCTAGTGTTAACCTCATCCCACATACAGTTTACCAAAGGCCAGGTCTTTGAGAGTTGACACCAAGAAATGTAACCCTCCAGTTGGCAGATAGATCTGAGTGGAGACCTCGAGGTATTGTAGAGGATGTCATAGTCAGAGTCGGAGAATTCTTGTTCCCAGTGGATTTTATTGTGTTAGATATGGACTTAGGTCCTGATAACAAAAATACCACTCCCATCTTATTAGGTAGACCATTCTTAGCAACAGCTAATGCTGTTATTTATTGTAGGACGGGAATGATAGAACTTACATTTGGGAGCATGAGAACAAAATTTAGGGTTGCTGACGCAGCCAATAAGTTGAACAAAGATGAGGAAGAAGAATGCTTCCATGTTGATACCATTGACTCATGCATAGATGAGTTTGCCCAATCACTCTTGTCTCCTGATGAGGAAATAGCTGAACTTGAACGATTATTGTATGAATGCAACATTTCGCCTGAAATGGTTGCCTCTGCTTCCGTTGTTGTCAATCCAGATAAGGATGATCAAGTAACAACTCCTTTCTCTGAAGTTTTAGATTGCCCCACAATTGAGTCTCCACCAGTGCTGGAACTCAAAACCTTGCCTAAACATCTTAAGGATGCCTACTTAGGACCTGAAGAGACCTTACCAGTAATCATTGCCTTGGACTTAACTATCGAGAATGAAGCCAAACTCTTGAAAGTCCTGAGCACGCACAAAAAGGAGAGAGGTTGGACAATTTCAAACTTAAAATGAGTTGATCCCTCTGTGTGTATGCATCGAATTCATCTCGAGGAAGAGGTTACTCCTTCTCGAGAATTTCAGAGAAGACTAAACCCAAAGATTGGTGATGTCGTCCACAAAGAGATCATCAAGTTACTTGATGCGAGTATTATTTACCCGATTTCTGACAGTCCATGGGTAAGTCTGGTACAAGTGGTACTGAAGAAATCTGGGATTACAGTGGTCCCAAATGACAAGGGTGAGTTGATCTCTACACGAACTACTACTAGGTGTCGTGTATGCATTGATTACAGAAAACTCAACTCCAAAACAAGGAAATACCACTTCTCTTTACCCTTCCTTGACCAAGTCTTAGATAGAGTAGCCGGACAGGGCTACTACTGCTTTTTGGATGGGTATTTGGGATACAATCAAATCCCAGTATTTCCTGGAGATCGCAAAAAGACTACATTCACTTGTCCTTATGGGACCTTTGCATTCAGGCGCATGCCTTTCGGTCTTTGCAAAGCACTTGCGACATTTCAAAGATGTGTGATGGCTCTCTTCTCGGACATGATCGAAAATTTCCTAGAAGTCTTCATGGATGACTTCTCAGTGTTTGAAGCTACCTTCGATGAGTGCCTTATACATCTTTTACAAGTTCTTGACCGATGTGTTGAAATGAACCTGGCTTTAAGTTGGGAAAAGAGCCACTTTATGGTTAGACAAGATATAGTTCTGGGTCATGTTGTTACACATGATAGAATCCATGTGGACCCAGCTAAAGTCGAGCTAATAAAAAAGCTGCCTGCACCCAAGACAGTGTGTGATATCCAATCATTCCTTGGTCAAGCTGGTTTCTATCGGCGTTTTATCAAGGACTTCAGCTATATAGCCCAACCTCTCTCAAGTCTTCTAGCACACGATGCTGAATTCAAATTTGATGACAAGTACTCAAAAGCTTTTGAGAAGCTTAAATCCTTATTCCTCTGCACCTATCATCCAACCTCCTTACTACAGTCTCCCCTTTGAAATAATGTGTGATGCATCAGATTATGCAGTGGGAGCTGTATTAGGCCAACATAAGGATAAGCTGCCTACTATGATATATTATGCTAGCAAAACTTTAGATGAAGCTCAAAAGAACTACACAACCACTGAAAAGGAATTGCTAGCTGTAGTCTTCTCCATGGATAAGTTTAGATCTTACATCCTAGGATCCAAAGTAATAGTGTACACAGACCATGCGGCTTTGCGGTATTTACTAACCAAAAAGGATACAAAGCCCCATCTAATCCGTTGACTATTACTCCTACAAGAGTTCGACCTTGAGATCAAGGACAAGAAATGAAGCGAGAACTCTATTGTCGATCATCTATCACATTTGGTACGTGATTCTTCTTTTGATACTTTGCCTTTCAAAGATACGTTCCCTGACGAGCAACTTTTTGTTGTCTCACATAAGACCCTGTGGTATGCTCACTTTGTAAACTATCTGGCTGCCCAAGAGATTCCAACTCACTGGGGTAAACGTGAAAAAGGGATCGATTCATGGCACAAGTCAAGTACTTTATTTGAGAAGATCCATATCTTTTCAAGATTTATGCCGATCAAGTCATTAAGAGGTGTATTCCTAAGGATGAAACTGACAGCATTCTCCAGTTCTGCCACTCTGAAGCATGTGGTGGACATTTCGGAGGAAAAAGGACAGCTGCCAAAGTCCTTCAATGTAGGTTCTTCTGACCCACTGTTTTCAAGGATGCCCAGCAAGTGTGTAAAAATTGCCCACAATGTCAACAAGCTGGCTCCATTTCAAAAAAGGACATGATGCCCCTTACACTCATCCTCATATGTGAAATATTCGATGTTTGGGGTATAGACTTCATGGGTCCCTTTCCTCCTTCCTCAGGATATACTTATATTCTTGTTAGTGTGGACTATGTGTCCAAGTAGGTAGAGGCAGTGGCAACCCGAACGAATGACCACAAAGTCATGGTCAAGTTCATTAAAGAGAACATCTTTTCTCAGTTCGGGGTGCCACATGTACTTTTTAGTGACGGAGGACAACATTTACGTCACAGGACACTAGAAGCCATTTTAAAAAAATACTCGGTCTATCACAAGATAGCAACGCCCTAGCACCCACAAACAAGTGGACAAGTGGAGGTATCGAATAAGGAAATCAAGTCAATTCTTCAAAAAACGATTAGGCCCGATCGCAAAGATTGGTCAAGTCGTCTGCACGACGCATTATGGGCCCACCGTATTGCTTTCAAAACTCCCATTGGCATATCTCCGTATAGATTTCTATACGATAAAGCTTGCCACCTCCCTGTTGAACTAGAGCATAAAGCCTATTGGGCTATTAAACCCCTAAACTTTGACTTGCAACAGGCGGGTGAAGGTAGAAAATTGGCATTGAGTGAACTGGAAGAGCTTCACTTCGAAGCTTATGAGAATGCCAAACTTTACAAAGAGAGAATGAAGAGGATTCATGATAGATCTATTATAAGGAAAACCTTCTATTTTTCTGATATTGTTTGGTTGTTTAAATCCAAATTAAAGTTCTTCCCAGGCAAATTGAGAACAAGGTGGGATGGTCCCTTTGAGATGTTTGAAGCATATCCTTCTAGAGCCGTCAAGATTAAGCACCCCAAAGATAGGCGCATCTTCACAGTTAATGGGCAACGATTGAAGCATGCATTTAATCCTAAGGCGGTCCATCATAAAGTTGAATCCGTTG
This sequence comes from Ehretia macrophylla, assembly GCA_037974665.1. NCBI lineage: Eukaryota > Viridiplantae > Streptophyta > Magnoliopsida > Boraginales > Ehretiaceae > Ehretia > Ehretia macrophylla. The sequence continues at coordinate 5,187,990 of CM075777.1, read as the reverse complement.
AAATTTTGGACCTTGAATACCTTCCATAAAATGGAATCTGCCTAGTTGATAGCATTAAACTCAGTACAACCGTCTGGCTGAAGACGTTAAACTTAGCGCTACTAAGAGGTAACCTAGTACTCTTTTGTGTAAATAATTGTTTAATTTTTGTCGTTTACATGTACTCTTTGAATCTTTCTCTAGCTTTAGGTAGTTTAGGTTTTAGCCCTGAGGAACATTCATAGAGGTACCAGTGTTGTTATACTAATAGTCACTGTATGTTTCTGTGTGCGGTTAGCTTAATTGTGTAACTCTGTCTCATAGTGTGAGCTACTCCACCAGATTAATGTAGTTTGGGTCTGTTGGGTATTACTTGATAAGGTAGTTAGAAGTGTGAGCATACACCAGATGTAACGTCTGTGACGTAAAACCCCACTGTTCTTTCTTTGACCCTGTGGAACTAGCTTTGGCCTTAAGTGGCCGAAGGAAAACACTAGATGTCGTGAGCACAGAAACCTCTGGAAGAGCTAGTCTTTGTAGGAATATCAGCTCTAGAACCCCAAAAAAGAGTCTAAATGGTCTGGGTAGTTTATTTATTTGCTTTATGTATTAGTTAGTCTCCTTGACCATTATTCTTTTTGACCCCCTCCCTTATAATATTTTGTATAGATTAACTATTATTTTTGCTATGTTGGTGATAATATGTAAAATGCTTTGTCTACTAATCTTTAATTGCAGAATAATACATCTTTTGGCAAAAGTTAGTAGAAAAGCTTTGACATGAACATAGAAATACTTCACATCAAGTGATATCTATCCTTACTACATTTCCCTTTATACCTGATCAACATGCACTGATGAGTAAACAAATCATAGGTTTGGGGATGTAGCATTTATCATTATGTTATTACATGTATATTATACTTTCACTGTCTTACATTGCTATTTACTTGAGGACAAGCAAAGTTTCGGTGTTGAGGTGCGTACATTTCATGAAAAACTTTTTCAAAATATGCATGAAATACACCATTTTTGTTCATAAGAAGAGTAGTTTGCTATCTTACCTGTTAAAGGAGATGATTTGAGAACCTGTCTTGTTAGCTATGTATTGTGAAAAAACTCTGAGGAAACTTTGTAAGAAAAACTTTGGGATACTATATTCATGAGTAAACCTAGTTGTTCTTCCTTTTTTCAATTGATAGTTATGTGATTATGAAAGGACTGAAATAGGATTACCGTTTGTTATGAGAACTTCTTGTGATTGAAACCTAAACCCTTATGCCATATTTGTACAGTATGTTATGTTACTCTGTTTGTATGTACACTCTGAAAAAAAAAAGAAGAAAAGGAAAAAGAAAAGAAAAAAGAGAAAAAGAAAGAAAACAATAAAAAAAATGGAAAAAAAGAGAGCTGTACATACCTTTACTGTTGAATAAAATTTTTGGTGTAAATATGTTGTAAATCTCTAAGCACCACTATACTAGACATTGTAATTTGGGATATGTGCTATAGTGTAAGGTTTCGAGCCTGGATATCTCGGGTGATTAAGACACGTAGGGGTCCCTTTGAAACCTGGCAATCTCAGTCATAATGGCGGGGGATTGTTGGCCTTAAAGCCCGCTACATGGGATATCCAGAAAGCAAATGAAACTAAACACTATATAGAGATATTGTTAGTTGTACTTTTATATTTCTGGCAAATGTTAAAGGGTTAAGGCATGATCAGAGTTTGATTTCAAATGTAGGTAAGAATATCAAAGTCCGATCTGTTTGCATAACTTAAAAGTTGAGTATTGAATGAATTTAATCTGCTTAGTTTACGTCTAAATATGTACTCCGAAGCAATCAATAGTCGATTTCCAATAAGAGTACCTTTTTGTGAAAACTATGTATAAGGTTTTCTTATCATGTTTGTCATCAACTTCTTAATAGGTTAAGATAGTAGATGCATTTCTCATGTTGCATACTTGGAAAATGTTAGACAAAAAGATAGGATAGATTATTTCATCTTTGACTTGTAAAATCTTTGCAAAATTTTACTTTCACAACTGTTTTAAAGATAGTCTTGCTTGAGGGCAAACGAGGTTTAGGTTTGAGGGTGTTGATGTGACTGTATTTGCATCACTCAAACCTTGGTATTTGTACTACATTTGCATCTTAACTTAGGGATAATTGTAACACTTTGATACTTTCAATGCAATATAAGAGAATATCGGGAAGTGAATGTTCAGACCCAAAATGATCCAAAATGCAAGTCAAGAAGTGGATAATGGGGATAGCACGAGAACCGGTGGAATAATGAAGCCGATAGAGATAGAATTTGGCCGAAACTAGCGCATAATCAAACTCGAAACGCTGAAAATAGCCAGAAAATACCTCGGTCAATGCTCAGTCAAAATAAAAAATTCAAATCCAAAAAGTCAGTAAAAGGATGCTCGAGTGCGCCCTCCTAGGCGCTCAAGCGCCTTACAAAAATCCACCGTCTTCTAGAAGAAAACACGTGGTGAAAAGTGAGCGATGCAGTACAAGGGCGCTTGAGCGCCCTTCACTAGCGCTCGAGCACGCCCCAGGAATCTTCCAGAAGCCGCCACGCATTGAAGAAACAATGGACCACACAAAAGGGCTCTCGAGCACCCCTCTGATTTTTTGTCTATAAATAGCTCCCCCTCTCTCCGAATTTGTTAATTAATTTTGGATTTTGGTTACTTGTAATCAATTTTCGAGTTAATTGTAGATAGTTTTTAGTTGTAGTTAATTAGTAGGATACGAGAGAAATTTTACCTAAGTGGTTCTTATTCGGAGAAATTTTGCCCAAATAGCTACTAATAGGGGAAAGTCCGACCTGAGTAGTTATTATCCGGGGGAGATTCTGTCCGAATAGCTTTTAATAGGAAAACACTTATTCAGGGAAAACTCGTCCCTAGTAGTTCTTATTCGGGGGAAATTAGCTCCGCCCGAATAGCTACTTTGCGTCGGACCTCTGCTCAATTTTCGGGGATCAGAAATCCGCGTTCGTCGATATGGGGGAGCCTTTCTTAACTCTCTCTTATTTACATAACTCGTATTCATTTATGTATGAGTAGATTGATATCTAGGAGTGAATACTGTAAATGATAGTATTTTAATGTATGGTCTCGAATTTAGTTTATTCAATTCATATTACAATGTATGGCTTATTTTAATTCAATATTCATACGTAATGCTTTTAAAGTAGGTGTTACGAATGCTTTACTTTCGTATCATAATATTATACTTGTAGTTAATGTTATGATTTCGATACCTTAGTGCCATATAGGTTGTACCATAGACTCTATGAAACTATAGGTTGTACCATAGTTTCTATTTGAAGGTTAATTCTTTAGTTTAGTTTGCCTTGTTGTAGTTGGTTAAAATAAGCTAAGTAGATTAACTAAGTCTATAGTGTTTAGCTTAACCGGGTATATGCTTGTAGCTTAAGCCCTTGCAGAATTGGATAACCTAGATACCGAGCCTATATTAAATTGCCTCATTTACATATTCCAACCCCTAGATCACTACCCCTCGTATCCATACTTAGTTAGTTTAACTTAGATAACTTAGTTAATTGTAGTATAGTTTACGCTCCAACTTTAAACCTATCACTTAAGGATTTTAAACACTTTCACACTTTACTTCACCAACTTGCTAAACGAGCTTCTCTGTGGTATGATTCCGCACTCTAAGCACACTACACTACGAAGATCCGTGCATTTGCGGGTATTTTAACTTGGTTTATTGCGCACATTTTTAACGCACAACCCGATCGCATCATTTGGTTAAGAAAAATGGGTAAAAGTTGAGTTATTTGGCTAAAAATGCTTTCTTGAAGGTAATTCATGCGAGTCCAAAAACAATTTTCATTTCACTCTTCCTGACATGCTATGCACATAATTCTATTTTTCTAATGCCTCATATAAGTCACATAAAATGGAAAAAATACAAATTCAGAAAAATAAAATGGTTGAAAATTCATGTAAATAGTAATTTTTTCTAAGTAAGCATTTAAGTAATTAAATGCACAAATTGTATGCAAGGAATGTTATATGCATGCTCTAGGGCTCAGGTATCACATCTGCTTTCGTCATTGCTTGGTAATCTTCTTGATTCACTCTTTTCCTACTTTGCAGTAGTTCCTATCATGGCAAGAGCAAAATATGTTTTGCAAACTATATCAAAGAGTAGCCTTCATATAGAAGGTATTACTCATAATGAAAGTATAGAAACAGTTGACTCCACGGAATCTAAAGCAGGTCAGGATATGCGTACTATCATTGTCCTTAGTTTTTAATTCTATCTCTTAGTTTTACTTCTCAAAAAAATAAAAGTTTCATCTCTTAGTTTGCATCTTCCATCTGCCGGCATAATTTGCATATTTCATCTTCTTGCATAATTTGCATCATTCATCTTCCTACATAATTTGCATCTTTTATCTTCCTTCATAATTTGCATAAGAAACACTATGTTGGTTATTTTATAGTCATGTTGTAAATGCATGTTAACGTATGTGATAGTCTAGGTTGACATTATTTTCTAATTATTATGTGTGGAATCGTTTTAGTCATATATGAGATCATACTTGATTTTGGAATTGAGGTTGCTTTCTATGAGGATGGGGGCTCACAATCATGCAACTTGGGGTAAATTAAGCATAAGGCCTTAGATTGATTTTTACATCTGAAATGAGATGCATGTGAGGTAATTCTACATATTTAGTTCTAAGTGAAGATTTCAAGGAAATTGCACTTTAATTATGCATTTGTTTGATGAAAATTAAAGAAGTACAACCAATTAGCTAGAACATGCAGTTACTAATTAATGCATTGACTAGACATTGCAAGAGTATGATCAGTTGCAATATTGAAAGCCTACAAGAGTATGATCAGTTGCATAAAATTAAGAAACTGATGCTATGGAAGTTTTTAGAGAAACAACTACATACTCATTCAAGGATTGTTACTAGAAACTGATGCCATGGAAGTCTTTGATGACAATTATGAATTAAGAGATTGCTTCCCTGTTTTGTTAAACATCATCTCTATGTTATCTGCAAGAAGAAGAAGCTGAAGATAGAATTGTTCGACCCATGGAATTTTTTGAGGCAACACACACTAGAAAGTCGGGTGGTATTAATGACAGGGCGTTAAACATAGTGGAATATTATATTTTCAAGTCTTTTGCATTCAAATTCTATTATTTGTTATTGTTTTTGACATCTCACAATTTATGATATTTTTCAATTATAGTAAACTGTGGAAAGAAGGGTTAATCAGAAAATTAAGGAAGTTGATAGTTCGTCCTTTGATTGGATTGAATTGGACCAACAAGTTTTTAGTGAAACACTTGGACTCACATCCGGGGCGTGTTCGAGGTTTAGGGTTTGGGGCCACCCCATCTCAAGTATATGAGTCGTTTAGGATAGCTCAGTCAGAAAGTTTAGAGGTACAACTGCTGAAAAGAAAATTCGAACAAATGGAGCAAGTGAGTGAAGAAAAGGAGAGAAGAATGAAAAGAATAGAAAAATAGAACGAGGAAAAGGATAGAAGAATGAAAAAAAGTGGAAGAGCAGCTAAATTTCTTAAAGAAATTCTGTTATCTTCACAGATACCTCATATAAATTACTATTCACACAAATTCAGCTGAAGTCATAAGTTCGCCTCATAATTTTTTCTCTATTTTATAGGCTTGTAATTCAATGGATTCAACTTCTCAAGCTATCCTAGACTTTCAGTGAACGACGAGCACACAATTTATCAAAGCTTAGTTTAAATGTGTAGCTGTGTGATTCAAGTAGTGCACTAGCTTTTTTTCAGAACATAACATTAGTCGAGAGGAGCTGTGTGATTCAAGAAAGTTAGGCATGTTCATCAATTGGTTTCTTTTGAATGTAAAAATTTTCAGTACTATGAATTTTTACTATTTGTTGCTTCTGTAAAACTTTGGGTACTTTGTTTCTATACTTTTTTAAAGTAAAGCTTACGATATCTTTTTGTTATTCAAAGGGAGGCCTAGCTTATGATATCTTGAATATCTTTTGGCGAGATGTGTTTTGGTTTGAGCAGCTTTTATCATTGACCAGGAACTGTATTTTGAAAATGTATTGCGCATATACAAATAAGAACAACGGCATTATTGGGTAATGCTAGTGTAAATAAGAAACAACGGCGGTTCAATAATGCCACCTTTAATACAAACAGCGGCATTTATTGGAAATGCCAGTAAACAATGAACAACGGCGGTTTCCAAAACCGCCTCTAATACTAGTGGCATTTTTCTCCCCACCGTTAAAACCTTTTTGCAGCAGTGAAATTCTGGGCTCATTTAATGGCGATAATAATGTGCCGCATAACATTTCGCGGTAGTATAAAATGTCGTTAAAAGTAGCCTAAACCTCAACCAATTCCTTTTCTTGTAGTGACATATAGATATGGTGCTAGATTAAATTTCGGATAGATTAGATTACCTCTTAGTATTGGCTTAAATTCACAATAGTTCAAAAGGTATAAAGGCTATGCACGCGTAGAGGATGGCGTTCTCCTTGCTAGGTGTGGCTGAGAGAAGATGAGGCTAGGAGACTCAAAAAAGACTTTTGCCTATGGCATAATTCCACACGAAGGTCTAAAGTGATCTTCTCTCCTATTCTAATTCCAAAACTATGGCATGAATCTTTGTGGGACGATTTTATCTCACTGCCTCTTTTCTTATTTTTCTTATGATGGTCGTGTGTATGTGTGTTTCTCTGCCAAGAGAAAATGTTTCAATTGCAAAAAACTAGAAGAAAGAATTAGTCGTATGTGGAAAGAGAGATTTAGAGAGATTGTGACTTAGACTCCATGTGCATTAGGAACATATATAGACATGCACGTGTCCAAGTTAATTTGTCATAGAATAATTCAAAATCTCCTCTTTATCTTATTTATGCTATATCTATTATATTAAAATAAAATATTACAAATAAAGATTCCTTTGAAAAATGCTAGCCCACAATTTCTCTTTCCTAATTTCTTCTTCCAAATTCCACATGCCTAATTCTTTTTTTTGCACAACCACACGACATTGACTAAAAAGGGAAAGTATACTGCCAATTTGGAGATCAACTAGAAAAAGGACCAAAAGACATACCCGTCCTAGCTCCAAAATGACCAAAATACCCCCACTAATCCTTAGCTGTATTTTGTCCATTTTAGCACTAACTCATTCTACTAAAGAGCTATGACTGCACTTTAGGATGAATACGAATTATACAAAAGCTTGTCAAACTAAGTTTGACCTTTGTCTTTGACCTACTAAGCAAAATGACCGAAATACCCTCTATGTAGAACCCGTAATCAATACTATGTCTAAACCTTGTACTATCAACTTTTATTGATTACTTCTATACTTTGGACCTCTAATTCATAAATAATCATCATCTAGATATTATTTTCTTGATCCAAGGAGTGGCCCACAAGTTCAATATCTAAATATAGTCAATTCAATTGACTATATTACTAAATACTTAGATTTGGATGATTAATAGGATAGATATTCATTGATCAAATCATTCACTCCATCCGCACTGGAAGAGGTAGCTAAGCCTGCTGAATCTTGGGAATTAGCATCTGTTACAGACCTATGTTGAAAGTCAACCAGCCCTAAAGAAACCCAGCTCTTCTTTTTCAAAAAGAAATCAAAGTTTTTTTTACCTATATTCCCATTCCCGATTACTAATCTTGTAAGGAGTCCTATTAAAACCAAGAATTGCCACCCACTGCTACTAAATCACCACCCCCCCAAGTTAAACTGGTGCTTGTTACAAAGGGATTATAACCCACCAATCATGATTGCATAGAACCTCTAACGCATATGCATGTCCTAAATTGAGTCCATGTATACAAAACATCGAGCTATTGACCCATATAAAATCGTACTCATAGTGAATCAAAATACATGTCCTTGAGTTCAATGGTCCATCCACATATGTTTGAGAGTGAGAGCATTGATCTCGCAGTAGCTTGATATGTTTTTTATCTCATACGAATGATAGTACTATTATTGAGATCACATCTATTGTGGTCCTACTCATTGCATTCATATGCACCAATGAGAAGAGTTCGGATAGTCCTCATATGATCAAGGTAGATCACCCTACAGATCGGAGACTCTTTCATTGTAAGCTTACCATAGTAAAAGTGTCCAATTTCACTATTCAACTATGAATCCAAAGTTTTGATTCGAGCCTCATGGCATAGACTTTCTATTTGAGACCACCACGCACACATGCTATTCACTCGAATCATGGAGCCATATGCATACACATATATTAAATATAAAGAGAGAAATAAACATGCTCATAATAAATGTACTGAATAATATCCTTTATACTGAGATGTCTTAGTGGTAGTGGTCATTAAGACATACAATTCCCAACAACTTGTGCCTAGAGGATGCTGCTCCTCTCTCCTCTTTTCCAACTCCCTCACCACGAATCGAACACCTTACCAAGTAATTTATCATTACCACTTCCAATACTACATACTATCAACATTTATACACACACACACACACATATATATATATATATATATGTAGAAAGTTATAAATATAGTCCCTAAACTATTTAACAAAATTATTTAGCAAAAAAAGAAAATATTTAACAAAATTCATTTTAAGTTCTAATACGGAAACATGTCACATTTAGTCCCTATTGTTTTCAGTTTGTCTCAATTTGGTTCTTATTGTTTAAAATTTCTCAATTTAGTCCTTATCGTTTCTATAAAAGTTTTAATTTTATCCCTATTGTTTCTCTAAAGTTTCAAATTTATCCATATTGTTCAAAATTAGTCAATTTAGTCTCTATTGTTTTCTAAAAAAATTCAAGTTCATCCCTATTGTTTCTCAAAATATTTCAATGTAGTCCTTGAATAATAAGGACTAATTTGAAAATTTAGGAAAATAATAGGGACAAAAGTAAAACTTTTAAAAAATAATAGGGATAAAAATGAAACCTTTTAGAAATAATATGAATAAAATTGAAACTTTTTGAATAATAATAGGGACGAAATTGAGAAATTTTAAACAATAGAGACAAAATTGAAACTTTTGGGGAAATAATAGGAACTAAATTCAGAAATTTTAAATAATAAGGACTAAATTGAGACAAATTGAAAACAATAGGGACTAAATGTGCTATTTTCTCTTCTAATGCTTTTGATTGCACTACTTCTGTCCTTAAATCACATTTAAACAAAGTTGATTCTTTTAAGCCACAAGTTGTTAGTTTGTCCATCAATAAAATACACATTCAATCCATGTGATATATACCTCTTCCTTCATTTTTGCTAGAGCAAATATACTTAAGAGGGGGGTGAATTAAGTATTTGGTCAATTACTACCAATTAAAATTTCAATATAAACAATTACAATTGAATCAAGCAATATATAAACACGTAAAAGTCACAAGTAATGAATATAAGAAGAGTAAAAGGAATAGAGAACGAACACAACAATTTATGGTAGTTCGCTAATCTACTTCCACCACATAAGTGTAAGAATATAACCAATTTTCCAGAAACGTCTTAACAACAATCAAGTAGAAAGACAACACTACTCTTTATAACAATTCAATATAACACTTACAAGATAATTGTCCCACCGTGCGCTCTCTATATTAGAGCTTCAATGTCTTCTGGACTTACAAGAAGAATACAAGAAAGAAAGACTAACTTAGGATTGTGTTTGGAATTGTGTTGTGGATGAAAATGATGAACTAATGCATGCCTATTTATAGAATTCAGCTAGCCCGCCATAGGAGACTTTCCTATCAAACATTTCAATCTTGGTTGGCTTTACCAACCATGTTCAAAGTATTAGCCACCCATATTTATCACATGGGTGGCTACAATTGACCACATGGGTGGCTAGCATCCAAGTCAACTTCTAGGAAGTTTCCTTTGGTCAAATTGGCTAACTTTAGCATTGCATCAACCCGACGTCATCTTAGGTAATTCCAAATTCCCGAACTTCTTTCTTGTAGCCATCGCGATCTCTTTTGACCTCATCGACGTTTAAGTCAGAATCATTAATTTATGATACCATATAATTAACGATACTTATTATGAAGAGGTGGATATTGACATATATCAACACCCCCCCTCAATGTTCACCTCATGTTGACTAAACTATTGGGCCAACACCCAATGTTTGAAGATGCTTGCTCAATTGGACGCTCCCTAACGCTTTAGTGAAGATATCTGCACAATTATCTTCTGTAGGGCAGTACTCCATGTAGATTTCACCTTCCTCGATCAGTTCCCTCACATAGTGATACTGAATCTCTATGTGTTTTGTTCTAGCATGAAATACCGGATTCTTTGACATGGCTATACAACTCTGACTGTCACATTTCAACATTGTTGCTTCCTCTATTGGAATGCCAATATCAATCATGATGCGTCGTAGCCAAACAGCTTCACAGGATGCTACACAAGCAGCCTTGTATTCTGCCTCCGTTGATGAAAGTGCAACGGTGGGTTGCTTCTTACTAGCCCATGAGATGATTCCACCACCGAATGTGAATACGTAACCTGTAACAGATTTTCTTGAGTCAATGTCACCAGCCCAGTCTGAGTCACAGTACCCAGATAAAGTATCTCCAGACTTGTATGATATCCCATACTCCAACGTGCCTTTGAGATATTTGAGGATCCGCATCCCTGCTTGCCAGTGACTTTGTTTCGGTTTATTTGAAAACCGACTGAGAACTCCCACAGCATAACTAATATCAGGTCTTGTGTTACAAAGGAAGATTAAACTTCCCACCAATCTTCTGTAGAGCTTGTTATCAACTTGTTCTGAAGGATCGTCAATTGATAACTTTGTATTCACTTCCATCGGGGTGACAACTGATTTGCACTTGGACATACCAAATGCAATCAGAAGCTCACGAACATATCGTTGCTGCGAGATGAAGATAGTATGAGATTTTTGCCATACCTCGATTCCCAAGCAATAATGAAGAAGACCAAGATTTGTCATTTCAAATTCTTGGCTCAACCATTCTTGCGTCTTCCGAATATTATCTTCATGGTCACCAGTGATTACAAGATCATCCACATATAGGACTACAATTACCTTCTTTCCTTGTTCACTTAGAACATACAAGTTGGCCTCTGATTTGCTTCTACAGAAACCATGTTGCAAGAAGAAAGAGTCTATACGTTTGTACCAAGCTCGTGGTGCTTGCTTTAACCCATATAAAGCCTTTTTCAATTTGCAGACTTTTTCTTCTTCACCTGGTATTTGGAAGCCAGGGGGTTGTACAACGTAGACTTCTTCTTCAAGTTGCCCATTAAGAAAAGCTGACTTGACATCCATTTGATGTACAATCCATTCATAATGCGCGGCAGCTGCAACAACTAGCCTGATTGTTGACATTTTTGCTGTTGGAGCAAAGGTTTCATATACATCGAAACCTTCGACTTGCGAAAATCCTTGTGCTACAAGGCGTGCCTTGTATTTTTCAAGACTTCCATCTGCCTTGTACTTCACTTTCCAGATCCATTTGGTGCCGATAATTTTTCTATTCGGTGGCTTTTCAACGATCTCCCAAGTATCATTTTTCATGATACTATCATACTCGGCTTGCATAGCTGCTCTCCAATTTGGATCTGACATGGCTTCCTCCACAGTTACCGGTTCTTTTACCGTCTTGATGATTTGGGTCATCAAAGCCATGTTTACTAGTTGTTGTCCTGATCTGTTCTGCTCCTCTATTCTCTTTGATCGTTTTAGTTCATCAGGACGTGGACTATCATCAGTAATTCCTGGATTTCTTCCATCAAAGAGCTGTTGGAACCACTTCGGTTGTGGCTTCCTTGTGGGTACAACAGGTTGGTCTTCAGTCTCCTCATCATTAGAGACTTCTTCATTGTTCAACGGTCGTTGTTTAGGCACTTGGTGGATTACTTCATCAGTTGATGACGAAATGGCAGGACCGCTATCCTCCATTGAGTGTGGTCGCTCATTAAACACCACATCTCGGCTTATGATCACCTTCTTGGCCTCTACATCATAGAGTCTGTATGCTTTAGACTCTTCACTATATCCCAAGAAAATGCCCTTCTTGCTCTTGTCATCCAATTTCTTTCGATTTTCATTTGGGACGTGTACAAAACACTCACACCCAAATTTTCTTAAATAAGACACAGAAGGTTCGTACCATAATAAGCCTCATTAGGAGTCTTATCGTTGAGTGCCCTGGTTGAGCACCGATTAAGAATGTATACCACTGTGTTGACTGCTTCAACCCAAAATGTGTCAGGTAGGCTAGCACCTTTCAACATGCATCGAGCCATTTCTACAATTGTTCAATTTCTTCATTCCACAACTCCATTTTGTTGTGGTGTGTATGGAGCATTCAATTGGCACTTAATCCCAAGCTTGTTGCAGTAGTTGGTAAACTCTGTAGAACAGAATTCCCCTCCACGATTGGTACGATATTTCTTCAACTGAGTTGTGTTCTCATTTGTCATAAGTTTGTGCCACACTTTAAACTTTTCAAGAGCATCAGCCTTGTCCCGAAGGAAGTACACCCACATCTTCCTACTATAATCGTCGACTAACAGCATAAAGTAGGAAGATCCTCCCAACGCCGTCGTAGTCATTTTTCCGCAGAGGTCAGCATGTACCAACTCTAGAGGAGCCTTTGATCGGTTATGACTCTCTTTGGGAAATGACTGTCTATGTTGCTTGCCCAGCATATAAGCTTCACATGGTCCTTCAACTTCTTCAATTGACGGCAAGTCGGTCACCATTTTCTTCTTTTGCATTTCCTTTAACACAAGATAGGAAATGTGCCCGAACCTTTCATGCCAAAGTTGACTTGTTTTGGCATCCACGACAGCAGAAAGAGAGCTGATTTCATAAAGGTTATTTTTGCAAATACCTTTACTTACTATATTTTGATCCTTGTCAAGAATCAAAGCTTCCGTCTTCTTGAACCGCACTTCTAGATCATTATCTGTAATAACAGTTACAGAGAGCAAATTTCTGGTGATCTGGGGTACAAAGAGTATGTTGGACAGCTTCTTGCTTCCTCCATCTTTAGACACGAGCGAGATGGTTCCAGTGCCCTTAACGAGACACCTAGCATTATTCCCGACGACAACATTCATTGGTTCTTGTAGAGGTTTTATGGAGTCATATAACTTCTTCTTGCTGGTCATGTGTTGGGAAGCTCCACTATCTAACACCCATGCACTTGTTTGATGTATATGTGTGCTAGTACACGTTTCCTCCGATACATCTGTTACAATAAACAGATGTACTTCTGTTTCAGCCCGATTCTTTATTTCTTCAATTTGTCTTTAGAGTTCCATTCTTCTCGTCATGGATTCGTTTCCTGCAATCTTTGACAGCATGACCTTTCTTATTGCAGTAGTAGCACGATCCAGAGAACGTTTTTTTCTTTGCTTTCTTCTTTTCTTCTTGGTTACTCCTCGCCTTGGCTGTAAAGGCAGAGTCAAGTTGATTTTCTCTGCTCCTCAGCCTCATCTCCTCCTCCATTAACATAGCAGTGAATTCTTCAAACGTCAAAGGAGGAATGCGAACTTGTGTATTGAGTGTTGTCACAAGGCCGTCAAATTTTGGAGGCAACACTCTAATGCACCTTAGAGCTAGTTCCTCGGTTGATTTGGCAATACCAACTGCAGCCATTTGATCACGTAGATTTTTCATCCTACTGATAAATTACTCAACTGCTTCATCTTCACTTAATCTCTCAGCAGCTAACTGATTCTCCAAGTTTTGAATGCGAGTCTGATTCCTTGTTTCATACTGATTTCTCAGTATGTTCCAAGCTTTAGTTGCCTTGGTTGTGTGTTGAATTAGAGTAAGGACGGAATCCTGAACACTTGTTACAATTGCACAAAGTGCATCAACATTTCGTCTCCTCCATTCTTTGACAAGCTGAGGACTTGGAGGTGTGACCTTTTTTGTGTCATCTACAGCATGGACTCCAACTGGTTCTGCATCTGTGCCTAACACTGTATCAAAGAGTTCGTAGGAGTCCAGAACTGTAGTGATTTTGAACTTCCACAAAAGATAGTTCGTGCCATCAAGTTTTCCTTCTGTGAAGGTAGGGGGACGGATACGAATTGTCGGTACTAAACCGGAACTAGAACTGGTAGAAGAAGACCTAGCACCTTGAGTAGTCATAGTTGTTGAGCTTTACTAGACAAGATTGTTGTTAAGAGCCCCTTAAGCTATGATACCATGTAAGAATATAACCAATTTCTCAGAAACGTCTTAACAACAATCAAGTAGAAAGACAACACTACTCTTTATAACAATTCAATATAACACTTACAAGATAATTGTCCCACCGTGCGCTCTCTAGATTAGAGCTTCAATGGCTTCTGGACTTACAAGAAGAATACAAGAAAGAAAGACTAACTTAGGATTGTGTTTGGAATTGTGTTGTGGATGAAAATGATGAACTAATGCATGCCTATTTATAGAATTCAGCTAGCCCGCCATAGGAGACTTTCCTATCAAACATTTCAATCTTGGTTGGCTTTACCAACCATGTTCAAAGTATTAGCCACCCATATTTATCACATGGGTGGCTACAATTGACCACATGGGTGGCTAGCATCCAAGTCAACTTCTAGGAAGTTTCCTTTGGTCAAATTGGCTAACTTTAGCATTGCATCAACCCGACGTCATCTTAGGTAATTCCAAATTCCCGAACTTCTTTCTTGTAGCCATCGCGATCTCTTTTGACCTCAGCGACGTTTAAGTCGGAATCATTAATTTATGATACCATATAATTAACGATACTTATTATGAAGAGGTGGATATTGACATATATCAACACATAAGATCTCCTCCCCTTAGGATTTTCACTACTTCCACTACTGTTGCTTCTTCAAAAGTTGGTGAAGCACAAACCAACAATATAAGTTCTCTTGAATCTATAAGAGTTGTATGAACCTCTTCTCTTCTTTGAATCCATAAAGAAGATATGAACACTCTTTATACAATGAATCTCTTAAGGCTACAGATCTAGAGTGTATACAAGCTTTGAAGGCGGTAAAATGTAAGTACAAAGTTTAACTCCTAAAGAGTTGGATAATACAAGTGAAGCTTTTTGATTGCTGAATGATTTGCAAGTGTTAGCTCAAGATTTGTGGTAGTAAATGAGTAATAAAGTCTTTTGATAGCTTAGTATTGAATGCTTGAAGTTAGAAGAGTTATTTTGCAAATGAGGGGTGGTTGTAACTTTAAAGAAAGATCCCAATGGTAAAATAACAGCTAGTTTTTTCAAACTCAGCTCCATCTAATCAAGGGGTCCAGTCGAGTGCCTCGATCGGATTCCTCTTCCGGATCATCACTAGGAAATATCCGATTGAGGGGGTCCGATCGAGTGCCTCGTTCTGACCATGCCAAGAGGTCACTATAATTTATCTGGATAAGGAGGTCTGGTCGAGTGCCTCGACCAGGTCCCTCGTATGGATCACTTTTAATATTTTTGCTGCTTTTGCAATGTGATCCGAGATGATATTTCTAAAGGGACTTTTAAACTAAAATGCATTTTAACCCATAAAGAGATAAGTTGTTCAAAAATATTTTTGAAAACCTTTTAGAAATAGGGGCAAAAGGTATTTTGAAAGAAGTGCAATCTTGAGCATAACACAAGAGAAAACAAAGGCATCTTACAAGAAAAAATTGGTACCCTTTATGATGCCACTTCTCCTTCCTTATGACTCACTCGTCAAGTTTATCTTCATTCTTCATATGGTGAGAGCTTCATTGAGTAATCCTTGTTGGAACCTTGTGTGATAACCCGAACCCGGCATGCATTTGATGGTATCTAACTGCATTTAATTAAGTGTTTAATTAGTTAATCATCTATTTTTGCACCATTTTGATATTTCTTTCAGAAGCATTCAATAAATTTTTATATTGATTAATTAAAATATTATTACCTATTTCTATTATTTATAAAAATTGGATTTACTTTCCCGTATTTAATTAAGTGTCATTTTAAATGTTAGTGTTTAATTGCATTTGATTACGCGTTTATATTAATTTATTTATTTGTATCTTAGCATTAACTTCATAATTCTTTAAAATATTTTGGAAATAGTTAAACTAATTATTTTTAAATGAATATTGATTACTTTGATTGTTTTGATAATTTTAATAATCGGTTTTAATTGTCTTGCATTAAAATTACTCGGTTTTCAATTAAATGAGAAAAGTAACTCCGAGCCGGAGTGAATTTTAAACTATTCTACTATTCTACTTTTCAAAAAAATTAAAGTTTTATATTATTGCTCATCACTTTATTAGCAATCATTTATTGACCGTTTGATCGTAGTATTTCAAAAATAAGAGTTAGAGAAATATTCCTCGGACTTAGTGAAAAATGTTTTTAGCTTAATTTAGCTAGTTTTAGTTGTTTTTCATTTAATTGCATTATTTTAACTTGGAATAGATTAAATGGTATCAAAATAAGCTTATTTGACCATTTTTAACTTAAGCTTGATTTTACAAAAGACCAAAATGCCCTTGTCACCTTTTATATACAAAATAATCCAAAATTATCAAAAAAACAAATGCATAAATTCCCCCCAAGTCCCCCCCTTTGGCCGAAGCTCCCAAGGAAGAAAAAAAAGATTTTTGCTTCAATTTTCTTCTACAATCATGTGTGGAATTGCTCGGGGGTCGTGGCTCGGGTCCTTGCGGGTCTTCCTCGTCAATCTCTGTGAGGGTTTTCATATTTTTGTGCATTTTTATTTGGATTTGATTATTGTTACAAATTTTCAGATTTGATATATATTGTGTTATAATGCCTATAATTGTTTGATATAGCTTTCTTTGAGTTCGTAGAGCATTGCTTGTTAGTTATTTAGCGATTTTTACGGGTGAAATTGCGTATTTGAAATTGGAGAAAAATAATAAATAGTGATTTTGAATAGTAAAACCCTAGAATTTCGGATTTTGATCCAAATCGCGATTTCTTGATTTGGATAGGTGCCATTAATGTTAGAAAGATAAAATGTGCAATAAAAACGGACCGACCTTTGATAAAATTGAAAATTAGACAAAGAAACGAAAATGGGCTGTTTGACCAAAAGTTGACCATGCTCGAATTGAGTTGGGGATTTTACTATTGAGGGCATGTAAGCACTTTTGGCGCTATTGTGGCGTTGATTGAGCAACCAGTTAGTATAGTTGTAGTTCAAATGCAGTAGGTAGACTTTCGGGCCTCGGGTGAGAAAGTGAAGTTTAGTGATATGAAAACATGCCTTGTAGTGCCTAAGTGAATGTAGTGAAATCGGTTTCCTAATCCCGTAGCTCGTTTGCTCGTAATTGCCTTTGGAAGTTAGAGATTGAATAGTGATATTTGTCGTTTTCGTGTTTGAATTGCTGTTACTTGTTTAATTAGTGTTCTTGTTGCTATTAATGATAGTTATGCTTGAAAAGTTAATTGATTGCTATTATTGATTGTAAACGCTTGATATCTCGTTTATCGTCACTTATCTGCACTTTCGTGCTATTGCTCGTTTATTGCTTGTATCTCGTATTGCATTGCATTAGAGTCAGGCGCGTGAGTGATGGGCCTCTCTGGGCAGTCTCGGGCTGCCAGGGTTGGTTGCTCTAGCTCCGTGTCCTATTCCCATTCTCGTTAGGGGTGCCGCCCTAGGAGATTTGGGTCGTAGATATGTCGGGGTACTTCTGGAGTATACCCAGTGGATGTTATAAGGTGGTTGCGCGCTTATTGTCATTGTTGTCAACATCAAGCTCGAGATTGATGTAATGCTCGTGGAATCGAATCGCATGGTACATTGCTCGTATGAGTGAACCATAGCCTTCAAAGTGTGGTATAGCTTTGAATGGTTGTGTTAATGCTTTCCTTAATTATTTATTATATTGTCGTTTATATTGAAAGCTTTCTTATTGATTATGTTGCTTAACTGTACCTATTTGCATTGCACGACTTTCTTTCTCTCCACCTCGATATCTGTCTCGCCCTCACTGAGTATACGTGTTGTGTATACTCACTCCTCACCACCACATTTCAGGAAATGCCTTGTTAGCTGGAAAGTTCGTGGTTAAGTGAAAGATCATGCTTGAAGAGTTATCTTGCGTGCTATGTGGCTTGAGTTGTCAAAGATGCAAAGATGTATGTTTCATGTGTTATTTGTATTTAATGTTAAAAAGGAATGTAATTTAAGTTTTACTAGATTATTGAAGTGGTATGATAAGCTAGTTTGTGTATTCAGATAGTATAGTTTAAATTCAATGCATGTTTGTAATGTCCAAAGGAAAAGAGTTAAAATGGTATGATAGTCTATTTTATGTAATAAGTTAGTATAGTTTAGTTGCCAAGCATGAATGTACTTGTCAAAGATGAGAAGAGACGTATTTAAACTGGAAATGTATATTTACTTGTGTTCGCTTGTTGAGAACCAAGGCTCGGATGGACTTGAGGTGTTTGTATGGTTGGGACACGGTGCTGGTCCACTTATATGCTATTATAGGTTTTACATTTTACCTAAAAACAGGAGAGACCCCGTCCGTCTTTTCCTAAAAATTTTGCCCGGGTTTGGAATTGGGTTGTGATTAGATTGATTGATAGAACTTCCGGTCTCGAGAGGGATCGGGGTGTTACACCTTGAGCCTCATTCTTGTTTGAATCTTCACAAGCTTGACTATGAAGGTTCTATAGCACATAAAACACATATAACGTAGTAGAAACATGAAGAATAAAGCTATAAATACTTAGAGAACCAAGAATTGAATCATCCAAACATGCATTTAAACTCGAAAACATGAGAAAACCAAGCAAAGATGAATTTGAAAATTCATTACCTCTTGAAGAAGACTTCGAATTGTTCGCTTGGATTGAAGACTACAACGTAGCAGCCCTCTACGATCTCACACACACCACGTCGAGGTTAAAGCGAGGTGAAGCAAGCTCTATCCCGAGCTTCAATGGAGTAGCACGATTCCCAAGGAGAAACAGAGAGAGGGAAGCGGCCATTTATTTGAGAGAGAGCTGAATTTTGTGTTATCTATCCTAGGGTTTCTCTTTAAGCTGTATTTATAAAGTACTATAAGTTTTCATTATTTGCTACTTGACCCCAGACCTTATGGGGTTCTCTAAAATCAGCTTATAACCTTTTCTGATTAACTATAAGTTAATTAGACATCAACCCATAATTAATTGACACTCAATTAATTATCAATTCAACTTATACAAAATCCAATTTTCCAAATTGCCCTTGACTATAAGTCAAACGTTTGACTATGAAACATTCTTTCTTACTTGCATACTCGAAAGGTTTCCCTAAACGCATTCTAACCGTATGCAATCCATTATATAATTGCTTCTAGATAGAATATGAGAAGATCCTTGTGCTAGCGTGACTTCTTCATTCTATCCCTCATAGTTCTAACCCTTCAACTTGTGTGCGATCCTGTAGGTTCGAGTGCCAAGCCAGTACTAGCTGGGACAAGTACCAATTAACCCATCTCCATTAGAACTCCTTCTAATTGGCGCCTAGTTAACGTCCAGTCCATTCCCTCCTAAATGCCCCGAGCTTGCCTTAGGGTATTGTTAATGTCAGTCAAACCCTAAAAAACTTGCTTCTATGTTCTGTTGACTTTTCCTATATGATCCAATCATATAACCATGGCCATGGATTTCTATCAACATCTCTATAAGACGACATAGGGTATACTCTCTTTCATCTAGAGTAGTGGATCCTCGCAACGATACTCACCAGCTTCGTAACTACTTGACTGTACCCGAATCCCTTTTCAAGCAGGTCTTATCTTCCTCCCTTTTGTCCAGGGCCAAAGTACAATGAGTTGCTTGCAAGCTACTATGATGACCTCTAGTCAGAGAAGCACTTTGCACAACTATCACCTGATAACCTTCTCATTGACTTAGGCGGATAAAGCCCCCATTGAGTGTTCTCTACAGATCGTGTTTGATGTACATATCTCCATATACACCTATGCATTAGCCTTGACATCTTATGTCACTTGGTCGATGAGATCAACCCAGATAGAGCTAACTACATGTCAGTCTTGTCGGATTCATCAATGCCCAGTCTTGATGAATCCTACGACCTAGGACAGGTTTTAGGTATGTCTTAGGTGTCGATTCTTACCAACCATAAGCTCTTATGGTTCGACCCTATACCGACATATCTAAGGGCTTTATCAGTTATACGTAATATGCAACTAGACGATATATGAACGTATAAGAGATAAAGGTAAACGCCATATGATACTTTTATTTGATTAAAACTTTATAACAAAGATTGTTTCGTTACACAAAATATCCCTATCATCCTTCACCCAATGATTGGCTTGTAGGGCATATTCCCAACAATCTCCCACTTACACTCATAACTAATCCTTTCAGTATCTAATACCCATCTTGGATCTACTGCAGTCAAACTTCTTTGACCCCAAGGCTTTAGTGAACGGGCTTGCCAAATTCTATTTACCGTCTATCTTCTCAATCCGTATATCTCCCCTTTCTATGATCTCTCGGATCAAGTGAAAGCGACATCAAAATGTGTTTAGTTTTCTGATGAGACCTTGGTTCCTTGGCCTGAGCAATCGCTCCAGTGTTATCACAATATAGGGTCACTAGTGTATCATTATCAGGAACCATACCAAGTTTAGAAACGAACTTTGTAACCAAACAACTTTCATTGTTTCATCGCATATAGCAACATATTTTGCCTTGGTTACTGAATTAGCCACAATTTTTTGCTTAGAACTCTTTCCAAATCACTGCTCACCATTAATGGTTAATGTAAAGACTGACATTGATCTGCTATCACGGTCGTGTTTGAAGCTAGAATTCATGAAGCCTTCAGGCTTAATTCTATATATCCATCAATGAGGTACTGGTTTTAAGTATTTCTCTAAATACTTAATAATCGACCTACCAGTGAATATCATTTAGGTCATCCAGATATCCGCTAATGATTCCAAGTGAATTAGCTATATCGACCCTCATACATTCATGGCATACATGTTGGAGCCGACCGTCGAAGCATACGGAATCCCCTTCATGCATTTTTGCTCAGCATTAGACCATATACAATTGCTTATGCTCAGAACAATCCCAGTCCATATGAGTATGTACCTTTTCTTGGAACTATCCATGTGATACCTATTCCGAATAGTATCTATGTATGTAGACTAGGACAAGCCTAGTATCCTTCTTGAACTATCTCTATAGTTCTTTATACTTCCCAAGCCTTTCATGGAGAACTGCTTCAAAGAGCCAGATCTTCAATTTCTTTAATGCTTTTACATCATTCCAAGTGTGTAGTATGTCATCTATATTGAGCATCAAGAAAATGACTTTTTGCTCCCACTAACCTTTTGTACATGCAGTATTACCCTTTGTTTCAGACCAAGCCAAACCCTTTTGACTTTTATGTCTAAACAATCACTCCAATTGCGAGATGCCCACCTTAGTCCATAAATGGTTATTTATAGCTTGCATACCCT
This sequence comes from Ehretia macrophylla, assembly GCA_037974665.1. NCBI lineage: Eukaryota > Viridiplantae > Streptophyta > Magnoliopsida > Boraginales > Ehretiaceae > Ehretia > Ehretia macrophylla. Next base: position 5,166,465 of record CM075777.1, on the reverse strand, counting down.
AGACTCAACATTCCCTGATGTAGAACCCACGGATTGTACAATGTACATATCCTTCTCCACTTCCCATTAAGAAACATGGGTTTACATCCATCTGTGAAATCAACTAGTCATGCTGTGCTGCTAAAGCAAACTTGATCCAAATATACTTGAACATTGCTACTTGCGAGAAGGTCTCGTTATAAGTTATGCCTTGCGTTGGGCGAGAAGCCATCGACAACTAGACGCGCCTTGTATATTTCAACATCACCGTCTACTATAGTCTTTTATGTTTGAACACACACTTATACCCTGTGGCAATGAGCCCCAAGTGGATCAACCAATGTCCAACATAACTGACCCTTGTGAAGTTCATTTTGGATCTCATGGCCTGAAGCCACTACTCACAATCAAATACTGCATCACCTCTGAGAATGTAGCTAGTCATACGTCACCTTGATTGACCTCTACAACATCGCCATCCTGGATCAGGTACTCTCAGAACTTATCTGGCTTGCGAGTGATTCGCCCAAATCCTCTCAGTGGTGTTTGTACAAGTATGTCAGTATTGCCTTAGGTTCCTCCTTCTGACTGATTTGTTGTGGACCCTTGATCTCATCAAGTTCCACCTTTTCTCCCACTATGCCCTACTTGCAAGAACTCTTTCTTTAAGACCTAGGCATATCTGACCAATGAATACCTTCTGGTCTAATGTGTGGTAGAAATAATATTCCCTAATCTCTTTGGGATATTACAAATCTATACTATCAGAGACTTTGTCTTATGTTTCTTAACGTATGGATTGCAACCCCAAATCCTGAGGTAGTCAAGACTTGGTTTGCAACCTTTCCATATCTCATATGGTGTACTTGAAATTGATTTGGAAAGAACACTATTCGATTGATATGCAACAAATTTCAAGGCATACCCCAGGAAGATTAGTGAAACCCATCATGGACTTGACCTTGTCCAATAAGGTGTTGTTCCTTCTCTTGGACGCACCAATGTGCTGCGGTGCTCCAGGAATAGTCCATTATGAGATAATATCATTCCCTCTTAGATAACTTAAGAATAAAGCTATAAATACTTAGAGAACCAAGAATTGAATCATCCAAACATGCATTTAAACTCAAAAACATGAGAAAACCAAGCAAAGTTGAATCTGAAAATTCGTTACCTCTTGAAAAAGACTTCGAATTGTTTGATTGGATTGGAGACCACAACGTAGTAGCCCTCTACGATCTCACACATACCACGTCGAGGATAGAAAGAGGTGAAGTAAGCTCTATCCCGAGCTTCAATGAAGTAGCACGATTCCCAAGGAGAGAGAGAGAGAGATAGAGGCGGCCACTTATTTGAGAGAGAGCTGAATTTTGTGTTATCTATCCTAGGGTTTCTCTTTAAGCTGTATTTATAAGGTGCTATAAGTTTTCATTATTTACACCTTGACCCCAGACCTTATAGGGCTCTCTAAAATCAGCTTATAACCTTTTTCTAATCAACTATAAGTTAATTAGACATCAACCCATAATTAATTGACATTTAATTAATTATCAATTCAACTTATACAAAAGCCAATTTTCCAAATTGCCCTTGACTCTAAGTCAAACGTTTGACCATCAAACATTCTCTCTTACTTGCATACTCGAAAGGTTTCCCTAAACCCATTCTAACCATATGCAATCCATTATATAATTTCTTCTAGATAGAATATGAGAAGATCCTCAGGCTAGCGTGACTTTTCCATTCTATCCCTCATAGTTCTAACCCTTCAGCTTGTGTGCGATCCTGTAGGCTCAAGTGCCAAGCCGGTACTAGCTGGGACAAGTGCCAATTAACTTATCTCTATTAAAACTCCTTTTAATTGCTATTAATCGAGGTTGACGTCTAGCAACACTCCCCGCGTCCAGATAGCTCGAATGCTTAATCCAAGTTTTCCTATTCAAGAACCTTTGGCGACTAGTTAACGTACAGTTCATTCCCTCCACTAGATGCCCTGAGCTTGCCTTAGGGTATGGTTAATGTCAGTCAAACCCTAAAAGGGTTGCTTCTATGTTCTGTTGACTTTTCCTGTATGATCCAATCATACCAACATGGTCATGGATTTCTGTCAACATCTCTATGAGGCGACATAGGGCATACTCTCTTTCATCCAAAGTAGTGGATCCTTGTAGCGATACTCACCAGCTTCGTAAGTACTTGACTGTACCCGAATCCCTTTTCAAGCAGGTCCTCCCTTTTGTCCAGGGCCAAAGTACAATGAGTTTCTTGCAAGCTACTATGATGACCTTGAGTCAGATGAGTACTTTGCACAACTATCACCTGAGAACTTTCTCAGTGACTTAGGCAGATGAAGGCCCCATTGAGTATTCTCTACGGATCGTGTCCGACGTATATATCTCCATATGCACCCATGCATTAACCTTGACATCTCATGTCACTTGGTCGATGAGATCAACCCAGATAGAGCTAACTACATGTCAGTCTTGCCGGATTCATCAATGCCTAGTCTTGATGAATCCTATGACCTAGGACAGGTTTTAGGTATGTCTTAGGTATCGATTCTTACCAACCATAAGCTCTTATGGTTCGACCCTATACCGACATATCCAAGGGCTTTATCAGTTATATGTAATATGCAACTAGATGATATATGAACATATAAGAGATAAAGTTAAATGCAAAATGGTACTTTTATTTGATTAAAACTTTATAACAAAGATTGTTTTATTACACAAATATCCCTATCATCCTTCACCGAATGATTGGCTTGTAGGGCATATTCCCAACAAACTAATCTTTAAGCAAATTACTTAGAGAGTGCAAGGTTAGTCAATAATTAGGATTTTGTTATCATCAAAATATAGGGTGAAAGCCTTTAGGCTAACAATCTCCCCCTTTTTGATGATGACAAAACCTTACAAGCTCAAGCATGATATAGAGACATATGAGGCATTAGTAAGAAATAGTAAGAAAAGAAAGTACTCCCCTTTATTATATGCATATCAAATTAACATGTTATTTTCAATGCTCCCCCCTATTATATGCTTACTTTTCTCGCCCTTTTTGACATTATCAAACAAAAGTCGAGACTATTCCAAAGCAGAGTAAATATATCAACAAACCATTCCAAAGTAGAGTTACGACATAGAGGCACGTTTAATGTCAATTAAGAGCAAGACAAACAAGATAAAAAAAAAGTGACAACCAATCATGCATAGTAGCTTGAAAATAAGAGAGCAAAAATAAATTTGAAAACTCTAGAGGCAAGCATGAGAGTCATTTCTTCTTAGTGAGGATTGCTGCCAATTGACCCTGAACATCATCAACTCTCTTGTGAAGATCCTTCTCAACCTTCTGAATTTGAGTAGATAAGTTTACAAAACCTCTTGTGGTGCTTTCTTGATGAGCTTTGAGAAGTTTCTCCAAGTTTTGTTGCCCCATACTCATTTGATGCAAATGTTTAAGCACGTCACAATCGACCATTAGGGCATTGGATTTGAACTACTAGGACCACTCGAAACTCTTGGAACATTAACACCCCTAGATCTTCTAGTGTCCTCCCGATGTTTAGTTCTAGTTTCCGAGGCAAGAGGGTCGTCATCAGACTCATTGAGATCGTCCCCTTCTTCTTCATCATCACTAGATTCGTTCCATTTATCATCTTCCATTTGCATATCACTTCCTTCAACTTGGGTACTATTTCCAACAACAAGTTCATGTAACACAGCAATTCTATGATTAAGAATGCCCATTTTTATGCGGTTAAGTGATGTTGAATCAAGTTTGAATGTATAGTCATAAAGGTGATCAGTAACCGCCAACAGGAACAATTTCTAGAACCTCAAAAATACGACACAAGGGCAACCCATAGGCTAATGAGTTTTTACTTTCTTTGGCATGAGTAAGATGATATAACATGATGTATGAAAAACAAATCAACTCCCTTTGATATATCAAATATAGTATGTATGCAGCAAATTTTGGAATAGACCCATCATGTATCTGCCTAGGAATAATGACCTCCATAATAAGGTGTATTAATAGACGTTTTCAGCATTCACGTCCTTTCTTTAAGACATTCCAATAGTACGAGGCACAGTGACTCCATCCCACATAATGTTCGATATATCATCTTTAATATCTTGAGAAAGCTCTTCAGGCCAATCTTTAGCATAAAAAAAATTTAATACCCGTATTAGGGACATTCAAGAAAGTAGCTATTGTACTAGTTGAAATTTCCATTTCATAATGATTAACATAGCAACGCAATGTAAATGATGGAGTAAGTGGTTAAAGATTTGCATAGAATTCTCTAACCCATAGATAACAAGAACAATCATGAAATCGTAGTAAGGGAGTCCAACCTTGATAGTCAAAGAATTCAAGAATAACAGTACCTTCGAAAACCTTTTCATTCATGATTTTTTCTTAAAGTATCTTGTTCTTCGGTTACGAATCTGTCCAAGCCCATTGTCAAGGGCTTTGTTTCTTGTTGGATTTTCTTGGATGAGCCATGATTAAGTCTTGTTTATGAAGAATTTTGAAGTGGGTAGATGGTTAGAGAGAGGAATTTGGTAAAAAAAAAAAAAAGATTTGTGAAGTGGGTATATGATGGAAGTAAAGATTTTTGAAAGAAATTGATGAGATTTTGAGTTTTGAGAGAGAGTTTTTCGAGATTGGGGGTAGGGTTTTGAAGGTTTGAAGTTGAAATAAAAAATAAATGAAATAAAAGGCTTTTAAATCCCTAGCTACACGCGATTCAGAGCATTAGATCCCTTGTTGCCTTGTCTGGATGGGTGGCAATACTCACTGTCTATGATCCGGTCGAGGGGTTCGGATGACACCTTCGTCTGGATCTGCAACTTTTCAAAATTTTGAACTGATTTCAAAAAGATCTTCACAATTCATGATGGTTTTTGCATGCTCAAATCTATCATAATAGCACAAAATTGATCTTCATTCAAAGGTTTTGTGAAAATATCGGCTAATTTATGCAATGAATCAACAAATTCAAGTTCAATATCATCTTTTTGCACATGGTCACGTAAAAAGTGGTACCTAATCTCAATGTGTTTAGTTTTAGAATGTTGAATTGGATTTTTAGGAAGATTAATAGCACTAGTGTTATTACATTTTATAGGCACATGATTATATAACAAGCCAAAGTCAAGCAAGGTTTGTTTCATCCATAAAATTTGTGCAACACAATTGCCTATGGAGACATATTCGGATTCCGCCGTGGAAAGTGCAACACTATTTTGTTTCTTACTAGACCAAAAGACTAGTGAGTGTCTTAAAAATTGACAACTTCCACTTGTACTTTTTCTATCTAGTTTACAACAGGCAAAATCGGCATCCGAATAACCTATCAATTCAAAAGATATTCCTTTAGGATACAACAAGCCCAAGTCCTATGTGCCCTTAAGATATCTAAAGATTTATTTTACGGCACTTAAGTGTGATTCCTTAGGAAAATATTGAAAATGAGCATATAAGCATATAACAAACATAATATTAGGTCTAGAGGACGTTAAATAGAGAAGACTTCCGATCATACCTCTATACTTTTTTCTCATCAACTGGTTTACCTTGTTCATCCTTGTCAAGCTTGGTTGATGTTCCCATTGGTGTGCCAATCTTTTTAGCATTGTCAAGCCCGAAATTCGTGATGAGTTCCCTTGTGTACTTGGCTTGATTTATGAAAATGCCCTCATTTGTTTGCTTAATTTGAAGTCCAAGGAAGAAATTCAATTCTCCATGCTCATCTCAGACTCTTTGTGCATACATTGAGAAAAATACTTACAAAGAGACTCATTAGTGGCACCAAAAATAATGTCATCAACATATATTTGCACAAGTAAAATATCTTCACCTTTCTTTTAACAAATAAAGTTGAATCTAATTTTTCTCTAGTAAATCCATTTTCAAGAAGATATCTACTTAATTGATCATACCATGCCCTAGGAGCTTGTTTTAATTTTTAAAGGGCTTTTTCAAGTTTAAAGACATGATTAGGTGATTTTGAATCCTCAAATCCGGGAGGTTGTTTCACATATACTTCTTCTTGAAGAAATTCATTTAAGAAGGCACTTTTGACTTCCATTTGAAATAGTTTAAAGTTCATAAAACATGCAAAAGCAAGAAGCATGCGAATAGACTCTAATCTAGCCACGGGCGCAAATGTTTCATCATAATCTATTCCTTATTCTTGATTATAGCCTTGAGCAACTAATTTTACCTTATTTCTAGTTACTATTCCGGATCATCTAGTTTGTTTGTAAATACTTATTTAGTACCAATTACCGGACAGACATTTGGTCTTTCAACAAGTTTCGAAACTTTGTTTCTTTGAAATTGATTTAACTATTCTTGTATGGCCATTATCCAATCATCATGCAATAAGGCTTCTTTCACATTTTTAGGCTTAATTTAGGAAAGAAACACAATGTATTCACAAAAGGTGTTTAAGTTAGAATGAGTTCTTACACTTTTGGATGGATTACCAAGGATTTGATCATTTGGTGATCTTTCACAAACTTCTAACACCTTGGTAAGTCTTGATCGGTTGAAGTGGGTTGAACATTTGATGTTGGTTATCATCCTCATTTGATGTTGGTTGATCTCCTTCATTTGATGTATTCTTTGGATCACTTGGAGATGCCTCATTTACTTGTTTTGATGTGATAGGTTGATTTTGAGTCTCAACTTGTTGGATACCTATATCACTATCATCATATCTCGACATAAAAGGATTAGCTTTATCAAAGTTTACATGCATAGATTCTTCAACTACTTGAGATCTTTTATTAAACACCCTATATGCTTTACTCTTAGTTGAATATCCAAGAAATACGCCTTCATCCGATTTAGCATCAAATTTTCTAAGGTAATCTTTAGTATTTAAGATAAATCATTTACATCCAAAAACTCTAAAATGTGCAACATTAGGTGTTCTTCCTTTCCATAATTCATAAGGGGTCTTCTTGAGAAAGGGTCTAATTAACACTTTATTAAGCACATAGCAAGCTGTGTTAATGGCTTCACCCCAAAAGTATGTAGGCAAGTTGTTTTCTTTTAACATGGTTCTTGTCATTTCTTGTAAAATTTAGTTTTTTCTTTCTACTACCCTATTTTGTTGAGGAGTTCTAGGGCCGAAAAGTTATGTCCAATACCACGTTGTTTACACAATTCCATAAAAGATGAGTTTATAAATTTCGTGTCTTGATCACTATGAATGCATGTAATGTAATAGCCTTTCTCATTTTGTATTTTTTTTGCATAGCTTTGCAAATTCATTGAAGACTTCATTTTTATGGGACAAGAGCATAACCCAAGTATGTGACGCCCGAGATTCTACCGTACACATTTTTAAATGTTGCATCCATTAATTGTGCATTAAATTATGTGCTTTACCTGTTGTCTTTCTTGGTCACTATTCATTCAATTTTTAAACTGCATTATATTAGTGAATTAGCATTTTTATTAAATCATATTAATTGTTAAAGGAATGTGAAAATTGTGCAATTGAGCTAGGAGCGATAGGAGCACTCGTTTAGAAAATGATTTTCGTGGTTCAATGAATAGTGTTACGTAACTAACTTAGTGTTTTAATTAGTTAGCTTATACTTTACACTTTAGGCTCGTTTTTAAGCTACCAACGCTCATTTTTAGTGGACCACTAAACACCTAACTTGACCCTACCTATCATATATACTCACCATAAAGCAATTAGCTCATAACTTAGCAAAAAAAAAAAAGGGGAGATGCAGATTTTACTGTAGCAAATCCGAGAATAGCATAGGAGGATAATGAGAGGATTTTGCTCATCAAATCTTCAAGCCAAGCCAAGCCAAGCAAGGAGCAAGTAGTTTAGGGTGTGTGAAATCCTTCTGGGAGCTCCTCCGCGGGTTAGGTGAGGGTTTTGCATATTATTTTTGCATTTGAAATATATGTCAACTTTCTTGAATTTATTGATTTGCTATATTATGATCATGCAATGCTTAAATATGCTTATGTATGTTGTGTATAAGTAGTAGAGACCTAATTTATGCTATTGTTTCATAGTTTAAACGGTTGAAATCGCTTGTTGATCGTAGGGCATGAATAGTGACGGGAAAATTAGGGATTTGCGAAATCAGACCTTGTAGCTTGAATTAATGGTTCTAATAGGTGCTTTAGATGTTAATGAAAGTAGTGTGAAGGCCTTGTAGGGTTTAATTGCCCGTAACCTAGTGAAAGAATGAAATAGCCGACTTTTAGAAAGGGGTTTCGGGGTTATCGCGAATCCGGGTTGAATTGGCCTCCACATTTAGTAATCCTAGGCTATTTAGGACCTAATTAAGCTTTGCTAGCCTCCATTTGAGTCCCGGATGAGGTACGTGTAGTACAAAGTCAAAAGAGTGAAAATGGGGCTTTTGTGCTAAACGCGGGTAATTGGGTAGTTTCTAGGGTCCTAGGGGTGCCATAAGGGATAATTAAAAGTATGGAATAGCCCGCTCGCTTATCTAGAACATTAACTTGTGTTTGGAAGAAAAATGACTTGTGTTACAAAGGGGTTTTGGGTCAAACATAAATCCGGGTGAATTTGGTTGATATATTTGGTGTTCTTAGGGTAAGTAGGGACTAAATGTGCTTTTCTAACTCTTAGTTGAGCTTTGATAAAGATACTTGTAGTACAAACGCACAAAGGGGTAATCGGGGCTTTTGTGGCTAATTCGGGTTAATGAATGATTTCAAGGGTTCTAAGTGTGCCATAATGTGTAACTAGAAGATTAGAATAATTATTTGGTGGATCTTGAGCCTTAGCCTCGGTTTGGAGTTAAATGACTTAGGAAAACAAAAGGGAAACTCGGGGTTTCAAGCTTAGCCTTTGAATTAGCTTTGGTGCTTGTATATCTTGCCTTTACATGTTGTTATATGGCATTTGTGAGCATTTCGTGAAGTTTCGTGATCATCGGTCATTGATCCCTTTGTGTTGGTATAGTTATTTTCATATTTAATGCTTATATCTTGTTATAATGTTTATACTTCTTGTACTTTGTTAAGATCAAACTCTAATAAACATTGCATGCTAAGTGAGTAGGACTATAAGGATAACTCATCTAGTTATATGATTATTGATTATTGTAATTAAAAGTAATTGGAATTTATAACTTATGATCTTAACTTAATGGTATTTGATGCTTCTAATATATCTTATGTTCTCTAATGATATGATAAGGTGAACATTGTATCTTAATTGTGTGTGGGTTATGAACTTGTGTGAATAAGTGATTATAAATCTAGCTTCTAATGTTGTAAGGTTGAGTTAAGTAAGAGTTGAGTTGGAATTGATATAGTTAATTGCTAAACTTATATGAACACCCTAGGGTTGCATACTTGAGCTAATTCGGGGAGTTGAAGTAAATCTGAGCTATTCTTTTAGCATGCTTGGCTTAATTCCAGGTGAGGGAGACTTCATCCTTATGTGCATAATAGTTTATTTACTTGTACTTAGATTATGTGCACTTATTGTCTATATATTGTGTGTGAGGGCAACTTACTTTGTTGTCCCTTAATCATGTGTTTGTTGATGTATTCTATTGTTATCATTTTGAGTGCATTGCATCGTGGTTGCGCAACCATTTGGGCATGGTAGTGTCGTGGAAACCGGGCGGCATCGGGCTTGCCGGTATACCTCGGCTACCATGGTTACCCAGTCCCTCTCTCGCTTGGGATGCCGCCCAGGGAGAGTTGGGTCGTAGGATTTCGGGGTACATCCGGAGTACACCCATTTTGGAGTTATAAGGGGATGCCGGCTTATCGATAACAGTGTCATTATTACATCGTGATTTCAGTTCGTGGCGTCGCTGGTGTGCCTCTGCCCTTCGGGGTATTCGCTTAGCCGGGACGTTATAGAAGTCAAAGTGTATCGTATCCTTTTTAATGTGTGGTAACTTGTTGTTTCAATTGTTCTTTGGTTGTAAAATGCTTTATTTGTACTAACCGCTGCATTGCACATCCCCGGTAGACCTTATCCCTCACTGGGCAATTGTGATTGCTCATACCTCGCTAAACATGTTTCAGGTGGTGCAGTTGGAGGAGTTGACCTGATTGCTGTGTGCTATTACTTGAGGTTTGAGTGATTGCCTGTTAAACTGTGGAAGACCTTACTTGTTCTACTTTATGTTTTATTTGGGAGCCTAAGGGCTTATGTATATATATTTGAGTAGTTGCAAGTTTGAAAGCTAAGTGGATGTAGTAAGTGTTATGGAATTGTGGCATGTAATAACTTTTGCTTCTGCTTCTAGCTACGTTGCATGCTTGGGTGTGAATGAACGGGTGTATGGTTGGCTTTAATTTCTAAGAATGTTCAATGCTATCATGGAGTGACATGATAAGCGGTTTTGTAAAGAAGTTAAGTTATGAATGCATGCTTGTGTGTATCTAAACCGTTTGTATGTCTTAAGGCTCGGATGACCTTAAAGCTAAGATCTTTAGTTATAAATGAATGTCTTGTTATGTTGTGGCTTTATTGAGTGTTTACAGGTTTTCAGAAAGTCCACAATACAGGGGAAACTCTGTCCGTTTTCCCTAAAATTTTGTGACCGGGTTTGGCATTGGGTTGAGAATAGTATGGTTATTAGAGCCTCCGGTCTCGTGAGGGATCGGGGCGTTACAGGTGGTATCAGAGCTTAGTTAGCTCTAAGCCGGGACAGGGTCCTCGGCCTGTCGGGTAGTAACCTTTGCGTGTGTGCTTGTTAAGAGTGTGTCTTGAAAGTGTATGCCTGCATGTGTGATTGTGTGTCTTGTATTGAATGTGTGCACCTATGTGATATAATTATGTGTTACGTGCTAAGTGTGTGCTAAGTGAAGTAAAGTGGCTGGTTATGCATCAATTTGACCTCGTGAATTGTTAATTGCTTGAACTGTTACTTGTAATGTGTGCATTTGAAAGTCTTTGATTGAGTTGTGTTATGATGGACTTGATTGTCATGCTTGAATGACTTTGATGATTACACTGTTTCATAAACTCTTATATAAACATGTTTGCATAATAGTTTAAAACATATATGTGTAAATGTGATATCTTGGCATTCATACATGTCCCGTTGAAATGGTAAGAAAGACTTCTTCCTCCCCCTGAAGAGAAGTGATTAGCAACAAGCCCTCCAAGTTGTGTGGATTAGCGGGAATGAGAATGGTGTAAGCGGTGCTCATTTATTGGGATTTCTTCCAAGGCATTCTTCTACGCTTAGTAGTCAGAAATGAATGGCTTCCTTTGGGATTTCTATATGACCATTCTCTCGGTTTTCTTATTGAGTATTCTTCTAGTATTTTCTTGCTGGCATTACTCGGAAGACTTAGTTTGGGATTCTAATCAGCCTTATTATATGGAATTATCTTCGGTATTTGTACTCTAAATTCTTATTGGTATTTTCTCGCCACTGTTAGTTGGGATTCTATTCTTCTATGGTATTCGTGCCAGCGGGATTCCTATTTGGATTTCGAAGTAGCATCTCTATTGGAGCCTTTATTTGGCCTTATTACGTGAGGTTCGCAGGCAATACTACTAGGATTTCTTAATGAGCTCCCACGAGAGTTCGTATATGGTATTCTTGCTTAGCAATTGATGACGAGTAATCGGAGTTGGTTTTCAGTTGTTGTGGAGTTCCCTTGTGAAGAAGAATTGCGTGGACGTAATTTGTTTAAGGGGGAGAGGATGTGACGCCCGAGATTCTACCGTACACATTTTTAAATGTTGCATCCATTAATTGTGCATTAAATTATGTGCTTTACCTGTTGTCTTTCTTGGTCACTATTCATTCAATTTTTAAACTGCATTATATTAGTGAATTAGCATTTTTATTAAATCATATTAATTGTTAAAGGAATGTGAAAATTGTGCAATTGAGCTAGGAGCGATAGGAGCACTCGTTTAGAAAATGATTTTCGTGGTTCAATGAATAGTGTTACGTAACTAACTTAGTGTTTTAATTAGTTAGCTTATACTTTACACTTTAGGCTCATTTTTAAGCTACCAACGCTCATTTTTAGTGGACCACTAAACACCTAACTTGACCCTACCTATCATATATACTCACCATAAAGCAATTAGCTCATAACTTAGCAAAAAAAAAAAAAGGGGAGATGCAGATTTTACTGTAGCAAATCCGAGAATAGCATAGGAGGATAATGAGAGGATTTTGCTCATCAAATCTTCAAGCCAAGCCAAGCCAAGCAAGGAGCAAGTAGTTTAGGGTGTATGCAAGCCTTCTAGGAGCTCCTACGCGCGTTAGGTGAGGGTTTTGCATATTATTTTTGCATTTGAAATATATGTCAACTTTCTTGAATTTATTGATTTGCTATATTATGATCATGCAATGCTTAAATATGCTTATGTATGTTGTGTATAAGTAGTAGAGACCTAATTTATGCTATTGTTTCATAGTTTAAACGGTTGAAATCGCTTGTTGATCGTAGGGCATGAATAGTGACGGGAAAATTAGGGATTTGCGAAATCAGACCTTGTAGCTTGAATTAATGGTTCTAATAGGTGCTTTAGATGTTAATGAAAGTAGTGTGAAGGCCTTGTAGGGTTTAATTGCCCGTAACCTAGTGAAAGAATGAAATAGCCGACTTTTAGAAAGGGGTTTCGGGGTTATCGCGAATCCGGGTTGAATTGGCCTCCACATTTAGTAATCCTAGGCTATTTAGGACCTAATTAAGCTTTGCTAGCCTCCATTTGAGTCCCGGATGAGGTACGTGTAGTACAAAGTCAAAAGAGTGAAAATGGGGCTTTTGTGCTAAACGCGGGTAATTGGGTAGTTTCTAGGGTCCTAGGGGTGCCATAAGGGATAATTAAAAGTATGGAATAGCCCGCTCGCTTATCTAGAACATTAACTTGTGTTTGGAAGAAAAATGACTTGTGTTACAAAGGGGTTTTGGGTCAAACATAAATCCGGGTGAATTTGGTTGATATATTTGGTGTTCTTAGGGTAAGTAGGGACTAAATGTGCTTTTCTAACTCTTAGTTGAGCTTTGATAAAGATACTTGTAGTACAAACGCACAAAGGGGTAATCGGGGCTTTTGTGGCTAATTCGGGTTAATGAATGATTTCAAGGGTTCTAAGTGTGCCATAATGTGTAACTAGAAGATTAGAATAATTATTTGGAGGATCTTGAGTCTTAGCCTCGGTTTGGAGTTAAATGACTTAGGAAAACAAAAGGGAAACTCGGGGTTTCAAGCTTAGCCTTTGAATTAGCTTTGGTGCTTGTATATCTTGCCTTTACATGTTGTTATATGGCATTTGTGAGCATTTCGTGAAGTTTCGTGATCATCGGTCATTGATCCCTTTGTGTTGGTATAGTTATTTTCATATTTAATGCTTATATCTTGTTATAATGTTTATACTTCTTGTACTTTGTTAAGATCAAACTCTAATAAACATTGCATGCTAAGTGAGTAGGACTATAAGGATAACTCATCTAGTTATATGATTATTGATTATTGTAATTAAAAGTAATTGGAATTTATAACTTATGATCTTAACTTAATGGTATTTGATGCTTCTAATATATCTTATGTTCTCTAATGATATGATAAGGTGAACATTGTATCTTAATTGTGTGTGGGTTATGAACTTGTGTGAATAAGTGATTATAAATCTAGCTTCTAATGTTGTAAGGTTGAGTTAAGTAAGAGTTGAGTTGGAATTGATATAGTTAATTGCTAAACTTATATGAACACCCTAGGGTTGCATACTTGAGCTAATTCGGGGAGTTGAAGTAAATCTGAGCTATTCTTTTAGCATGCTTGGCTTAATTCCAGGTGAGGGAGACTTCATCCTTATGTGCATAATAGTTTATTTACTTGTACTTAGATTATGTGTACTTATTGTCTATATATTGTGTGTGAGGGCAACTTACTTTGTTGTCCCTTAATCATGTGTTTGTTGATGTATTCTATTGTTATCATTTTGAGTGCATTGCATCGTGGTTGCGCAACCATTTGGGCATGGTAGTGTCGTGGAAACCGGGCGGCATCGGGCTTGCCGGTATACCTCGGCTACCATGGTTACCCAGTCCCTCTCTCGCTTGGGATGCCGCCCAGGGAGAGTTGGGTCGTAGGATTTCGGGGTACATCCGGAGTACACCCATTTTGGAGTTATAAGGGGATGCCGGCTTATCGATAACAGTGTCATTATTACATCGTGATTTCAGTTCGTGGCGTCGCTGGTGTGCCTCTGCCCTTCGGGGTATTCGCTTAGCCGGGACGTTATAGAAGTCAAAGTGTATCGTATCCTTTTTAATGTGTGGTAACTTGTTGTTTCAATTGTTCTTTGGTTGTAAAATGCTTTATTTGTACTAACCGCTGCATTGCACATCCCCGGTAGACCTTATCCCTCACTGGGCAATTGTGATTGCTCATACCTCGCTAAACATGTTTCAGGTGGTGCAGTTGGAGGAGTTGACCTGATTGCTGTGTGCTATTACTTGAGGTTTGAGTGATTGCCTGTTAAACTGTGGAAGACCTTACTTGTTCTACTTTATGTTTTATTTGGGAGCCTAAGGGCTTATGTATATATATTTGAGTAGTTGCAAGTTTGAAAGCTAAGTGGATGTAGTAAGTGTTATGGAATTGTGGCATGTAATAACTTTTGCTTCTGCTTCTAGCTACGTTGCATGCTTGGGTGTGAATGAACGGGTGTATGGTTGGCTTTAATTTCTAAGAATGTTCAATGCTATCATGGAGTGACATGATAAGCGGTTTTGTAAAGAAGTTAAGTTATGAATGCATGCTTGTGTGTATCTAAACCGTTTGTATGTCTTAAGGCTCGGATGACCTTAAAGCTAAGATCTTTAGTTATAAATGAATGTCTTGTTATGTTGTGGCTTTATTGAGTGTTTACAGGTTTTCAGAAAGTCCACAATACAGGGGAAACTCTGTCCGTTTTCCCTAAAATTTTGTGACCGGGTTTGGCATTGGGTTGAGAATAGTATGGTTATTAGAGCCTCCGGTCTCGTGAGGGATCGGGGCGTTACAGGTGGTATCAGAGCTTAGTTAGCTCTAAGCCGGGACAGGGTCCTCGGCCTGTCGGGTAGTAACCTTTGCGTGTGTGCTTGTTAAGAGTGTGTCTTGAAAGTGTATGCCTGCATGTGTGATTGTGTGTCTTGTATTGAATGTGTGCACCTATGTGATATAATTATGTGTTACGTGCTAAGTGTGTGCTAAGTGAAGTAAAGTGGCTGGTTATGCATCAATTTGACCTCGTGAATTGTTAATTGCTTGAACTGTTACTTGTAATGTGTGCATTTGAAAGTCTTTGATTGAGTTGTGTTATGATGGACTTGATTGTCATGCTTGAATGACTTTGATGATTACACTGTTTCATAAACTCTTATATAAACATGTTTGCATAATAGTTTAAAACATATATGTGTAAATGTGATATCTTGGCATTCATACATGTCCCGTTGAAATGGTAAGAAAGACTTCTTCCTCCCCCTGAAGAGAAGTGATTAGCAACAAGCCCTCCAAGTTGTGTGGATTAGCGGGAATGAGAATGTTGTAAGCGGAGCTCAATTATTGGGATTTCTTCCAAGGCATTCTTCTACGCTTAGTAGTCAGAAATGAATGGCTTCCTTTGGGATTTCTATATGACCATTCTCTCGGTTTTCTTATTGAGTATTCTTCTAGTATTTTCTTGCTGGCATTACTCGGAAGACTTAGTTTGGGATTCTAATCAGCCTTATTATATGGAATTATCTTCGGTATTTGTACTCTAAATTCTTATTGGTATTTTCTCGCCACTGTTAGTTGGGATTCTATTCTTCTATGGTATTCGTGCCAGCGGGATTCCTATTTGGATTTCGAAGTAGCATCTCTATTGGAGCCTTTATTTGGCCTTATTACGTGAGGTTCGCAGGCAATACTACTAGGATTTCTTAATGAGCTCCCACGAGAGTTCGTATATGGTATTCTTGCTTAGCAATTGATGACGAGTAATGGGAGTTGGGTTTCAGGTGGTGTGGAGGTCCGTTGGGAAGAGGAAGTGCGGGGACGGAATTTGGTGAAGGGGGAGAGGATGTGACGCCCGAGATTCTACCGTACACATTTTTAAATGTTGCATCCATTAATTGTGCATTAAATTATGTGCTTTACCTGTTGTCTTTCTTGGTCACTATTCATTCAATTTTTAAACTGCATTATATTAGTGAATTAGCATTTTTATTAAATCATATTAATTGTTAAAGGAATGTGAAAATTGTGCAATTGAGCTAGGAGCGATAGGAGCACTCGTTTAGAAAATGATTTTCGTGGTTCAATGAATAGTGTTACGTAACTAACTTAGTGTTTTAATTAGTTAGCTTATACTTTACACTTTAGGCTCATTTTTAAGCTACCAACGCTCATTTTTAGTGGACCACTAAACACCTAACTTGACCCTACCTATCATATATACTCACCATAAAGCAATTAGCTCATAACTTAGCAAAAAAAAAAAAAGGGGAGATGCAGATTTTACTGTAGCAAATCCGAGAATAGCATAGGAGGATAATGAGAGGATTTTGCTCATCAAATCTTCAAGCCAAGCCAAGCCAAGCAAGGAGCAAGTAGTTTAGGGTGTGTGCAAGCCTTCTAGGAGCTCCTACGCGCGTTAGGTGAGGGTTTTGCATATTATTTTTGCATTTGAAATATATGTCAACTTTCTTGAATTTATTGATTTGCTATATTATGATCATGCAATGCTTAAATATGCTTATGTATGTTGTGTATAAGTAGTAGAGACCTAATTTATGCTATTGTTTCATAGTTTAAACGGTTGAAATCGCTTGTTGATCGTAGGGCATGAATAGTGACGGGAAAATTAGGGATTTGCGAAATCAGACCTTGTAGCTTGAATTAATGGTTCTAATAGGTGCTTTAGATGTTAATGAAAGTAGTGTGAAGGCCTTGTAGGGTTTAATTGCCCGTAACCTAGTGAAAGAATGAAATAGCCGACTTTTAGAAAGGGGTTTCGGGGTTATCGCGAATCCGGGTTGAATTGGCCTCCACATTTAGTAATCCTAGGCTATTTAGGACCTAATTAAGCTTTGCTAGCCTCCATTTGAGTCCCGGATGAGGTACGTGTAGTACAAAGTCAAAAGAGTGAAAATGGGGCTTTTGTGCTAAACGCGGGTAATTGGGTAGTTTCTAGGGTCCTAGGGGTGCCATAAGGGATAATTAAAAGTATGGAATAGCCCGCTCGCTTATCTAGAACATTAACTTGTGTTTGGAAGAAAAATGACTTGTGTTACAAAGGGGTTTTGGGTCAAACATAAATCCGGGTGAATTTGGTTGATATATTTGGTGTTCTTAGGGTAAGTAGGGACTAAATGTGCTTTTCTAACTCTTAGTTGAGCTTTGATAAAGATACTTGTAGTACAAACGCACAAAGGGGTAATCGGGGCTTTTGTGGCTAATTTGGGTTAATGAATGATTTCAAGGGTTCTAAGTGTGCCATAATGTGTAACTAGAAGATTAGAATAATTATTTGGTGGATCTTGAGCCTTAGCCTCGGTTTGGAGTTAAATGACTTAGGAAAACAAAAGGGAAACTCGGGGTTTCAAGCTTAGCCTTTGAATTAGCTTTGGTGCTTGTATATCTTGCCTTTACATGTTGTTATATGGCATTTGTGAGCATTTCGTGAAGTTTCGTGATCATCGGTCATTGATCCCTTTGTGTTGGTATAGTTATTTTCATATTTAATGCTTATATCTTGTTATAATGTTTATACTTCTTGTACTTTGTTAAGATCAAACTCTAATAAACATTGCATGCTAAGTGAGTAGGACTATAAGGATAACTCATCTAGTTATATGATTATTGATTATTGTAATTAAAAGTAATTGGAATTTATAACTTATGATCTTAACTTAATGGTATTTGATGCTTCTAATATATCTTATGTTCTCTAATGATATGATAAGGTGAACATTGTATCTTAATTGTGTGTGGGTTATGAACTTGTGTGAATAAGTGATTATAAATCTAGCTTCTAATGTTGTAAGGTTGAGTTAAGTAAGAGTTGAGTTGGAATTGATATAGTTAATTGCTAAACTTATATGAACACCCTAGGGTTGCATACTTGAGCTAATTCGGGGAGTTGAAGTAAATCTGAGCTATTCTTTTAGCATGCTTGGCTTAATTCCAGGTGAGGGAGACTTCATCCTTATGTGCATAATAGTTTATTTACTTGTACTTAGATTATGTGCACTTATTGTCTATATATTGTGTGTGAGGGCAACTTACTTTGTTGTCCCTTAATCATGTGTTTGTTGATGTATTCTATTGTTATCATTTTGAGTGCATTGCATCGTGGTTGCGCAACCATTTGGGCATGGTAGTGTCGTGGAAACCGGGCGGCATCGGGCTTGCCGGTATACCTCGGCTACCATGGTTACCCAGTCCCTCTCTCGCTTGGGATGCCGCCCAGGGAGAGTTGGGTCGTAGGATTTCGGGGTACATCCGGAGTACACCCATTTTGGAGTTATAAGGGGATGCCGGCTTATCGATAACAGTGTCATTATTACATCGTGATTTCAGTTCGTGGCGTCGCTGGTGTGCCTCTGCCCTTCGGGGTATTCGCTTAGCCGGGACGTTATAGAAGTCAAAGTGTATCGTATCCTTTTTAATGTGTGGTAACTTGTTGTTTCAATTGTTCTTTGGTTGTAAAATGCTTTATTTGTACTAACCGCTGCATTGCACATCCCCGGTAGACCTTATCCCTCACTGGGCAATTGTGATTGCTCATACCTCGCTAAACATGTTTCAGGTGGTGCAGTTGGAGGAGTTGACCTGATTGCTGTGTGCTATTACTTGAGGTTTGAGTGATTGCCTGTTAAACTGTGGAAGACCTTACTTGTTCTACTTTATGTTTTATTTGGGAGTCTAAGGGCCTATGTATATATATTTGAGTAGTTGCAAGTTTGAAAGCTAAGTGGATGTAGTAAGTGTTATGGAATTGTGGCATGTAATAACTTTTGCTTCTGCTTCTAGCTACGTTGCATGCTTGGGTGTGAATGAACGGGTGTATGGTTGGCTTTAATTTCTAAGAATGTTCAATGCTATCATGGAGTGACATGATAAGCGGTTTTGTAAAGAAGTTAAGTTATGAATGCATGCTTGTGTGTATCTAAACCGTTTGTATGTCTTAAGGCTCGGATGACCTTAAAGCTAAGATCTTTAGTTATAAATGAATGTCTTGTTATGTTGTGGCTTTATTGAGTGTTTACAGGTTTTCAGAAAGTCCACAATACAGGGGAAACTCTGTCCGTTTTCCCTAAAATTTTGTGACCGGGTTTGGCATTGGGTTGAGAATAGTATGGTTATTAGAGCCTCCGGTCTCGTGAGGGATCGGGGCGTTACAAAGTATACCTAGTATAGTTATCTACAACAACATAGACATACCTTGATCCCCCTAAACTAGCCACATCCATTGATCCAAAAAGGTCCATATGAAGTTTTTATAATGCTTTAGATGTAGTTACTTTGTTTATGGGTTTAAAAGATGTTCTATGATGAAGTTTTCCAAGTTGGCATGCATCACATAAATTATCTTTTTCAAATTTTGCTTTAGGTAACCCTTTTACAAGCTCATTTGTAGAAAGTTTGGTAAGTAAGTCCATGCTTGCATGTCCTAACCTTCTATGCCATAACCAAGAATCTTCATTTATAGTCATTAAGCAATTAACATTTTGGCATATAATATCCTTAAAATTTATGGTATAAACATTATCACGTCTATTTGTAACAAACAACACTTTGTTCAAGTTATCATATACAATAAAACATGAAATTTTAAATTCAACTCTATACCCATTGTCACAAAATTGACTCACACTAAACAGATTATGTTTCAAACTTTCACAAGTAGCATATTATGGATAGAAATTGAATGTTCATAACCAATGCTACCTCTTTCAATAATTTTACCTTTCCCATTGTCTTTATAGCTCACATTCCCTCTGATTTTCTTGTTGAGATCATAGAAGAGGGATGAGTCTCCGGTCATATATCTTGAACATCCAATATCAATCTATGGTTTCTTTAGCAAAGTTCTCCCAAGTTAACCAAAGTTAATCATGTTCATTCATATGTGACTTCTAATTGATCCTAAATTTCTTTAGCACTTTTGCACCAAGAAATCTTGTTGAATTCATTTGAGTCTAAAGCAAGATATAACATGTTCATAACTTTATAGTTTCTTTCAACAATCTTAAAATCATTATCATCATAGTCTTCTTCTGATTTACGAATGGTAGTGGTTTTTTCTCCTTCCATCTTAGTTATCATAGGAATAATTGATCCATAGGTTATTATTTTCCGAACTCTAATGTCATTAGCAAGAATGTAAATCCTTGTTCTAGTTTTCCAAAAGAAATAGTTGATTCCACTAAACAATGGTGGTCGTGTGGTAGATTGACCCTCAACTATGATAGACATTGATGTATTTGTCATTTTGATTCTCTACTAGTTGTTAGACTATATGTAGAGTCTCAATTCTTGATACCACTTGTTAGAAAAAAATATACTTAAGAGGGGGGTGAATTAAGTATTTGGTCAATTACTACCAATTAAATTTTTTTAAGTATTTGGTCAATTACTACCAATTAAAATTCCAATATAAACAATTGTAATTCAATCAAACAATATATCAAACACGTAAAAGGCACAAGTAATGAATGCAAGAAGAGTAAAATGAATAGAAAATGAATACAACGATTTATGGTGGTTCGCTAATCTACATCCACCACCTAAGGTCTCATCCCCTTAAGGTTTCCACTACCTCCACTGTTGCTTTTTCAAAAATTGGTGAAGCACAAACTAACAATACAAGTTCTCTTGAATTCACAAAAGTTGTATGAACTTCTTCCCTTCTTTGAATCCACAAAGAAGATATGAACACTCTTTATACACTGAATCTCTCAAGGCTATAGATCTAGAGTGTATACAAGCTTTGAAGGTTATAAAATGTAAGTACAAATTTAACTCCTAAAGAGTTGAATAATACAAGTGAAGCTCTTTGATTGCACAATGATTTGCAAGTGTTAGCTCCAGATTTGTGGCAATAAATTAGTAATAAACCATTTTGATAGCTTAGTATTGAATGCTTGAAGTTGAAATAGTTATTTTACAAATGAAGGGTGGTTGTAGCTTTAAAGAAAGATCCCAACTGTCAAAATAATGACTAGTTTTTTCAAACTTAGCTCTCTCCGGTCGAGTGCCTTGACTGGGTCCTTCGTCCGAATCATCACTGGGCAAAATCTGATCGAGGGGGTCTGGTCGAGTGCCTCGTCCAGATCCCTCATCCGGACCATACCAAGCAGCCACTATAATTTGTTCGGATGAGGAGGTCTGGTCGAGTACCTCGACCGGGTCCCTCATCCGAAAAACTTTTAATGCTTTCGCTGCTTTTGCAATGTGATCCGAGATTATATTTCCAAAGGGACTTTTGAACTGAAATGTATTTTTACCCATAAAAAGATAAGTTGTTCAAAAACCTTTTTGAAAACTTTCTAGAAATAGGGGCAAAAGGTATTTTGAAAGGAGTGCAATCTTGAGTATAACACAAGACAAAACTTAGGCATCTTATAAGAAAAAGCTGGTACCCCTTATGACGCCACTTGTCCTTCCTTATGACTCCCTCATCAAGTTTATCTTCATTCTTCATGTGGTGAGAGCTTCATTGAGTAATCCTTATTGGAACCTTATGTGAGACCCCGTACCGAGCCGTACAGAGCTCGTGTGCATTTCATAACATTTCATATATTTTTGCATCATTTAATATGCCTTTACATCAATTTATATGTTTTTATTTTGATTTGTGTGCATTTGTCTCAATCTACGTGCATTTGGATATTTTAGATATCGTAGGAAATAATTAAATTCTTTTACGTCACAATAGCTAACTAAATTAGTTAGGATATAACAAGATGGCAAGCTAGAAAATAGACATTTAGTTCAAGGGCACTCTAGTAATTTGGCATCTTAGGAAAATATCTCACCTAACAAATCTAACAAAACGCACACCACACACCACACACACACACTGAAACACTGCAGCACACACACTTACACACACTACACACACACACTCAGAAATTCAACCAAGGAGAAAAGAAAGAGACAAAGGAGAAGAGAATAGAAGAAGATGAGGAAGAAGAAGAAGAAGTTTAGCCATTTTTGAGCTTCTCTTTTGCATTTTTTCTAGCTTTTCTTCAAGTGTTGTTACTCCATTTACATCTCAAACTCTAAGGAAAAGGTAAGGGATTTTTCATAAATGGTTTTAAAGGATTCATTCAAGTTTATTAATGCTCATTTGGTGTTAATATTGCTATAACTTTCATATCTAAGCTTGGATGAGGAGATTGAATATATATGTGTTGTAGATTTAGGAATTGCCCAACTTGTGATTTGATGACCTTGTAAAGTTGTGTGGTGAGCTTGTTATTGATCTTGTATGTGATAAAGCATGTAAAACTTGTATGGAAGAGTTAGTAGCATGAATCTAGCATTTTGGGGCTTGAATGTTATTTTGGTGTTCATGAGCTTCTATGAATTTTTGAAAGTTTGATGGATAGTTGTTGATTGGAAGAATGTTTGGTTGATTTGGAACTCATGTATGTTGCCTAATAATACATCTTAATGATGCTAGAATCTTGGTTGAAGGTTGGGAGAAAGATGACAATGAGCAAAAAAATAAGAATTTATGGGTATGTTTTGCCCAGGCTGGTCGACTAATCAATTGACTAGCCGGTCGACTAAACTCGCCCGACAATTGACTAAAATCACTAGAAAAGTCGGTCGACGAGCCAGGTGAATAACTCGTCCGGCTTGGTTTTTCAACTTTGCGCAGTATTTTTGTAAAGGCCATATCTCACTCAATTCAACTCCGAATTAGCCGAGCAAGCTCCCATGTGGTTGCAAGCTATATTGATATGATGTGATGGATTTCTATCCTAGTTGATCTACGTGCTTGCCTATGAAGATGAACTTCTTGTTGAAAAGAGATGGTTTTGTAAATTGTTCAATTGATTATGCTGTAATATTCTTTTGGTTTATTAGACACCAAGTTAAGTTAGGTTATTAATCTTATGAGACCTAAGTTTGGGATGAGTGTGAGCTTAATGTTGGATATTGGGTAGACCATATAAGTTGATTTCTTTCAGACTAAGTTGTTGTAATGGCTTGAGCAATATTAGAGATGGATTATACATGTACATAGATGCATTTAAGTAGTTCGATTTAGTAGAAGTTAATGGTGTATTAGGACCAACTAAAGGAATAGATAAAGTGGCATTCTCATGTGATGTAGGAAGTATATAATTTGATATGCCGAGTTACTTATTTTGGTTATTGGAAAAGATTACGCAAATGACTTTGGCAATATGTAGATTGTAAGTCACGATCTTAGAATACTTATCATAACTATTGATGTTGATAAAGAGTGGGAGTTATTCAATCTTTAATTGTCACTTATGGATGTACCTATAGATTATAAGGTTTAGATTAGAATAAGATATTTTAGAAGTTGTAGGTCCTTGGGATTTAATGAAATGTTGGTACGGCCTAGTACTTACTCGCTTGTAAGTTAGGCGTTAATTGCACCAATTAGATGTATGAACCCTAGAACTCAGAATTATGAATCTTGATGACTACTAATTTACTTGTGGCATTAGTCAAGGGATGTTGGGTAAGAATGTAATCGTGCTGTAACAATTTAGAGAGTTTGGAGTATTGGTGAAGGAATGATTTATGTAGTATATGTGGTTAAGATATATGATATACATTAGGTGATTAGTCTTAGTTCTAATATGATTAAGACTTAAGTCGTTAGCATAGTCTAGTGTTGCAACGCATTTGGGAGTGCAAGTAATGTACAAAATGGTTAATAGTGAATGTAGGGTCTACTTAACTTATATCATCGGTCATGACTCTAGGTTATAGGTGTTAAATGTTATCAGTACTAAGACATCTTGAGGGATAATAGACATAGAGTAATATATGTGAATTTAGACTTGAATGAAACCCCATACCTTATGTGCTAGTCTTATTTGTGTAACCTATAATTGTACCACAATTGCTTATGGATTATGATATAGGTGCCATTGGGTTTTGTTTCAGTTTTACTAAGTTGATGTTAAGATTATGATTTGGTATCTAAAAAGTGAATTGTGGAAGTTAAGCTAATGATGTTTAGATGCAAGAGTGGAATTAATTAGGATAGAATAATTATTTATCGAAGTTATCTCCCTGAAATTGATTGAAGTGACAAGCTATTCGGACGTTAATAGACTAATTGGAAGTAGTTGCGAGTCATTGTAAGAGTGAAATCGTGAAGGTTAGGTCTTGGTGAGATGGGCCGTGATCTTAGAATTATCACGGTATTGCTAGTGTATCCTTGGGATCTTGATTATTGTACTTGTGGAATTTAATCTTCACTAAAGGGTTGGAACTTGAAGTTATTCAAGAATGAGTCCATTTGAAATATTATTGATGCGCATACAAGAATGAAACAAGTTGTACTATAAGGTATGTATATTACTATTGACTGGGATCGACATATTAAAGTTTATTTGGAGTTTAAATTTTAAACCTAGGAGCCATAGTTGGATGAATCTAAGACTAAGGACGAGTAGCAAAGATAGAGTAGAGCGAGAGTGATTTTTAGTACAGGGAATAGATCTGATTTTGGGAAAAGAAGTAGAGACATGCTTCCTACAAGGGGCGAAAGCGATTGATAGAAATAACTCTTCATTAGAGCAAAGCCTTAATGCCAAACTTGGTAAACAAACAAAAACAACTAAAAGGTCTTTTCCCTTCCCTCATTTGCTTGCTTGCTTGGATCAGGATGTAAGGCCTAGCTTGAGAGACTTCCGACGTGCGGTTCAGCTAATTCTCATTCAAAAAGGGAAACTTGCGCTTATTCATATAGAAAGAAGAAGTCCTTTTGACGTATAGAAAGTACTACGCTTTCATCCTCGCGGCTTAAGGGTCGGGTCCTACTCCTCAACCAGTACACAACCCTTTACGTTAGTTAAGTTAGGACTTTCTCGCCATCTGGTACTTAAATAGCTTTCATTCAATACTCAATTCAATACATAGCATGCATTCAAATCCTTTCTCAGCAGCCTCCTAGTTCGTAAGCAATTAGCGGAAGGGATAAAGAAATCCATAGAAAGAAAAGGCAAAGCTACGTATCCAAACTCAGAAGTGGGAATCTTGTTCAATTTAGGGAAGCGAAATCCCGTCCAGGAGAACCATTAGCGAGGTTTTATTCTTAAACCGGATGGAGCAGGTGCCTGAGCTTGAGTCATGTTCATTAGGAAGTGTAACAACTTATTCACTTGCTGCGAGTTAGCCTCCTTATGAGTCGGGCACAACTAATATCTTATTTGAGGAATAAGGAATAGTCCGATCTATGATAAGAGATCTCATCATCGGATGATGTAATAGCCAGACTAAGTCCCAAAGTCTTTCCAACCAACTTCAATTGTAAGTTATCCTTTTCTTAATAGACTGATGCGGGCGAGTGGCCTACCTATTTAATGGTAAGAGATGAAATCATTTGAGGGATTAAAGGTGAGCATTCAAGGCCACTTGGAACGAGACGATATCTTAGTAAACTTTGAGTGTTCCTTGCTGTAACACCCTAACTCGACCCCTCCTACGATCAGTCAGGATGCAACAGAATTTCGATAGTATAACGACAGTAACTTGGATACCGAGGCTCTAAACCAACATCTTTGTAACTCATACAACCAACTCTACAAATAACCAATCAACTCCACAACCAAATTGACAACATACAACGAATCCATAATATACATTTAACATTCTTTTACCATTTCATCTATAAGTTATACGCCTCCAATCCAATATCATACATTACTAAGTAAAACCATATACATACATAACATATTATACTAGCTTAGCAACTTATTTAAATCCAAAAGCAAGACAACTAAACTAGCATAACACTTTTACTATCTTTGGATCCATTTATACAAAACAACCTTTAAAAACTTGAAACTATACAACCTAAGTCATACTACAAAATAGTATAAAACATTCCAACTAAACATCAGGATATGACTTTGGCACATAAAACTCTTCAACCAAAGTCACATTCTCATATTCTTGAGGCACATACCCGTATTCTGGTTCAGTAACACCTGCTTGCAGATAACAAATGAGAGTGAACTTATATAAAACAAGCACAGTGAAGAATTAATAGATCTTTAACACATAACAAATATCAACATCAATATAACATAACAATAATCATAACCAATCAGTAAGGATATTCTAGTTGGTGTAGCTCCAAACGCCATCACGATCTCAACCATTCTTATAACTCCCCATTACTCACGCACCCGAAGTACCTCTCTAGCCCCTCCCTCCATGGCACCTCCGCCCATGCGAGCTAGGGGTAGCCTATGATAGTCATGCCATTATCAACCCGACAGCCCAACCCTGCCCGAGAGGTGGCACAAACATACCAAGACTCATGACAATAATAATAATCATTCATATCACAGGAGGACAACAAAAGTAGGTTGCCTATCTCCCAACTTCATCAATAATCAATTAGTTAATAACATTTCAACAACATAATATCATTTAATCAATTAACAGCCCAACAACTAGGTTAGATGACAAAGTAGGCCACCCAACACAACAAGCATTAAACCACACAATCAAACCCGAGTCTAACCTCCAACAACACAAGATTCAATCACTCAACACCACCCAAACACCTAAAGACATAGTTCAACATTTTAAAGAAAGATAGCTCAAACTTCTAAAAGTCATAACTTACATTCTACTAATCCAATGACCTCCAAATCAATTTCTATCACTCACCCACTCAAGCAACCACATTAGTCCCCTCGGAAACCAACCATAATCCATCCAAAACAAGCCCAACAACCCTAAAACCTCAATGCTCCATGGCTGAAATTTTCGGACTTTCACCACGACACCACAAAAAAAATTTTGGCATTACAACATTACTACCACGAAATTAACAAACTTTTACAAGCTAACAACAATAGATTCCAACCACCACAACTCCAATTATTCAACAAATAGCCAAATTCTCAACTTTAATACCCAAAAAATAAAAATACGTGCTACCACGGTTCAAAACAGCTATAAACCCATATAAATGACCCTTAGCATCCACTGAGCAATAATCTAAAGCCAGTTTAGCATTTCACCGGTTAAATAAACAGTTATATGAAAATATATAAAAATAGCGTTTTGAGATTCAAAAATTTTCTCTCACCTTTGATCTGAAAAAAACCTATGAATGCGTGCAATGCGTGCCCAACAAGCAGAATCTAGCTCAGTTTGTAAAACTACGAACAAAAACTAGGTTTTCTAAAGAAAATTCACTTTGAAAATATGTTGAAAATGGTTCTATTTTCCACCTCCAAGCCACGGCAATGTGTGTGTAGATTTAGGTATTTTGTGGTGTTTTAGTATGTGTTGATGATATATATAGCCAAGGTCAGCAAAAATTAAAAGTCAAAGTTGAGCAATTTAGTATTTTTTTTTAGTCTTTTAATTAATATTTTTAGTCTTTTAAGTAGTTTTTCTTGTCTATTTTTCTTGCTCAAGTAAAAATACTATATTTAGTAGTTTAAAGATAGGTGACAACATTTTCACATGCATACTCATACACCCGCTCCGGTAAAAACTCAGTTTTTACAAAAGAAGGTGTAAAAACCTTTAAAATTCTTAATCCGATTCACAATCCGTTTTAATCAAACATGGGTCTATTAATATCTGATGACTATTTTTTAAAATATTTAAAACACCCCCGTAAAAATTTTAGTGGACGTGTGTTCAAAATACTATTTACAAAAATCGTCGATAAAATTTCTGATGCCGATTTTGATAAAAATTTTATGAATGCACACTTAGCATGTAATATGACTATAAATCACAAAATTAGCACATTCTAACTGATATAACACATAAATAGGTCAAATCATGTAAATCTAGGCAAATACGAAATCTGGGGTCTTACATTCTCCACCCCTTAAAGAAATTTCGTCCTCGAAATTCTTACTTGCTGAATGGAATAGATCTGGATACTGTTGCTGCATCTGATCTCTCCTCTCCCAAGTAACTTCCTTAATTCCGTGATGCTTTTACAACACTTTGATCATCGGAATCTTCTTCGACCTCAACTCCCGTTCCATCTGATCAATAATACGAATTGGCCGTTCATCATAAGTCAGATTCTCACGAAGCTGTAATGGCTCTGGCTCTAAAATATGATAAGGATCCGGATTATACTTTCACAAATTAAACACGTGAAAGACATCGTGAATATTAGAGAAATTCTCTAGTAAATCCAACCGATATGCTAACTTGTCAACCCTACCGGTAATCTCAAACGGCCCTACAAACCTCGAACTCAGCTTACCACCTTTACCATACCGAGCAAACCCCTTTCGAGGAAACAATTTCAAGAAAACACGATCCCCGACTGTAAATTCTAAATCCCGACGATGCTTATCAGTATAACTCTTGTATCTGCTTTGTGTTGTCAGTATTCTCTGCCTGATCAACTGAATATTCTCAATCTTCTCTAAAAGTTCTGGCATGATAGTCGGATCAATAGTCTTCATCTCCCCTACTTTATCCCAATACAAAGGTAATCGGCACTTACGACCGTAAAGAGTTACAAAAGGTGCCATTCCAATAGTCGCTTGATAATTATTGTTATAGGCAAACTCGACAAGTGGTAGATGTTTCTCCTAGTTCTTCCCAAAGCCAGAACACAAGCCTTGAGCATATCCTCCAAAATCTGAATGTCATCTCAGACTGACCGTCGGTCTGTGGATGATACGTTGTGCTAAAGTTTAACTAAGTACCCAAAGTCTCCTAAAATTTTTTTCACAAACGAGAAGTAAACCGAGGATCTCGATCTAAAACAATACTAGATAGAATCCCGTGAAGTTTAACAATCTGATCCACATAAAGATCCGCCAACTTTGCAACCTCATCTCCTAACCTCATCAGAATGAAATGAGCTGTCTTTGTCAAACGGTCCATAACAACCCAAACTGCATCGTTACCTCTCGGTGTTCTAGGCAAACTAGAGACAAAGTCCATTGTAATATGTTCCCACTTTCACTCTGGTATTGCCAACGGCTGAAGTAACCCTACGGGTTGTTGATGTTCGGCTTTCACCCGTTGACAAGTCAAACATTTGGATACAAACTGAGCAACCTCTCTTTTCATGTTATTCCACCAATAATGTTATTTCAAATCCCGATACATTTTGTTTCTACCGGGATCAATGGTGTACTTAAAATTATGAGCCTTCTCCAAAATTCCTCTCCTCAAACTCGGTTCATCGGGAACACAAACCCTGTTCCAAAACCGAAGAATACCATCCTCATGTAATTTAAAGTCAGACTGATCATCCGTGATCTGATCCTTGATCTTCTAAAGTTTTATATCAAGTTGCTGAGCTTCTCTAATTTGAGACACAAATAAAGGTTGAATACAGAGATATGAACATATTACCCCAACCTGAGTCAATTCCGGTCTCCAATAACTGAATTCCTCAAGAACCTCACACTTTTTAATAGCCAACCAAGAAATACTCGCCTTACGGCTAAGAGCATCTACTACAACATTTGCCTTCCCAAGCAGATAACTGATAGAACAATTATAGTCTCCAAGAAGTTCCATCCACCTCCGTTGACGCATATTCAACTCCTTCTGTGAGAACAAATACTTCAGACTCTTATGATCAGTGAAAATCTCAAACTTACTACCCCACAGATAATGATGCCATTTTTTCAGTGCAAATACAATGGTTGCCAACTCAAGATCAAGAGTCGGATAATTCACCTCATACGGCTTCAACTTTCTAGAAGCATAGGCAATAACCCGACCATTCTACATAAGTACACAACCCAAGCCATCATTGGATGCATCACTATAGATAACCATATTATCGGTTCCCTCTGGTAGAGCAAGTATTGGAGCAACCTCTTTTTCAACTCCTGAAACCTACTCTCATATTTCTCATCCCAAGTAAAGCTGGTCCGTTTCTGAGTTAACTTACAAAGTGGCCCTGCAATCTTAGAGAAGTCCTTCACAACCCTACGGTAATAACCCGCCAAGCCAAGGAAACTACGAACCTCCGAAACATTCTTCGGCCTTTTCCAAGACATCACCACTTCAATCTTAGTGGATTCTACAGAAATACCGCTATGAGTAATCACATTGCCAAGAAAAGATATTCATTGCAGCCAGAATTCACATTTGCTGAACTTCGCAAACAACTGATGCTCCTGCAACTTCTGTAGGACAAGTCGTAGATGTTGCTCGTGCTCCGATTCAGTCTTAGAATAAACCAAAATATCATCAATAAAGATTACCACAAATTGGTCTAAGTACAGCTGAAAGACCCGATGCATAAGAACCATGAATGCTGTCGGTGCATTAGTCAGTGCAAAGGGCATAACTACAAATTCATAATGCCCGTACCAAATCCTGAAAGCAGACTTTGGAACATCCTCTGTACGAATCCGAAGCTGATAATACCCCTGCCTCAAGTGAAACTTAGAGTAGACTTTGGCTCCTTGAAGTTGATCAAACAACTCGTCAATCAGTGGTAAAGGATACTTATTCTTGATAGTCACCTGATTCAAACCATGATAATCAATACACAATCTTAAGGTACCATCCGTCTTCTTCACAAATAAAACAGGTGCTCCCCGTGGTGAAGAACTCTGCTAAATGAAACCCTTCTCTAATAACTCCTGCAGCTGAGTTTTCAGTTCCTTCAACTCAACTGGTGCCATCCGGTACGCTGATTTAGAAATAGGTTGAGTACCGGGAATCAGATTAATCACAAACTCAACATCTATCTCTGGCAGCAATCCTGGCAACATCTCGGGAAATACATTGGGATATTCCCGAATAATAGGAACTTCCTCCTGCTTTAGCTTATCAGATGGCTTGTTGATCAAATAAGCTAGATAACCCGAACACCCTTTACTTACCAGCTTAACAGCTTTAGTTGATGATCAAATAATAAAACTCGCCTTAGCATCCTGGTTCCCCGCTTCTTGAACCACTGGCTGATCTAGCAACCTAAACTGTACTACTTTTGTTCTGCAGTTTAACTGGGCATCGTAATTAGAAAGCCAGTCCATACCCAAGATAACATCATAACCCCGGATAGGAAATAAGATAAGGTCCGAAGAAAAATCCTGACCCTTAACATGTATTTTACAGTCTTTACATACTAAGTCAGTCACATATTTATCAGTTAAAGAAGTACTAATCTCAACCACATAAGGAAATCTTTCAGGTTGCATGTTAACATGTTGCACACAAGTAGGTGTAATGAAAGAATGCGTAGTACCAGAATCAATCAACACTTTAACAAGTTGATCAAGTATAAGGAAGTTACCTTCTACAACTACCGCTGCCTCAGGTACTTCCTCCAAATCCACTACGTAAGCCCGAGCCTGAACCCACTGCTACTGAGGTGTACCACCGGTAGGTTAACCCTGGGTCGCTGCCTAGCCTTGATAACCCTAGGTCACTGCCCGACCCTCAGACCTCTAAAATCTAGGGCAATCCCTTGCCATGTACTGATTGCTGCCGCAACCCAAACATGTTCCTGCTTTCACCCTGTAGTCGGCCTCTACATGGCCCTGACGTTTGCAGTAAGTACACTGCGGTGACGAAGCACTAACACTGCCCCTCGAAGACCCAGAAGCTAAAAAAGTATATATGTTAGCCTGTTGCTGGGGTCTCGCAACACTAGGCCTATATTGACCTTGAGACTGGGCCGGCCTGTACTGTGACTGATCCTGGAAGGAGCCCTGCTGAAACTGGGGCCTGTAGAAACCCTGCTGACCCTGCGGTCTTAAAGAGCTCTGCTGAACTGGCGGCCTGTACACAACCTGATGTATTGGAGGCTTATATACACCCTGCGGCTGAAATGACCTCTTACTAGGCTGACTAGGTCCAATCTGTTCCCCTTTCCTCTTTTCTAACCTAGATGCCGCCTCAAAAGCCTCAAAAAATACATCATACTGATTCAGGGCCATTGCATCCTGAATCTCTGACCTTAAACCCAACATAAACCTCTAAGTCTTACGCTCCTCGTCTTACGTTCCTCATCTGCCACAAATTCCGGTGCATACCGAGACAGTCTAGTAAAAGTGGCCTCATATTGAGCCACGGTAACATCCCCTTGAACCAAAGACTCCTTCCGTCTCTCTCCGTTCCCACGCAATCCTTGGGATGTACTTGGCCCGAAACGCTTTAAGAAAGGTATCCCAAACATAAGGAATACCTCTTGCCTCCCAACCAGATTTCACTGTACGCCACCACTCTTCAGCCTCATCATCAAACAAATAAACTGCAAAAGTGACATTCCTCTCGTTAGTATAATCTTATTAATCCATGCATCCGCCTTCCTATCATCTGGCTCGCCCTAGAATCTAGGTGGATAGTAACCCAAGAATTCCTTCAACGTATTTCGCCCATGGTAACCACCCTGTGTATTCATCATTTATGCCTAGGCAGCCTGCCCTGCTAATAACTGTGCCTGTCCAGCCATGATTTATGTCATTCTATCCATAGCTGCAGCAATACGGTCATCACCCCTATCTCGGCCCAGTGCCACATTACCCTGTGCCTCATTATCTGCCTCCGGCCTACCTCTTGTTCTCGGTCTACCCGCCATTCTACTATCAAAGAGTTAGTACAAGTTATAGCACATAGACAAGCTATAGACAATTATTAGCACATAAGCAACAAACTCACATAAAGCACATAAATCACATAAACAAATTAATCACATAATCACTAAATCACATAATCACTTAATCATATTAACACATATTTCACTTTGCTTTCACTTCATACATACTTTCATGCTAAGAGCATTACCCACATTTCGAGAATACCCCGGCTAACAACTAACATAAGCTCTTATACCACTTAATGTAACGCCCCAACTCGACCCTTCCTACGATCAGTTAGGATGCAACGAAATTTTGGCAATATAATGACAGTAACTTGGATACCGAGGCTCTAAACCAATCTCTTTGTAACTTACACAACCAACTCTACAAATGACCAATCAACTCCACAATCAAATTGACAACATCCAACGAATCCATAATATACATTAAACATTCTTTTACCATTTCATCCATAAATTATACGCCTCCGTTCCAACATCATACATCACTAAGTAAAATCATATACATTCATAACATATTATACTAGCTTAACAACTTAATTAAATCCAAAAGTAAGACAACTAAACTAGCATAACACTTTTACTATCTTTGGATCCGTTTATACAAAACAACCTTTAAAAGCTTGAAACTATACAACCTAAGTCATACTATAAAATAGTATAAAACATTCCAACTAAACATCAAGATATGACTCTGGCACATAAGACTCTTCAACCAAAGTCACATTCTCATCTTCTTGAGGCACATACCCGTATTCTGGTTCAGTAACACCTGCTTACAGATAACGAATGAGAGTGAGCTTATATAAAACAAGCCTAGTGAGGAATTAATAGATCTTTAACACATAACAAATATCAACATCAATATAACATAACAATAATCATAACCAATCAATAAGGATACTCTCGTTGGTGTAGCTCCAAACGCCATCATGATCTCAACCATCTTCTTATAACTCCCCATTACTCACGCACCTGAGGTACCTCATTGGCCCCTCCCTCCATGGCACCTCCGCCCATGCGAGCTGGGGGTAGCCTATGATAGTCATGCCGTTATCAACCGGACCCAACGCTGCCCGAGAGGTGGCACAAACATACCAAGACTCATGACAATAATAATAATCTTTCATATCATAGGAGGACAACAAAAGTAGGTTGCCTATCTCCCGGCTTCATCAATAATCAATCAGTTAATAACATTTTAACAATATAATATCATTTAATCAATTAACAACCCAACAACTAGGTTATATGACAAAGTAGACCACCCAACCTAACAAGCATTAAACCACACAACCAAACCCGAGTCTAACCTCCAACAACACAAGATTCAATCACTCAACACCACCCAAACACTTAAAGACAATAGTTCAACATTTTAAAGATAGATAACTCAAACTTCTACAAGTCATAACTTACATTCTACTAATCCAATAACCTCTAAACCAGTTTTTATCACTCACCCACTCAAGCAACCACATTAGCTCCATCGGAAACCAACCATAGTCCATCCAAAACAAGCCCAACAACCCTAAAACCTCAATGTCCCATGGCTGAAATTTCCGGACTTTCAAGACGACATCACAATAAAAATTTCGGCATTACAACATTACTACCACGTATTTAACAAAATTTTACAAGCTAACAGTAATTGATTCCAACCACCACAACTCCAATTATTCAACAAATAGCCAAATTCTCAACTTTATTACCCGAAAAATAAAATTACGTGCTACCACGGTTCAAAACAGCTATAAACCCTTATAAATGACCCTTAACATCCACTGAGCAATAATCTAAAGTCAGTTTAGCATTTCACCGGTTAAATAAACAGTTATATGAAAAGACATAAAAATAGCACTTTGAGATCCAAAAATTTTCTCTCACCTTTGATCCAAAACAAGCCTATGAATGCGTGCAATGCATGTCCAACAAGTGGAATCTAGCTCGGTTTGCAAAACTACGAACAAAAACTAAGTTTTCTAAAGAAAATTCACCTTTAAAATATGTTGAAAATGGTTCTATTTTCCTCCTCCAAGCCACGGAAATGTGTATGTAGATTTAGGTGTTTTTGTGTTGTTTTAGTATGTGTTGATGATATATATAGCCAAGTTCAACAAAAATTAAAAGTCAAAGTTGAAAATTTTAGTATTTTTTTTAGTCTTTTAATTAATATTTTTAGTCTTTTAAGTAGTTTTTCTTGTCTATTTTGCTTGCTCAAGTAAAAATACTATATTTAGTAGTTTAAAGATAGGTGACAACATTTTCACATGCATACTCATACACCCGCTCGGGTAAAAACTCGATTTTTGCAAAAGAAGGTGTAAAAACCTTTAAAATTCCTAATCCGATTCAAAATCCGTTTTAATCAAACATGGGTCTATTAATATCCAAGGATTAGTTTTTAAAACATTTAAAATACCACTGTAAAAATTTTAGCGGACATGTGTTCAAAACACTATTCACAAAAATCGTCGATAAAATTTCTGATGCCGATTTTGATGAAAATTTCATGAATGAATATTTAGCATGTAATAGGACTATAAATCACATAATTAGCACATTCTAACTCATATAACACATAAATAGGTCAAATCACGCAAATCTAGACAAAGACGAAATCTGGGGTCTCACACTTGCTAGTCTCACAAAAACTCTTCGTTAGAATCTTTGAGCGTAGGCTATAAGTACTAATTACAACTTGATGGGTTCAGACTTGGAAAATTTATTGATAGCCAGGGTACCTGCAAGTATAATTGCGGTGGTTTAAAGATGGGAACTGCTTCCTACTACGAGTGTAATATTATTATTAGGAGAAGTTGATTCATAATTGGAAGTTCTCTTGAAGTTGAGTAAAGGTTTTAGAAATTGATTAATCCACTTTCGGGGCTATTAAGGATGATCAGTTGAACTAGGTGATTTAAATCATTGACTCCATTCTTGCTACAATAATGACTATCAGGTTTAAGTCATATGATATGTTTTAAAGCTTGAGTTTGAGGTGTGTAGACTTGTCATCGTTAATAAGAGTTTGAATATAACTCAGTGGTTGACCTCCTGGTTACTATTAGTATCTAGGAATTGCGAGGGCGCAATTCTGTTAGGGAGGGGAGGATATGAGACCCCGTACTGAGTCGTACAGAGCTCGTATAGAGTTCGTGTGCATTTCATAACATTTCATATATTTTTGCATCATTTAATATGCCTTTATATCAATTTATATGCTTTTATTTTGATTTGTGTGCATTTGTCTCAATCTACGTGCATTTGGATATTTTAGATATCATAGGAAATAATTAAATTCTTTTACGTCACAATAACTAACTAAATTAGTTAGGATATAACAAGCTGACAAGCTAGAAAATAGACATTTAGTTTAAGGGCACTCTAGTCATTTGATATCTTAGAAAAATATCTCACCTAACAAATCTAACAAAACACACACAACACACCACACACACAAACTAAAACACTGCAGCACACACACATACACACTACACACACTTAGAAATTTGACCAAAGAGAAAAAAACGCCCCATAAATGGTAATAAAATAGTGATACAATTATAATAAAATATTTTAAATTTTTGAATGTAAAAATTAAATAACTGCATCACTACCTTTCCGTTATTATTCTACTTAATAATCTGAATCCGTGAAATCATAATATTCAAAAATTTATAACTCACGTGTCATGTGAAAGCATTCAAAGCAACCCAAAGAATTCTCCATTCTCTCGTAACTGTCGAAGGCTTGTGGATGCAATATCCCCTCATGAAGTCAGACACAGGGGCAAAGACAAGGGAACACAAGAAAATGGAAAAGACATTAATCATAAAAAAAAAAAAATTCAAGCAAAAAACCGGGCTTTTCACACAGTGCATATCTTTTCACACTCGTGCAGTACACATACGTCCTTTTCCCAACAACACCCTCCACATGTATGCATCATACAATACCATCTAGCTCCATCCCAAACGTTCTAAACGTTGTGCCGCTACAATAACTCCTCTTTAGACATCTCACCATTACTGTTGTAACGTAAGCAAAAACCAAAGCAAAACTTCAAGTTCCAGAAAACAATGGCGGAGGAAGTGAGCAACAAGCAAGTAATTCTGAAGCACTACGTGAGTGGTTTTCCTAAAGAAACCGACATGGAGTTGCAGACCACCTCCATTAAACTGAAGGTTCCAGAGGGCTTAAACGGTGCCGTTCTGGTGAAGAATCTTTACTTGTCTTGTGACCCTTACATGCGCACCCGCATGCGTAAGATGGAAGGCAGCTATATTGAATCCTTCACCCCTGGCTCCGTAAGCCTTTTTGCTTTCTTGTTTCTTCATTATTGTCCTAAAAAATCACCGTTTGGAATTTTAGGGTTTCTTTTTATATTTCATGGCTTTCAGTGGTTGTGTATACATAACGTAAGATGCTCATTTAAAATTTCACTAGGTCAGGGTACAAGTAGGGATGCAGCAAGTACAACGCTCAACTTGCATATAGTAACGGTGAAAAAAAAAAGGGCAAATTCATCAATATGTACATTTTTAAGTCATAAACCCAATTTTAACTGGTGGGGGCCAGGTATAACATTTGTTTGTAGAGGGTACAATATTAGTTGCAGAAAGTACAACAATTGCTGAGAGTACAACACTTAACTAGTGGGATTATTTGGGAAAGCAACAATTGTGTTGTTTTTACTGTTAAGTTCCAATGTGGACGTATGTGTTATACAATTGGATTGCTGCCGAAGGGTTCTTCTCTAAAACGGTTGCGCTTCAGTTTTATTTCTAACTCGTGAGCTTAACGCGCCGGTGATTTCAAATCTAAAAGCTTTCTGTTCATGTTTCGCGGTTTTTAAAATTTCAAATCTAAAAGCTTTATGTTCAAGTTTAGCTTGCTGTCTAGTTCTCGAATCTTGTAAGTCTACTCATTTACAGTGTGTTTGGATTGAGGGGAGAAAATTTAATAAAGGAAAGGAGAGGAGAGTATTATAAAGGAGATGAGAGGAAATAATTAAATCATATTTGGATTGGGTAATTTGAGGGAAGGAGAGTATCATAAAGGAGTATGAGTGTCTTTTGTTTGGATTAGAAAGAAAATGGAAGGGAGGGATGAATTTTATGTGAAAAATGAGGTTCATAAAGGAGAGTCCCTCCCTTCTATTTTATCCCAAATTGGAGGGAGAGAAAAAGTGAGCTTGGGAGGAGTTGCTTTGACCCCTCCCTTTACTTCCCCCTTAGAAAACTTTCAAACCAAACAAGAGAATGACTAAACTCCTCCTTTACTAAACTTTCCCTTCCCTCCATTCCCTTCAATCCAAACACACCCTTACGGTGAGAGGGGTTAGGAGTGCACTCATTTACAGTAAGAGAGTTGAGTTTCAGTATAATAGTTTTTTTTTTTTTTTCACCCAACAAAAAAGTTTTTACTTTTCTAGTTGAGACACACCCTCACGTCAATGTGGCTCTGCCACTGATTGTTGGAGCTTCATCTGCAGAGAGAGAATTATAATACGAAAACAGTTATGTAAACTAAGTTTGTGGTTGTCTTGAATTCCACTATGGTCTAATTGTATGATTTTGATAACTATGGTTTCCATTACCTCGGTGGGGCAGAACTACAATGGCCTATTTTCATTAACTTCCCCTATTGATATGTGCAGCCCATTGTAGGATATGGGGTGGCCAGGGTTTTGAATTCTGCTAATCCGAACTTCAAGAAGGGTGACTTGGTCTGGGGGATGATTGGATGGGAAGAATACAGTCTAATTACATCTCCAGAAACTCTGTTTAAGATTGAGCATACAGATGTGCCTCTCTCCTACTATACAGGAATCCTTGGTACGTTTTTAATTTTGAGTGCAGCTCTGTGAATTTTTCTCTTCTGTATGCTGCAAACTGAATTGCAAATGAACATTATTCCATGCTTTAACACATTTGGAACTTAACATTGCCTTTAGCTTTTCAGCAATTTTCCAAATGAACAATTTCAAGTTTTCAACAAAGTCTTTCAATAATATCTAAACTGTGAATTTATAATTGCAGTTGAAATAACATTTTTCTGGTTCACCTGTTCCATATTTCAATCATGAAACATATATTTTTTGAGATATGCTGTAACAATACACTAGTACTTTTGAATTCAAAATCATTTGCGGATAGGTTCTCAAGATACTACTTGAATGAGGATTAATGGTAATTATCAATGCAGGGATGCCCGGGTTGACTGCTTATGCTGGTTTTTATGAGGTTTTCTCTCCCAAGAAGGGTGAGCATGTCTTCATATCAGCTGCATCTGGAGCAGTCGGTCAGCTTGTTGGGCAGTTTGCAAACTTGTTGGGCTGCTATGTTGTTGGAAGTGCTGGAAGCAAAGAAAAGGGTAGTAAATAGTACCATCGATAATGAGAAAGAAAATGGGGCATTAGACCACAACCTGTGAAAATCTTAAGTTTAATTTTGATGGGAAAGAAGATAGGGCATTATTATATTTCTACTCGTCAAATTAGTCCTTATCAATAAACAAAAAATTCAAAATAGCCTTTCATATTGGATTTTATTTTGGTCTGTGATCTATCTGGCATTATGAAATCTGGTGGTGTTATGTTACCAAAATTGAAATTCTGGAACTCATTTTGCAAAAGCTGAGGGAAAATTTCAGTATTGCAAAACTATTTTAAAAGAAAGGGTAAATTTCACAAATAGTCCCTATTGTTACCTAATTGTTTCAGTTTAGTCCTTATTGTTTTATTTGTCTCAATTTAGTCTTTATTATTTGCAAAACAATTCTAATTTCATCCCTATTGTTTAAAACTTCTCAATTTCGTCCTTATTGTTCTCAAAAAGTTTCAATTTTGTCTTTATTGTTTTTAAAAAGTTTCAATTTCGTCCCTATTGTTTTCTTAAAGTTTCAAATTCTTCCCTATTATTCAATTACTAAATTGAAATTTTTTGAGAAACAATAAGGACGAATTTGAAATTTTTTGAAAACAATAAGGATGAAACTGAAACTTTTAGCAAACATTAAGGATGAAATTGAAACTTTTAGAGAAATAATAGGGACTAAATTAAGACATTTTAAACAATAGGGACTAAACTAAAATTTTTTGCAAATAATAGGGACTAAATGTGAGATTTTCCCTAAAAGAAAATAGAAACATAGCTTATAAGAATAACAAAGTGATCACTGGGATTTGGAAATTTGGGGAAGTACGAATTACCAATGTTATCGTTCGCTTCTTGTCTAAACTCTTCTGTATAGGAGTAGAATCCTAGCCCGATGCAACTTTATCACACAAATATCTTCTACTTTCATCATTTCTTCCCAGAAAACGAAAATGGAAAACAATAATATTAATCAAATGAATAGACGACCTTAAAGCTTTTCTCAAATGTTAAAATCACGCTTTATAGTGCAACTGATCACGCATTTGGGCTCCTAAATGCTTTGTGGAATGGCCTTAAGCAATATGAAAGAACAGTTTCAAGAGTTAAATCTCTTCTGTTGGCTATTATCTGATGGCGCTGATTAACTTGTTCCGCCAAGGACAATGTTACTGACACTCCACACTCCAGGTGGGTTACATCTTCTCCCCAAGAACTACCCACCAATGAGCTAGAGTTTCAGGGAGAACCTATAGCAAGAAGAGGCCAATTTCTTCTTCTTTTTTTTTTTTTTTCTCTCCTATCAAAATCTATTGCTTTTTTTTTTTTAATCAATTAAAAGACCATATATATGTGAGTAGCATGAGCATGTCATGCTACTCTTTACATAATGGCATCTTTTCAGGTATTGGGCTACATTAGGTGGTTAATAGTGGTAATGTCCACCGCATTAACTTGTGTTTTTTGTGTTATTTGGCGCATCTCTCGTCATTTCTTCTTTTTATTTTTTATTTATTGAAGGTTGATCTGTTGAAGAGCAAATTTGGATTTGATGAAGCTTTTAATTACAAAGATGAGCAGGACCTAAATGCAGCTTTGAAAAGGTCAGTTTCATATTTGTTTTCATTTTTCCTATTCTTGTTTATAATGAAAATTTTTAATTCTAATTTGGAGTCCTTGTGCAATTAGATACTTCCCTGATGGCATAGATATTTACTTTGAGAATGTTGGCGGAAAGATGCTAGACGCGGTGCTACTCAACATGAAAAACCATGGTCGTATTGCTGCATGTGGGATGATCTCACAGTACAACCTTGAGCAGCCTGAAGGCGTACACAACTTGTTTTTTATCGTCACGAAACGCATTCGCATGGAAGGATTTCTGGTCTTTGATTACTATCATCTTTATCCTAAGTATCTGGAGATGGTTCTGCCATACATAAAAGAAGGGAAAATTGTATATGTGGAGGACATTGCTGAAGGGCTTGAGCAGGCTCCAGCTGCTCTTATTGGACTCTTCTCCGGCAGCAATGTCGGGAAGAAGGTGGTGGTTGTTGCTCGTGAGTAATGCCTACATAGGTTAACGTTTGTGAACAGATGGAAATTACAGGTGGCTACTATCCATGGTTGCGCTTTATGAGGTTTGCTGTTTGTTCATGCAGTTTTTGTTTAATACAGGAGTGTTCTGGACTGTTCCCTTGGCCCATGCCTATCACAATCCTTTATGTTCTTGTCTACCATTTGACAGATTTCCTTTTGCGTCGAATGTAAATTAGAGTAGAACCTTATTTGCATGTCATAATAAATAAAGGTTGTCTCGTGTTGTAATGTTTCAAATCGATGGGATATATGATTAAAGAATGGTGGTTTAATTATAAGTGTGGGTATATAGAGTTTAAGTAACAAGTTGAGTTTTTTTTTTTTTTGTCAAGTAACAATTTGGATTAACAATTTGAGTCTCTTAATTTGAGGTTTAATTAGTTATTTTTTATACCTATAATATTAGCTTCATTAGTGGGCTTAGAATTTTAGGCCCAA
Organism: Ehretia macrophylla; assembly: GCA_037974665.1. Taxonomy (NCBI): domain Eukaryota; kingdom Viridiplantae; phylum Streptophyta; class Magnoliopsida; order Boraginales; family Ehretiaceae; genus Ehretia; species Ehretia macrophylla. The sequence continues at coordinate 5,124,785 of CM075777.1, read as the reverse complement.
GACGTGACACCTGTGCTGCAACATTTTTTCTTGGCCTTGCTAAGTTCAATTATGAGAAAGAAAAAAGTTTTCTAGCGTCTAGATACTTAGTTCGTTGTAAGGGAGCTTTATTTTGACTCTTCTTATTGCAAAATTGATTATTTCAATAATTTGGAATTGACGATCGGACATGTTTTACGGCCGCAAAAGAACTATTTACACAATAAGCGTCAAATAAAGTACTAAAATTGCCTTTTTAAGTTATACAATGATATAATATTATCTATTGAGATAGAAAAGACGGAATCACTCATATAGCAATTACATGTGGTTCAAGGGTTGAGTCAAAAATTTAATATTGGGGGTTGAGATTTTTTTTTTTGTACAGTATCAACCTCATCCAGTAGAACAAGTCTCAATTTGGTTTGGCTTGGTTTAGTATTTTTTGTTCAATATTTTTTGTATTAGTAGAAAAGAGACTCGCGTGTAGGCTATATAGTTTGGAACTCAGGAATTTTTTGCATTGATATCATATTGAATTATCAACTCGTTTAAAATTTTAAATTCTTAAAATAAAGATTTGTTGTATTTATTTTAGTTGAAGTTTGCAGTGAATTCAATTTTACAACTACTAATTCCTATTATATTGCCTTGCACACATTCTTCCCTATATAATATCTTAAGGTGTCAATTTGAGAGTGTTTCAAATTAGAGCTTCAATTTCCATTGTGTTAAAACAATAAAATAAATAAATTACCCTACGGTGTAATATCCAGCTTCTAAAAAATTTATTTCTTCAAGATTTATAAAAATTCATATAGAGAAATACTTCAAACTTAATCAAATTTTGGCCGTAACCAGTATTTATATATATTTAAGATTCATTTGGTTACAACAAGACATATATATTATATATCCATCTAATGATGCTTATCAGTATTCGTAAATTCTTTATCCTAGGAGTTAATAATCTATAAAGTAGGTCTTTTCTTTGGAAAGTCCAAACGTAAAAAGTATCCTAAATTAATTAGATATGGACAAATAATCATACACCATAACAAAAGACTAGCAAACAAATAATATGATGCTACAAGGATTCAAATCCACACCAACAACATGCATACATTTGTGTCTAACCTCGAGAACTAATTCCATGTTATTGAATATTTTTATAACGTTTATGCTTTTTACTTGGAGGAGGGGGGATCAGTTTTTTTTTTATTTTAAAAAATCCATTAATTTCTTTTTTCTTTGGAGGTTGGTGCCTTTGGTTTAGGGACAGTGCTAAAAGATTGTGAGTATTATAGAAAAAGAGTTTTGGGTGGTTTTAAAAGGGAAAATATTATCCAACTTAAAATTATAAATATGGAGGCGCCCATAGATCCCAAGTTACCACCGAAGTTAAAATTACATATTTTACGAATCTAAAAGAGAAACAATATATGAGTTGAAGTTGAATACTTAATCTGATGATGGTATTATTTCTAAAATAAAATTAATTTTAGCTTCCTTTGGCCTTCTTGCAGCTCTCCTTCTAAGGTTTAGGATAGAATTCTCAATCAATTTTTTGAAATGTGACTGAATCATTAGCATTAAGGATTTTTTTTCTTTTATGTAGAATTCACGATTCGATACTATGATGGAAACTCGTTATTATCAGTGAAACTCAAGAATTTTTCCCTTGTTGGATCAACAAATAAATGGTAAAGGATCAGATATTTTCTTGAAGTGAATGGAACACACAACTAGTGAAAGTTTTCAAAGAATACAACTATTATTTCCATAGGTTTTGGCATTTCATCAAATTCCAGTAAATTAGATCCAACACTGAGAATAGGAATCATGGTTACTGCATGAAGAAAGAATAAAGCTTCAAGCTAACCTTTTCATTTTGCTTCTTCTTTATTATATATATGGTTAATTTGAACATTATGGGTGAACCTTCTTAAAAACGCAGAAGATGAAGAGAGATGTTAGCTGTTTCATGATTTCAGTATCCAACTATTAGCTTGGGTCTAAGATTCTTTTAAGGATACTCTTTGTTCACACTTTTTGCCATCCCCAGCAATTATATACAATGGCTTGTGGATGCCTAGAAGAACTGCTGCTTTCTAAGACACGATTGGCATATAAATAAGGATAATAAGAACACATTCAGACATCTATAACCAATTTGCTCTTACGCAAACTTATGATGTCAAAGACATCATTTTTTGTGAAGATCAGAGACACATAGCAATTAGCATAAAGATTTAGGACTCTATTATTATTAGTTCGCACGGAATAAAGAACGATTGGTAGTATTCAGATGCTGAGTTTTGTTGGGTTTTAGGACATTGGCTTTGATACCCCTGTTGGTTTTTTTAAATAGGGGAGAGGAATGTGAATATTTCATTGATCAGAAAATATGAAGTATAATATTTGATTTTGTGACATGGTATTTGGTATCCTATATGGTTAGAGCATAAAAAATTCACTAGCTGAAAGGTATGAAGAAAGGAGTAAAAGAAATCAAACAACAGAAATTCAAGGCAGAGAACAAAAAAAAAAAAAAAGTGTTATCAAGAAGGAGGAGCCAACAACATCTCTGATAATTTTGGAGAATTTTGTTGCAGGAAACAAAGATAAGCCAAGCTAGTATCGGTCAAGGCCATCAGATAACTTCTCATCGTACTCATGGAGACGTCCGAGATTTGCAAAGGCTGAAAAATTGATCAAGACTTGAAAGGCAGTCGTATTTTTACATGAGGTAAAAACAAGTATAAGTGAAGGAATTATTTTATATTGGTCCACTAGTTGCTTTTTTGTCAAACTTTAAGAAAGGCATGATGGCCTACAATAATTTTGTCTGTTTGAATTGCATGTCTTATGCAAGACATACCCACGTGAAAATGAAGAAAAAATCTCACATAACACGATATAATTTTCAGTAAAATGAGAGCAAAACTATTTTGACATTAAAAAAAATGGTTGTGGCCCACAACAAGATTTTCAACACACAAAAAAGGTAGGCCATAGTCTGTCTTTTTTGTCAAAAGCATCCATCTTGTTTTTTTTTTTTTTTTGAAAATGGTCACAAGGGCCGAAAGTTATATCAACTTTTGGTTATTTTTGGCTCATAAAAGAATTTTTTTTGTCATTATTAGCATTTCTTAGAAAAAAAAGGTTTTCAATAATTAGTGGCCAAGCATGATGTTTGTTTTAAAAAACGTGTTTGGTTTCAATTGTTCAAAAAATCTTTGGGGAGAGAATAACAGGAGATTTTAATATCACAAGAAGTTCCAGTCACAAGAAAAATATGGAGTACAAGATTTTCTAGTTTGAGGAAAGTGCTAGAAATTAAACTAGAAAATCAAAGATAATTCTGGAGCTAAGAAAATTCAAAGTCCTAGAGATTTTCAGATTAGAAGAAAATTCAAAACTGACAAAGAAATCTAGATTACACAGTCCTGGAAGATTGTAGATATTCAAAGTTTAGCAATAAGTTTAAATGCACAACTACAAGCCAACTCATTCCAGATCGAAGACAGATTGAGTTCACATTATGAAGCAAGTAATTTCTAGGAATAAATTTTCACTATAAATATGAGATGTATGACACATTTGTAATATGAGCCAAGGTGATCCACATCACAACTATGAGCAAAAGCTCCACAAAATATGAGCCATAGAGCTCAACATCGCAAGAGAGCCAAAGCTCCACAAAAAATATGAGCCATAGAGCTCTAGAAAATCAAGAGAGCCATAGAGCTTCCATTCACATTTAGGAATCATGAGTATCCACAGAGAATCATGATATCCAAAAAAGGTTAGAAATATCCTCCCACAATATGGATATATGCTCTAACCAAACTATCATTACAAATCAAATGTACTCTACATTCCAATCAATGAAAAATTCCCACATATAAAAAAACCAACAAGTTTTACATAGTAATTGTTGAGCACAGTTTACTTGATTGGGCTTGGATACAAGTTAGGCCTGGATTGCTCAGCTCCACTAGTCTTTGGACCTACAAACCAAGGACCCCTGGGGTGTGCCCAAGGGCTCTCTCCGACACTCAAGGCAGTTATAGGGGCAAAAAATTACTTAAGAGCAGTATAGAATTACTTGGGAGCAATGTAATTGCTTAAGAGCAATTAAGAGAGTATGCATAGACTAGCATGAGTTAGAATGAGATACCTATACTTTGGATGTATACCTGTATTTATAGGTGTAACCACCAGGGTTGTTGAGATGCCTGGGGTGAATCCTCTGACTTTAGGCTCAAGTGGTGGTGCCTTGATTTTAGGAATTTGGAGTTATGTAGTTGGGATCACGGTCCCTTATTTTTAGGCTAGTGGGGTTATGTAGTTTCTCCAACTTTAGGCTCAAAGATCTAACCCATTTGACATAGTGAATAGTCCTATTGACTTAGTCTTCCGTTGGGCCTAGGCCCAGCTATGTTTGGGTCGTTGTTAAGTCCAAACCTTTATTTTAGCTGTTGGGCTTTGCTTTTTAGCTCGGGCTTCATTTTATGGCACATTAACAGCCCCTCCTGATTTCTCGAGCTTCGTAGGAAGTCGAGAGATTATGTTTCGTTGGGTCCCTTTATTTCTGTGAGCATTCAACAACCATTAATAGCCCAATATATTGGTGAGGCTCATGACTCAAGCAGACAGCCACTATGACTTTTAATACATCTGCCTTATTTCTCTGTTAGTCGCAAACCTCTTAAGGTGCTAAGGGATTTATTTTTCTGAGCTTAGGAGCTCGTTCACTCTTATCTTAATTAGCCTCACTGGCAATAGATTTTATGAGCATAGACCTTGTAGGTCTTATTTTGTGTCCTTGACTTCTTAAGTCTTGGACTTTATAAATATTGACCCTTCTTCGATTTTAATGACCTTGGGATCGAATGAGTCTTGTTTGGTTTGTAACGACCCGGACCCAGCATGTAACACATCATACTTAATTGCAAATAAATTTGTGCCAGTTAAGTGTTATAGGTGTAAATGTGCTTATTTTTCTTCTACTTTTTTTATTTCCTTTAAAGGGACACTAACATTTATTAAATTCAAATAAAAATATTTTAACCATTATTTTGTTATTTTTATTTTGCGAGATTGTTCCTAATACCTAATAGACTTATTTGCATCTTTTTAAAACGAGCCCTGAGTCCGGGGTAAAAATTAAAGTATTTTATTTTACAAATTTCGTATTTTTTCCTTACTATATATGTATTTTTGGGTATACGTTCATTAATTTTACGTGCATAGCATAACAGGAGTGTGAGTTATAAAATGATTCGAGTCCCGAGTGAATAGTCATTTTCAGCTTTTTGTATTTGGGCTTTTATAATGTTTAGATTTTTATTACAATTTTAACCAAGTGTTTGGCTTTAGTGTTGACCCAACCAATGACCCATTGACCCATGAACCAATTGCCTAGTCTTTTATGCACATAACACATACATACACACACAAAAAAGAGAGCTAAAGCTATGCCATGGCCGTCGGCCTTCAAGGAGGAAATGAAAAGAAAATTTCGCTAAGTCTTGCCTTGTTGCTTCAATTCAAGCTAGAATTCAAATGTGTAGAGCTTCTACCAACCTTCTACAACCTATTTTTGGTAAGGGTTTTGCATTTTATTGCATTTAATGTTTATGTAAATGGTTGGTTATGTTATAAATGTTGTATATTATGTTTAATCTTGCTAGAATAGATGTTCTTGAAGCTAGTAGAGTAATCTTTGAAGGTTGTTACATGTGTTTAGCTAGTATGTGTTGGAGATGCATTAAAGAAGACAATGAATAGTAATTTTCTAAGGTTTTTGTGCAATGTTGATTCTAAGCTTGATTGTATGCTATCTAATGATGCTATAGGTGCTAGTGAACCTAGGTTAGTGATTAGAATGTATATAATTCGAATAAACTTGTTAATTTGGCTTAGTTATAAAAGGGGTTTTACGTAAAATGGTTGTTCGGGTGTAATTGAAGACCGTAGTTAGTGTTTACTATGCGAGATAGTGCTTAAAATGCTTTTATGGCATTGATTTGATGGGTGGTTTGGGTATTTGTAGTTCAAATGGACTACGGGGCTTTTGGGGTTTTTGTGGTAGAAGTGGTTAAAATTGTGGTTTCATAGCTCTAAGTGGTGCCATAAAGTGTCCTTAGAAGTGTAGAATAAATGGTTTGTGAATTATGTGACTCATGTTTTGAATGTGCATTGAATTGAACTAATGAACCAAGGGGGCATATGAACGAAGTATTGATTAAGCATGTCTAAGTGTGTTGGATAGTCTTAGATAAACTAATTAGTAATTATGATGCGTTTATGGCATTGATTTGGTGATCGAGTCTAGTAGTTGCAATTCAAATGAACAAAGGATCGTTTTGGGGTTTAATGGTAGTCGTGGTTAAAAGTGAATTTTCTTGGCTTAAAAGGGGGTCATAAAGTGTCCTTTGGAGGATAGAATAGATAGATTGTGGTTTGCATGTCTTTGGTTTAGTATGAGCTTGAATTAGACTAAAGGGGCTAAATTATAGAAAGAATGAAATAATGCCTAGTAAATGTCTTTCAATTGTTTAGTTAAGAGTTTAAATGTGTTACATAGAATGTTTATTCTATTGGTAAAGTTTAATGAACTGGCTTACTGTTAGTGATATGCCCTAATGCTATGTAATTTGATGACTTATCTTGGGCATTTTAATATAAACTTGTTTATAAATCAATGGAAATTTTATGATATTCATATTCTCGGCTTTCAATTATATAAATGTATCCCCTGATATCTTCATAAAGGAAATATATTCTAAAAGTTGTTTAGAATATCTTAGCGTATTCCTTTTATATGAAGAATATCTAAACTTATTTATAGTCCTTAGATTATTTGACTGAGACTAAAATAATCTATTATGGACTATTACATGGATTGTTACCTTTGATTGATATTGGATATAAATGATAAAGGATAGTGAGTCATAAGCTATATAGATCATTGAATGTGACGTGAATAACAAGCTACATGATTTTAGATTAATAGGTCATTGTTTGTTACGAATGTACACGTTATCCTTAGACTTGAGAAATTACGGCTGTAACATATATCAAAAATTTAGTACTAGCACTTGGACAATGTTTGTCTTCGATTTGTGAAGATGAGTTACACCCACTTGCATATTCTATTTTTGGTATAGTGGTTAACATGTAATTGTTGAGATAAGATCTGTTAACCTCCGGAGTGAGGCGATATCCTATGTAATCTAATTTCGGTTGTAGAATGATGAAGTCACTGGCCAGGGCATGAAATATGGAAAAGCGTTTCCATGGATGTTGATGGTATAGGTTGTGTCAATAAAAATGGGTGCAAAACAACCAAGTTTTAATAACCCGCAAGTGCACGGATCAACGTAGTATCGTGTGCTTAGAGTGCGAGGTCGTATTCCACAGGGTGGCTCCTTAGTTTGGTTGAAGAAGTGCATATGAAAGTGTCTAAAGTGAGTGCTGTAACGTAACAGATAGATTGATTGAGTGATAAAAGCTAAGCTAAACTAAGTTAACTAACTAGAGTTAGAGTTGGGAGTGTAAATATGGGAAGGTAGTAGTTTAAGCTCGGATTAATATTAAGGCAGTTAATCTAGGCTCGAAAATAGGATTCTCTAATTCTATGCAAGAGGTTAAGCTACAAGCATTAACCTAGCCAATTATCTTAGTCTATTAAAATCTTGATTATTAACTCTAATGTAGGTGCCTTTCCATCTACGAGCGTATAGCCATAGTATGGATCTGTCCTTGCAACCTGGTGTAAAAGGTCTGTTTCAACATAAGTAATCAACATCTCCTTACTAGTCTAGAAACTATGGTCTACTTAAAAGCATTACCTATAGTTTCTTGGAATCTTTAAGGTTGTCAAGCTATTGATTCACTATTAAAGCATGGATATATGACACGAAAATAAAGCAATCATATCATCTACTTAAAAGCATTATGTATGAAAGACAATACTTAATTAATACAAGCCATATATTGCATATGAATTAAATCAGTCCAAATCATGGAGACCGGTAAATTAGAAGACCATTAATATATAATCAAAATCTCGAATTAACACGGGCATTATAAGAACATTCAAATATAAAATAAATTAAAGAGATACTCCCCCATAAATGAAGTCGAGGTCCGAGCTCGGAGTCCCGAGCACAGCTATGAGATTTCTTCCTTTTCCCATGTCCCAGAAATTCGGGCATTACCTCCGCCGTATTTTCCTCAACTACTAACTATTTACACTACATAATTAAACTAACTAATTTATAAGCTAAAAATATAATTAAAACTAAATTAATAATAAAATATATTTAATTTTTTACTCTTCAAAATATGCACCCTAACACCTCTATTTATAGGCTGAAAAATCACTATTCATGCATTACTATTCACTCAACTACTATTCACGTATTTTACTATTCATGCATTGACCGTTTGACTTTGACTTTGACTGAGCGTTAACCGAGGCATTTCTGGGCTATTTTTAGCATTCTGAGTCTGTTTACGCGCTAGTTTCGTCCAAATTCTGACTCTATGGTCTCCATTCTTCTACCAGTTTTCGTGTTTCCCCATTCTTGACTTCTTAACTTATAATTTGGATTGTTTCGGGTCTGATTTTTCACTTTTTAGTATTTTTCTACATTGCATCGAAAGTATCAAAGTGTTGCATTTAGTCCAGAGTTAAGATGCAAATGCAGTACAAATACTATGGTTTGAGTGCTGCAAATACAGTCACATCAGATGTCATCTCTCATTCCACCTATTAAATATTTGTATCCTTATCGAGTATATAGACTTAATCATTTCATGGTCTTTGCTCGATCGGGATATGTTAATAAAAGGATTAAATTGTACGTTAATTTGCGACTATAAATAGATTCACCTGTTTGACTTCATTGCCATATAAATTGTCTTGATACGTTGCTAGACGTCACTCTAGAACGTGAGGGTATTTTGGGAATAGCAGAGATATTCTCAAAATATATTAAAGTTGTTTAATATTCTCTCATTGTTATTTGGCGGTGAATCTAGAGAGTCACACACAATAAAGCATAATTGAATGTGTTTCGGATAAGCTTATAATTGGTTGAGGTCCATTGTTAATGTGGGGCGTTAATTTGTAATGGGCCGATTGTGTAATTATTATAAGTATTGGGACAAAAATATAATTATGGAAAGTTGTTTCCTCAATTTAAACTAATGGCGAATAGATTAAATTAATTGTAACACTTTATATATATATATATGTGTGTGTGTGTGTGTGTGTGTGTGTGTATTAGTCTTATAAAGTGAAAGATGCCAAATGCTTAGCTAGGAAAGCTCCACATCACCCTCTTGGCTTTTGGTTGTTGAATTGAATGGCTAGGATTGTGGAAGACAAGATCAATGGTCAATTTTGAATTGGTTGTTGGCTAGTGGAAAGTGATGTCATAATCCACTAACTGTTGTCTCCTAGATATTATACACAATATATTACACACACAATATACAATATACACAAGAGATTATTCTCTCTTGCTAGCATGTGATTTTCGACCAACATAAAGAAAAGAGAGGAAAAAAATTGTTTTGCTCTTCATCTTCATTTTAGCTTATTCCACATCACCAAGAAGGCTAGCATATCATCTTAGGTGATCAAGGAAGCACATTTATGCTTGTGTGGATAACCTAGGGCTCTTGCACTTGTGAGAGGTTTTGTCAAAGCTTGAACTTGAACCCTTCATCTCTTTTGCTAAGATCTACAAGAGGTATACCTTGTTTATCTCTATACTTAATATATATATAGTTGTATATATGTGTATGTACCTTGTTAATCATATGAAATCAAGACTAGGGTTTATGGATGTACATAGCTTTGTTATAGAAAATTTTGAAATTCTAGCCATGGAACTCTCTTGGTTATAAGCTATGTTTTCTCCATTAGCCTTGTGATGGTCCTTTCAAGTAGTATCAGAGCCATGCTTGATTTTCATATGTTTACATGGTTGTTTGCTTGTTTCTATGCTTTGAACACTAAAAAGTTATTGAAATATGATATATGATTTCAATAGAACATTTGATGTTTGGAGTAATTTTTGTTTATATGAGATATAACAACCTTTGTCCATAGAAATGATGTTTGATTAATTTCATAATGGGCAAATGCAAACGGAACCCAAGAACTTTGCTCAAAATGATTTTTTCTGGGAGGGCCGGTCGAGGGTAGTCAGTCGAGTGGCTCGACCGACTGGTTGGACCGACTTCAACTGGGAATGTCGGACGAGTGAAGTCGGTCAAATGGCTCGACTGACTCCCACTGCCCAAGTCGGTCGAGATGAGTCAATCGAGTGGCTCAGCCGACTTACTCGACCGACATGAGCAGAAAAGTTGTCTTTGGGCCTTTTTTTTAGATTAAATATGTATTGTTTATAGTGATGCATATATATATGATATGGTATGCAAAACCATGACTTCAATTCATGTTTATGATTCTCTTTAGTTGTTAGATATGAGATATTTAAGGTTCAAAGTTTGAAATTAGAAGTAAACTAGATCTTACATGTTGGTGTGCTATGTGTTCATTTAGCTTTGATTAATTGTTGTATATTGATGCATGATCAATGCTTTATGAACTCATATTGAATGGTTGTATGTGATGCATATTCAATTGTGATCGATGGTTGAATCATGGACTTAGCTTATTGGATGATGAATGGTTGTATTTCATTTGATGGCTTTGTAATAACTATTCTTTCATTCATTGGCTTGTAAATGAGGCATAAGTCTCATTTCATTATTGTTGCAAGAGAGCATTTTGTAGTGAGACAATTTGTTGTAATCTTCAAAGATGTTTTGCAAATGAGTTGAAGTTTTCCAAGGAGTTGGAGGCTTTTGAAGTGTTGATGAAATCAAGAAGTCAAGACCATTGAAGGCATTTTTGATGTGCTTGTTTTGGTTATTCTTAGCTTGGTTCCTTAGCACTAAGTCCATGATCCTCCATGCTTTATATTGATGCATATATGCTTGTTTAATTGCTTCTATGTGATGTTGGCTTATAAATGGACTTGTATGTATAACCGAGATCTTTCCAAACTAAAAATCTTCCTATGTGCAAACTTATATTAGATTGTAAAGCGGTAAAAAGAGTTTTATCATAGCCCTCCACCATCCTAGGCTATATTAACTTAAAATGATTATGTCTTGTCTAACCCAAAGGTAGAAAGGTGTAGTTCATAATAAGTCAAGTCTTATGTATGCCTAGTTAACATAGAGATGTTTTGATGCTCCAATATTGTGTGGCCAATAATACACTAAAGTTGAGGTCATAGGATTCAAATTGTCACATTCATAGAGATGGTAGGCTTATTCTAACTAGATCACTAAATCAATAATGCACGAAAGCTGAGATTAAAGTGATTTAGGGGCTAAATTGACCAAGTCCTATATAGTGATATAGATAACAATGGTTGTTAACTCTTAAAGTAATATTTCAATAATGCACGAAAGCTGAGAGATATTATCCTTAAGAGAATATTGGTCATCCTACTAAGGAGTCTTTAAAACGGATTCACATTTCTCATTTAGGGAATATGAGATTCCATAAGATTAATGGGAGGTACTATTTAATTCAAGTCCATGATTAAATAGTTTATTACTTGTTTACATTACTTGCAATCTTATTTTCTGCATTATTTATTTTCTTGTAGCTTATATAAATGGCTTCTATTGCAAACCCACTAGCTCGCATTTTAGACTCTAACCGCTTAACCAGACCCAACTTCGTCGATTGGTTTCGTAATTAACAATTGTTCTACGTATGGAAAAGCTAGAATATGTTCTAGAAACCGCCCCTCCCCATGCCCTCCCAGAGGGTGCTACTGAAGTTGAGCAAGTGATATTTGATCTTTGGCATGAACATGACATGCATGCAAAGGCATATATCATGACCTCTATGAGCAACCAATTGCAAAGACAGCATGAGAAGATGTCTTATGCTAAGAGTATGATTCTCAATTTGCAAGAGTTGTGTGGAGAATAGGGTCGTACTATTCGGTACGAGATATCGAAGGAATTGTTCATCGCACGTATGGAAGAAGGTGCTGATGTTAATAAACATACCCTCTGGATGATCACGTTGATCATTGAACTTGAGGCATTTGACTTTACGATGGATTGTCAGTTACAAACAGATTTGATCCTTTAGTCTCTACTTCCATCATTTAGTCAATTTATCATCAACTTCAACATGAACAAGCTTGAATGTTCTTTGTTTGAGTTATTAAACATGTTAAAAACTACTCAGTCTTAGTTAAAGGATAGCAAAGGGAAATAGTCCGTCTTGACTGTTGCTTCATTTTCTGGCTCCAAGCCAAAAAAGAAAAAGAACAACAAGAGGAAAAACTCTGGCCCTAAGGCCACAAGAAGTGTTGGTAAGAAGAAGGGAACGAAAAAGGTATGTAATGGTACCTGTTTCCACTGCAAACAAGAAGGTCATTGGAAAAGAAACTATCCCTTGTATCTTCAACAGTTGAAGGAGCAGCGAGCTAGTGTAGCTACTGATAAAGGTATAATTTCTTTTATGTTTATGATTGAGACTAATCTTTCTATTAGTCAAGATTATACGTATTGGATTTTGGATTATGGTGCTGCAACACATGTTTGTGTTTTCGTACATAATCTAAATGACAGGATTGCGCTTAGGAAGCGTGAAGTGATTTTAAAGGTTGACAACAGAACAAATATTGCTGCCTTGGCTAAGGGTAGTATGGATGTATATATGCCTACCGGGCGAGTCTTGCATCTTAATGATGTTTTGTATGTACCAAAAGCTGTAAGGAATATAATGTCTATTCCAAAGCTTGTCAATGAAAATTATGAATTTTCTTTTGTTAACAATTGTTGTAATATTCATTATCGTACTGAATATGTTGGCAAAGACACTTTGGTAAATGGTCTATATCATCTTGATATCAATGAATGTATGAATGTAACATCTGTTTTAACTACTACTTCAAAAGAAAAGCATCCTCGAGATAATCAAACTAATCCAAAACAATAATGGCATTTAAGACTTGGTCATATCAATGATAAAAGATTAGCATGGATGGCTCAAAATGAACTTATTGGTTCATTGGTATTTGAATCCAACCCTACTTGCGAATCTTGTATTCTTGGTAAGATGACCAAATCACCTTTTATTGGATAATGTGTAAGAGCTATAGAATTGTTAGGATTAATACATACTGATGTATATGAACCGTTTAGAGAAATGGCTTGAGGTGGTTACAACTACTTCATAACCTGTACTGGTGATTATTCACCGTATGGTTATGTATACTTGATGAAGTATAAGTCTGAAGCTTTCGAAAAGTTCAAAGAGTTTAAGGTTGAAGTAGGAAACCAATTAGAAAAAAGAATTAAAACTCTATGATCAGATCGCAAAGGTGAATACTTGAGTACCAAATTTCTTGATTATCTCAAGGAGGCTGGTATAACATCACAAATGACACCATCGGTCACACCACAATTAAATGAGGTGTCTGAATGTAGAAATCGTACATTAATGGATATAGTACGATCTATAATTAGTTACACTGATCTCCCCATTTCATTGTGGGGTTATGCCCTTCTTATAACCATATATCTATTGAACAGAGTTCCATCTCAATCTGTTCCTACTATACCGTATGAGTTATGGGTTGGTAGGAAACCAAGTCTTAATCATATTAAGATTTGGGGCTATCCTTCTTTTGTTGAAAAACTCAAGACGGAAAAGTTGGAAGCTAAATTGGATAAAGGTCATTTTGTGGAATATCCTAAGGAAACTAAATGATATTATTTTTATTTTCCTAGTGATCAAAGGATTTTGATCAGCCGTGATGCTGTCTTTCTTGAAAAAGAGTTTATTCAAGAAGGAGGCATTTAGAGGAAAGTAGAAATAAATGAATTGTCCTCCGAACCACAAAGTAACCCAAATCAAGATTCTGAGACTGTTCAACAGAGTCTAGAGCAGATTACAACACAGATTCCTCGTAGGACTAATAAGGTATCTCATCATCTTGAAAGATATGGTTATCTTCTTGAGGAAGCACAAAAATTGTTTATTGTTGGGGATAACGATCATGTTGATGATCCTACTACCTATGATGGTACGATACATGATATCGACTCTGAGAAATAGAGACAAGTGATGCAAATAGAAATGAATTCCATGTACTCCAATGATGTTTGGACCTTGCTAGACCCACCTGAAGGTATTGTACCTATAGGATGCAAATGGGTGTTCAAGAGAAAACTAGGAGCTGATGGAAAAGTAGAGACCTTTAAAGCTACACTGGTTGCTAAAGGTTATCGTCAGAAACAAGGGATTGATTATGACGAGACTTTTTCACCAGTAGCTATGCTTAAGTCCATTCGCATAATGCTTGCAATCGCTGCATACTATGATTATGATATTTGACAGATGGATGTCAAAACTGCGTTCCTTAATGGATATCTTGATGAAGATATTTATATGGAGCAGCCCGAAGGTTTTGAATCTTAAGGTCGTAAAGTATGCAAGCTTAAGAGATCGATTTATGGTCTCAAACAAGCTTCTAGATCTTGGAACATCATATTTAATAATGAGGTCAAAGGTTTGGTTTCATTAGCAATGATGATGAACCTTGTATATACAAGAAGATTAGTGGGAGTGCAGTCACTTTTCTTATCTTGTATGTGGACGATATACTGATCATGGGTAATGACACAGGTCATATGATGACTGCAAAGGTTTGGTTGAGTAATAAATTCTCCATGAAGGATTTGGCAGAAACCACTTAGATCTTAGGAATTCGTGTCTATAGGGATAAAACGAAGAGATTAATTGGCTTATCCCAAAGCATATACATAGACAGGATCTTGAAGAAATTCAAGATGGAGAGTTCTAAGAAAGGTCTCTTGCCTATGAGGCACAATGTGCATCTTTCTAAAGAAATGTCTTCAAAAATCGATGTTGAACGTCAACGCATAAAAAAAATATTGTATGCTTCTGCCATAGGTAGTCTTATGTATGCCATGCTATGTACACGGCCTGATCTTGCTTATGCTGTAAGTGTTATGCGCAGATATCAGTCCGATCCAGGTGAAGGTCACTGGATAATAGTAAAACCCATCCTTAAGTACTTAAGAAGAACTAAGGATTTGGTTTTAGTCTATGGGGATGGTGAACTCCGTGTGGATGGATTCATTGATTCAGATTTTCAATCTGATAGAGATGATAGAAAGTCTACATCTAGGTTTGTATTTATTTGTAATGGAGGAGCAGTCAGTTGGAAAAATTCCAAACAACATGTAATTGCTGATTTTACTACAGAAGCTGAATACATTGCTCCATACGATGCTGCAAAGGAAGTGGTTTGGATCAAGAAGTTCTTAAAAGAACTTGAAGTGGTTCCATCCATTGAGTTTCTAATATCTTTGTATTGTGATAACAATAGGGCTATAGCACAAGCCAAGGAACCAAGATCTCACCAGAAATCTAAACATATTGAAACGAGGTTTCATATCATCCGAGAGATTGTTGCTCGAAAGGATATAAGCTTGCAGAAAGTTCATACTTTGGATAATATAGCTGATCCACTCACTAAAGCTTTGAGTCAATCACAATTGAATCATTATCTTGAGAAGATGGGGATGCAATACTATAGTATGAAGCGTTAGAACTATATATATTATGGCATTAGTGCAAGTGAGAAATTGTTAGTGATATGCCCTAATGATATGTAATTCGATGACTTATTTTGGACATTTTAATGTAAACTTGTTTATAAATCAATGGCAATTTTATGATATTCATATTCTCCACTTTCAATTGTAAGAATGTGTCCCCTGATATCTTCATAAAGGAAATATATTCTAAAAGTTGTTTAGAATATCTTGGCGTATTTCTTTTATATGAATAATATCTAAACTTATTCATATTCCTTAGATTATTTGACAGGGACTAAAATAATCTATTATGGACTATCACATGGATTGTTACCTTTGATTGATATTATATATTAATGATAAAGGATAGTGAGCCATAAGCTATTACTGCATATGATACGATTAACAACCATGTGAATAATTATTAGTAGAGTAGATCATTGAATGTGATGTGAATAACAAGGTACATGATTTCAGATTAATAGCTCGTTGTTCATTGCGAATGTACACGTTATCCTTAGACTTGAGAAATTACGGCTGTAACATATATCGAAAATTTAATACTAGCACGTGGACAATAATCGTCTTCGATTTGTCAAGATGAGTTACGACCACTTGCATATTCTATTTTCTGTATAGTGGTTGATAGGTAATTGTCGAGATAGGATCTGTTAACCTTCGGTGTGAGGCGATATCCTATGCAATCTAATTTCGGTTGTAGAATGAGGAAGTCCCTGGCTAGGGCATGAAAAATGGAAAAACGTTTCCATGGATGTCATCTCTCATTCCACCTATTAGATATTTGCATCGTTATCGAGTATATAGACTTAATTGTTTCATGGTCTTTGCTTGATTGGGAGATGTTAATAGAAGGATTAAACTATACGTTAATTCGTGACTATAAATAGATTCACATGTTTGACTTCATTGCCATATAAGCTGTCTTGATACGTTGTTAGACGTCACTCTAGAACATGAGGGTATTTTGAGAATAACGGAGATATTCTCAAAATATATTAAAGTCGTTTAATGTTCTCTCATTGCTATTTGGCGATGGATCTAGAGAGTCACACACAATAAAGTGTAAATGAATGTGTTTCAGATAAGCTTATAATTGGTTGAGGTCCATTGTTAATGTGGGCTGTTAATTTGTAATGTGCCGATTGTGTAATTATTATAAGTATTGGGGTAAAAATATAATTACGGAAAGTTGTTTCCTCAATTTAAACTAATGGTGATTAGATTAAATTAATTGTAACACTTTAAGATTAATTAAGTGTGTATATATATATATATGTATTAGTCTTATAAAGTGAAAGATGCCAAATGCTTAGCTAGGAAAGCTCCACATCACCCTCTTGGCTTTTGGTTGTTGAATTGAATGGCTTGGTTTGTGGAAGACAAGATCAATGGTCAATTTTGAATTGGTTGTTGGCTAGTGGAAAGTGATGTCATAATCCACTAACTATTGTCTCCTAGATATTATACACAATACATTACACACACAATATACAATATACACAAGAGATTATTATCTCTTGCTAGCTTGTGATTTTCGACCAACATAGAGAAATGAGAGGAGAACATTTGTTTTGCTTTTCATCTTCATATTAGCTTATTCCACATCACCAAGAAGGCTAGCAAATCATCTTGGGTGATCAAGGAAGCACATTCAAGCTTGTATGAATAACCTAGGGCTCTTGCACTTGTGGGAAGTTTTGTCAAAGCTTGAACTTGAATCCTTCATCTTTTTTACTAAAATCTACAAGAGGTATACCTTGTTTATCTCTATGCTTTATATATATATATATATATATATATATATATATATAGTTGTATATATTTGTATGTACCTTGTTAATCATATGAAATCAAGACTGTAGTTTATGGATGTACATAGCTTTGTTATAGAAATTTTTGAAATTCTAGCCATGGAACTCTCTTGGTTATAAGCTATGTTTTCTCCATTAGCCATGTGATGGTCTTTTCACATACATGATTTCTTGTTTAGATTATGCTTGTATCTTGTTATACTGCTAAATTGTTTATATATAATGTGAACTTTATTATAATGGCTATAAATGACATCTATGAGATTTCTTATGATAAGTATATGTTCTACTCCGTGCTGCTAGGGCTTGATTCATTGAACCAATTCAAGGTGTTTGAGGGTAGATTGATACTAGTTTTTACATCCTTTGTCTATCTAGAGGTGAGGGATTCATGTTGCTTGGCGTTTTAATTGATTTATTACCTTGTGTTATATTGAATACTGTGTGGTTAATGTGTGTTTGAGCTATTTTATTGGGTTAGAACATGTTTTAAGTTATATTGATTATAATTGCTTATATTTAGGTGTACTTGGATGAATTGAGTGAATATATACTTGTCTCTTAGTTATATCGTTACATTGCTTGTTAATTGTAAGATACGTGCGAGGGCAACCTACTTCGTTGTCCCTCGATTATGTGTTTATTGAACTGTCTCGATTATTATTATATTGTGTGGATTGTATCGTGGTTGTGCAACCATTTAGGCATGGTAGTATCGGGGAAGTTGGGCGGCATTGGGCTTGCCTGTATACCTTGGTTACCATGGTTCCTAATCCCACTCTCGCCTGGACCAGAGATCGCCAAAGGGTGTTAGGTCGTAGGATTTCAGGGTATATCTAGAGTACACCCACTAGAGTGTTTGGGTTTATGTCGGCACATTGATTGAGTTCGTAGTTCGTGGATCGAGGTTCGTGATCAAGATCAAGACTTGGAGTGTTTGGGGTTATTGAGATCGTATCCTTTTAAATGCGTGGTATTTAATTGTTTTATTTCATTCTTTGTTGTATAGTTTCTATTTCTTGTGTTTAACTGTTGCATTGCACGAAAGGTTTTTGAAAACACCACCGATCAACTGTACCCGATCCCTCATTGAGCAACTGTGTTTGCTCATTCCTCTTTTTAATATGTTTCAGGAGGAGCTGAGGTGGAATTGCTTGCTGTGTAGCTTAATTGCTCAATCAGTGTGAGGGATGCAAAAGAATGTGATTGTGTTATGTTTGTGTCCATTTTGAAATCTTTTGGTCTTGTATGTATTTGTGTTGTCATGGAGGATTGTAATATAAGTTTAAATACTTGTATAATTTGGTAGTTGTAGTTGGCTTGTGATAACTTTTATTGTTTACTCTAATGCTTAGTAGTAGTTTGTATGCTTGTATGGATTAAGGAAAGAATGTTTGAATGACTTAAAATATAAGAATGTTAAGTAGATAAAATTAGAGTGGTATGATAATTGGTTTTATAACATAGTATTTCAATAGCTAATGCTTGTATGTTATATTATGTTATATTAGAAAGGCTCGGATGACCTTATAGTCTTGGAAAGTTATGAAATGAATGTTATGTACTGTTGTTGTGGTTATTCTTCTGAGTGCAGGTGTGTGGTTAGTCCTAGAAACAGGGAAAACTCTGTCCGTTTTTTCTCATTTTTCGTAACCATGGGATTTGGATCGGGGCTCCAGTCTAGTGAGAGATCAGGGTGTTACAGATGATATCAGAGCATAGTTAGCTCACAGCCAGGACAGGGTCCTCGATCTATTGGGTAGCGAGCCCTGAGTGCATGTATGTGAAATGTGCTTTGAGTAGTGGTGTGCTTCCATGTGATATTGTTGTGTTGCTTGAATGAAAATGTGGTTCTATGTGATTTGTTTATGTGAAATATGAAGAATGTGTAATATGTATAACTATGTGATCAAATGTGCACCTATGTGACTATGAGTGCCTCTGTGTAATATATTTGTTAATATATGTACTTAATATTCTTTCCACTGCATGCATACATTACCCTTGAATTGGTAAGTTAACTCTCCCCTATAGAGATAGCTAGAAGTGGGTTCCTGAAGATATGGACCAGCAGAGCCGACTATAGTTTATATCAGTGATCAATAAGAAGTACTTCGAGGAGCAAGCTTGGGATTCTCTTTGGTATTTTCTTTGGTAATCTCCTTCGGAATTCTAGATAGGAGTTCTTATTCAATAATATTCAGTATTTTATATGATATTCACATTTGGATTACTTCTTTGGAACCCTTATACAACAATTATATTAGGAATTCTTATATGGTGTTTATATTCGGAGGGATTCTTATTCGGACTTCTGGATTGGTATTCTTATTCGGAGCCTTTATTTGGCATCCTTATTGTGAGATTTCTTATATGGTATTTCCTTTGTTAGTCTACTGAGTTTTCATTGGTATTTTTTCAGCGTATGTGTTGGTATTCTTCTTTGGCATTCTACTTTGAAGTTCTTATTTAAGATGCTTCGATGGCAAACTTCCTTAGTATTTTCGGTGGTATTCGCATGCGAGGTTCCTATCCAAGAGTATTCAAAATGCGTATGTGGAGTTCTTTTAAAAGAAGGAATTGCGAGGACACAATTGTTTGAAAGATGGGATAGTTTAACAACCCAGACCCAGCATATAGCACATCATACTTAATTGCATGTAAATTTGTGCCAGGTAAGTGTTATATGTGTAAATGTGTTTATTTTAGCATTTAGATTTATAAATAGTAGTTTATTTTTCTTCTACTTTTCTTATTTCCTTTAAAGGGACACTAACATTTATTAAATTCAAATAAAAATATTTTAACTATTATTTTATTATTTTTATTTTGCGAGATTGTTCCTAATACCTAATAGACTTATTTGCATCTTTTTAAAACGAGCCCTGAGTCCGGGGTAAAAATTAAAGTATTTTATTTTGCAAATTTCATATTTTTTCCTTACTATATATGTATTTTTGGATATACGTTCATTAATTTTACGTGCATAGCATATTAGGAGTGTGAGTTATAAAATGATTCGAGTCTCGAGTGAATAGTCATTTTAACCAAGTGTTTGGCTTTAGTGTTGACCCAACCAATGACCCATTGACCCATGAACCAATTGCCTAGTCTTTTATGCACATAACACATACATACACACACAAAAAAGAGAGCTAATGTAACACCCCGATCCCTCTCGAGACCGGGAGTTCTATCAATCAATCTAAACACAACCCAAACCAAACCCGAGCATAAATTTTCAGGGAAAACGGACGGAGTCTCCCCTGTTTCTAGGCGAAATGTAAAACCTGCGACAACATATAAGTGGACCAATACCAACTCCAAACATGCAACCACCTCAAGGCCATCCGAGCCTTGGTTCACAACAAGCAAATCACAAGTAATTATACATTCATGCTTAGCAATTAAACTACACCAACCTATTTCATAAGCTAGACTATCATATCTTTCTATCTCTTTTCTTTTGTCATTACAAGTATACATTGAAGTTAAGCTACATTAACTAAATACACAATCTAGTGAAACTTAAATTACATCCCCTTTAACTTTAAATACATATAATACATAAAAGCATACAATTTTACAACTTTGACAACTCAGGTCACATAGGCACGCAGGACAACTCTTCAAGCACGGACTTTCACGAAATCACGAACTTTCCAGCTAACATGGCATTTCCTGAAATGTGGTGGTGAGGAGTGAGTATACACAACACGTATACTCAGTGAGGGTAAGACAGATATCGAATTGGAGAGAAAGAAAGTCATGCAATGCAAATAAGACAGTTAAGCAATATAACTGATAAATAAGCAATCCAAACAAACAATCAATACAATAAGCAATTACTGAAAGTATTAACACAACCAATCAAAGCTATACCACACTCTGAAGGCTATGGTTCACTCTTACGAGCAATATACCATTTCACGAGCGATACATCAATCTCGAGCTTGATGTTTGACAACGATGACAATAAGCGTGCATCCACCTTATAACACCAGTTTGGAATACCCCGAAAGTATCCATCAATTATACGACCCAAATCTCCCTTGGAGGCAACCCAAGCGAGAAAGGGAATAGCAGCGGAGCTAGAGCAACCAACACTGGCAACCCGAGGCTACCCAGAGAGGCCCATCACTCACGCGCAAGACACTATGCAATGCAAAACTCGATACAAGGCAATAAACGAGCGATAGCACAACAATACAAACTAGTGACAACAAACGAGATAAGAAGTAATCACAATCAATACTAGCATTCATCTAACTTTTCAAGCATAACAAGCAATAATAAGCAACAATAACACCAATTAAACAAGTATATCAAGTAACCCTAAGCATTCTATAGGCATAATATCAAGATAACAAGCAAAATCACAAATCGGCCCCAACTATCAAAACACTACCATTTCTAAACGAGCCACGAGTTTTGGAAACCGACTTCGCCAACCCTCCTAGGTCACCATAAGGCACGTCTAAGGACCCCGAAACCCTACTTTACCCTAGAATTCGCGCAAAGTCCCGATTTCCCCCTTTGCTCGTTTGAACTACAACTATACCAACCAAACACCCAACCAACGCTATAATCGCACCAAAAGTGATTCCATTGCCTCCCGAAACAATGCCAACATGCAAAACAAGAAAATGCCAAACTCGACCTAAACGACCCCGACTTTCACTAAGCCGTTTTTCTCCATTTTTCTATTACACATTCCAATTAAACCACACATTTAGGCATTCTAGCGTACCTAGCACATTTCTACATCAACGGATAACATAACGGAGCAACTTCATCGTTTCAAGGGTTTACTATTTATAAAACACTATTCAACAACCAATTTAAATTGCAATCTCAACATTTAACCGCAGAAAATGTTAAAAAGCTATGAATACATGTTCTACAATCAACAAGGAACATTCTTTAAGCAACAAAATGATTAAAACAACAATCTACACATAAAATCCAAAAATCAAAGTTTAGATACAAATATTTCAAATGCGCAAATAACGATGAAACCCTCACCTTAGACGCTCCTAGACGCTAGGAAAACCTCGTAGAGTGCCTCGGAAACCACCTTGCACAATCCCACGTGAAGAATCAAAGATTTGAAGTTGAGATTTTCTTTTTTTCCTCCTTGTTTTTTTCGGCCCTTTTGTTTTCTGTTTCAGCTCTGATTTTTTTTTTATTTTGCTATTTTAGGCTATTAAAAAGGGCTCAAGGTGAAAATGGTCAATCCCCTCAGTCAAAGCTCACTTAAGTTGGTCAAACTAGCTTATTTTATGCATTTTTAGGCTAAAACAACTAAGGAAACATGAATTCTAGCTTACAACAATTAAATTATAAAATTTAAGGCACTAAAATACTAGTTTCACTATTTGTTGAGGACTCGAATTCATTTCCTAACTATCTTTCTTGATATGCAATGCACGTTGCGACAACCAAGAAGTAACAACTAATTCTCAAAGAATCTAAGAAATATATCATTTTTGGAAAGCATCATAGTTTAAAATTTACTCCGGCTCGGAGTTACTTTTCTCATTTATTTGAAAACCGAGTGATTTTAATGCAAAACAACCAAAACCGATTATTAACGTAATCAAAACAATCAAGGTAATCAATATTCATTTAGAATGATTAATTTAACTATTTTCAGAATATTTTAAGAATTATAAAGTTAATATTAAGCTACAAGTGAAAGTTAATATAAACATGTAGTCAAATACAATTAAACGCTAACATTTAAGGTAACACTTAATTAATCACAAGAAAAGAATTTCAATTACTATAATTATTAGGAATAGGTAATAATCTTTTAATTACTCAATTTACAACTACTAAATGCTTCCAAGAGGAATATTAAAATAGTGCAAGTTGGTTGACTTAACTAATTAAACAATTAATCAAATGCAGTCAAGTGCTACTAAATGCATGCCGGGTTCGGGTTATCACAGCTGAAGCTATGCCATGGCCGTCGGCCTTCAAGGAGGAAATGAAAAGAAAATTTCGCTAAGGCTTGCCTTGTTGCTTCAATTCAAGCTAGAATTCAAATGTGTAGAGCTTCTACCAACCTTCTACAACCTATTTTTGGTGAGGGTTTTGCATTTTATTGCATTTAAAGTGTATTTAATGTTTATGTAAATGGTTGGTTATGTTATAAATGTTGTATATTATGTTTAATCTTGCTAGAATAGATGTTCTTGAAGCTAGTAGAGTAATCTTTGAAGGTTGTTACATGTGTTTAGCTAGTATGTGTTGGAGATGCATTAAAGAAGACAATGAATAGTAATTTTCTAAGGTTTTACCCAGCAAAAAAATTTTCTAAGGTTTTTGTGCAATGTTGATTCTAAGCTTGATTGTATGCTATCTAATGATGCTATAGGTGCTAGTGAACCTAGGTTAGTGATTAGAATGGATATAATTCTAATAAACTTGAATAAACTTGTTAATTTGGCTTGGTTATAAAATGGGCTTTATGTAAAATGGTTGTTTGGGTATAATTGAAGACCGTAGTTAGTGTTTACTATGTGAAGTAGTGCTTAAAATGCTTTTATGACATTGATTTGATGGGTGGTTTGGGTACTTATAGTTCAAATGGACCACGGGGCTTTTGGGGCTTTTGTGGTAGAAGTGGTTAAAAGTGTGGTTTCATAGCTTTAAGTGGTGCCATAAAGTGTTCTTAGAAGTGTACAATAGATGGTTTGTGAATTATGTGACTTGTGTTTTGTATGTCCATTGAATTGAACTAAACCAAGGGGTCATATGAACGAAGTATTGATTAAGCGTGTCTAAGTGTGTTGGATAGTCTTAGATAGGCTAATTAATGATTATGATACATTTATGGCGTTGATTTTGTGATCGGGTCTGGTAGTTGTAGTTCAAATGGACAAATGATCGTTTTGGGGTTTAATGGTCGTCGTGGTTAAAAGTAAGTTTTCTTAGCTTAAAAGGGGGATCATAAAGTGTTCTTTCACAAAGTACCTTTTTAGCTTTTAGGATAATCTTCTTATTCCAAGTCATATGTCAACATGCAAAGATCAAATC
Source organism: Ehretia macrophylla (assembly GCA_037974665.1). Classification (NCBI taxonomy): domain Eukaryota; kingdom Viridiplantae; phylum Streptophyta; class Magnoliopsida; order Boraginales; family Ehretiaceae; genus Ehretia; species Ehretia macrophylla. The sequence continues at coordinate 5,100,237 of CM075777.1, read as the reverse complement.
CAACATTTATCTTCACACATTAGCATATTCTTCGTGAAGAACAACTATCCTAAATATGCATGTGAAAATCGGCCAAGACAAAGTATAGATCTAAACATGCAAGTTGAAATCAACATCTATTTCCTCAAGATCCACATATACAAGCTAAGATCCAAACTAGATCTAAAACATATATACATGTAGACTTAAGATAAAATTCAAACTAGCATATTTTTGAGAGCTAACACACAACCATACATAGGAGTTTCATGGACAAACACTTGCTATGATACCACTTGAAAGTTAACCAACATATAGGGATCATGTCAATACATATATCATAGTTGGATTCAAGATCGTGGAAGATGGCAAGGGACAACAAGCTATGGCCGAATGGTGTAGGGCATATTTCAAAAATTTCCAAACATTCTAGCAAGTATCAACATGCAATCGTCCAACTATGTCCATAAACTAGCTATACATATATTATATATCAACTATATATAATGAAAGAGAGGGTTAAAGGTATACCTCTTGAAGACACTTTGTAGATGAAGTTTGAAGACTAGCTCTTGAATCCTTCTAACTTGAAGGTTCTAGTTGGTCCACCAAGCATCCAAAGCTCAACTCAATTTTAAAAGCAAAAAATGCTAGTACACTTCTAAGATACAAAACTATGTAATGTAATAATAACAAATTTTTCAGAGACGTCTTAACAACAATCAAGTAAAAAGATAACACTACTCATTATAACAATTCAATATAACACTTACAAGATAATTGTCCCACTGTGCGCTCTCAAGATTAGAGCTTCAATGGCTTCTGGACTTACAAGAAGAATACAAGAAAGAAAGACTAACTTAAGATTGTGTTTGGAGTTGTGTTGTGACTGAATTTGATGAACTAATGCATGACTATTTATAGAATTCAGCTAGCCCGCCATAGGAGACTATAGAATTCAGCTAGCCCGCCATAGGAGACTTTCCTATCAAACATTTTCATCTTGGTTGGATTTACCAACCATGTTCAAAGTATTGACCACCCATATTTATCACATGGGTGGCTTCAATTGACCACATGGGTGGCTAGCATCCAAGTCAACTTCTAGGAAGCTTCTTTTGGTCAAATTTACTAACTTTAGCATTGCATCATTCCGACGTCATCTTAGGTAACTCCAAATTCCCGAACTTCTTTTTTGTAGCCATCGCGGTCTCTTTTGACCTCATCGATGTTTAAGTCGAAATCGTTAATTTATGCTACCATATAATTAACGATACTTATTATGAGGTGGGCATTGACTTATACCAACACCCCCATCAATGTTCACCTTATGTTGACTAAGCTATTGGGCTAACACCCAATGTTTGAAGATGCTTGCTCAACTGGACGCTCCCTAACACTTTGGTATCTGCACAATTATTTTCTGTAAAGCAGTACTTCATGTAAATTTCACCTTTCTCGATCAGTTCCCTCACATAATGATACTGAATCTCTATGTGTTTTGTTCTAGCATGAAAAACAAGATTCTTTGACATAGCTATACAACTCTGACTGTCACATTTCAACATTGTTGCTTCCTCTATTGGAATGTCAATATCAATCATGATGCGTCGTAGCCAAACAGCTTCACAAGATGCTATACAAGCAACCTTGTATTCTGCCTCCGTTGATGAAAATGCTATGGTGGGTTGCTTCTTACTAGACCATGAGATGATTCCACCACTGAATATGAATACGTAACCTGTAACAGATTTTCTTGAGTCAATATCACTAGCCCAGTCTGAGTCACAGTACCCAGATAAAGTATCTCCAAACTTGTATGATATCCTATACTCTAACGTGCCTTTGAGATATTTGAAAATTCGCATCCCTGCTTGCCAGTGACTTTGTCTCAGTTTATTTGAAAAATGACTAAGAACTCCCACAACATAACTAATATCCGATCTTGTGTTACAAATGAAGATTAAACTTCTCACCAACCTTCTGTAGAGCTTGTTATCAACTTGTTCTAAAAGATCATCAACTGATAGCTTTGTATTCACTTCCATCGGGGTGACAACTGGCTTACACCCGGACATACCAAATGCAGTCAAGAGCTCACGAACATATCATTGCTGCGAGATAAAGATGGTATGAGGTTTTTGCCATACCTCGATTCCCAAGCAATAATGAAGAAGACCAAGATTTGTCATTTCAAATTCTCGGGTCAACCATTCTTGCGTCTTCCGAATATTATCTTCATAGTCACCAGTGATTACAAGATCATCCACATATAGGACTACAATTGCCTTCTTTCCTTGTTCACTTAGAACATACAAGTTGGCCTCTGATTTGCTTCTATTGAAACCATGCTGCAAGAAGAAAGAGTCTATACGTTTGTACCAAGCTCGTGGTGCTTGCTTTAACCCATATAAAGCCTTTTTCAATTTGCAGATTTTTTCTTCTTCACCTATATTTGGAAGCCAGGGGGTTGTGCAACGTAGACTTCTTCTTCAAGTTTCCCATTAAGGAAAGCTAACTTGACATCCATTTGATGTACAATCAATCCATAATGCGCGGCACCTGCAACAACTAACCTGATTGTTGTCATTTTTGTTGTTAGAGCAAAGGTTTCATATACATCTAAACCTTCGACTTGCCAAAATCCTTGTGCTTCAAGGCGTGCCTTGTATTTTTCAACACTTCTATCTGCCTTGTACTTTACTTTCCAGATCCATTTGGTGCCGATGATCTTTCTGTTCGGTGGATTTTCAACGATCTCTCAAGTATCATTTTTCATGATACTATCATACTCGACTTGCATAGCTGTTCTCCAATTTGGATCTGACATGGCTTCCTCCACAGTTACTGGTTCTTTTATCATTTTGATGATTTGGGTCATCAAAGCCATGTTTACTAACTGTTGTTCTGATCGATTTTGCTCATATATTCTCTTTGATCGTCTTAGTCCATTAGGACGTGGACTATCATCAGTAACTCTTGGATTTCTTCCATCAAAGAGCTGTTAGAACCACTTCGGTTGTGGATACAAAAGGTTGGTCTTTAGTCTCTTCATCATTAGAGACTTCTTCATTGTTCCACGGTCGTTGTAAAAGGCACTTGGTGGATTACTTCATTGGTTGATGACGAAATGACAGGATTGCTATCCTCCATTGAGTGTGGTCGCTCATTAAATACCACATCTCGGCTTATGATTACCTTCTTGGCCTCTATATCATAGAGTCTGTATGCTTAGACCCTTCACTATATCCTAAGAAAATGCCCTTCTTGCTCTTGTCATCCAATTTTTTTCTATTTTCATTTGGGACATGTACAAAACACTCACACCCAAATTTTCTTAAATGAGACACATAAGGTTTCATATCATAATATGCCTCATTAGGAGACTTATCATTGAGTGCCCTGGTTGAGTACCGATTGAGGATGTATACCGCTATGTTGACTGCTTTAGCCCAGAATGTGTCAGGTAGGCCAGTACCTTTCAACATACATCGAGCCATTTCTACAATTGTTCAATTTCTTCGTTCCACAACTCCATTTTGTTGTGGTGTGTATGGAATAGTCAATTGATGCTTAATCCCAAGCTTGTTGCAATAGTTGGTAAACTCTGTAGAACAGAATTCCCTTCCATAATCGGTACGAAGTTTCTTCAACTGAGTTGTGTTCTTATTTGTCACAAGTTTGTGCCACACTTTAAACTTTTCAAGAGCATCAGCCTTGTCCTGAAGGAAATAGACCTACATCTTCCTACTATAATCATTGACTAACAGCATAAAGTAGGAAGATCCTCCCAATGCTGTGGTAGTCATTTTTCCGCAGAGGTCAGCATGTACCAACTCTAGAGGAGCCTTTGATCGGTTATGACTCTATTTGGGAAATGACTGTCTATGTTGCTTGCCCAGCATACAATCTTCACATGGTCCTTCAACTTCTTCAATTGAAAGCAAGTCGGCCACCATCTTCTTCTTTTGCATTTCCTTTAACATAGGATAGGAAATGTGCCCGAACCTTTCATGCCAAAGTTGGCTTGTTTTGGCATCCACGACGGCAAAAATAGAGCTGATTTCGTAAAGGTTATTTTTGCGAATACCTTTACTTACTATATTTTGATCCTAGTTAAGAATCAAAGCTTCCGTCTTATTGAACCGCACTTCTAGATCATTATCTGTAATAGCAACTACAGATAACAAATTTATGGTGATTTGGGATACAAAGAGTACGTTGGACAACTTCTTGCTTCCTCAATCTTTAGACACGAGCAAGATGGTTCCAGTGCCCTCAACGAGACACCTAGCATTATTCCCGACGACAACATTCATTTGTTCTTGTAGAGGTTTTATGGAGTCATATAACTCCTTCTTACTGGTCATGTGTCGGGAAGCTCCACTATCTAAAACCCATACACTTGTTTGATGTACATGTGCATTAGTACATATTTCCTCCATTACAGTAAACAAATGCACTTCCGTTTTAGCCGTATTGGCAGAGTCTTTATTTCTCCAATTTGGCTTTAGAGTTTCGTTCTTCTCGTCATGGATTCGTTTCCTGCAATCTTTGACTACATGGCCTTTCTTATTGCAGTAGTAGAACGATCCAGAGAACATCTTCTTCTTTGCTTTATTCTTTTCTTCTTGGCTACTCCTCGCCTTGGCTGTAAAGGCAAGGTCAAGTTGATTTTCTCTGCTTTTTAGCCTCATCTCTTACTCCATCAACATTACAGTGAATTCTTCAAACGTCAAAGGAAGAATGCGAACTTAGGTATTGAGTGCTGTCATAAGGCTGTCAAATTTTGGAGGCAACACTTTAATGCACCTTCGAGCTAATTCCTCGGTTGATTTGGCAATACCAACTGCAGCCATTTGAAATCGTAGGTTTATCATCCTACTGATAAATGATGAAGCTGTTTTATCTTCACTTAATCTCTTAGTAGCTAACTGGTTCTCTAAGTTCTGAATGCGAGTCTGGTTCCTTGTTTCATACTGATTTTTCAGTATGTTCCAAGCTTCAGATGCCTTGGTTGTGTGTTGAATAAGAGTGAGGACGAAATCCTAAACACTTGTGACAATTGTACAAAGTGCATCAACATTTTGCCTCCTCCATTCTTTGACAATATGAGGATCTGGATGAGAGGTCTTTTTTGTATCATCTTCAGCACAGGCTATAACTGGTTCTGCATCTGTGCCTAACACTGTATCAAGGAGTTCATAGGAGTCTAAAACTGTAGTGATTTTGAACTTCAACAATAGGTAATTTGTGCCATCAAGCTTTCCTTCTGTGAAGGTAGGAGGACGGATACGAATTGTCGGTACTAAACCAGAACTAGAACTGGTAGAAGAAGAACTAGCACATTGAGTAATCATAGTTGTTGAGCTTTACTGGACAAGATTGTTGTTAAGAGCCCCATAAGCTCTGATACCATGTAAGAATAACAAATTTCTCAGAAACGTCTTAACAACAATCAAGTAGAAAGACAACACTACTCGTTATAACAATTCAATATAACAATTACAAGATAATTGTCTCACTGTGTGCTCTCAAGATTAGAGTTTCAATGGCTTCTGGACTTACAAGAAGAATACAAGAAAGAAAGACTAACTTAGGATTGTGTTTGGAGTTGTGTTGTGAATGAATTTGATGAACTAATGCAAGGCTATTTATAGAATTTAGCTAGCCTACCATAGGAGACTATAGAATTCAGCTAGCCCACCATAGGAGACTTTCCTATCAAACATTTCCATCTTGGTTGGCTTTACCAACCATGTTCAAAGTATTGACCACCTATATTTATCACATGGGTGGCTTCAATTGACCACATGGGTGGCTAGCATCCAAGTCAACTTCTAGGAAGCTTCCTTTGGTCAAATTTGCTGACTTTAGTATTGCATCATCCCGACGTCATCTTAGGTAACTCCAAATTCTCGAACTTATTTCTTGTAGCCAGCGTGGTCTCTTTTGACCTCATCGATGTTTAAGTTATAATCGTTAATTTATGCTACCATATAATTAACGATACTTATTATGAGGTGGGCATTGACATATAGCAACATGTATGTGGTTTAATTTTGCAAAAGAAGAATGCTTCTATCTTCTCTAGCTATGGCCGATTATCACATGAAAAAGATGAAGACCATTTCTTCCATTTTTCTATGCTTTGGCCGTGTATGTGAGGGCTTCATAAGAGATAAAGTTGTCTTCAAATGTATTATTATAATCTCTATTATAATAATCATATAATACATGCAAATTGCCCAATCAATTCAAGAGAGATTGAGTGTAATTTTGGATTAACCCCTTGCATGTAATTAGATTGTAATTATTACAATCTAATGGTTAACATTATCTTTTCTCTTTCTTAGCCTTGTTGGCCGAAAATTAGAGAGGAAAGAGAGAGAAATATTTATCTTTGTTATATATATATATATATATATATATATATATATATATATATATATTAATCTTGCATAATTAAATAGCCAATCAAAATTGCTTTCTTCTTGCAAGAACAAAACAAAGCCATGCAATGTCCTTGGATTGTAATCATTACAATCCAAAAGCTAACTTTTTCTCTCTCTTGACACTTGGCAAAAACCAACTATCAGCATTTTATGGCTATGATTCTTTTATCTTTATTCAAGATTGAATCTAGACCATCCAATCCAAATTAGAAGACTAGGATTGATGACATAGACTATCCAGTCATCCTGCAGCGCCACATGTGCATGCCCAGTCATTAATTTGCCATTTTCTTTTTGATGACTAGATTGATGACATGGCATTTCATAAATTATATCATCAATTTATATATATATATATATATATATATATATATATATTATTTTTACCCATTCTAATCTTTATTAGAATAATTGTATTGAAACATCTTTTCAATAATTATAGTTTGGCCCCAAAAGTTTTGGTAATTACAATTTGACTCCAAAACTTTACAAAATTACATTTTTGGCCTGAATACCAATATAGATGACTCTTAACACCTTAAAGCTACCAACCACATTATATAAGCTTCTGGTGAACTTATTCTTGATATTTATAAGTGTGTGGCCTTCTAGATTTATAATCGTATACCAATGAGGGACCGATAAACCTCATTATCCATTTTAGTAATGTCTCTACCATTCCCAAAATGCCCTCATGTTCATGAGTGACGTACTAGCAACAAATGTACCATGAAAATGTACATAATAATGAAGACATTGTCTTTCATGAATTTATTTACCGTCGGGAATTACTGTGCAGTCCGATCATTCTATTAAAACGTCCCGATTGAGAAAAGACCATGAAATGGTTAAGTCCACTTCTGATTCTATGAATAGATCAAAACCGGTGAAATGAGAGATCACTACCATGGAAAAGCTTATTTCTATCAATCTCATACTTGCCTTGACCAAGGACTACCTCGTTTACCAACCGAATTCAGATATCATAAGACATTGCCTCATACCGGAGGTTAATAGATCATATCTTGATAATTACATGTCGGTCTATATCACAAGACTAAAATGCGAAAGGCCGTAACTCACCTTATAGAAGGCAGGTATTGTCCAAATGCTATATTTAGCCCCCGTAATTTCTCAAGTCTGAGGATTAATTTGCTCAATTTCTAACTACATAGTAAACTATTAACCTGAAATCATGTAGTTCACTATTATTGTCATATTCAATGATCCGTACACTGACGATCACTCATATGTATATTAGTCTGCATCACTATGTTGTTATGGCACTTCGCATACTACCCTTTATCATTAACATTACTATGTTAATCAAAGGTGATGTAACTGTATTTGCAGCACTCAAACCCTGATATTTGTACTACATTTGTACATTAATTTAGGGATAATTGCAACACTTTGATACTTTCGATGCAATGTAGGAGAATACCAGAAAGTGAATGTTCAGACTCAAAATAATCCAAAATGCAAGTCAAGAAGTAAAGAGTGGGGAAATCACGCAGAACGGTGGAAGAATGGAGTCCTTAGAGTCAGATTTGGCCGAAACTAGCATGTAATCAGACTCGAAACGCTGAAAATAGCCCGAAAAAAGCCTCAGTCGATGCTTGGTCAAAGCCCAATCGAAAGTCAAAATTCCAGCCCAAAAAGTCAACAAAAGGGTGCTTGAGCGCAACCTCCTGGTGCTCAAGTGCCCTATGCAGAAAATTCCACCAGTTTTTAGAAGAAAACACGTGGCAAAGATTCAACGATGGAGCAGATGGGTGCTCGAGTGCCCATCACTGGCGCTCGAGCACGCCATTAGAACCTTCCAGATGTAACATGTGTCAAGCTGCCCACGGATGAAAATCAGGCGCTGGGCGCTCGAGCGCACCTCTGAAAAATTGTCTATAAATAGCCCCCCCTCCCACCGAAAAATGTAATTAATTTTGGAATAGTGCCAAGATTTTTGGTATAATTTTGAGTTAATTCTAGTTAGTTTTTGTGATAACCCGAACCCGGCATGCATTTAATGGCATTTAATTGCATTTAATTAAGTGTTATCTTAAATGTTAGCATTGAATTTCGTGTTTATTTTTAAGTTAAACATGTATTTGTAGCTTTATTTTCATATTTCTTTTAGAGGTAATTAAAATAATACTTGAGCTAATTATTTTAACGGAATATCAATTACTTTTCATATTTATGTCAATCGGTTTTATTTTTCTTGCACTTAAATGCTCGGATTTCAATTAAATGAAAAGTAGTTCCGAGCCAGAGTAAATTTTAAACTATGATGCTTTTCAAAAATGATATATTTTCTTAAATTCTTTGAGATTTAATTGTATTTCTTTTATTGTCGCAAAGTGCATAGCATTTCGAGAGCGATAGTTAGGAAATGATTTCTAGTCCTCAGCAAAGAGTGAAAACTATTATTTAGTGTTTTAATTTTAGTGTTTTAAGTTGTATTTAACTAGAATTGGATTTATGTTACTTGTTTTAGCCTTAAAATGCCAAAAATTAAGCTAATTTAAACAACTTAGTTAGCATTGACCAAGAGGCTTTAACCCTTTGACTTTGTGTCACCTTATATGCATTATAAAAGCACAAAACAAAAAAAAAGAAGCTGAAAAATAGAAAACAGCAGGGCCGAAAATGGAAGGAGGAAAAAAAAGAAAATTTCAACTTCAAATCTTCGATTCTTCGCGTGAGCTTGCACGGGGTGGTTTCTGAGGAATCCTACGAGGTTTTCCTAGCGTCTAGGAGCGTCTAAGGTGAGAGTTTTATCGTTATTTGCGCATTTGAATATTTTGTGTATTAACTTTGATTTTTGGAATTTATCCGTATATTGTTATTTAAATCGTTTTGAGGCTTAAAGAATGTTTCATAGCAATCGTAGAACATGTATTTATAGCTTTTTAACATTTTCTGCGGTTGAATATCAAAAAAGAAATATAAATTGTTAATTGAATAGTAAATAGTGAATAGTAAACCACTGTTTTGATGGAGTTGCTCCGTTACGCGTTCTGTTGGTGTTGGAAGGTGCTAGATATGCTAGAATGCCTAAAAGTATGGTTTAATTGGATTGTGTAATGAAAAAACGGAGAAAAATGGCTTAGTGAAAGTCAAGGTCGTTTAGGTCAAGTTTGGCATTTTATCATTTTGCGTGATGGCATTGTCACGGAAGGCCATGGAAGGACTTTTGGTGCAGTTGTGACATTGGTTGGGTAATCGGTTGAGGTAGTTGTAGTTCAAATGAGCAAAGGGGGAAATTGGGGCTTTGCGTGAATTCTATGGTTAAGTAGGGTTTCGGGGTCTTTAGACGTGCCTTATGGTGACCTAGGAGGATTGGTGAAGTCGGTTTCCAAAACTCGTGGCTCGTTTGAAAATAGTAGTGTTTTGAAAGTTGGGGTCATTTTTGTGATTATGTGTGTTTTCATAGTATATTGTTTATAGAATGCTTATGTTGCTTATAGAATGCTTATGTTGCTTATAATGCCTATAGAATACTTGTTATTGCTTGATAATGTTAGTTGGTGTTGTTCTTGTTACTTATTGATTGTAAATGCTTGTTAATGCTTGATATCTCGTTTATCTCCTCTATTCTGTATTGTTGTGCTATCGCTCGTTTATCGCCTTGTATCGAGTCTTGCATTGCATAGTGTCAGGCGTGTGAGTGATGGGCCTCTCTGGGTAGCATTGGGTTGCCAGTGTTGGTTGTTCTAGCTCCGTGTCCTATTCCCTTTTCTCGCTTGGGTTGCCTCCCAGAGAGATTTGGGTCGTAGAATTGATGGATACTTCCGGGGTATTCCAAACTGTAGTTATAAGGTGGTTGCACGCTTATTGTCATCGTTGTCAACATCAAGCTCGAGATTGATGTATCGCTCATGAAATGGTACATTGCTCGTATGAGTGAACCGTAGCCTTCAGAGTGTGGTATAGCTTTGAATGGTTGTGTTAATGCTTTCAGTAATTGCTTATTTTATTGATTGTTTGTCTTGATTGCTTACTTATCAGTTATATTGCTTAACTGTCTTATTTGCATTGCACGAATTTCTTTATCTCCAATTCGTTATCTATCTCACCCTCACTGAGTATACGTGTTGTGTATACTCACTCCTCACCACCACATTTCAGGAAATGCCATGTTAGCTGGAAAGTTCGTGATTTCGTGAAAGTTCGTGCTTGAAGAGTTGTCTTACGTGCCTATGTGACTTGAGTTGTCGAAGTTGTAAAGATGTATGCTGTTATGTATTGTATGAATTTAATGTCAAAAGGGATGTAATTTAAGTTTCATTATATTATTGAAGTGGTTTGATAAGTTAGATTATGTATCTAGTTAATGTAGCTTAGCTTCAATGTATGTTTGTATTGTCCAAAAGAAAGAGATAGAAAGATATGATAGTCTAACTGATGCAATAGGTTGGTGTAGTTTAATTGCTAAGCATGAATGTATATTTGCTTGTTGTGAACCAAGGCTCGGATGGCCTTGAGGTGGTTGAATGTTTGGACATGGTATTGGTCCCCTTATATGCTGTCGCAGGTTTGCATTTTTCCTAGAAATAGGGGAGCCTCCGTCCGTCTTTCCCTAAAATTTTGCCCGGGTTTGGAATTGGGTTGTGATTAGATCGATTGTTAGAACTCCCGGTCTCGAGAGGGATCGGGGTGTTACAGGTGGTATTAGAGCTTGTTTAGCTCATAAGCCGGGACAGGGTCCTCGGTCTGGTGGGTAGTGATCCTTGAATGTGTGCTTGTTAAGTGTGTCTTGAAAGTGTATGCTTGTATGTGGGATTGTGTGTCTTGACCTGAATGTGTGCTCCTATGTGATATAGTTATGTGTTATATGTTGAATGTTTCTCAAGTAAAGTGAAATGTCTAGTTGTCTATCGAATTGATCTCGTGAATTGTTATTTGCTTGAAGTATTGCTTGTAATGTGTGTTTTAAAATGTCTTGAATTGGTTATGCCGTGTTTTGAATTGATTATGTTGTGCTTGACTTGATTGTCGTGCTTGAGTGACTTTGTTGAATAAACTCTTTTGTAAACTTGCTTGCATAATAATTTAAGGCATGTGTAAAATATGATATCTTGGCATTCATACATGTCCCGTGGAAATGGTAAGAAAGACTTCTTCCTTCCCTGAAGTGAAGTGGTTAGTAGCAAGCCCCGAGTTATGTGGATTGACGGAAACGAGCAGTGCTTAACTAGGCCTTTATTTGGGAGTTGACATTTATAGCTGGAGTTTGTTTATTGGGGTTCCTTGAAGGTTATCTTCTATGCTTTGTGTAAATGACTTCCTTTGGAGTTCTACATGATTATTCTTTGGAGCATTTTCTTAATGTCTTCTTGATTGGGCATTCATCGGGTATTTCTATATTGGCATTCATGGGAGACTTGGTTGGGATTTTAATCAACCTTTAGTGTTCTTTCTACATTCTTATGGGAAACTTTGATTTGAGTCTGCTTACAATGACCAGTTTGTGTAAAGCGTACTACTTGGGTATTCCTTGTGGACATTTCTCAGTGGTTTTGGCAATCGGAGCTCTTATTGGACTTGCTGCATAATATTGTCTACAATACCTTTGCTCTAGTCTTTCTTGGTATTTTATTGGCAATCGTGATTGGAACTCCTCAATAGTATATGATGCACCTGCACAACATTCCCTCTGATGCTTCTTGAGCTATATATTTTAATTGACTTCCTTGAAACCTCTGTAATATGATTGACTGGATTTCTTGTCTGGAGTCTTCCTGAGCAGTACATGGGATTCTTGTTTAGACTCTGCTTCAGATTGTTTATTGGTATGTTCTTGGTACTTTTAGTTGGGATTCTATTATGGCATTCATGTCTAGTAAGATTTTTATTTGAGGCTCCATTTGGTTGTTGTCACGCCCCAACTCGACCCCTCCAATAATCAGTCAGGATGCAACGGAATTTTGGCAGTATAACGACAATAAATAGGACTCCGAAGCTCTAAACCAACCTCAACAGAACGTCATACATCCAACAACTCCTCAATAAAATAACGACATACATCATAACCATATTATACAATAATCATCTCTCGTTATACGCCTCCGTTCCAACATAATACATAAACCTTAATATACATTACAAAAACTTGTTGAGCCAATCTAGCAACCTAATCATAAACAAAAGGAAGGCTACTAAGACTGCATCAACTAATTCATTATCTTTTCAACATCTTTTACATTATGAGCTACAAAGCATATAAAAGTCTACTAAGTTAATATACAAGATAGTAAAACGATACAACATCAAGGATAAGACTCTGGAACATAGGACTCATCCACTTAAGGCACATTTTCCTCTTTTGGAGGCACGTACCCGTAATCCTACGATAGTACACCTGTATGCATGCAATAATAGAGAGTGAGCTTATATAAAATAAGCCCAGCGAGGATCCGATAGATCTCGAACAAGGTTTACTAAACTCCTTGGAAATAATCCTTTGAGTCAGTAAACACACAATAACATCAATAATCATTATAAATGCAACAATAGTAATAACTGTAAACATACAATAAGGATACAATACGTTTACTGATGAAGCTCCATACACCAATTCCATGCTCAACAACCCCTCCAAACTCAATGACACAATTCCTGAGGTACCTTGACCTAGACCCACACCCCATGGCCTCTCCGCCCATGCGAGATAGGGATTAGTCATGATAACTGTGCCCGCAGCCCAGGATGCCTCCCGAGGTGACACAACATTATCAAAGCTCACAACAATGAGACTCAACATAAATAAACCTAGAGATCAGCAACGAGGGTGCCCGATTCCCGTAATCCATAATCAATCAATAATCTGGGAGATCAGCAACAAAAGTACCTGATTTCCGTACTCAATAATCAATCAATAATATGGGAGATCAGCAACAAAAGTGCCCGATTCCCGTAATCCATAATCAATCAATATAACATCAATGTAACATCAATATTTAATTAAACAACAAACAACTAAGTTAGATGACAAAGTAGGCCATCCAACTTAACATGTATGAAACACGTAATCTAACCCTAGTCTAACCATTAACAACTCACAATTCAATCACTCAAACACACCCAATCATCTAAAGGCTCAATTCAACAATTTAAAGAAAGACAACCTAAACTTCAAATAATCATATCTTACATTTTACTAATTCAAACAACTCCAAATTAGTTTCAAACACTCACCCATTCAATCAACTACATTAGTCCCCTCGGAAACCAACCAAAACACATCCAAATCATGCACAATAACCCTAAAATCCTAGTGTGTCATGGCTGAAATTTTCGGATTTTGGCAGAATATCACAATCGAAAATTGGGCATTACAACAGCGCTACCACGTAATTATCAAGTTTTTAGAAATCGACGGCAATCGATTTCGACCAACACAACTCAATTTAATCAACATTTAATAAATTAATCAAATTTAAATACCCGAAAAATAAAAATTATGCTACAACCGATAAAAACTCGTAGTATTACAGCTAAATGATCCCTAGCATGCAAGGAGCAATAATCTAACATCAGATTAGAATTCTAACGGTTCGATTTTCATTTATACGCAAAAATGCAAAAGACAACTCTTGAGATCTAGAATTTTTCTCTCACCTTTGATGCGATATAAGCCTAGGAATGCATGCAATAGGTGCCCAACAAGCAGAATCCAGCTCGGTTTGAAAAGATTCAGACTTTAAATGAGTTTTCTAAGGCAAAATTACTTTGAAAATAAGTTGAATAAAATATCTTTTTTTTCCTAAGCTTTCACGGTTGCAAGGTGTGTGTAAATGTGGTGTTTTGCTTTGTTTCATTGTGTGTTGGTGAGATATGCATATTGGTCAACCATTTAAATAAAGTCAAAGTACTTCGTATTTTTGTGTTTTCTTGACTTTAAATGCATTTTCTTGATCACCAATGTTCAAAACAATTATTCAACACTCAAGATAGTTCAAGTAGATTATTTTTAGGTGACAAGAAATTTTACAATCAAACAATTCTACCCGAGTCGGCTTATAACTCGATTTTCACAAAAGTCGGTGTAAAAACCCTAATAAATTCCTAAGCCGATTTTAAAACCGTTTTCATCAAACACAAGTCTATTAATGTCCGTGGACTAGGTCTAGAAGGGTTAAAAGGACCATTTTCAAAATTTTAGCGGACGTGTTTCGAAAATACTATTCACTAAAAATCGACGATAAAATTTCTGACCCCGTTTTTTATGAAAATTTCATGAATGCACATTGACCATGTTCTAAGACTATTGATACTAAAATTGCCACATTCTAAGTCACATAGCACTTAGACAGGTTAATTCACGCAAAACGAGGTAAAACACGCAAAACGAGATAAGATAGAAAAGTGGGGTTTCACAGTTGTTCTCTGGAGCATTCTTTGGTTTTCTTAACGGGTGTTCTTTGGAGACTTTTGTTGGCATTTCTCGATGGACTTGGTTATTGGAATCTCAACCGGACTTACTGTATGGTATTATTTATGGATCCTTAGTGGCCATTTATTTAGCATTTACTTATTGGCAAACTTGGCTACATTCTTACCGGAGCATTGCTCGGGTATTTTTCTTGGCATTCCTCAGTTGGTTTGGTAATTGAAATTCCTATCAGACTTATTGTATAGCACTACTTACGGTATTCATTGGAATTTTTAGTGGGCATTCTACTTGTATTTTTCTTGTTGGCACTATTGGAAGTCTTACACTTGGAATCTTGTTCAGAATTATTATCTTATATTGCTTACGGTATGCTGTGGAATACTTTAGGCTTTTTTGATGGTAAGTTGTATAAAGTTTGCACTCGGCAAATGGCGATGAGGTCTTGGAGCTTGGTCTTATATGTGCCGCATCTACTTTGGCCATCCTTTGACTTCCTTCTTTGATACTTGTTGGACTTTTATAGAGGATCCGTATATAGAATATTCCTTCGGTATTCTTCTTGTTAATAATATGTGGAATTGGTAATATCTACAGTATCTTTGCTTTAGTCTTTATTGGCATCTTTTCGGCACTCTTAGTGGGGAATTCTTTTATGATATTCTTGACCAGCATAATTCTTATTTGGATTTCAAGATGGTATTTTCAATTAAGCCTTTATGTGGCCTTATTGTTTTGGAGTTTTCAGTCAGTACTATTGGGGTTTCTTAGTAAGGTATTCTTCGAGCGTTCTTATTCAGTGTTTTGCTCAGCAACCAATGAAGAGTGGTCAGAGTTGGATTTCAGATAATGCAGAGTTCTATTGGAAGAAGAATTGCGATGACGCAATTGTTTTAAGGGGGGAAGGATGTGATAACCCGAACCCGGCATGCATTTAATGACATTTAATTACATTTAATTAAGCGTTATCTTAAATGTTAGCATTGAATTTCGTGTTTATTTTTAAGTTAAACATGTATTTGTAGCTTTATTTTCATATTTCTTTTAGAGGTAATTAAAATAATACTTGAGTTAATTATTTAACGGAATATCAACTACTTTTCATAATTATGTTAATCGGTTTTATTTTTCTTGCACTTAAATGCTCGGATTTCAATTAAATGAAAAGTAGCTCCAAGCCGGAGTAAATTTTAAACTATGATGCTTTTCAAAAATGATATATTTTCTTAAATTCTTTGAGATTTAATTGTATTTATTTTATTGTCGCAAAGTGCATAGCATTTCGAGAGCGATAGTTATGAAATGATTTCTAGTCCTCAGCAAATAGTGAAAACAAGTATTTAGTGTTTTAATTTTAGTGTTTTAAGTTGTATTTAACTGGAATTGGATTTATGTTACTTGTTTTAGCCTTAAAATGCCAAAAATTAAGCTAATTTGACCAACTTAGTTAGCATTGACCAAGAGGCTTTGACCCTTTGACTTTGTGTCACCTTATATGCATAATAAGAGCACAAAACAAAAAAAAAGAAGCTGAAAAACAGAAAACAACAGGGCCGAAAATGGAAGGAGGAAAAAAAAGAAAATTTCAACTTCAAAACTTCGATTCTTCGCATGAGCTTGCACGAGGTGGTTTCCGAGGCATCCTACGAGGTTTTCCTTGCGTCCAGGAGCATCTAAGTGAGGGTTTCATCGTTATTTATGCATTTGAATATTTTGTGCATTAACTTTGATTTTTGGGATTTATCCGTATATTGTTATTTAAATCATTTTGAGGCTTAAAGAATGTTCCCTAGCAATCGTAGAACATGTATTTATAGCTTTTTAACATTTTCTACGGTTGAATATCAAAAAGGAAATATAAATGGTTAATTGAATAGTAAATAGTGAATAGTAAACCCCCGTTTCGATGAAGTTGCTCCGTTACACATTCTGTTGATGTAGGAAGGTGCTAGATATGCTAGAATGCCTAAATGTATGGTTTAATTGGATTGTGTAATGGAAAAACGGAGAAAAATGGCTTAGTGAAAGTTGGGATCGTTTAGGTCAAGTTTGGCATTTTATTGTTTTGCGTGATGGCATTGTCTCGGGAGTCATAGAAGCACTATTGGTGCAGTTGTGACATTGGCTGGGTAATCGGTTGAGGTAGTTGTAGTTCAAACTAGCAAAGGAAGAAATCGGGACTTTGCGTGAATTCTAGGGTTAAGTAGGGTTACGGGGTCTTTAGACGTGCCTTATGGTGACCTAGGAAGATTGGTGAAGTCGGTTTCCAAAACTCGAGGATCGTTTGAAAGTAGTAGTGTTTTGAAAGTTGGGGTCATTTTTGTGATTCTGTGTGTTTCATAGTATATTGCTTATAGAATGCTTTTATTGCTTATAGAATGCTTATATTGCTTATAGAATGCTTATAATGCCTATAGAATACTTGTTATTGCTTGATAATGTTAGTTGGTGTTGTTCTTGTTACTTATTGATTGTAAATGCTTGTTAATGCTTGATATCTCGTTTATCTCCTATATTATGTATTGTTGTGCTATCGCTCGTTTATCGCCTTGTATCGAGTCTTGCATTACATAGTGTCAGGTACGTGAGTGATGGGCCTCTCTGGGTAGCCTCGGGTTGCCAGTGTTGGTTGTTCTAGCTCCGTGTCCTATTCCCTTTTCTCGCTTGGGTTGCCTCCCAGGGAGATTTGGGTCGTAGAATTGATGGATACTTCCGGGGTATTCCAAACTGAAGTTATAAGGTGGTTGCGCGCTTATTGTCATCGTTGTCAACATCAAGCTCGAGATTGATGTATCGCTCGTAAAATGGTACATTGCTCGTATGAGTGAACCATAGCCTTCAGAGTGTGGTATAGCTTTGAATGGTTGTGTTAATGCTTTCAGTAATTGCTTATTGTATTGATTGTTTGTCTTGATTGCTTACTTATCAGTTATATTGCTTAACTGTCTTATTTGCATTGCATGAATTTCTTTCTCTCCAATTCGTTATCTGTCTCACCCTCACTGAGTATACGTGTTGTGTATACTCACTCCTCACCACCACATTTCAGGAAATGCCATGTTAGCTGGAAAGTTCGTGATTTCGTGAAAGTTCGTGCTTGAAGAGTTGTCTTGCGTGCCTATGTGACTTGAGTTGTCGAAGTTGTAAAGATGTATGCTTTTATGTATTGTATGTATTTAATGTCAAAAGGGATGTAATTTAAGTTTCATTAGATTATTGAAGTGGTTTGATAAGTTAGATTATGTATCTAGTTAATGTAGCTTAACTTCAATGTATGTTTGTATTGTCCAAAAGAAAGAGATAGAAAGATATGATAGTCTAACTTATGCAATAGGTTGGTGTAGTTTAATTGCTAAGCATGAATGTATATTTGCTTGTGATTGCTTGTTGTGAACCAAGGCTCGGATGGCCTTGAGGTGGTTGAATGTTTGGACGTGGTATTGGTCCACTTATATGCTGTCGCAGGTTTGCTTTTTGCCTAAAAACAGGGGAGACTCAGTCCATTTTCCTTAAAATTTTGCCTGGGTTAGGATTTGGGTTGTGATTAGATCGATTGATAGAACTTCCGGTCTCGAGAGGGATCGGGGTGTTACAGTTTTAGTTGTAGTCGTATTTAATTAGTAGGATACGGGGAAAATCCCACATAGGTAGTTCTTATTCAGAAAAATTTTGCTCGAATAACTATAATTAGGGGAAAGTCCGACCCAAGTAGTTAATATCTGAGGGAGGTTCTGCTCGAATAGCTTTTAATAGAAAAGCTCTTATTCGGAAGAAACTCATCCCTAGTAGTTCTTATTCGGGGAAAATTAGTTCCGCCCGAATAGCTACTTTGTGTCGGACCTCTGTTCAAATTTTCGGGATCAAAAATATGCGTTCGTCGATACGGGGGAGCCTTGCTTGACTGATGCGAACCAGCCATCCACATTCATTGCACCATTTGGATGAATTTTCCAGCAAAGATTCAAGTCAAGATTCTATTTTCAAGATTCAAGAACTTCAAGATTCTTCAAGAAGTTTCAAGAAGATTTGAAGATTTAGTCAAGATTTGATTTCTTTGTAATTTTATCCTAGTTTTAGTTTTCAGTTTTAGTTTAATTTCCTATGGATGAATTTAGGTGTTCACACTAGGAGAGAGACTTTCTTGGGCTACAAGATTAGGTGTTCACACTAGAAAGGAGCTTTTCTTGGGCTGCAAGTTTGCTTCCTTTTTAGTTACTATTCACGTCACTATTCACGTGAATAGTTAATAGGAGTCTTTTCTTGGTCTCCAAGTTTGTTTCCTTTGACCTAGTTACTATTCACGTTTTTCCTACTTGGGCTAGGGTTTAGGAGTCCTTTTCCAAGCAGGATACTTATTTGTTATTGCCTATATAAGGCACTTTTTGTGATAATAAAGTTAGACAATTCTAAAATTAAATTGTGAGATTATTCTCCTTGAGTTCTCCAAGAGACTCTTTCGAACTTATCAAGGGATTCCTTGTGGCGTTCAACCTTGACTTATCAAGCGGATTTCCATCCCCGTTTGTGGCGTCTTCACCATACCAAGGTTCTTGCTTTGCTAAGCAACGGGTCGCGGTTTCCATCATATTCACTATACCAAGGTTCTTGTCTTGCTAGGCAAAGGGTCGCGGTTCCATCCATTCTTGAAAGGTCTTGGGTTTGTTTTACCAATCTTGGTGTTGGGTCTGGGCACATGTTGACCAGGTTCGTATCATTGACTCTCTTTTATTTATAGAATTCGTATTCAATTATGTCTGAGTAGATTGATATCTAGGGGAGAATATTGTAAATGTTAATCTTTTAGTATACGGTCTCGGATTCAAATTATACGCTTTAAATGTAATATATGGCTTGTTTTAATTCAGTATTGTCTTTCATACTTAATGTTTTTCAGTAGATGTATGATTGTTTAACTATTAAATATTGTCTTTCATAATGTAATGCTTTTAAGTAGATGTTATGATTGCTTTACTTTCGTGCCATATATCCATGTTTTAATAGTGAATCAGAAATAGTTTGACGAACTTAGATTCCATGAACTATAGGTAATGTTTTTAAGTAGACCTTAGTTTCTAGACCAAGTAAGAAGAAATTGATTGCTTAGTCGGAACAGACCTTTTACACCAGGTTGCAAGGACAGTTCCATACTATGACTCCAATGCTCGTAGATGGCACAACACCTACATCAGAGTTAATAATCGGCATTTTAATAAGCTAAGTTGATTGACTAGGTTAAATGCTTATAGATTAACCCTTGCATTAAATCAGATAATCCCGAATACCGAGCCTAGATTAATTATCTCATTTATATATTCGACCCCTAGATCACTACCCCTCGTATTCATATTTAGTTAGTTTAATTTAGTTGTAGTATAATCAAACATCCTGTATAAACTGTTACACTTCCACTTTAAGACACTTTCGCACTTTACTTCATTAAACTTGCTAACGTGCTTCCCTGTGGTATGATTCTGTACTCATAGCACACTACATTGCAAAGATCTGTGCACTTGCGGGTATTTTAACTTGGTTTATTGTACACATTTTTTTAAACGCATAACCCAAACGCATCAAGTTTTTGGCGTCGTTGCCGGGGAAGCACAGTCCAGTTTAGTTTTTGAATTAAATTGTGAACTTGTTTTAAGTGTTGTAAATATTTGTTAAATTCTACTTGTAAAGTTTTTTGCACATAGCTTGTAAATTTGTATATTGTCTGTATAATACTTGCACATAAACTGTTTATATTATGCTTTGTTAAAGTAGCTTGCACATATACTTGGCTTAATTTATGTCTTTAATTTAAGTACTTAGTTTAAATTCCGTATTTACTTCAGTACTTAGTTTACTTTCTGCCTTTATTTATAGTACGTAGTTTACTTTCTGTATTTAGTTAATATACTTAGTTTATTTTTTTTGTCTTTACTTATTTTACTTAGCTTTAGCTTATTTTTGCATGCACGGGCGTCGTTCCTTAAATCCGGAACTCTCCCAATTTAATCGTGAGCCTTAGAAAACTCCGCGAAGGAGAGTCCAAGTCTCGATGGTGGAACAAGAAGGAAATATGCAAAACATACCACATCTTCCTATAGCTCAATCTGTTAATCGACCCGTTGACCCACAAATGACTCTTTGTCAATATTTCTCTCCGGGCGATTACAACCCTGAATTTGCTATAGCCCCACCGGCTCTTGGCAATGTTAACTTTGAGCTTAAGACATGGACAATTTCAAATCTGCCTTCTTTTTACGGGAAGAGCAACGAAACCCTTCACGCTCATATCATACAATTCTTGGAAACATGTTCTATGTTTTATATCCCTAATGTGAGCCGTGAGATCATTCAACTGCGTCTATTTCCGTTTTCCTTGAAAGACAAAGCCAAGCAATGGCTGAATCATTTAGATGCATGAGTAATTATATCTTGGGAAGAACTTGTTCAGAAATTCTTACATAGGTTCTTCCCAATGGCCAGAACCACTACTCTGCGAACAAACATTATGTCATTCGTTCAATCAGATTTAGAGCCTTTTCATGAAGCTTGGGAGAGATTCATTGATCTTAGGAATCAGTGTCCCCACCATGGGTTTGCCCGTCACGAACTCTTGCATTATTTCTTTAAAGGACTTAGACCTCAGCAGAAAATGATGGTAAATGCAATGAGTAATGGAGGTTTCTATAACCTCACAGTAGACGAAGCTTGGAGTAGAATTGAGAATATAGCTGAAGATCCTCTTCAGAACACAACTATAGATAGAGAAACTAGAAGCACCCACAACCCCCAAAAGAGGGCGTTGTATGAGGTTAACTCTAACTTCAACACCCAATTAACCGACAAAGTAGATGCCTTAGCACTTCAATTAGAAAAATTCATGTCTCTAGGGTCTACTTCTTCACAACAAGCTCTTCAAATCACAGAAGTTTATGCTGTATGTTCTGCAGTAGATCACTCTACTCTAGACTGTTCAATCAGTTCACAATTTCCTGAATTCATGCAAGAACAAGTCTTCGCCACTCAAGGTTATACAAGAAATTACAATCCATATTCAAACATGTATAATCCAGGCTGGCGAGATAATCCCGTATTTTCGTGGCAACAAGGGAATCATGAGCCTCAGTTTCCTCAGCAGAACTATCAAAAACAACAAGGAAACTTTGAGCCTCGTTTCCCTTAATAGCAATATCAAAGGCCATAAAACTCTAACCCTCCTTGTTTGTACAAAGTTCAGAAAGAACCATTTCAAACACAATGGAACAATTTTCTCGCTCTTCCTCCTACAAAGTCATCATTTGATGACAAGTTTGATAAAGTCCTACAATTGGCCCAAGTTCAGCAACAGTCTATTGCTAAACTTGAGGGACAAATTGGACATATGGCCCAAACTTTAAGCAGGAGAGATGAGGAACTTGAGATTGAGGTTTTAAGCAACAATGTTGATGACTCCCGTAGGAATAAAAACCCAACGGTAGAGCCTTTAGTTGAACCTTCATCTAAAGCACCTTTCTCAGCAGCTCTGTCTCGTCCAAAGCCGAGTGTTAATCCTAATCAACTCAAGGTCTTAGAGCATCTAAAAGATATTAAGATCAATCTGCCTTTAGTAGAGGTAATCCAACAAATCCCTACCTATGCCAAATTTTGAAAGGATTTGTGTGTGAAAAAGAGACGGACCAACTCCATTCCTAAGACAGTCCGTCTTACTGAAAAGGTTAGTAGCATCTGTACTAAAGGGTTGCCTCAGAAGTTCAGTAACCCAGGAGCTTTCACCATTCCATGTTTAATCAATGACCAACGGGTAGAAAATGCTTTGCTAGACTTAGGATCTAGTGTTAACCTCATCCCACACACAATTTAACAAAGGCTAGGTCTTGGAGAATTGATACCGACTAATGTTGTCATGTCCCAACTCGACCCCTCCTATAATCAGTCAGGACGCAACGGAATTTCAGCAGTATAACGACAGTAAATAGAATACCGAGGTTCTAACCAACCTCATTAGAACATCATACATCAACTCCACAAACCATACAACAAACAACTCCTCAATAAAATAACAACATACATCATAACCATATTATACAATAATCATTCTTCATTATACGCCTCCATTCCAACATAATACATAAACCTTAATATACATAGCAAAATATATTGATACCAACCTAGCAACCTATACATAGACAAAAGAAAGGCTACTAAGATAGCATCAACTAATTCATTATCTTTTCAACATCTTATACATTATAAACTACAAAGCATGTAAAAGTTAACTAGATAATATACAAGATAGTAAAATAATACAACATCAAAGATAAGACTCCGAAACATAAGACTCATCCACGTAAGGCACATTTTCCTCTTCAGGAGGCACGTACCCGTAATCCTTCTCAACAACACCTGTAAGCATACAATAATAGAGAGTGAGCTTATATAAAATAAGCCCAGCGAGGATCCGATAGATCTCTAATAGTATTCACTATACTTTTTGGAAAATGATCATTTGAGCAAGTAAACACACAATAACATCAATAATACTATCATCACATAATCTATAATGACCATTCAAAAAAGGATACACTAGTTGGTGTAGCTCCAAATGCCATCACGATCATAACAACTTTCTTATGACTCCCATAAACTCATGCACCCGAGGTACCCAAATAACCTCTCCCTCCATGACACCTCCGTCATGCGAGTTGGAGACAGTCTCTGGTAGTCATGCCGATATCAACCCGACAGCCCGATGCTGCTTGAGAAATGGCATACACATACCAAAGACTCAGCAATAATAATAAACATCATTCATTCACAGGAGGACAGTCTAGCAGAACTGCCTATCTCCCGGCATCAATCATCAATCAATAATCATCAATAATCATATTATCATCATAATAACATCAATAATCAATTTAACAACAATTAACTAAGTTAGATGACAAAGTAGGCCATACAACCGAACATGCATTAAACACACAATCAAACCCTAGTTTACCCATCATCAACTCACCATTCAATCACTCAAACCATACCCAATCAACTAAAGGCATAATTTAACATTTTAAAGAAAGACAACTTAAACTTCAAATATTCATATCTTACATTCTACTAATCCAAATAACTCCAAATCAGTTTCTATCACTCACCCAATCAATCAACCACACTAGTCCCCTCGGAAACCAACCAAAACACATCCAAATCATGCCCAATAACCCTAAAACCCTAGTGTGTCATGGCTGAAATTTCTAGATTTTAGCACCGACCTCGCATTCAAAAATTCGGCATTACAACGGCGCTACCACGTAATTATCAAACTTTTAAAAATCGACGGCAATCGATTTCGTTCAACACAACTCAAAATAATCAACATTTAGCAAATTAATCAACTTTAAATACCCGAAAATAAATAATTATGCTACAACGGTTCAAATCTCATAAGATTACATATAAATGATCCCTAGCATGCATGGAGCAATAATCTAACATCAGATTAACAATTTAACGGTTCAATAATTATTTATACGCATAAACACAAAATATGAGTTTTGAGATCTAGAATTTTTCTCTCACCTTTGATGCGATATAAGCCTAGAAATGCATGCAATGTGTGCCCAACAAGCGAAATCCAACTCGACATGAAGTTCTACGAACAAAAACTAGGTTTTTCTTTAAAAATTTGCTTTGAAAACTTGTTGAAAACCTTTCTCTTTTCTCCCTTCTTCCTCTCGGCAATGTATGTGAAATTGAGGGTGTTTTTGTGCTTTATGAGTGTGTGTTGGTGATATATGCAAATTGGTCAACATTTAAATAAAGTCAAAGTTAGTTTAAATTAGTATTTTTAGTGTTTTCTTCACTTTAAATTCATTTTTTTGATCACCATTACTCAAAACAATTATACAACACCCAAGATAGCTCAAGTAGGTTATTTTTAGGTGACAAGAAGTTTTACAATCAAATAATTTCACCCGAATCGGCTTAAAACTCGATTTTCGTAAAAGTCGGTGTAAAAACCCTAATAAATTCCGAAGCCGATTTGAAAATAGTTTTAATCAAACACAGGTCTATTAAATTCAGTGGACTAGGTCTAGAAGGGTTAAAAAGACCAGTTTCAAAATTTTAGCGGACGTGTTTCGAAAATACTATTCACTAAAAATCGACAATAAAATTTCTGACTCTGTTTTTGATGAAAATTTCATGAATGCACATTTAGCATGTTCTAGGAGTATTAATATCAGAATTATCACATTCTAAGTCATATGGCATATAGACAGGTCAAATCACGCAAAACGAGAATAAACACACAAAACAAGACAGGTTAGAAAAGTGGGGTTTCACATTCTCCCCCCTTAAAGAAATTTCGCCCTCGAAATTCTTACTTGATGTACCGAACAGATCTGGATACTGCTGCTGCATCTGATCTCGTCTCTCCCAAGTAGGTTTCTCAATGCCGTGATGCTGCCACAACACCTTAACCATCGGAATCTTCTTTGTCCTCAACTCTCGTTCCATTTGATCAAGAATACGAATTGGCCGCTCGTCATAATTCAGATTCTCACGAAGCTGTAACGGCTCTGGCTCAAGAATATGAGAAGGATCCGGATTGTATTTCCGTAAATTAGACACGTGAAATACATCGTGGACATTAGAGAAATTCTCCGGTAAAGCTAACCGATATGCCAACTTACCAACCCTGCCGGTAATCTAAAACGGCCCAACAAATCTCGGACTCAGCTTACCACCTTTACCATAACGAGAAAACCCCTTACGAGGAGACAATCTCAAGAAAACCTGATCTCCGATTGCAAAATCCAAATCCCGACGACGCTTATCAGCATAACTCTTGAATCTACTCTGCGCCGTAAGCATTCTCTGCCTGATCAACTGAACATTCTCAATCTTCTCAAGAAGCTCTGGCATAATAGTCGGATCAATAGTCTTCATCTCCCCTACCTCGTCCCAATATAAAGGTGAACGACACTTACGACCGTAAAGAGTTGCGAAAGGTGCTATCCCAATAGTAGCTTGATAACTATTGTTATAGGCAACCTCGGCAAGAGGTAGATATTCCTCCCAGTCCTTCCCAAAGTCCAGAACACAAGCCCTAAGCATATCTTCCAGAATCTGAATAGTCCGCTCAGACTGACCAACGGTCTGTGGATGATACGCGGTACTGAAGTTCAACTGAGTACCCAAGGTCTCCTGAAGTTTCCCACAAACGAGAAGTAAATCGAGGATCTCGATCTGAGATAATACTAGATGGAATCCCGTGAAATCTAACAATCTGATCCAAATAAAGACCCATCAACTTTGTAACCTCATCTCCCATCCTCATCGAAATAAAATGAGCTGTCTTCGTCAAACGATCCACGACAACCCAAACTGCATCATTACCCCTCGGTGTTCTAGGCAAACCAGTGACGAAATCCATCGTAATATGCTCTCATTTCCACTCTGGTATAGCCAACGGCTGAAGCAAACCTGCTGGTCGTTGATGCTCGGCTTCACCCTCTGACAAGTCAAACATCTAGATACAAACTGAGCAACCTCTCTCTTCATGTTATTCCATCAGTAATGTTGCTTCAAATCCCGATACATCTTGTTTCCACCGGGATGAATAGTGTACTTAGAATTATGAGCCTCCTCCAGAATACCTCTCCTCAAACCCGGTTCATTGGGAACACATACCCTGTTCCGAAACCAAAGAATACCATCCTTATGTAATTTGAAGTCAGACTGATCATCTATAATCTGATCCTTGATCTTCTGAAGTTTAACATCCAGTTGCTGAGCTTCTCTGATCTGAGACAGCAATAAAGGCTGAATACGGAGATGTGACACATCACCCCAACCTGAGTCAACTCTGGTCTCCAATAAGTGAATTCTTCAAGAATCTCCCATTTCTTGAC
This sequence comes from Ehretia macrophylla, assembly GCA_037974665.1. NCBI lineage: Eukaryota > Viridiplantae > Streptophyta > Magnoliopsida > Boraginales > Ehretiaceae > Ehretia > Ehretia macrophylla. Next base: position 5,073,514 of record CM075777.1, on the reverse strand, counting down.
AGCTAAACAAGAGATACTCGCCTTCCGACTAAGAGCATCTGCTATAACATTTGCCTTGCCAGACAGATAATTGATAGAACAATTATAATCTCCAAGAAGTTCCATCCACCTCCGCTGGCGCATATTCAACTCCTTCTGTGAGAACAAATACTTCAGACTCTTATGATCAGTGAAAATCTCGAACTTAATGCCCCACAGATAATGACGCCACTTCTTCAGTGCGAAGACAACTGCTGCCAACTCAAGATCATGAGTCAGATAATTCACCTCATAAGGCTTCAACTTTTTCGAAGCATAGGCAATAACTCGGCTATTCTGCATAAGAACACATCCCAAGCCCTCCTTGGATGCATCGTTGTAAATAACCATATTATCGGTCACCTCTGGTAGAGCAAGTACTGGAGTGGTAGTCGACCTCTTTTTCAGCTCCTAAAACCCACTCTCAAACTTCTCATCCCAAGTAAAGATAGTCCGTTTCTGAGTCAACTTAGAAAGTGGCCCAGCAATCTTCGAGAAGTCCTTTACAAACCTACGGTAATAACCCGCCAAGCCAAGAAAGCTACGGACCTCAAAAACATTCTCTGGTCGTTTCCAAGACATCACCACTTCAATTTTAGTAGGATCTACAGATATACCGCTCTGTGTAATCACGTGGCCAAGAAAAGATATGCTTTGCAGCCAAAATTCACATTTGCTGAACTTTGCAAACAACTGATGCTCCTGCAGCTTCTGTAAGACAAGCCGTAGATGTTGCTCGTGCTCCGATTCAGATTTAGAATAGGCCAAGATATCATCAATAAATATTATCACGAACTAGTCTAAATACGGCTGAAAAACCCGATGCATAAGATCCATGAATGCTGCCGGTGCATTAGTTAATCCAAAGGGCATTACAACAAACTCATAATGCCCGTACCGAGTCTTGAAGGCAGACTTCGGAACATCCTTCGTACGAATCCAAAGCTGATAATACCCCTACCTCAAGTCAAATTTAGAATAGACTTTTGCTCCCTGAAGTTGATCAAACAACTCGTCAATCAGTGGCAAAGGATATTTGTTCTTGATGGTCACCTGATTCAAACCACGATAATCAATACACAATCTCATGGTACCATCCTTCTTCTTCACAAATAAAATAGGAGCTCCCCAAGGTAAAGAACTCTGCTAAATGAATCCCTTCTCCACTACCTCCTGCAACTAAGTTTTCAACTCCTTCAACTCAGTTGGTGCCATCCGGTATGCCGATTTAGAAATAGGTTGAGTACCAGGAACAAGATTAATCACAAACTCCACATCTCTCTCTGGCGGTAACCCTGGCAATTCCTCGGGAAATACATTAGGATATTCCCGAATAATAGGAACTTTCTCCAGCTGTAGCTTATCAGATGGCTTGTTGATCAAATAAGCTAGATAACCCGAACACCCCTTACTCACTAACTTAACAGCTTTAGTTGCTGAGATAACAAAGCTCGTCTTAGCACCCCGGTTCCCTACTACCTCAACTACTGGCTGATTTGGCAAATGAAACTGTACTACCTTGGTTCTACAGTTTAACTGGGCATCATACTTAGAAAGCCAATCTATACCCAAGATAACATTATACCCCCGAATAGGAAATAAGATAAGGTCCGAAGGAAAACTATGCCCTCAACATGTATTTTACAATCCTTACAAACTAGGCCAGTCACATACTTATCAGTCAAAGAGGTACTAATCAAAACCACATAAGGCAATCTTTCAGGTTGCAAATTGACACGTTGCACACAAGTAGGAGTAATGAAAGAATGCGTAGCACCAGAATCAATCAACACTTTAACAAGTTGATCAAGTATAAGGAAGTTACCTTCCACAACTGTAGTCTCCTCAGGCATCTCCTCTAAGTCAACTGCGTAGGCCCGAGCCTGAACCCGCTGCTGCTGAGGTGCATTGGCCGCAGGTCGGCCCTGATAACCCTGAGTCGCTGTCCGACCCTCAATCCTCGAATATCTAGGGCAATCCCTTGCCCTGTGCTGATTGCTGCCGCATCCTAAACACATCCCTGCCTTCACTCTGCAATCAGCCTCTACATGCCCCGTGCACTTGCAGTGTGTATACTGCGGTGATGATGGACTAACAATACCCTTGGAAGAACCAGAAGTTGAAGAAATAGCTGAACCAGCCTGCTGCTAAGGCCTTACCAAACTAGGCCTGTACTGACCCTGAGACTGGGCTGGCCTAAACTGGGACTGAACCTGATATGACCCCTGCTGAAACTGAGGCCGATAATAAAACTGCTACCCCTGTGGCCTAAAAGAACCCTGCTGAGCTGGCGGCCTGTACACAACCTGCTGTACTGAAGGCCTATACATACCCTGCTGAAATTGTGGCTGATACAGCCTCTTACTAGGCTGACTAGACACAAGCTGATCCCCCTTTCTCTTTTCTAACCTAGAAGTTACATCAAAGGCCTCAGTGAATATTGAAGGATCTTGTATATTTAGAGCTATGAACATCATCTTGCTAAGAATCGAGCGGAAGCAAAAACATGACATTCAAAATTTTTCAGGAATTCAAAGCAAATGTTCATATGAAACTCTAATCTTGATATCATGTGATTAACATATGCAAAAACATATATATAGCAAATATATATATTGACAAGTGATAGAAGTAGGAGATACCTCTTGTAGACAACTCATAGGAGGCATGAATCAGAAATTTTATATCACTTGATGGAAGACACCATCCCTTGAAAGCACAAGAGCTCTGGTCCGTCCACACGAGCAAAGAATGGTTTCTCCACCTTCATGGTTGTTTTGTGCTAGATCTACCACAGAAGATTTATGAGCTTGATTGTGAAGAAAAAAGCAAAACCATTTCCTTCTTCTTGCATCTAATATGGCTGCGTTTTTCATTTATTTTTCAGCCATAGAGGTTTTTCTCTTTCAAGAGTTGAAGAAGATTTTTCTTCTTCTCTTTCTTGTTTTTATTTTTCTGAAATCAGCCATGGAGGCATAGCTCCTTTTTGTGTTTTTCATCCGTGTAGGAGCAAGGAGAGAGAGAGAGGAAGACTACTCTTAGCTCACATGAAAACAAAAGACAAGCCTTGTCATCTTTTGTTTCTTTTCCCTACATTCCTCATTGTTGTTCCCTCTTTTAAACAAAAGAGAAGACAACTTTCTCAAATCTTGGTTGTATTGTCTAGCTTTTGTTGAAAGAAAAAACATACACACATATATATATCATATATTGTGTAGTATTTTTCCACTAATGTAATAATATACATATATACATCATATGTATATTGGGTAGTATTCTTCTACTCATGTAATAATATACATATATATACATCATATGTATATTGTGTAGTATTCTTTCACTAAGACATTTAAATATTCAACCTAATCACCATTAGTTGAAATTATGAAAACAACTTTTTCATATTTCCACATTTAGCCCCAACACTTAATAATAATTGCATATTGACCACAATAACTTTTAAAGGTCAATCACACCATTGTTAACTCCTTAACAATTCAAGAGAAACAAAATACTATTGTTAACACTTTAACAATTCAAGAGAAAACTAATTGCAATTGTTAACACTTTAACAACTCAAGAAAAACTAAATCAAGCTCAATAGGAAAAACATTCGTCGTGCTCTATTGTGTGTGACTTTCTAGATTCACCGCTATATAGCACTGAAGAAACATTGAACACTTTCAATGTTCATCAAACTATTCGATTTGCTTAGAGAATATCTCCCGTCATTCTCAAAACACCTTCAGAGTTCTTGAGTGACGTTCTAGCTACTAACGTATCAAAGACAGTTTATAAAGCAATGAAGTCTTATTCAAGTGAATCTATTTATGGTCACCGATTATCGTGCAATCCAATCCTTCCATTAATTGTCTCGTCGAGCAAGAACCATGATTCGATTAAGTTCATAAACTCGATACCATGCATAGATCTAATTGGTGTAATGAGAGACGACACATGGAAAGCCCCTTTTTTCATCATTCATATCTCGGCCAAGAATTTCCTCATTAAACAACCAAGTTTAGATCGCATAGGACATCGCCTCACGCTGGAGGTTAATGGATCATATTTTGACTACTACCTGTCAATCACTATACCGAACGAATAAAACTGCGAGATAACGCATCTCATCTCGTTTGTCAAAACAATCATTGTCCAAATGCTAGAATCAAAGCCCAATATAGATGACAGCCGTAATGTCTCAAGTCTAAGGATTACATGCACAATCACAATGAATAACAAATTATTAATCTGAAGTCATGTAATTTGTTATTCACGTCACATTCAGTGATCTCTTCTACTAATAGTCACCCACATATTTGTTAATCGCATCCCTATACTGTTATGGCACGTGGGTCACCATCCTTTATCATTAACATCCATCTGTTAATCAAAGGTAACAACACATGTGATAGTCCGTAATAGATTATCGAAGTCCCGATCAAATAATCTAAGGTCTACGAATACTTTTAATTATTTATCATATTAAGGAAATACGCCAACATATTCTAAACGCTTTTAGAATACATTCCTATAATGAAAATACTAGGGACTCATTCATACACATAAAAGAAGGAGAATATGAATGTGCTAATTATGTCAATATGAAAACACGCATATATAGACATAGATACCATAATGTACAAGTTAATGTCAAAATGCTTAAATATATGTCATCCAAATATGTAGCATTAGGGCATATCTCTAACAAATATATCATATCGATTCAGAGCCATCACATCCTGAATCTCAGGCCTCAACCCCAACATGAATCTACGAGTCCTCCGCTCCTCATTAGCCACATACTCCGGTGCATACCAGGACAATCGAGTAAAGGTGGCCTTATACTGAGCCACTGAGGCATCTCCCTACACTAAGGCTAGAAACTCGGCCTCTTTCCGCTCTCTCGTGATCCTCGGGACATACTTTGCCCGAAAAGCCAACAGAAAGGTACCCTAAACATATGGAATACCCTGAGTAGCCTAGCTAGTTCTCACCGTGCGCCACCATTCTTCTGCCTTATCATCTAGCGAGTACACGACAAAGGAGACCTTCTGCTCATTGGTATAATCAAGAGGATCATAAATCTTCTCCACCTTACTAATCCACGCTTCCGCCTTTCGATCATCGGGTTCCCCCTGAAATCTAGGTGGATGATACCCTAAGAACTCTTTCAGCATACCACACCCGTGGTTTCCACCATGCACATTCAACAACTGAGCATGCAAAGCCTGATTCTGGGCAGCCTGCCCTGCCAGTAACTGTGCCTGACTAGCCACTAACTCAGCAATCCTCTCCATAGCTGCCCCCAATCGATTATAACCCCTATCACGGCCCGGTGCCGCATTACCAGGAATCTCATCTACTATCTTGGGCCTACCTCTGGTCCTTGGTCTACCGGTCATTCTACTATTCAAAGAGTTAGCACATGTTATAGCATGTAAACAGGCTATAAACAACTATTAACACATAAACAACAAACTCATATAAAACACATAAACAAATTGATCACATAATCACATAAGCACAAAATCACAAAATCACTTAATCACTTAATCATTTAATCATATTAATACATAGTTCACTTTTCTTGCAATTCACACATACTTTAATGCTAACACTGTGACGCCCGAGATTTAGCCATGCATTCAATTATTGTTGCATCCCTTGCTTGCGCATTTACTTCTGTACTTTACTAACTGACTTCTGTAGCTACTATTCACTCCATTTTCAAACTACATTCTATTAGTGAATTAACATTTTTATTAAATCATATTAATTGTTAAAGGAGTGGGAAAAATGTGCAATTGAACTAGAAGCGATAGGAGCGCTCGTTTAGAAAATGATTTTCGTAGTTCAATGAATAGTGTTACGTAACATAACTTAGAGATTTAATTAGCTAGCCTATGTTTCACACCTTAGGCTCGTTTTAAAGTTAACAACGCTCATTTTAGTAACCCATTTAATCACCCAACTTAGCCATTTAGTATATCTACTCAACACATGACCATTTAGCTCATAAAAACAAAAACAAAAAAGAGAGCAAATGCTGAAAAATCACTGTAGCAAATCCGAGAATAGTATAGGAGGAGAATGAGAGGATTTTGCTCATCAAATCTTCAAGCCAAACCAAGCCAAGCTAGGAGCAAGTAGTTTAGGGATTTTGCTCATCAAATCTTCAAGCCAAACCAAGCCAAGCTAGGAGCAAGTAGTTTAGGGTGTTTGCTAGCCTCCCGAGAGTTCCTACGCGCAATTGGTGAGGGTTTTCATGACTTTTTATGCATATCTAAAATGTTACATTTTTCTTGATTTGTTGAAAATGTTATCAAATGCTATTGCAAAGCTTATCTATGCTATTATACCTTGTATATAAGTTCTAGAGAACACATTTGAGCTATTAGTTCGCATTTTAAACGGTTGGAATCGTCATTTGAATTTATGAGGTGAATAGTGACGTTTTTCTAGGGTTTTGTGTAATTGCACGTATTAGCTTGATTCAACACTCCTAATAGATGCCTTAGGTGCTAATGAAGGTAGTCTAATAGCCCCGTGCACTTGAATTGCTCTAGAATCGCATAAAACGTGAAATAACCGACTTTAACAAAGGGGTTTCGGGGTTCATGCGAATCCGGGTGGATTCGGGCTTCACTTCTAGTATTCTTAGGCTACCTAGGTGCTATAGAAGCTTTGATAACCCTTGTTTGAAGCCCGGATAAGGTATGTGTAGTTTAAAGCCATAAGAGGGAATTTGGGGCTTTTGGGGTAATCGCGGGCGTTTGAATGAGTTAGAGGGTTGAGAGGGTACCTTGAGGGTTAGTTAGAAGGTTGGGAGAGTTTCCCTTGAAAATGGAATCATTAACCTTGGTTTGGAAGAGAAATAGTTTGAAAAATAAAGGGGTTTAGGTGCAATTTCGGTTGACTCACATTTCTAAACTCATGGCATGACTTCTTGAGTGTTTATATGTGATTTTAAATTGATTTGGAACTTTTGGTATGATTCTATGCTTATTTTGTATATGTTCCTTTGTAAACTGCTTATTAGCTTCTATAATTGCTTCTATTCTAATTGCATCGAGGTCAACCTACTTTGTTGATCCTCCTATGTGTTAATACTTATATTATTGCTATTAATTTTCCATTATTAAGTGCATTGCATCTTGGTTGCGCAACCATAGTGTCAGGGGCGGATGTGTTGAATATCGGCTGGGCGGCAGAGGGCTTGCCGGTGGATATTCAATCTCCGTGCCCTAGTCCCTCATTCTCCTGGTTCGGAGATTGCCAGGGGATGTTGGGTGGTAGGATTCTCGGGGTACCTCCGGAGTCCACCTGCTGGAGTGTTTGGGGTTATGCCGGCTTATCGTGATCGTGATCGTGGTTCGTGGATCGTGAATGAAGACCAGTGAAGATTGGTGTATAGGGGTTATGAGAAATGTATCCTTTCAAATATGTGGTTATTTAAGCTATCATTGTTTCTTGATTTGCTCAATTGTTATTGTTGTTAACTGTATTACCTGTCGCATTCCACACCCCGGGACCCTACCCCTCACTGGGCAACAGTGGTTGCTCATACCTCGCTAACATGTTTCAGGTGGCACAGTTGGAGGAGTTGCATTAGTTGCTGTGTCTAGTTGCTTGAGGTGGGCTATGTTCTTGTTGATGAGAGTAGGACTTGTTTTCTTTACTTTATGTTCTATTTTGTAACCTAAGTGATATGTGTATATTATATAGTTTGCAAATTGAGGGATAGATGTTGTAGTGGTAGATTTAGAACCATGGCATGTAATAACTTATATTTATGCTATTAGCTGCTTCGCATGCTTGGGAGTGAATGACTGGTTGTTTTCAATTTCTAAGAATACTTAAAAGCTATCATGGAGTGGCATGATAAGCGGTTTTGTAAAGAAGTTAAGTTATGAATGCATGCTTGTCTGTATCTAAACTGTTTGTATGTCTTAAGGCTCGGATGGCCTTAAAGCTAAGATCTTTAGTTATAAATGAATGTCTTGTTATGTTGTGGCTTTATTGAGCATTTACAGGTTTGAAAAATGTCCGCAGTACAGAGAAAACTCTGTCCGTTTTTCCCTAAAATTTTGAGACTGTGTTGGAATTGGGTTGAGAATAGCTTGGTTATTAGAGCATCTGGTCTCGTGAGGGATCGTGGCGTTACAGGTGGTATCAGAGCTTAGTTAGCGCTAAGCCGGGACAGGGTCCTCGGCCTGTCGGGTAGTAACCCTTACGTGTGTGCTTGTTAAGAGTGTGTCTTGAAAGTGTATGCCTGCATGTGTGATTGTGTGTCTTGTATTGAATGTGTGCACCTATGTGATATAATTATGTGTTACGTGCTAAATGTGCGCTAAGTGAAGTAAAGTGGCTAGTTATGCATCAAATTGACCTCGTGAATTGTTAATTGCTTGAACTGTTGCTTGTAATGTGTGCATTTGAAAGTCTTTGATTGAGTTGTGTTATGATGGACTTGATTGTCGTGCTTGAATGACTTTGATGATTACACTGTTTCATAAACTCTTATATAAACATGTTTGCATAATAGTTTAAAACATATATGTGTAAATGTGATATCTTGGCATTCATACATGTCCCGTTGAAATGGTAAGAAAGACTTCTTCCTCCCCCTGAAGAGAAGTGATTAGCAACAAGCCCTCCAAGTTGTGTGGATTAGCGGGAATGAGAATGTTTGTAAGCGGAGCTCAGTTATTGGGATTTCTTCCAAGGCATTCTTCTACGCTCAGTAGTCAGAAATGAATGGCTTCCTTTGAGATTTCTATATGACTGTTCTCTCGGTTTTCTTATTGAGTGTTCTTCTAGTATTTTCTTGCTGGTATTACTCGGAAGACTTAGTTTGGGATTCTAATCAGCCTTATTATATGGAATTATCTTCTGTATTTGTACTCTAAATTCTTATTGGTATTTTCTCTCCACTGTTAGTTGGGATTCTATTCTTCTATGGTATTCGTGCCAGCGGGATTCTTATTTGGATTTCGAAGTAGCATCTCTATTGGAGCCTTTATTTGGCCTTATTATGTGAGGTTCACAGGCAATACTACTGGGATTTCTTAATGAGCTCCCACGAGAGTTCGTATATGGTATTCTTGCTTAGCAACTGATGACGAGTAATCGGAGTTGGTTTTCAGTTGTTGTGGAGTTCCCTTGTGAAGAAGAATTGCGTGGACGCAATTAGTTTAAGGGGGAGAGGATGTGACGCCCGAGATTTAGCCATGCATTCAATTATTGTTGCATCCCTTGCTTGCGCATTTACTTCTGTACTTTACTAACTGACTTCTGTAGCTACTATCACTCCATTTTCAAACTACATTCTATTAATGAATTAACATTTTTATTAAATCATATTAATTGTTAAAGGAGTGGGAAAAATGTGCAATTGAACTAGAAGTGATAGGAGCGCTCGTTTAGAAAATGATTTTCGTAGTTCAATGAATAGTGTTACGTAACATAACTTAGAGATTTAATTAGCTAGCCTATGTTTCACACCTTAGGCTCGTTTTAAAGTTAACAACGCTCATTTTAGTAACCCATTTAATCACCCAACTTAGCCATTTAGTATATCTACTCAACACATGACCATTTAGCTCATAAAAACAAAAACAAAAAAGAGAGCAAATGCTGAAAAATCACTGTAGCAAATCCGAGAATAGTATAGGAGGAGAATGAGAGGATTTTGCTCATCAAATCTTCAAGCCAAGCCAAGCCAAGCTAGGAGCAAGTAGTTTAGGGTGTTTGCTAGCCTCCCAAGAGTTCCTACGCGCAATTGGTGAGGGTTTTCATGACTTTTTATGCATATCTAAAATGTTACATTTTTCTTGATTTGTTGAAAATGTTATCAAATGCTATTGCAAAGCTTATCTATGCTATTATACCTTGTATATAAGTTATAGAGAACACATTTGAGCTATTAGTTCGCATTTTAAACGGTTGGAATCGTCATTTGAATTTATGATGTGAATAGTGACGTTTTTCTAGGGTTTTGTGTAATTGCACGTATTAGCTTGATTCAACACTCCTAATAGATGCCTTAGGTGCTAATGAAGGTAGTCTAATAGCCCCGTGCACTTGAATTGCTCTAGAATCGCATAAAACGTGAAATAGCCGACTTTAACAAAGGGGTTTCGGGGTTCATGCGAATCTGGGTGGATTCGGGCTTCACTTCTAGTATTCTTAGGCTAACTAGGTGCTATAGAAGCTTTGATAACCCTTGTTTGAAGCCCGGATAAGGTATGTGTAGTTTAAAGCCATAAGAGGGAATTTGGGGCTTTTGGGGTAATCGCGGGCGTTTGAATGAGTTAGAGGGTTGAGAGGGTACCTTGAGGGTTAGTTAGAAGGTTGGGAGAGTTTCCCTTGAAAATGGAATCATTAACCTTGGTTTGGAAGAAAAATAGTTTGAAAAATAAAGGGGTTTAGGTGCAATTTCGGTTGACTCAGATTTCTAAACTCATGGCATGACTTCTTGAGTATTTATATGTGATTTTAAATTGATTTGGAACTTTTGGTATGATTCTATGCTTATTTTGTATATGTTCCTTTGTAAACTGCTTATTAGCTTCTTTAATTGCTTCTATTCTAATTGCATCGAGGTCAACCTACTTTCTTGATCCTTCTATGTGTTAATGCTTATATTATTGCTATTAATTTTTCATTGTTAAGTGCATTGTATCGTGGTTGCGCAACCATAGTGTCAGGGGCGGATGTGTTGAATATCGGCTGGGCGGCAGAGGGCTTGCCGGTGGATATTCAATCTCCGTGCCCTAGTCCCTCATTCGCCTGGTCCGGAGATTGCCAGGGGATGTTGGGTCGTAGGATTATCGGGGTACATCCGGAGTACACCCACTGGAGTGTTTGGGGTTATGCCGGCTTATCGTGATCGTGATCGTGGTTCGTGGATCGTGAATGAAGACCAGTGAAGATTGGTGTATAGGGGTTATGAGAAATGTATCCTTTCAAATATGTGGTTATTTAAGCTATCATTGTTTCTTGATTTGCTCAATTGTTATTGTTGTTAACTGTATTACTTGTCGCATTGCACACCCCGGGACCTTATCCCTCACTGGGCAACAGTGGTTGCTCATACCTCGCTAACATGTTTCAGGTGGCGCAGTTGGAGGAGTTGCATTAGTTGATGTGTTTAGTTGCTTGAGGTGGACTATGTTCTTGTTGATGAGAGTAGGACTTGTTTTCTTTACTTTATGTTCTATTTTGTAACCTAAGTGATATGTGTATATTATATAGTTTGCAAATTGAGGGATAGATGTTGTAGTGGTAGATTTAGAACCATGGCATGTAATAACTTATATTTATGCTATTAGCTGCTTCGCATGCTTGGGAGTGAATGACTGGTTATTTTCAATTTCTAAGAATACTTAAAAGCTCTCATGGAGTGGCATGATAAGCGGTTTTGTAAAGAAGTTAAGTTATGAATGCATGCTTGTCTGTATCTAAACTGTTTGTATGTCTTAAGGCTCGGATGGCCTTAAAGCTAAGATCTTTAGTTACAAATGAATGTCTTGTTATGTTGTGGCTTTATTGAGCATTTACAGGTTTGAAAAATTTCCGCGGTATAGAGGAAACTTTGTCTGTTTTTCCCTAAAATTTTGAAACTGGGTTGGAATTGGGTTGAGAATAGCTTGGTTATTAGAGCATCCGGTCTCGTGAGGGATCGGGGCGTTACAAACACCATTCCCCATATTCCGAGAATACCCCGGCTGACAACTAAACATGCGCTCTGATACAACTTAAATGTCACGCCCCAACTTGACCCCTCCTACGATCAGTCAGGATGCAATGAAATTTCGGTAGTATAATGACAGTAAATAGGACACCAAGGCTCTAAACCAACCTCATTAGAACATCATACATCAACTCCACAAACCATACAACAAACAACTCCTCAATAAAATAACAACATACATCATAACCATATTATACAATAATCATTCCTCGTTATACGCCTCCGTTCCAACATAATACACGAACCTTAATATACATTGCAAAATATATTGATACCAACCTAGCAATCTATACATAGACAAAAGAAAGACTACTAAGATAGCATCAACTAATTCATTGTCTTTTCAACATCTTATACATTATAAACTACAAAGCATATAAAAGTCTACTAGATAATATACAAGATAGTAAAACAATACAACATCAAGGATAAGACTCCGGAACATAAGACTCATCCACGTAAGGCACATTTTCCTCTTCAGGAGGCATGTACCCGTAATCCTGCTCAGGTACACTTGTAAGCATGCAATAATAGAGAGTGAGCTTATATAAAATAAGCCCAGTGAGGATCCGATAGATCTCTAACAGTATTCACTATACTCCTTGAAAAATGATCCTTTGAGCAAGTAAACATACAATAACATCAATAATACTATCATCACATCATCTATAATAACCATTCAATAAAGGATACACTAGTTGGTGTAGCTCCAAACGCCATCACGATCATAACAGCCTTCTTATGACTCCTATAAACTCACGCTCCCGAGGTACCCCAATAACCTCTCCCTCCATGACACCTTCGTCATGCGAGCTGGAGGCAGTCTCTGGTAGTCATGCCGTTATCAACCCGACAGTCCGATGTTGCTCGAGAGGTGGCACACACATACCAAAGACTCAGCAATAATAATAAACATCAATCATTCATAGAAAGACAGTCTAGCAAAACTGCCTATCTCTCGGCATCAATCATCAATCAATAATCATCAATAATCATATTATCATCATACTAACATCAATAATCAATTTAACAACAATTAACTAAGTTAGATGACAAAGTAGGCTATCCAACCGATCATGCATTAAACACACAATCAAACCCTAGTTTACCCATCATCAACTCACAATTCAATCACTCAAACTACACCCAATCAACTAAAGGCATAATTTAACATTTTAAAGAAAGACAACCTAAACTTCAAATATTCATATCTTACATTCTATTAATCTAAACAACTCCAAATCAGTTTCTATCACTCACCCATTCAATCAACTACATTAGCCCCCTCGAAAACCAACCAAAACACATCCAAATCATGCCCAATAACCCTAAAACCCTAGAGTGTCATGGCTGAAATTTTCGGATTTTAGCACCGTCCTCGCAATCGAAAATTCATCATTACAACGGCGCTACCACATAATTATCAAACTTTTAGAAATCGACGGCAATCGATTCCGATCAACACAACTCAAAATAATCAACATTTAGCAAATTAATTAACTTTAAATACCCGAAAATAAATAATTATGCTACAACGGTTCAAATCTCGTAAGATTACATATAAATAATCCCTAGCATGCATGGAACAATAATTTAACATCAGATTAACATTTTAACATTTCAATAATTATTTATACACATAAACACAAAATATGAGTTTTGAGATCTAGAATTTTTCTCTCACCTTTGATGTGATATAAGCCTAGAAATACGTGCAATGTGTGCCCAACAAGCGAAATCCAACTCGGCATGAAGTTCTACGAACAAAAACTAGGTTTTTCTTTAAAAATTTGCTTTGAAAACTTGTTGAAAACCTTTCTCTTTTCTCCCTTCTTCCTCTCAGCAATGTGTGTGAAATTGAGGATGGTTTTGTGCTTTGTGAGTGTGTGTTGGTGATATATGCATATTGGTCAACATTTAAATAAAGTCAAAGTTAGTTTAAATTAGTATTTTTAGTATTTTCTTGACTTTTAATTCATTTTCTTGATCACCAATATTCAAAACAATTATTCAACACCCAAGATAGCTCAAGTAGGTTATTTTTAGGTGAGAAGAAGTTTTACAATCAAACAATTTCACCCGAGTCGGCTTAAAACTCGATTTTCGCAAAAGTCAGTGTAAAAACCCTAATAAATTCCTAAGCCGATTTCAAAAACGTTTTAATCAAACACAAGTCTATTAAAGTCCATGGACTAGGTCTAGAAGGTAACAAGACCAGTTTCAAAATTTTAGCGGACGTGTTTCAAAAATCCTATCCACTGCAACTCGGCGATAAAATTTCTGACTCCGTTTTTTATGAAAATTTTATGAATGCACATTTAGCATGTTCTAAGAGTATTAATATCATAATTATCACATTCTAGGTCATATGGCACATAGACAAGTCAAATCACACAAAACGAGAATAAACACGCAAAACGAGACAGGATAGAAAAGTGGGGTTTCACAAATGTTACCCTTTAACTGGCAGATAGATCTGAGCGGCGACCTCGAGGTATTGTAGAGGATATAATAATCAGAGTAAGAGAATTTATGTTCCCAGTGAATTTCATTGTGTTAGATATGGACTTAGGCCCTGATAACAAGAATACCACTCCCGTTTTACTAGGCAGACCTTTCCTAGCAACAGCTGATACTGTTATTTATTGTAGGACGAGAATGATTAAGCTAACATTTGGGAACATGAGAATGAAGCTAAGGGTTGCTGATGCAGCCAACAAGTTAAACCACGATAAGGAAGAAGAATGCTTTCATGTTAATACCATTGACTCATGCATAGATGAGTTTTCCCAATCACTATTGTCTCTTAATGAGGAAATAGCCGAACTTGAACGGCTATTGTTTGAATGCGACATTTCTTCTGAAATGGTCACCTCTGCTTCTGTTGTTGTTAATCCAGATAAGGACGATCAAGTAATAAATCCTTTCCCTGAAGATCCTAATTGTCCCACAATTGAGTCTCTACCAGCGTTGGAACTCAAAACCTTGCCCAAACATCTTAAGTATGCCTACTTAGGACCTGATGAAACTATGTCTGTCATATTTGCCTAGGATTTGACTCCCGAGCATGAAGACAAACTTTTAGATGTCCTTAGTACGAATAAACAAGCGATAGGTTGGACAATTTCAAACTTAAAAGGAATTGATCCCTCTGTGTGTATGCACATAATTCATCTCGAGGAAGGAGTTACTCATTCTCGAGAATTTCAGAGAAGACTAAACCCGAAGATTGGTGATGTCATCCACAAGGAGATCATTAAGTTACTTGATGCGGGTATTATATACTCGATTTCTGACAGTCCGTGGGAAGTCCGGTACAAGTTGTACCAAAGAAATCTGGGATTATAGTGGTCCCAAACGACAAAGGTGAGCTTATTTCTACACGCACCACAATAGGGTGGCGTGTATGCATTGATTACAGGAAGCTCAACTCCAAGATAAGGAAAAACCACTTCCCTTTACCCATCCTTGACCAAGTCCTAGATAGAGTAGCCGGACAAGGCTACTACTACTTTTTGGACGGGTATTTGGGATACAATCAAATCCCAGTCTTTCCTGATGATCAAGAAAATACTACATTCACTTGTCCCTATGGGACTTTTGCATTTAGGCGCATGCCTTTCGGTCTTTGCAATGCCCTTGCGATGTTTCAAAGATGTGTGATGGCTCTCTTCTCAGATATGATCAAAAAGTTCCTGGAAGTCTTCATGGATGACTTTTCAGTGTTTGGAGCTACCTTCGACGAGGGCCTTACACATCTTTCACAAGTGCTTGACCAATGTGTTGAAATGAACCTGGTTCTAAGTTGGGAAAAGAGCCATTTTATGGTTAAGCAAGGTATAGTTCTGGGTCATGTTGTTACACAAGATGGAATCCATGTGGACCCAGCTAAAGTCGAGCTAATAGAAAAGCTGCTCCTACCTAAGACGGTGCGTGATATCCGATCATTCCTTGGTCATGCCAATTTCTATCGGCGTTTAATCAAGAACTTCAGCCATATAGCCCGACCTCTCTCTAGTCTCCTAGCACACGATACTGAATTCAATTTTGATGACAAGTGCTTAGAAGCTTTTGAGAAGCTTAAATCCTTGCTATCCTCCGGTCCAATCATTCAACCTCCTGATTACAGTCTCCTCTTTGAAATAATGTGTGATGCATCAGACTATGCAGTGGGAGCTGTATTTGTGATAACCCGAACTCGGCATGCATTTAATAGCACTTGACTGCATTTGATTAAATGTTTAATTAGTTAAATCAACCAATTTGCACTATTTTCATATTTCTCTTGGAAGCATTTAGTAATTGTATATTGAATAATTGAAAGGTTGTTATCTACTTCTATTAATTTTAGTAATTGAATTTATTCTCTTGTATTTAATTAAGTGCCATCCTAAATGTTAATATTTATTTGAACTTGATTCCATGTTTATATTTATTTGTTCATTTGTAACTTAACATTAACTTCATAATTCTTTAAAATGTTCTAGAAATAGTTAAATTAATTATTTTAAATGAATATTGATTACCTTGATTGTTTTGATTATTTTAATAATCAGTTTTGGTTGTTTTGCATTAAAATCACTCGGTTTTCAAATAAATCAGGAAAGTAACTCCGAGCCGGAGTGAATTTTAAACTATTCTACTATTCTACTTTTCAAAGAATTAAAGTTTTATATTATTGCTCATCACTTTATTAGCGATCGATTATTGACCGTTCGATCGTAGAATTTCAAAAATAAGAGTTAGAGAAAAATATTTTTCGGATTTAGTGAAAAATGTTTTTAGCTTAATTTAACTAGTTTTAGTTGTTTTTCATTTAATTGCATTGTTTTAACTTGAATTAGATTTAATGGCATCAAAATAAGCTTATTTGACTATTTTTAATTAAAGTTTGATTTTGCAAATGACCAAAATGCCCTTGTCATCTTTTAAATTAAAAAACAAGGCAAAAATGACTCAAAACAAAACCAAAAATGACCCTTGTGTCCCCCCTCCCTTGGCCGAATGGTTTTCAAGAGAAAAAAAAAATGATTTTACTTTCCATTTCTTCTACAATCGTTCGTGGAACTGCTCGGGGGTCGTGGCTCGGGTCTTTGCGGGTCTTGGTCTTCAATCTCTGTGAGGGTTTTCACGCTTTTGTGCATTTTAATATGAATTTGATTTTTGAGTCAATATTTCAGATTTGATATTTATCGCGTTATAATGTCTGTTATTGCTTGAAATAGCTTGCTTAGGGTTCGTAGAGCATTGCTTGTTAGTTATTTAGCAATTTTTACGGTCGAAACATCGTATTTAAAATTGCGGAAGAATATGAATAGTGAATTATAAATAGTAAACCCTAGAATTTTAGATTTCAATCCGAATTGCGAATGTTTGATTTGCATAGGTGTCATTAATGATAGAAAGCTAAAAAGTGAAATAAAAATGGATCGACCTCTGTTAAAATTGGAAATTAGACAAAGAAACGTAAAGGGACCGTTTGACCAAAAGTTGACCGTGCTCGAATTGAGTTGGGGGTTTCGTAATTGAGGGTATGGAAGCACTTTTGGCACTGTTGTGGCGTTGATTGAGTGACCGGTTAGCATAGTTGTAGTTCAAACGCAGTAGGTAGACTTTCGGGCCTCGGGTGAGAAAGTGAAGTTTAGTGACATAGAAACGTGCCTTGTAGTGCCTGAGTGAATTTAGTGAAATCAGTTTCCTAATTTCGTAGCTCGTTTGCTCGTAATTGCCTTTAGAAGTTAGGGATTGAATAGTGATATTTGTTGTTTTCGTGTTTGAACTGCTGTTACTTGTTTAATTGATGTTATTGTTGCTTATTATTGTTTGTTATGCTTGAAAAGTTGGGTAGTATTGATTGTGATTGCTTGTTATCTCGTTTGTTGTCACTAGTTTGTACGGTTGTGCTATCGCTCGTTTATTGCCTTGTATCGAGTCTTGCATTGCATAGTGTCCCGCGCGTGAGTGATGGGCCTCTCTGGGTAGCCTCGGGTTGCCAGTGTTGGTTGCTCTAGCTCCGTAGCTATTCCCTTTTCTCGCTTGGGTTGCATCCCAGGGAGATTTGGGTCGTAGATTGATGGTTACTCCCGGGGTATTCCAAACTGGTGTTATAAGGTGGATGCGCGCTTATTGTCATCGTTGTCAACATCAAGCTCGAGATTGATGTATCGCTCGTGAAATGGTATATTGCTCGTATGAGTGAACCATATCCTTCAGAGTGTGGTATAGCTTTGAATGGTTGTGTTAATGCTTTCAGTAATTGCTTATTGTATTGATTGTTTGTCTTGATTGCTTATTTATCAGTTATATTGCTTAACTGTCTTATTTGCATTGCACGACTTTCTTTCTCTCCAATTCGATATCTGTCTCGTCCTCACTGAGTATACGTGTTGTGTATACTCACTCCTCACCACCACATTTCAGGAAATGCCATGTTAGCTGGAAAGTTCGTGATTTCGTGAAAGTCCGTGCTTGAAGAGTTGTCTTGCGTGCCTATGTGACTTAAGTTGTCAAAGTTGTAAAGATGTATGCTTTTATGTATTACATGTATTTAATGTCAAAAGGAATGTAATTTAAGTTTCATTAGATTGTGGAGGTGGTTTGATAAGTTAGATTATGTATTTAGTTAATGTAGCTTAATTTCAAAGTATGTTTGTAATGACAAAGGAAATGAGATAGAAAGATATGATAGTCTAACTTATGCAATAGGTTGGTGTAGTTTAATTGCTAAGCATGTATGTATATTTCCTTGTGATTTGCTTGTTGTGAACCAAGGCTCGGATGGCCTTGAGGCGATTGAATGTTTGGACATGGTATTGGTCCACTTATATGCTGTTGCAGGTTTGCTTTTTGCCTAGAAACAGGGGAGACTCTGTCCGTTTTCCCTAAAAATTATGCCCGGGTTTGGATTTGGGTTGTGATTAGATTGATTGTTAGAACTCCCGATCTCGAGAGGGATCAGGGTGTCACAGGTGGTATCAGAGCTTGTCTAGCTCATAAGCTGGGATAGGGTCCTCGGTCTGGTGGGTAGTGACCCTTGAATGTGTGCTTGTTAAGTGTGTCTTGAAAGTGTATGCTTGTATGTGAGATTGTGTGTCTTGATCTGAATGTCTGCTCCTATGTGATATAGTTATGTGTTATGTGTAAATTGTGTGCTAAGTAAGGTGAAGTGTCCAGTTGTGCATTAAATTGACCTATCGAATTGGCATCGTGAATTGAATCGACCTCGTGGATTATTATTTGCTTGAAGTATTGCTTGTAATGTGTATATTGGAATGTCTTGAATTGGTTGTGCCGTGATTTGAATTGATTATGTTGTGCTTGACTTGATTGTTATGCTTGAGTGACTTTGTTGAATAAACTCTTTTGTAAACTTGTTGGCATAATAGCTTAAGGCATATGTATAACTGTGATATATTGGCATTCATACATGTCCTATGGAAATGGTAAGAAAGTCCTCTTCCTCCCCTGAAGAAAGTGGTTCGCCGCTGGCTTTTCAAGGTGTATGGATTGGCAGGAAATGAATGGCATTTAACTAGCCTTGATTTGGGAATTAGGATTTGCTTTTGGAGCTCGGTTATTGGCAAATCTCTTTGGTCCTCCTCTGTGCTTAACAGTTGTGAAATAGTAGGTTTCTTTTGGGGTTCTATTTGGTTGTTCTCTAGGGCATTCTTTGGTTTTCTTAATGGGTATTCTTTGGAGACTTCTGTTGGCATTTCTCGGTGGATTTGACTATTGGGATTTCAATCGGCCTTATTGCACAGTATTATCTAGGGTATATGTGTCTCAGTCTTTATTGGTGTGAAACTGGCATCCCTGATCGGAAATTCTTCAATGGTATTTTCTGGAATTCTCAGTGGCCAATTATTTAATATTTACTTATTAGGCAAACTTGGCTACTTTCTTATTGGAGCATTGTTTCGGATATCTTCTTCAGTGTTCCTCAGTAGGTTTGGTATTTGGAGTTCCTATCAGACTTATTGTATAATACTACTTATGGTATTCTCTGAAATTCTTATTGGGCGTTCTATTGGTATTTTCCTTATTGGCAAGGTTGTATGAAGTTCTCACTTGGCAAACAGTGAAGAGGCCTCAGAGTTTGGTTTCAGTATATTGTTCACCAGTTCGGTGTTTATCCTTGGAGTTTTCATCCATATGGGAAGCGATGTTTGTTATTCAACTTGATTGTCTTATTGGGCACATTATATTTTCTCTGCTAGTTCCTTTGACATTCCTCTCAGCATTTGATAGCAAAAACTCGGAATCTAATTGGGTGTCCCATGGGGTTATTATTTGGAAAGCTTATTTGGAACTTTGGAAGTATATTTGATTGGGTTCTTGGTATTTTCTTCAGCACTCTTAACAGGGAATTCTTCTATGAAATTCATGACCAGCGAGGTACTTCTTTGGACCTCTAGATGGAACCTTTGTTTGAGCTTTTATTTGGCTTCTTGCTTGGGAATTCTCGAGCAGTAATAGTTAGATTTCTATTGGAGATTCGTGCGTGAGGTATTCTTCTTGTCGTTATTGTGTGGTATTAATGACATCTACAATATCTTTGCTTTAGTCTTTATTGGTAATATCTCGGCGTTTCTGGTTGGAATTTATTCTTCTTCGGTATTCGTGTCAACGGGATTCTTGTACGGTATCTGCATTTGAGCTTCTATTTGGCGTTACTACTTGGCATTTCTACTTGAACTTTCCTATTGGTCATCTTGATTAAATACTTGATCAGTAGCTAATGAAGACTAGTCAGAGTTGGATTTTAGGTGATGCAGAGTCCTATTGGAAGAAGAATTGCGAGGACGCAATTGTTTTAAGGGGGGAAGGATGTGATAACCCGAACGCGGCATGCATTTAATAGCACTTGACTGGATTTGATTGAATCTTTAATTCATTAAATCAACCCATTTGCACTAATTTTCATATTTCTCTTGGAAGCATTTAGTAATTGTATATTGAATAATTGAAAGGTTGTTATCTACTTCTATTAATTATAGTAATTGAATTTATTCTCTTGTATTTAATTAAGTGCCATCTTAAATGTTAATATTTAATTGCACTTGATTACATGTTTATATTTATTTGTTCATTTGTAACTTAACATTAACTTCATAATTCTTTAAAATGTTCTAGAAATAGTTAAATTAATTATTTTAAATGAATATTGATTACCTTGATTATTTTGATTATTTTAATAATCGGTTTTGGTTGTTTTGCATTAAAATCACTCGGTTTTCAAATAAATAAGGAAAGTAACTCCAAGCCGGAGTGAATTTTAAACTATTCTACTATTCTACTTTTCAAAGAATTAAAGTTTTATATTATTGCTCATCACTTTATTAGCGATCGATTATTGACCGTTCGATCGTAGAATTTCGAAAATAAGAGTTAGAGAAATATTTTTCGGATTTAGTGAAAAATGTTTTTAGCTTAATTTAACTAGTTTTAGTTATTTTTCATTTAATTGCATTGTTTTAACTTGAATTAGATTTAATGGCATCAAAATAAGCTTATTTGACTATTTTTAATTAAAGTTTGATTTTGCAAATGACCAAAATGCCCTTGTCATCTTTTAAATTAAAAAACAAGGCAAAAATGACTCAAAACAAAACCAAATTGACCCTTGTGTCCCCCCCCCCCCCTTGGCCGAATGGTTTTCAAGAGAAAAAAAATGATTTTGCTTTCAATTTCTTCTACAATCGTGCGTGGAACTGCTCGGGGGTCGTGGCTCGGGTCCTTGTGGGTCTTGGTCTTCAATCTCTGTGAGGGTTTTCACGCTTTTGTGCATTTTAATACGAATTTGATTTTTGAGTCAATTTTTCATATTTGATATTTATCGCGTTATAATGCCTGTTATTGCTTGAAATAGCTTGCTTAGGGTTCGTAGAGCATTGCTTGTTAGTTATTTAGCAATTTTTATGGTCAAAACAGCGTATTTGAAATTGGGGAAGAACATGAATAGTGAATTATGAATAGTAAACCCTAGAATTTCGGATTTCGATCCGAATTGCGATTGTTTGATTTGGATAGGTGTCATTAATGATAGAAAGATAAAATGTGAAATAAAAACGGATCGGCCTTTGTTAAAATTGAGAATTAGACAAAGAAACGTAAAGGGGCCGTTTGACCAAAAGTTGACCGTGCTCGAATTGAGTTGGGGGTTTTGTAATTAAGGGTATGGAAGCACTTTTGGCGCTGTTGTGGCGTTGATTGAATGACCGGTTAGCATAGCTGTAGTTCAAACGCAGTAGGTGGACTTTCGGGCCTCGGGTGAAAAAGTGAAGTTTAGTGACATAGAAACGTGCCTTGTAGTTCCTGAGTGAATGTAGTGAAATCGGTTTCCTAATTCCGTAGCTCGTTTGCTCATAATTGCCTTTAGAAGTTAGGGATTGAATAGTGATATTTGTTGTTTTCGTGTTTGAACTGCTGTTACTTGTTTAATTGGTGTTATTGTTGCTTATTATTGCTTGTTATGCTTGAAAAGTTGGTTGATTGCTAGTATCGATTGTGATTGCTTGTTATCTCGTTTGTTGTCACTAGTTTGTATTGTTGTGCTATCGCTTGTTTATTGCCTTGTATCGAGTCTTGCATTGCATAGTGTCCCGCGCGTGAGTGATGGGCCTCTCTGGGTAGCCTCAGGTTGCCAGTGTTGGTTGCTCTAGCTCCGTGGCTATTCCCTCTTCTCGCTTGGGTTGCCTCCCAGGGAGATTTGGGTCGTAGATTAATGGTTACTCCCGGGGTATTCCAAACTGGTGTTATAAGGTGGTTGCGCGCTTATTGTCATCGTTGTCAACATCAAGCTCGAGATTGATGTATCGCTCGTGAAATGGTATATTGCTCGTATGAGTGAACCATAGCCTTCAGAGTGTGGTATAGCTTTGAATGGTTGTGTTAATGCTTTCAGTAATTGCTTATTGTATTGATTGTTTGTCTTGATTGCTTATTTATCAGTTATATTGCTTAACTGTCTTATTTGCATTGCACGACTTTCTTTCTCTCCAATTCGATATCTGTCTCGCCCTCACTGAGTATACGTGTTGTGTATACTCACTCCTCACCACCACATTTCAGGAAATGCCATGTTAGCTGGAAAGTTCGTGATTTCGTGAAAGTCCGTGCTTGAAGAGTTGTCTTGCGTGCCTATGTGACTTGAGTTGTCAAAGTTGTAAAGATGTATGCTTTTATGTATTGCATGTATTTAATGTCAAAAGGAATGTAATTTAAGTTTCATTAGATTGTGGAGGTGGTTTGATAAGTTAGATTACGTATTTAGTTAATGTAGTTTAATTTCAATGTATGTTTGTAATGACAAAGGAAAGGAGATAGAAAGATATGATAGTCTAACTTATGCAATAGGTTGGTGTAGTTTAATTGCTAAGCATGTATGTATATTTACTTGTGATTTGCTTGTTGTGAACCAAGGCTCGGATGGCCTTGAGGTGATTGAATATTTGGACATGGTATTGGTCCACTTATATGTTGTTGCAGGTTTGCTTTTTGCCTAGAAACAGGGGAGACTCTGTCCGTTTTCCCTAAAAACTATGCCTGGGTTTGGATTTGGATTGTGATTAGATTGATTGTTAGAACTCCCGGTCTCGAGAGGGATCGGGGTGTCACAGTATTAGGCCAGCGTAAGGACAAGCTGCCTACTATGATATATTATGCTAGCAAAACTTTAGATGAAGCTCAAAAGAACTACACAACCACTGAAAAGGAAATGCTAGCTATAGTCTTTTCCCTGGATAAGTTCAGATCTTACATCCTAGGATCCAAAATAATAGTCTACACAGACCACGTGGTTTTGCGGTATTTACTGACCAAAAAGGATACAAAGCCCCATTTAATCCATTGGCTCTTACTCCTTCAAGAGTTCAACCTTGAGATCAAGGACAAGAAAGGAAGCGAGAACTCTGTTGTCGATCATCTATCACGTTTGGTATGTGATTCTCCTATTGATACTTTGCCCTTCAAAGATATGTTCCCTGACAAGCAACTTTTTGTTGTCTCACATAAAACCCCCTAGTATGCCCACTATGTCAACTATCTGGCTACCCAAGAGCTTCCAACTCATTGGGGTAAACGTGAAAGGGATCGATTCATTGTACAAGTCAAGTACTTTATCTGGGAAGATCCCTATCTTTTCAAGATTTATGTTGATCAAGTCATTAAGAGATGTATTCCTGAGGATGAAACTGACAACATTCTCCAGTTCTGCCACTCTGAAACATGTGGTGGACATTTCGGAGTAAAAAGGACAGCTACTAAAGTCCTTCAATGTGGGTTCTTCTGGCCCACTTTTTTCAAGGATGCCCAACGAGTGTGTAAAAAATTGCTCACAATGTCAACAAGCTGGCTCCATTTCAAAAAGGGACATGATGCCCCTTACACCCATCCTCATATGTGAAATATTCGATGTTTGGGGTATAGGCTTCATAGGTCCATTTCTTCATTCCTCAGGTTATACCTACATTCTTGTTGGTGTGGACTATGTGTCCAAGTGGGTAGAGGCAGTGGCAGAACCAATGACCACAAAGTCATGGTCAAGTTCATAAAAGAGAACATTTTTTCTCGATTCGGGGTGCCACGTGTACTTATAAGTGACGGATGACAGCATTTTTGTCACAGGACACTAGAAGCCCTTTTAAGAAAATATTCTGTCTACCACAAGATAGTAATTCCTTACCACCCACAAACAAGTGGTTAAGTGGAGGTGTCGAATAGGGAAATCAAGTCAATTCTTCAGAAAATGGTTAGGCCCGATCGCAAAGATTGGTCAAGTCGTCTGCACGATGTATTATGGGCCTACCATACTGCTTTCAAAACTCCTATCGGCATGTCTTCGTATAGATTGGTATACGATAAAGCTTGCCACCTCCCTATTGAACTAGAGCATAAAGCCTATTGGGCTATTAAGGCCCTAAACTTTGACTTGCAACATGCGGGTAGAGGTAGAAAGTTGGCGTTAAGTGAATTAGAAGAGCTTAGATTCGAAGCTTATGAGAATGCCAACTCTACAAAGAGAGAATGAAGAGGATTTATGATAGATCTATTCTAAGAAAGACTTTCTCCCTTTCTGATAAAGTATGGCTGTTTAATTCTAGGCTGAAGTTTTTCCCAAGCAAATTGAGAACAAAGTGGGATGGTCCTTATGAAGTGCTTAAAGCATATCATTTCGGAGTTATCTTGATCAAACATCCCACAGATGGGTGTATTCTCACAGTCAATGGACAAAGACCAAAGCATGCTTTCGATCCTAAGGTGGTTCCTCATGAAGTTGAATCCATTGAACTTCTGGCCCCTGTTTACCTTCCATAAAATGGAATCTGCCTAGCTAATGGCATTAACCTCAATACAACCGTCTGACTGAAGATGTTAAACTTAGCGCTACTAGGAGGCAACCTAGTACTCTTTTGTGTAAATATTTGTTTAATTTCTGTCGTTTACGTGTACTCTTTGAATATTTTTCCAGCTTTATGTAGTTTGGGTTTTAAGCCCTAAGGAACATTCATAGAGGTACCAGTGTTGTTATACTAGTGGTCACTGTACATTTTTGTGTGCGGTTTGCTTAATTTTGTAACTCTGTCTTATAGTGTGAGCTACTCCACCAGCTCAATGTAGTTTGGGTCTGTTAGGTATTACTTGATAAGGTAGTTAAGAGTGTAAGCATACACCAGATGTAACGTATGTGACGTAAAACCCCACTGTTCTATCCTTGACCCTGTGGAACTAGCTTTTGCCTTAAGTGGACGAAGGAAAACACTAGATGTTGTTAGCACAAAAACCTCTGGAAGAGCTAGTCTGTTCAGTAGTATCAACTCTAGAACCCTAGAAAAGAGTCTAAATGGTCTGGGTAGTTTATTTATTTGTTTTATGTCTTAGTTAGTCTCCTTGACCGTAATTCTTTTTGACTCCCCTCCCTTATACTATTTTGTATAGATTAACTATTATTTTTGCTGTGTTGGTGATAATATGTAAAATGCTTTGTCTACTAATCTTAAATTGCAGAATGATACATCTTTTGGCAAAAGTTAATAGAAAAGCTTTGACATCAACATAGAAATACTTCACATCAGGTGAAATCTATCCTTACTACATTTCCCTTTATGCATGATCAACATACGCTGTTAAGTAAGCAAATCATAGGTTTAGGGATGTAGCATTTGTCATTATGTTATTACTTGCATATTACACTCTCACTGTCTTACATTGTTATTTGCTTGAGGACAAGCAAAGTTTCAATGAGGGGTGCGTACATTTCATGAAAAACTTTTTCAAAATATGCAATAAATACACCATTTTTGTTCATAAGAAGAGTAGTTTGCTACCTTACCTGTTAAAGGAGATGATTTAGATGATTTGAGAACCTATGTTATTAGCTATGTATTGTGAAAAACTCTGTAAGAAACACTTTGGGGTACTGTATTCATGAGTAAACCTAGTTGTTCATCCTTTCTTCAATTGATAGCTATGTGATTATGAAATGACTGAGATAGGATTACCATTTGTTATGAGAACTTCTTGTGATTGAAACTTGAACCCTTATGCCATGTTTGTACAGTATGTTATGTTACTCTGTCTGTATGTACACTCTGAAAAAAGAGAAAAAAAAGAAAAAGAAAACAATCAAAAAAATGGAAAAAAGAAAAAGAGTTGTACATACCTTTACTGTTGAATAATTTTTTTGCTGTAAATATGTTGTAAATCTTTAAAGCACTACTATCCTAGACATTGTAATTTGGGATATGTGTTGTAGTGTAAGTTTCGAGCCTAGATATCTCTGGTGACTAAGGCACGTAGGGGTCCATTTGAAACCTGGCAACCTCAATCATAATGGCGGGGGATTGTTGGCCTTAAAGCCCGCTACATGGGATATCCAGAAAGCAAAGGAAACTGAACACTATATAGAGATATTATTAGTTGTACTTTTATATTTCTGGCAAATGTTAAAGGGTTAAGGCATGATCAAGAGTTTGATTCCAAATGTAGGCAAAAATATCAAAGTCCAATCTGTTTGCATTACTTGAAAGTTGAGCATTGAATGAACTTAATCTACTTAGTTTACTTCTAAATATGTACTCCGAAGCAATCAATAGTCGATTTCCAATAAGAGTACCTTTTCGAAAACTATGTATAAGGTTCTCTTATCATGTTTGTCATCAACTGCTGGATAGGTTTAAAATAAGAGATTGTATTTCTCATGTTTCATAGTTGGAAAATGTTAGACAAAAAGATAGGATAGATTATTTCATCTTTGACTTGTAAAAAACTTTGCAACTTTCACTTTCACATATGTTTTAAAGACAATCTTGCTTGAGGGCAATCAAGGTTTAAGTTTGAGGATGTTGATGTGATTGTATTTGCAGCACTCAAACCTTGGTATTTGTACTACATTTGCATCTTAACTTAGGGATAATTGCAACACTTTGATACTTTCAATGCAATGTAGGAGAATACTAGAAAGTGAATGCTCAGACTCAAAACAATCCAAAATGCAAGTCATGAAGTAGAGAGTGGAGAAAACACACGGAACGGTAGAAGAATAGAGTCCTTAGAGTTGGAATTTGGCTGAAACTAGTGCGTAATCAGACTCGGAACGCTGAAAATGGCCTGGAAAATGCCTCGGTCAAAGCCCAGTCGAAACTCAAAATTTCAGCCCAAAAAGTCAACAAAAGGGCGCTTGACTGGCGCTCAAGCACCCTATGCAGAAAATTCCACCAGCTTCTAGAAAAAAACACGTGGCAAAGATTCAACGATGAAGCAAATGGGCGCTCGAGTGCGCCATCATAACCTTCCGGATGCAACACGTGTCAAGCTGCCCGCGGATGAAAATCAGGCGCTCTCGAGCTAGCCAACTGGCACTCGAGCATGCCTCTGAAAAATTGTCTATAAATAGCCCCCCTCCCATCGAAAAATGTAATTAATTTTGAAATAGTGCCAAGATTTTTGGTATAATTTTGAGTTAATTCTAGTTAGTTTTAGTTGTAGTCGTATTTAATTAGTAGGATACCAGGAAAATCCCACCTAGTTAGTTCTTATTCGGGAAAATTTTGCTCGAATAACTATTATTAGGGGGAAGTTCAACCCAAGTAGTTAATATCCGAGGGAGGTTCTGCCCAAATAGCTTTTAATAGAAAAGCTCTTATTCGGGGGAAACTCATCCCTAATAGTTCTTATTTGGGGGAAATTAGCTCTGCCCGAATAGCTGCTTTGCGTCGGACCTCTGTTCAAATTTTCAGGATCAGAAATACGCGTTCGTCAATACGGGGGAGCCTTTCTTGACTCTCTTTTATTTACAGAATTCGTATTCAATTATGTCTGAGTAGATTGATATCTAGGGGAGAATATTGTAAATGTTAGTCTTTTAATATACGGTCTCAGATTCAGATTATACGCTTTAAATGCAATATATGACTTGTTTTAATTCAGTATTGTCTTTTATACATAATGTTTTTCAGTAGATGTATGATTGCTTTACTATTAAATATTATCTTTCATAACGTAATGCTTTTAAGTAGATGTTATGATTGCTTTACTTTTGTGCCATGTATCCATGCTTTAATAGTGAATCAGAAATAGCTTGACAAAATTAAATTCCATGAACTATAGGTAATGCTTTTAAGTAGACCTTAGTTTTTAGACAAAGTAAGGAGAAGTTGATTGCTTAGTCGAAACAGACCTTTCATACCAGGTTGCAGGGACAGTTCCATACTATGGCTCCAATGCTCGTAGATGGCACAACACCTACATCAGAGTTTGTAATCGGGATTTTAATAAGCTAAGTTGATTGACTAGGTTAAATGCTTATAGCTTAACCCTTGCATTAAATCAAATAATCCTGAATACCGAGCCTAGATTAATTGCCTCATTTATATATTCAACCCCAAGATCACTACCCCTCATATTCATATTTAGTTAGTTTAATTTGGTTGTAATATAGTCAAACACCCTGTATAAACTGTTGCATTTCCACTTTAAGACACTTTCGCACTTTACTTCATTAAACTTTGTTAATGTGCTTCCCGGTGGTATGATTCCGCACTCATAGCACACTACACTGCAAAGATCCATGCATTTACGGGTATTTTAATTTGGTTTATTGCTCACATTTTTAAACGCACAACCCGAACGCATCAAAAGGTAATAACATATGATAACCCGTACTCGATTATTCTAGTCCCGGTCGAACAATCTGAAGGGCTATGAATCGATTCTTAATGTTTATCATATCGAAGAAATACAGCGAAGCATTCTAGACTTCTTTAGAACGTACTTTTCTTCTCGGATAAGCATTAGGGACATGTTCATATAGAGCGGAGAATATGAACATCCAAAAATCACTATGTATGAAATACACATATATTCTTATTAAACCCTAATTAGGTCATCTAATCTATAGTATTATGACATATCCCTAACAATCTCTCACTTGTACTAATGCTATCTACCATAGGATTGGCGCACAGTACCTTCGTATCTATATACTCATCTTCTCTAAGATGGTGATCAACCGTAACTATTTTTACAAGATCAGTGGGATATATAGAGCCTTTCTGTTAAAAACATTTACTTTTTAAAGAAATTTTCGATAAACGTGAAAAAATCCTTTCACTATGTGTTTAAATTCTTAATGAGATCGGGTTCCACTAAGCTTGTGCAAGAAGTACCTATATTATAATCTAAAGATAAGCAAGGAAAAAATTCTCTCTCCATGATTAAGAGCAAGCCACCTGACACCACCGCCAACAACATTCCACCACCGCAGCACACTACCACTCCTAAAACACCTCCACACAAATTCAATACTTCACATGAATTTCCGGCAAAGATTTCTCAACTCTCAATGAAGAAAAGGCATAACAAGGACACACAACTGAAACAGCACCTTCGGCGTTCTCTCCTCGTGCATGGAACAAATCGTTTCAATCGGTACTACGAGCAACCACACCACCAATTGTTCCTCAGAGATCATCGGAAACCTATAAAAACTCGCTGGCGGCAGTCTTTTATACCGATGAAAACTAGAAAACCTAGCAGCAATCCACAAATTTACTATAGTTGGAAAATTCATGAAAACACCAAACCTTGTAAGAATCAGCAAAGCCCTAGCTAACGAAAAGCTAATCGGAACATATCAAGTCCTCTGGCTAGATTACAAGCATGTTCTAATCAAACTAACTAACAAGCTAGATTTCAAGAGAATTTGGGCGAGAAAAGAATGGTTCATCGATGGGAAGAAAATGAGAACATTCAAGTGGACGCCGACTTTTGAACCGGAAAAAGAATCATCACTGGTACCGGTTTGGGTTTATGTTCCAAATCTTCCGGTACATCTCTATGAGAAATTGGCAATCTTTAATCTCATATCTTCAATAGGAACTCCACTTCAAATGGATGAAGCAACTGCAAATGGAACAAGACCGGCAATGACTAGGGTTTGCATTGAATTCGATTGGCTCAGAATTCGACCGGAATTCACATGGATCCCCTACAGAGATAGAGAAACTGGACAGAACATTGGAGGATATTGAAAAATAATTAAATTTGATAAATTGGCAAAATATTGCACAAATTGCAAACATCTAGGCCATGAAAAGAATGAATGCATACTCTTGGGAAAAGCAAAAAAAATCAAAGCTCAAAACAACGGAGAAGAAGATGCCTATGGTGAAGAAAGGATGGAGACAAAAAGGCAAGATAGAACTCAAGAGGCAAGAGATGAAGATACAAGTAAAAAACATGGCGGAGATATAGAACAAAATCTGCAGGATAGAGCAGAAGAAATAAGAAATTGGGAGAAAGGGGAGTCAAGTAAAACAGAGACATTCGTTGTAGAGGAAAGAAGCGACTGAGTAATGGCGGAAGGGAAAACAGATAGCCAGATGAGGATTGTGAACCAGAATCTGGTGAAGAGGAGTGCAAAAAGCAAAAAATATTTGGGGAAAAATCTAAAAGGGAGTACCAAAAGGCAAAATGGGACTGGAAAGAGAAAAAAAAAAAAGAATTCAGAAAGTAGTAAAAATTCGTAAAAGGATAAGAATAACCACAGGTTAGCCAGTCAGAACCGCTATGCCGTTCTCATTGATAAAGAAGGAGAGATCCTTGAAGGCGAAATGATTGAAATCAGGAGATCTGAAATAGAACCTTATCATGATGAAGGGTTTTTCAAGTGCCAAATCAAATTCTAGCAGCAGCAACCAGCACAACACCATCGAAGAAGGGGAATGGAATGAAGATCAACATAACAAAAATAAGATAGTAGACTTTGAAACAAAGAACAATGAAACAGAGCCTGAAAAATGTCACGCAGAAGGGCTAAACATCATCCAATCAGGCACTATCTCTCTTGAAAAGAATTATAGCTCACCTATAAAAGGACATCCACGAATACTTACACGTAGCAAATCTGTTGAAAGTTTTACTGAGGAGTCTGAGCATATTAGATCGATACGAAGAATAAATCCAAGATGGATTAATCTTGGAAGTCCCATGAAAACTCATAGTAAATCCTCCACAGAAGCTAACTCAAAAAATGCTAACGATTAGTACGCTTATCTGGAACATTAGAGGAATTGCAGGGAAAACAAGCCTGCGACTCCTCAAACAGCTTATTAAGCTTCATAGACCTCAGATTCTTGGCATTCTGGAACCTATGGTGGATAAGGGGAAACTATCAATATACTCCAAAAAACTTGGCTATCAATATGCTGTGGCCAACAATGCTAACAAAATATGGATATTCTGGGAACATCAGCTGGATTGCGTAATATTAAATGATCATACTCAGTGCTTGACAATAGAAGCTGTCATTCCCTGTTTACCTTTCAAGGTAATGATTTCGGTGATCTATGCTAAAACCAATAGAACTGAGAGGCAAGAACTCTGGAATGCGATTCAAAACATTTCTATCAATAGGAATGAACCTTGGTTAATTGGAGGAGATCTCAACATAATTCTTAATGCTGATGAAAGGAAAAATGGAGCCTCTCCTAATAGGGGTGCTATGGAGGATTTTAATAATTACTTAATGGACTGTGGGATATATGATATTGGATTTGAAGGACAACCTTTCACCTGGGAAAGAAGTGGTATGATGCAAAGATTGGATAGAATATATGTTAACAGTGAATGGACCAGTAAATTTGTTCATATTAAAAACATTCACCATGCTAGTGTAGGATCTGATCATTGCCCCCTCCTTGTGACTAGTTTGTAAATAAATAGAAGAGGTCCAAGCTCATTCATATTTATAAATGCTTGGACTAAACATCCAAACTTCCTTCAATTTGTTAAGGGTAATTGGGAAGAAGATATTCGAGGTGAAGGGCTAGCTAAATTTTGGCTGAAGTAGCAAAAACTCAAAATAGGGTTGAAAGACTGGAATAAGAATATTTTTGGAGATATTTTCCAGAAAGTGAAGGAGGTAGAACATCTAGCTCAACAAATGGAAGAAGATTATATGAGCAATCCTACCCCTGACAACAAAGTAAAACTCCAACAGGTTATCAAAGATTTGAACCATATTCTTGCTATTGAAGAGGAATTCTAGCAGCAAAAGGCAGGAATTAAATGGACAAGTGAAGGAGACAGGAATACCAAGTATTTCCAGATGATAGTAAGAAAAAAGAGAATAAAAAATTACATATGGAACATTGAGTCTGGAAATGGTATGACTTTAGATCAAATTAATGATATTAAAGACAATGTAAGTCAATTCTTCTCTACACTCCTTCAAAAAGAAGATGATTGTAATAGTCCGGAAAGTTGGGACTTCATTCCTAGGCTTATTAATGATGTGGACAATCAGATGCTCAACTCTGAACCAACAGTTGAGGAATCTATCAAGCTGTTCACTCTATTGACATCAACAGTGTTGTCGGCCCTGATGGGTTCTCCTCTTTATTCTATCAACATTGTTGGGAAATCATTAAAAGTGATCTACTTGAGGCCATTAAGCATTTCTTCAAGGGTGAAAAAATTCACAGAGGTATAACAGCCACAACTATTGTTCTAATACCCAAGAAAAATGCTCCCAGAAATTGGACTGGATTTAGGCCAATTAGCTTATGCAATGTCCTCAACAAAATTATCACAAAAGTCCTTACAAGCAGACTTGCTAAAGTTCTTCCAAGAATCATCTCTATGCAGCAAAGTGGATTTGTGCCAGGGAGGCAAATTGAAGAAAACATATTTCTAGCCCAATAATTGATTCACAGAATGAACAAAAAAACAAGAAGAGGAAATGTCATTATGAAATTAGACATGATGAAAGCCTATGATAGGCTGGACTGGGAGTTCATATACTTTATGCTAAAAGCTTTTGGATTTGATGAATGCTGGATCTCTAAAGTCAAAAATAGCATAAACAATTGCTGGTTCTCGCTATTGATTAATGGGGAAAACTCAGATTTCTTCAAATCTAGCAGAGGGTTAAGGCAGGGAGATCCTATATCTCCCGCTTTGTTTATAATTGCTGCTGAATTCCTCTAAAGAGGTTTGTCACATTTATTTCTACAGTTTCCGTCCATGAGATATGCCACAGGAAGTAGAGCTTATGTGTCGCACCTAGCCTTTGCTGATGATATTATCATTTTCACTAATGGCTGCAAAAATTCTATAAAACAAATCATGGAATTTCTGAATCTATATGAAAAGGCTTCGGGGCAAAAAGTTAATCAGTCGAAAAGTGGCTATATTCTGGCAAAGCACACCTCTACAACTAGAGCCAATATAATAGCTGAAATCACTGGGTTCACAAAGCAAGCCATGCCTATGAAATATCTTGGAATCCCTTTGTATAAGGGTTCAAAGAAGAACTTCTTATTTGATGAACTGATGCAAAAGATCCAAGTTAGACTCACTGGATGGGATCAGAAAACTTTATTAGCAGGAGCAAAAATAGTTTTGATCCAAAGCATACTTACATCTATGCCTTTATATCTGTTGCAGGCAATCAACCCAACCAACAATGTTATACAAAGGATCGAAAGACTTTTCAACAGATTCCTATGGGGAAGTGATAGCAAGCAGAAGAGAATTCACTAGTGTAGTAGGAATGCTATCTGCAAACCCAAGAAGGAAGGAGGACTGGGCTTCATAAGCTTACATGATTCAGCAGCTACTTTTAGCTTGAAGATGTGGTAGAAATTCAGAACTTCTGACAGCCTGTGGGCAAAGTTTATGAGAGAATGCTACTGCAAAAACAAACATCCTATGGAAGTTAAGGTAAAACAACAAGATTCTCTTATGTGGAAAAGAATGAAAAGTGTAGCCACTATTGGAGAAAAACATATAAGATGGAAAGTTGGTAGAGGCAATGTCTCATTCTGGCATGACATTTGGTGGGGAAACCAACCCCAAAAAAACTTCTACCAAGGGCAAACGAACTCCAATATGATAATGAACCAATTCTTTTGGCAAGGGAACTGGGATATTGAAAAGCTGAAAGAGATCCTATCTAATCAAATGGTGGAAGAAATTAGAGATATTAGTTACAATCAAGACCAAGAGGATGTGGCTATATGGAATCAAACTCCAAATGGTTTGTTCACTCTAAAAAGTGCCTAGCAAACTATCAGGCAAAAGAATGCTACTCAGTTGATTTATGAGAGAATTTGGCACTCCTCCATCCCCATAAAAATCTCCTTCTTTATCTGGAGGACTTTAAAATGTTGGCTTCCAACTGATACAAGACTGCAGAGAAAAGGCATTCCTTTGGCATCCAAATGCCAATGTTGCAATGAAATGGAGACACATGCCCATTGCTTATTTGAAAGTTTCAAGGCTAAGAGAACTTGGGAGCATTTCACCAACATTTTTGGAGTTAAAATGATCAATACCAATAATGCCAACTACTGGCTTTCCTCCTGGATATTTTTAGGAGATTATGTGTGTAAAGGACAAATCAGAATTATTATACCTCTCCTTATCATGTGGTCTCTTTGGAATGAGAGAAATAACTCTAAACATAAAGGCTTGGGATTCAGTGTTGAGAGATGGAGAGTCTACAAGGTCATATCTCAATTGTTTCTTGCTGGTTTACTTACCAAGAAACAATGGAGAGGGGACTCTTCATTAATGCAAGTTTTTCATTGCATGTACAAAGGCAGAAATACATATTTACCTAAGATGGTGATCTGGAGAAAACCTGAGAAAGGCAGCTATAAATTGAATGTTGATGGAAGTTTTCTTGGATGCAAAGGAATTTCAGGAGGAGGAGGAGTAATTAGAGACTATAAGGGCAATGTAATTATGTGTTTCTACAGAAACTTTGGTAATCTAACTCCTATAAAGGCTGAAATTCTAGCTCTCATTCACGGCCTTGCACTTTGTAGAGACATGGGGATCAAAAGAGTATAGGCTGAAATGGATGCACTTAGTGTTGTACAGCTGATAAACCAGAAGAAAACAGGCTCTTGGGACATCGCTTATGCAATAGAGAAAGCTAGAAGTCTCTTGAAGATTTGTAATGTTGTCCTCACTCATATTTTCAGAGAAGAAAATCAAATGGCAGACTACTTAACAAATAAATGAGCTGCCTCTAACAGTGATGCATGTTTCATTTCTTTGCAACAAAATAGAAACTGAAGGGAATTATGAGAATTGATAACGTTGAACTAACATGCTTTAGAACATAAGAAAGGCAGGGGTTTAAATAGAGACCTCTATCTTAGGTTCTATTGTTTTAAATAGATAGGACTAGGAAATTTGTAAAATAGAGGTGGTTTGTACCTCTATTAGAGTAATTGGACGATGGAGCAGGTAAGTCCCCACCCTCCTTTGAAGGTAAGGCTAGAAGTCCCCCTTCAAGCTATGTAATTTTTTTTGTATTTTAATAAAATCCCAGAGGTAAATACCCCTTATTTAAAATAAAAAAAAAAGAAGCTTGTGCAAGAAGCTTCTATTGTAGTTACCAACTAAAGTATCGATAACCAACAATAAATATAACCATAATTATTTTTCTGATAAAAATACTGTATCCAAACACTATTCATAATGCACTTTGGCTTAAATAATAAGGTAACTATTACTCATTATTCGGAACTCTTTCCAAAACTCATAAATCCACCAATAATTATGTTTCCATCCCTTTTAGTGAATTCTTCTCTAAGAACTTCACTATCTCTATAAACCTTTAAAATCCCGGGTTACGGTTCATACCATGATAAGATCAATAGAACCTATATGTATCCTCTCTGATATTTACCATGTAACTCTTTATATCATATCGGGTCATGTACTTGCCATTGCATTAAAGGAGACTGCAAACAACTAAAGGATTAGTTGCAAAATCTATTCGCAACCTTTCCTTAAAGTCAGAAGGAAATCTACAAGAAAAGACAGATGCCCACCTTAAAGGCTGGAGACCATGCATTTCTTAGATTCCTCCATCTTAAAGAAAAATTTAAGATTGTGACTTGGCATACAGGCTATAAGAAAACAAATAATCATATCGTTGTATTTCATAAACATTATTTTGAATGATATGGTTGATTTACCCTAGATATGCTGTCACGCCCCGACCCAACCCCCAAGCTAAAGGTTAAGTCTGGACCCGACACACGGACAGAGTCTCCCCTGTACTGTGGACATTCTAAAAACCTGTAAACACTCAAACACAGTCCCAACAATACAATACAAGCTTTTCTTAATTAAACATCAAAGTTCTAAGGCCATCCGAGCCTTATAGTATACAATAGTTCCAAAACACACAAGCATGCGAGAACTTATTATCAACATAGTTTTATAATCATGACATTCTAGGAAATCAATTAAACATAATTGAAAGATCAAACATTTCTACTTTAAGCCATTCACTCCCAAGCAAGCAAAACGAATAGAAGTAGATCATAAGTTATTACAGTACATAGGCTTTCAAAGCTACAACACAACCAACTAATCTTCAACTTATACAACAAGCATATACATAGCCCTTGGGCTACAAAATAGTACATAAAGTAATCAGATGAATCTTCCACATAGCAGCAAATTCATTAACCACCTCAAGCTATCAGGCATAGCAACTAAGGTAAAGGCTCAATCTGAACTTCTTCTTCCTCAACTAACTCAACAAGCTGGGGATCACCCTCAGCGTCTCTTGAAACAGATATCGAGGTATGAGCAACCACTGTTGCCCAGTAAGGGATATAGTCCCGGGGCGTACAATGCAACAGATAATACAGTTATACGACAATATCACTTAGACAATTTAAGAAACAATGATAACTTAAGTAACCACACATTAAAAAGGATACATTTCACACAATCCCCTATACACCAATCTTCACTGGTCTTCATTCACGATCCACGAACCACGATCACGATAAGCCGGCATAACCCCAATCACTCCAGTGGGTGTACTCCGGATGTACCCCGAATCCTACGACCCAACATCCCCTGGCAATCTCCGGACCAGGCGAATGAGGGACTAGGGCACGGAGTTTGAATATCCACCGGCAAGCCCTCTGCCACCCAGCCGATATTCAACACATCCGCCCCTGACACTATGGTTGCGCAACCACTATGCAATACACTTAACGATGGCAAGTTAATAACAATAATATAAGCATTAACACATATGAGGATCAACAAAGTAGGTTGACCTCGATGCAATTAGGATAGAAGCAATTATAGAAGCTAATAAGCAGTTTACAAAGGAACATATACAAAATAAGCATAGAATCATACCAAAAGCTCCAAATCAATTTAAAATCACATATAAACACTCAAGAAGTCATACCATGGGTTTAGAAGTGTGAGACAACCGAATTAGCACATAAACCCATTTGTTTTTCAAACTATTTCTCTTCCAAACCAAGGTTAATGATTCCATTTTCAAAGGAAACTCTCCCAACCTTTTAACTAACCCCCAAGGTGCCCTCTCAATCCTCTAACTCATTCAAAGGCCCGCGATTACTCCGAAAGTCCCAAATTCCCTCTTATGGCTTTAAACTACACATACAATGTCCGGGCTTCAAACAAGGGATATCAAGGCTTCTATAGCACCTAGGTAGCCTAAGGATACTAGAATTGAAGCCCGAATCCACCCGGATTCGCATTAACCTCGAAAGCCCCAAATTAAAGTCGGCTATTTTCCATTTTTAAGCGGTTTAAGGACAATGCAAGTGCACGGAGCTATTAGGTTACCTTCACTAGCACCTAAGGCATCTATTAGAAGCATTAAATCAAGCTAATTCGAGCAATTACGCAAAACCCTAAAAAAACGTCACTATTCACCCTAAAAATCAAACTAACGATTCTAACCGTTTAAATTGCGAAACGATGGCTCAAATATGTTCTATAGCATTCATATACATGGTATAATAGCATAGATAGCAAATACAATGGCATTTGATCACATTTTCAACAAATCAAGAAATTGACAACTATTTAGAAATGCAAAAACAAGCCGTGAAATCCCTCACCAATGCGCGTAGGAGCCTCTAGGAAGCTTGCACACACCCTAATCTAGTTGCTCTAGGCTTGGAGTGGCTTGAATCGAAGAGTTGAAGAGCAAAAATCAGTTTTTCTCCTCTCCTAGCTGCTCTCGGCCCTGCTACAGTATTTCTGCCCAATTTTTTTCTTTTTGTTTTGTGTTTTGGTGCTTATGTGTTTATATGGTGATGTTTAGTTGAGGTGGGGTCATGGTGGGGGCTTAAGTGGACTCCTAAAATGCGCGTAGATAGCTTAGAAACGAGCCTAAAGTGTAAAACATAGGCTAACTAATTAAATCTCTAAGTTATGTTACGTAACACTATTCACTCAACTACAAAAATTATTTTCTAAACGAGCACTCCTAACGCCTGTAGTTCAAACGGTCCCACATAACGAGGACTGAGTTTACCTCCCTTACAATTCCGAATCAAACCCTTGCGAGGAGAAATTTTTAGAAATACCCGATCACCTACAGCAAATTTCAGATCACGACGACGTCTATCTGCATAACTCTTTTTCCGGCTCTGTGCTGTAAGCATTCTTTTTCTGATAAGCTGCATATGATCAATCATTTTGTTCATTTCAGGTAAGAGAATAGGGTCGACCGTCTTCATTTCACCAATATCATCCCAATAAAAAGGAGACCGGCATTTACGCCCATAAAGTGCCTCATAAGGTGCCATACCAATAGTAGCTTGATAACTATTGTTGTAGGCGAACTCTGCTAGTGGCAAATACTTTTCCCAACTCTTACCGAAGTCCAGAATGCAAGCCTGTAACATATCCTCAAGGATTAAGATAGTTCTCTCGGATTGACCATCTGTTTGGGGATGATAAGCTGTACTGAAATTCAAAGTCGTGCCCAAAGCTTTCTGAATCTTCTGCCAGAACTGCGATGTGAATCTGGGATCTCTATCTGACACAATACTCTTTGGAATTCCATGAAGTCGGACAACATTCTCAATATACAACTCTACCAGTTTATCAAGAGAATCAGACTTCTTTTTAGCAATAAAGTGAGAAGTCTTGGTCAGTCTATCCACAATAACCCAAACTGAGTCATTACCCTTCGAAGACCTCGGTAAATCTGATACGAAATCCATAGTAATATGATCCCATTTCCAAACAGGAATAGCCAAAGGCTGCAACAACCCTGCAGGTCTCTGATGTTCTGCTTTAACTTTCTGACAAGTAAGGCATCGAGCAACATAGTCAGCAATTTCTCTCTTCATATTATTCCACCAGAAATTCTGCTTCAAATCTCTATACATTTTAGTACTGCCTGGATGGATAGTATATCTGGAACTGTGTGCCTCAGCAAGAATATCCTTTTTCAGAGTTGGATCATTCGGAATACAGATTCTACCCTTGAATTTAAGAATACCATCGTCGTGCAGTTTGAAATTTGACTCTCCCCCTTTAGAATTCTCTAAGACTTTCAATAATTGAAGATCAGCCTGTTGAGCTTCTCGAATCCTGGATAATAACAGAGATTGAATCTGCAAACTTGCGAATTGGATACCAGAATTTGAAGTACTAGGCTTCCATAAGCATAATTCTTCCATGAATTCCCAATTCTTGATAATCAAGCTAGCAACAGTAGCCTTTCGGCTCAAAGCATCAGCAACAATATTGGCCTTACCCGGAAGATAGTTAATGGTGCAGTTATAGTCCTCAAGCAATTCCAGCCAACGCCTCTGCCTCATGTTCAACTCTTTCTGTGAAAACAGATATTTCAAGCTCTTATGATCTGTAAAGATTTCAAATTTGTTGCCCCAGAGATAATGACGCCATTTCTTTAATGCAAGAATGATAGCTGCAAGCTCAAGATCATGAGTCGGATAGTTGAGTTCATAAGGCTTCAGTTTCCTGGAAGCATAAGCAATAACCCGGCCATTCTGCATCAATACACAACCCAGACCTTCCTTCGAAGCATCACTATAGATCACCAGATTATCATAACCCTCAGGTAAAGCAAGAATAGGAGCTGTAGTCAATCTCTTCTTCAATTCCTGGAAGCTGGCCTCGCATTTATCATTCCAGTCAAATACTGTTTTCTTCTGAGTAAGCTGAGTTAAAGGCCCTGCAATCTTAGAGAAATCCTTGACAAACCTCCGATAATACCCAGCTAACCCAAGGAAGCTACGAATCTCCGTTACAGTTTCGGGTCGTTTCCAAGATAACACAACTTCAATCTTCGCTGGATCAACTGAAATACCATCCTGCGAGATAATATGGCCAAGAAAAGCAACTTGCTTAAGCCAGAATTCACATTTGCTAAACTTTACAAATAACTAATGCTCCTGAAGAGTCTGCAACACAATTCTGAGATGCTGTTCATGTTCCGCCTCAGATTTAGAATAGACAAGAATATCATCAATGAATATGACTACAAATTGGTCCAGATAAGGACGGAATACCCTCTGCATTAAGTCCATGAATGTGGCGGGAGCATTAGTAAGACCAAACGGCAAGACAACAAACTCATAATGGCCATATCGAGTTCTGAAAGTAGTTTTAGGAACATCATCTTTCTTAATCCTCAGCTGATAATAACCCTGCCTCAGATCAAATTTAAAGAATACCCTGGCGCCTTGCAACTGATCAAACAACTCTTCGATTAAAGGCAAATGATATTTATTTTTGATGGTTACCTGATTAAGACCTCAATAATCAATGCATAGGTGAAGAGATCCGTCTTTCTTTTTAACGAATAGAACTGGCGCACCTCACGGTGAAGAACTCGACTGAATGAATCCCTTCTCAAGCAAGCCTTGCAATTGAACTTTCAATTCCTGCAACTCAGGTGGAGCCATTCTGTACGGAGTCCTAGAGATAGGTGAAGTCCCCGGCAATAAATCAATCATGAACTCTACCTCTCTATCAGGCGGTAACCCAGGTAATTCCTCAGGAAAGACCCCCAGAAACTCCCTCACGATAGGTACATCATTCAATTTCAATTGATCCCCAGGTTGATTAATCAAATATGCAAGATAAGCCTCACAACCCTTGCTCAATAATTTAGATGCCCTAATAGAAGAAATAATAGGAGTTCCCGTAGATTTTCTACTACCAACTATTTTAAGTACAGGCTGGTCAGGCATTTCTAGATACACAATCTTCTTTCTACAATCAAGCTGGGCATAATATTTACTTAACCAGTCCATCCCCAATATAATTTCAAAGTCATTGAAGTGTAGGAGAATCAAATCAGCAGGAAAAACATGACCCTCAATAAATATACTACATGCTCTGCAAATAGATCTAGTAACAAACTTCGGACCCATAGGAGTATAAACCACAATCTCATGCAACAGTTTATCATGTTTCAATTTAGCATTTTGTGCACAAGTAGGAGTAATAAAAGAATGCGAAGCCCCGGAATCAATTAAAACCTTAACTGATTGATCATTAAGAAGAAAAATACCTTCTACCACAGCAGTTGTATCCGGAAGCTCCTCAGCATCCAAAGCAAATACACGAGCCTGACCTCGTGGTGGTGGTGCTGCAGCTGGTGCCCTGGTCTGAGAATTCTGAGCTGATGTCTGACCTCTAGGGTTCTTAAATTTCTGACAGTCTTTAACCCTGTGCTGATCACTGCCGCAACCTGTACACTTGTTATGTTTCTTCCAACAAACATCCTCAGTGTGGCCCTGACGCTGACAGAAGCTGCACTGCTGGTGACGTCTTGCAACAGTGCCTCCCGAAGGAGCTCTGTAAGTAGAGGTAGCTGAACTACCCTGCTGCGAACGGGAAACTACTGAACGGAACTGACTCTGAGTCTGACTCTGGACTGGTCGTGCCTGAGTCTGAGTAGGCCCTGTGTAACTCTGAGTCTGCCTCGGCTGTGAACTCTGCCTAACTGATACAGCCTGCCTCTGGTACCCTTGACTCTAAGACTGAAACCGTTTACTCGATTGATTGGTCTCGGCTAACACATCGGCCTTCCGTTTCTCATACCTCGAGGCGGCTCGGACTACTACAGCATAGTTGGGAAAATCATTTGAAGACAAGTTCAGCATAATATCCCTCCTCAAACCCAGGATGAACCTCTGGATCTTCATGTCCTCCGGCTGAATCAAAGCTGGTGCATAACGGGAAAGCCGGGTAAAAGTAGCCTTGTATTGATCTACCATCATACTTCCCTGCTTCAAGTTTATGAACTCTGTTTGTCGCCTCTCGCGGGCAACTACCGATATATACTTGTCTCGAAATTCTCGGACA
The DNA here is from genome assembly GCA_037974665.1 of Ehretia macrophylla. Taxonomy (NCBI): domain Eukaryota; kingdom Viridiplantae; phylum Streptophyta; class Magnoliopsida; order Boraginales; family Ehretiaceae; genus Ehretia; species Ehretia macrophylla. The sequence continues at coordinate 5,031,084 of CM075777.1, read as the reverse complement.
AAGTCGGCCCACGAATGATGAACTCCCTCAGCTCCCCATTTCTCACTGATGGTATTCCACCAATCTTCAGCATCACCCTCGAGAAGGAAAGTAGCATAAGTAATCTTCCTGTCATCATGGCACTCGAGTATTGCTGCCACTCTCTCAAACTTCCTTAGCCACATCTCAGCTTTCATATCGTCCGGCTCCCCAAAGAAAGTATAGGCCCCATGATGTATAAACCGATCATACAGATTCCCTCCGGTAGGACTACTACCTACGGCTCTCGCAGCCTGATTACCTCCAACGACCCCTGGCTGACCCTGTTGTGTAACAAACTGGGCGATAGTGTTCATAGCAGTGGCCATCGTGGCCAAGATCTGTGCAGTGCTCGGTTCTTGAACCTGCGGTGCATTTTCGGCCACCTCAGCTTCTTGCCCACGAACCCCCTCGGGTTCTCCACCAACATTCGGATTATCAGCACGACGGCGAGGCCCCATCTCGAATAGCTAGAATGCAAAGTATTATGACAGGTATATATATGTATATATGCAATTTATAAGTAAACACATAAAGAAAAGTCCAATTAAATTCACATAAAGTCAAGTACATAGAAGTTCAAATAAATATTCCACATTCTTGAAGTACACGTAAATCACTAGATCATACTTGACATTCTAGACTCTTGATATTCTATTTCCATGCTAGCATGTTCATTCCTTATTCAAATTTCACTTAGGCAAATCAAAATCAAAGACTCATGTATTCACAAAGTCACATAACAAATCTCTACCCACAGACCGAGAAATTTAACCCGGCTTCATGCAATCTATAGCTCTGATACCACTTAAATGTCACGCCCCGACCCAACCCCCAAGCTAAAGGTTAAGTCCGGACCCGACACACGGACAGAGTCTCTCCTGTACCGTGGACATTCTAAAAACCTGTAAACACTCAAACACAGTCCCAACAATACAATACAAGCTTTTCTTAATTAAACATCAAAGTTCTAAGGCCATCCGAGCCTTATAGTATACAATAGTTCCAAAACACACAAGCATGCGAGAACTTATTATCAACATAGTTTTATAATCATGACATTCTAGGAAATCAATTAAACATAATTGAAAGATCAAACATTTCTACTTTAAGCCATTCACTCCCAAGCAAGCAAAGCGAATAGAAGTAGATCATAAGTTATTACAGTACATAGGCTTTCAAAGCTACAACACAACCAACTAGTCTTCAACTTATACAACAAGCATATACATAGCCCTTGGGCTACAAAATAGTACATAAAGTAATCAGATGAATCTTTCACATAGCAGCAAATTCATTAACCACCTCAAGCTATCAGGCACAGCAACTAAGGTAAAGGCTCAATCTGAACTTCTTCTTCCTCAACTAACTCAACAAGCTGGGGATCACCCTCAGCGTCTCCTGAAACAGATATCGAGGTATGAGCAACCACTGTTGCCCAGTGAGGGATATAGTCCCGGGGCGTGCAATGCAACAGATAATACAGTTATACGACAATATCACTTAGACAATTTAAGAAACAATGATAACTTAAGTAACCACACATTAAAAAGGATACATTTCACATAATCCCCTATACACCAATCTTCACTGGTCTTCATTCACGATCCACGAACCACGAGCACGATCACGATAAGCGGGCATAACCCCAATCACTCTAGTGGGTGTACTCCGGATGTACCCCGAATCCTACGACCCAACATCCCCTGGCAATCTCCGGACCAGGCGAATGAGGGACTAGGGCACGGAGTTTGAATATCCACCGGCAAGCCCTCTGCCGCCCAGCCGATATTCAACACATCCGCCCCTGACACTATGGTTGCGCAACCACTATGCAATGCACTTAACGATGGCAAGTTAATAGCAATAATATAAGCATTAACACATATGAGGATCAACAAAGTAGGTTGACCTCGATGCAATTAGGATAGAAGCAATTATAGAAGCTAATAAGCAGTTTACAAAGGAACATATACAAAATAAGCATAGAATCATACCAAAAGCTCCAAATCAATTTAAAATCACATATAAACACTCAAGAAGTCATACCATGGGTTTAGAAGTGTGAGACAACCGAATTAGCACATAAACCCCTTTGTTTTTCAAACTATTTCTCTTCCAAACCAAGGTTAATGATTCCATTTTCAAAGGAAACTCTCCCAACCTTTTAACTAACCCCCAAGGTGCCCTCTCAATCCTCTAACTCATTCAAAGGCCCGCGATTACTCCGAAAGTCCCAAATTCTCTCTTATGGCTTTAAACTACACATACAATGTCCGGGCTTCAAACAAGGGATATCAAGGCTTCTATAGCACCTAGGTAGCCTAAGGATACTAGAATTGAAGCCCGAATCCACCCGGATTCGCATTAACCTCGAAAGCCCCAAATTAAAGTCGGCTATTTTCCATTTTTAAGCGGTTTAAGGACAATGCAAGTGCACGGGGCTATTAGGTTACCTTCACTAGCACCTAAGGCATCTATTAGAAGCATTAAATCAAGCTAATTCGAGCAATTACGCAAAACCCTAGAAAAACGTCACTATTCACCCTAAAAATCAAACTAACGATTCTAACCGTTTAAATTGCGAAACGATGGCTCAAATATGTTCTCTAGCATTCATATACATGGTATAATAGCATAGATAGCAAATACAATGGCATTTGATCACATTTTCAACAAATCAAGAAATTGACAACTATTTAGAAATGCAAAAACAAGCCGTGAAATCCCTCACCAATGCGCGTAGGAGCCTCTAGGAAGCTTGCACACACCCTAATCTAGTTGCTCTAGGCTTGGAGTGGCTTGAATCGAAGAGTTGAAGAGCAAAAATCAGTTTTTCTCCTCTCCTAGCTGCTCTCGGCCCTGCTACAGTATTTCTGCCCAATTTTTTTCTTTTTGTTTTGTGTTTTGGTGCTTATGTGTTTATATGGTGATGTTTAGTTGAGGTGGGGTCATGGTGGGGGCTTAAGTGGACTCCTAAAATGCGCGTAGATAGCTTAGAAACGAGCCTAAAGTGTAAAACATAGGCTAGCTAATTAAATCTCTAAGTTATGTTACGTAACACTATTCACTCAACTACAAAAATTATTTTCTAAACGAGCCCTCCTAACGCCTTTAGTTCAAATGCACATTTTTCCCACTACTTTTACAATTAATATGATTTAATAAAAATGCTAATTAACTAATAGAAGACAGTTTAAAAACGGAGTGAATAGTAGTCACAAAAGTCAGTTAGTAAGGCACAGAAGTAAATGCGCAAACAAGAGATGCAACAGTAATTAAATGCATGGCTAAATCTCGGGCGTCACATATGCGGCATGATATATTTAATTGGACCTTGGTGAACTTTGGAAATGAAGACATCATAAATTTACAAGATTTGTTAAGGGTATAAGGTCCCACTAACCTTTTCTTATAAATTTAGATGTTAGCTTCATTTCTATGAAATCGATCTCTATCATTTCATATTGATAAATTCATTATCCATTCATCATAGTTGCTTTCACTAAAGAATCTATGTATGAAATGAGTTTAATTTTAATTCTATATTATAATCATGGTACAAAGATAAGCTTAAAACAGTTTGAAAGATTTTGGTGATAAAAGATGCATTCTCAAATCTTCTTTTAAAACATATTCTTGATAAGTCTCAAAAACTCTATTTCCTTTTTCAATCATTTCTTTTGGACAAACACTTTTACCAAAAGAAAAGTCAATCCATCAAACTCTTTTGAATAGATATATATAAAGAAAAAAAGTTTAAATCTTTAACTCTTGAGCACCTCAAAGTTTTAGACTTTTATGACAACCTTATTTAGTATGATTTAGTAATTAGCCATTTCTCAAATGCTAAGTCATGAAAAATGAATATTCATGTGGTTTCTGTTTGAAGACATTCTTTCTTTTGACATGCATTCCGAATATATCATTACAATAATGAAACTATAAAAAATGCCAACTATTTCTTACATAGGATCAATTCATAGTTTCCTTAGCAAGAAACGATTGAAATAGTCATTACTATTTTCATCAAATAAAGAAAATTCAAACATACCAAACACTTATAAATTTTTTCAAAAAACAACAAGATCGCATACCATGTCGATCCAAAATAGCCAAATCATTCATAATAAGGTTCTTCCACTCAATCCCCTCCTGATGATAGATCTCCCGGTAAGCATGCTACAGCCTGGTTCCTCTATGTCTCCTTCTTCTAAGGTTTCTATTTTGGCTAGGTCCAGCCACAGAGGGAGAATAGTCAACATAGGGATTAAGCGCTGCACCTAAACCAAGATTCTGCCAACTAGTGAGAACATCTGGCAACTCATTCAGTGTGATCTCAATTCTGTGTACGTGGAAGTCCAAGATTAAGGGAGAGTAGGATAGTGGGAGAGACTACAAGATCAAGTCTATCTGAAGCCGAAGATCCATGACGAAACCGTATGCCTCCAGTTGAGTTACCAAGTAAATCATCCTAAGGCAATGTTGGTTAACGTCACCTCTCTCTTCAAGTCTCATACTAAACAACTCAAGGGTCAATTGGAATCTCATACAATAACTATGCTCACCAAAGGATTCCTCCAAAGATTGAATGATATCCACAGTGTGAGGAAGGCCCTCATAGTATCGACACAAATCATCACTCATCGATGAAAGGATATATCATCTGGAGCGTAAGTCATCCTGGACCCATTTATAGTAAGTGATCTTATCGGTCTCGGATGCAGTCTCATTAATAGGAGCTAGGGACAGGACATCCATAATATACTTAATTCTCTCAAACCGGAGGGCTACTTTTAAACTTTTATACCAAAGTTCAGTCTAATTAAATAATCCTGATTAAGGATAGAGAGAATAGGATTTATGAATCAAGCCATTGCATACAAACTGCAGAAAAAGATAAATATAACAGAAAGTAAGATTGTAGGCTAACAAGAATATATAAAGCTATTAAGACTTAAAAATAGATACTCCCACTATTTCCTTTGAAATCTCATACTCCCTAAAAAGAGAAGGGTGAATCTATAGAAAGACTCTAAGTGGGGTGACGAATTTTTCTCGATCTCATGTGTTCCTCAAACCTTTGTGGCTATGTTGAAATACAAGTACCAAAGGTCAACAACCCTTTGTTGTCTATTTCTCTAAATAAGGTATGTCAACTTTAGTCCCTAAATCACTTTGGTCTCAAACCTTTGTGGCTATGTTGATTAAGTGATCTAGTTAGATTAGACCTGCCATCACTTAGTTATCCGACAAATTGAATCAATAACCTCAAATCTTTGTGGCTATGTTGGTCGTTAGATTTGGGAAGATAACCCATCTATATGTTCATGCTAGCGATTTTAATAAACTTATCACGAAACAAATCCTCTACCTTTGGGTAAGAAGGATTGTATTCATTTAAGTTTCATTAAATCCTAGGATGGCGGAGGACTACGATAAAACTCTTTTTACCACTTTTATCAATCTAATAATAGTTTGCACATAGGGAGTCTATTCGATCTCGTCATATAATCATGCATTCAATATACTATAAGCTAATAATCACAATTATAGCAAATTATAGAATATGAATGCAAAAAATGCATGAATGGTGGATCATGGGTTTGGGTTTGGTCCTAAGGAAATAAAACTATCCTATATATAGATATTCAATTACTTGAAATCTTCGTTAGGCCTCCAACTCCTTGGAATGTCCATTGGGCCTTCTTGCAAGCTTCTCTTTGAAGAATTACATAAGTGTCCTTACTACATTATTCTCTCAAAAACGCAAGAATATAAAAGAGACTTATGTCTCTAATTACAACCCAATGAAATGACCCTAAAGTCCAAATCCATGATCAAATTCACCATTTCCATATATACATATGTATGATCATTCATATCAAATATATAATAATTATCACATAATTGGCTAGCATTCAAGTTTAATTAATTCATCAATATGAATAACCAAATTCCATCCATACTTGTTGCACAATCGAAAAACACTTTTCATTATTAATGCAAGTTGAGTTGGCCCATTAATTCATAACTCATTATAATTATATATGCAAGTCCAAAAATCAAAGGAGATCATAAGTCAATGGCCCAAAACACGTAAAGTGGCCCAATAGGCTAAACTTTAACATTAACACATGCATATATGGCCCAAGCCCAAATCAATATGTCTATTGGCCCATGCACATTAATTTTAGCCCAATAGTCCTTTTAAAAACATTATATCAACATATAATCCTTTTTAACTTTCTCAAATTTAGAAATATCTAATTACAACACATTAGATCATTTCCAAATCCAAGATAAGAACAAAATGGCCTTCCATTTATGTGAAATCAATTTTGCTATCCCAAGACATATAAACTAGTTGCTTTTTTTATTATTAAACACTTTAATCATCAAATAGTCCTCTATTTAATCATATGCATGCCAATCATTAAAATAAGCTTAAACCTAACTTTTAAACTTTCATTTTAACACATGCACATATTAAATATATATTTTGAGGACTACTAGGCAACTTTTAAACACCTTTACATGTCCAACAAAAAGAAAAATCATCATCCTACACAACAAGAGTTATTCAACCATCACACTAAAATTCACAAGACTTGTCTTCTTCAATTTTTGACTTTATAACATGCAAAAAGGAATCATTTCACAAAGTACCTTTTTAGCTTTTAGGATAATCTTCTTATTCCAAGTCATATGTCAACATGCAAAGATCAAATCCAACATTTATCTTCACACATTAGCATATTCTTCAAGAAGAACAATTATCCTAAATATGCATGTGAAAATCGGCCAAGAGAAAGTATAGATCTAAACATGCAAGTTGAAATCAACATCTATTTCCTCAAGATCCACAAATACAAGCTAAGATCCAAACTAGATCTAAAACATATATACATGTAGACTTAAGACAAGCTTCAAACTAGAATATTTTTAAGAGCTAACACACGACCATACATAGTAGTTTCATGGACATATTAATACTTGCTATGATACTACTTGAAAGTTAACCAACATATAGGGATCATGTCAATACATATATCATAGTTGGATTCAAGATCGTGGAAGATGGCAATGGACAACAAGCTATGGCTGAATGGTCTAGGGCATATTTCAAATTTTTTTCAACATTCTAGCAAGTATCAACATGCAATCTTCCAACTATGTCCATAAATTAGCTATACATATAGTATATATCAACTATATATAATGAAAGAGATGGTTAAAGGTATACCTCTTGAAGACACTTTGTAAATGAAGTTTGAAGACTAGCTCTTGAATCCTTCTAACTTGAAGGTTCTAGTTGGTCCACCAAGCATCCAAAGCTCAACCCAATCTTAAAAGCAAAAAGTGCTAGTACACTTCTAAGATACAAAGCTATGTATGTGGTTTAATTTTGCGAAAGAAAAATGTTTCTATCTTCTCTAGCTATGGCCGATTATCACATGAAGAAGATGAAGACCATTTCTTCTCTTTTTCTTTGCTTTGGCCATATATGTGAGGACTTCATAAGAGAGAAAGTTATCTTCAAATGTATTATTATAATATCTATTATAATAATCATATAATACATGCAAATTGCCCAATCAATTCAAGAGAGATTGAGTGTAATTTTGGATTAACCCCTTGCATATAATTAGATTGTAATTATTACAATCTAACGGTTAACATTATCTTTTCTCTTTCTTATCCTTGTTGGCCGAAAATTAGAGAGGAAAGAGAGAGAAAGTTTTATCTTTGTTTTATATATATATCATCTATATTATATGTTAATCTTGCATAATTAAATAGCCAATCAAAATTGCTTTCTTTCTTGCAAGAACAAAACAAAGACATGCATGTCCTTGGATTGTAATGATTACAATCCAAAAGCCAACTTTTTTTCTCTCTCTCTCTTGACACTTGGCAAAAACCAACTATCATCACTTTATGGCTAGGATTCTTTTGGCTTTATTCAAGATTGAATCTAGACCATCCAATTCAAATTAGAAGACTAGGATTAATGACATAGACTATCCAGTCATCCTGTAGCGCCACATGTGCATGCCCAGTGTCACGCCCCAACCCGGACACCTACGAAGGCTAAGGCCGGTACGTGACTTTCGTAACTCTAAAATCTGTGAAATTGATGACTTAACAACCTGTACATTCATATTCTCCATAAAAGTTCAAAAGTCTTCCAATTACATGGGCCTTAGAAAGGTAATCATAATTTGTTATATATATACAAGACCTCGAACCACCTGTCCATACACAGAATCTAAGCATCATTTAGGTTCCTAGGTCTCAAAAGAATGTAAATATCTAGTTACATTAAAGATGTCCAAAAAGAATAAGTTATACATCAAGTATTTTCAAGTTACATCAACAAGTGGTAATCACATAAGGCAGAAATCCTCGATGTCATACCAAGGAGTTTTGACAATGTCGCACCCTAACTCGACCCCACATACGATCAGTCAGGATGCAATAGAATTTCAGCAGTATAACGACAGTAACACGGATATCGAGGCTCTAAACCAACCCCTTTGTAACTCATACAACCAACTTCAAAGATCAACAATAACTCCACAACCATTTCAACAACATACAACACAACCATTTCCATATATTAAACAACCATTCAACAGTTCATTCATAAGTTATACGTTTTTTTTCCAACATCAATCCGTAGGCTATATCATACATTTGCAACATAGATTATAAACCAGTCTAGAAATCTAATCATGTTCAAAAGAAAGACTACTAAACTAGCATTATATAAGTCTTTATCTTTAATTAAGTTACACAATACATCATACTACAAAAACTAAGACAAACTCATGGATATGACTCCGGCACATAAGACTCGTCCACGTAAGGCACATTCTCAGCTTCTTGAGGCATGTACCCGTAATCTGGTTCAGTAACACCTGATTGCAGCAAACGAATGAGAGTGAGCTTATATAAAACAAAGCCCAATGAGGAATTCGATCGATCTTTGAAAACATTTACTTTACCACTTTGGAAATCATCCCATGAGCAATAACACGCAATTAACACTGATAAAAATACGAATATAGTAACAACAATAAACACACAATAAGGATACGATACACTTGTTGATGAAGCTCTATACACAATTTCAATGCTCACCAACTCCTCCAAACCTAATGACATAATCCTGAGGTACCTTATTCTAGATCTACACCCTATGGCCTCTCCGCCCAAGCGAGATAGGGATTAGCCATGATAACTGTGCCCGCAACCCAGGATGCATCCCGAGGTGACACAACATTATCAAAGCTCACAACAATAACTCATGACTCAATTCGAGAAGTCAACAACGAGGGTTGCCCGACTCCCGACACTTTAATAATCAACAATCAGTTAACAATGTAACGCCTCAGATTAACCCGAGCGCGCTACTAAGAAGGTAATGTCCGCTCTAGCTACACCCTAGATTAACCCAAGCGTGCTCCTCACGGTTTTGTATCAACAATCAATTAAACAGCAATTAAACAATCAACAACTATACAATTCTAAATCAATTAAGCTAGATGACAAAGTAGGCCATCCAACTTAACATGCATTTAAACAAACATTCAACCCTGATCCCTATCAATAACAATCTAAGAATCAACTATTCAAACACTATCCAAACAACCAAAGACAACCTTTCAACATATTAAAGAAAGACTACACAAACTTCTAAAAGTCATAACTTACAATCTAGAAATCCAATAACCTCCAAACCACTTTCTATCACTCAACCACACATGCAACTACAATAACCACACTAGAAACCAACCAAAACTCATCCAAATCAAGCCCAACAACCCTATTTTGGCAATGCTATAAGGCTGATTTTTTTCAATCTTTTGTTCTGACATTCAAATCAAAAATTCGGCATTAGAACATTACTACACATAATTAACAAACTTTTAGAAGCAACAACCAATCAATTCCAACCACTACAACAACAATTTTTCAACAATGAACCTAAAACCCAATTTTAATACCCGAAAAATAGAAATACATGCTACTAGCGTTCAAAACTTATATAAACTCATATAAATGATCATTGGAATCTACTGAGCAATAATCTAAATACAAATTAAGATTTCATCGGATAAAAATTCAATTATATAAAAATGACATAAAATAGCATTTTAAGATCTAGAATTTTTCTCTCACCTTTGATGCAAACTAAGGCTAGAAATAGGTAGAATGGATGCCCAACAAGCAAAATCAAGCTTTGAATGACTCAATTCGACTTTGAAATGCAAAATCTATGAGAAAAATACTTTGAAAAACCTTGAAAATGCCTTCTTTCTTCTCCCTCAAGGGCTCACGGTTTTGTGGTTGTTTTTGTGGTATTTTAGGCTGAAATTGTTAATATATAAGTTAAATGAAAAGTCAAAGCAAGACTAAATTGTCAAACTTGACAAAAATTAAGTTTATAATGAAAAAGACTAAGTTAACCCTCATTTTCAATGCATTTTTCAATTGTGCCATTTTAGAAATATTTAAAATGAAATATAATTTGTATTTAATATATACTAGGTCAATGAAAGTCAATGTATTAATCGTTTTGAGCAGAAATCACTATGTTAGCTTAAAAACACTACTTTTTCGCCCGAAAAGTCTATTTTAAATTCCTAATCTGTTTCAGAAATAATTTTAAGTAAATCACGGGTCCTTTAATAATGGCGTACTAGTTTTTAAAATGTTTAAAAGACTAGTTTCAAAAATTTAGCGAAAAGGCTTTCAAATGCCATTTAACGGCACTTTAAATGAAATTTTCTCTAAAAATGTTTATGAAAATTTTATGAATACACATATTTCATGTAACAGGAGTAGTATTTAAATAAACCTAGGTTGGTCAAATAATATAAAAAGTCAAAGTCAAAGGAGACCAAAAAGTCAATATTTACAAAAAGTCAAAGATGATGAAAGTCAACATTTTCTAAGAAGTCAAAGTTAATAAAAGTCAGTATTTTTCAAAAAGTCAAAGTAAATGAATGTCAACATTTTTCAAAAGTCAAGGTAGATGAAAAGTCAACACAATAATTGGTTTTAATAAAGTCAAAGCTAGAAGTCTTGGTCAAAATTGATAACTTAAGTTATTTTAGTTGTTTTTGCCAAAAATAGTAATATTAATACTATCCAACTTAAATATTATTTTTAGTAGACTATTTTTGAGGACAACATTTATTCATAAGCATTTAATTACATATAGTCTAGTTATACTACACTATAATATAAAAGAAAATGAAAAGTCACATTATTTATTTTTCAAATGTCTTTTAAATGCACATTTAATGCAAGATCATTTAATAACTCACATATAAACATATATACTAATTCTAATAGCATTTAAATAGGTGAAAACACGTAATTGCAAATATGGAAAATTCCGGGGTCTCACAGACAACATCTTGAGAGGCCTGCTCGGGCTCAGCCTCACCTGAAATGGTACAGAAAAGGGTGAACTAATCATGCTTATAGCTCAGTGAAGATGGAATAGGAAGGGTTTTCGCAATTGTTTCTCTTTTCACAAATAGTTCGAGAAATCATGCCATTCACTTAGGAATGCATATGTAAATAAACAAGTAATAACTGGAATATGAAATACGAATATGAACAGGTATACTCATTTCAAAAGGATACAATGATTTCTAATGTTGAACGGCTTATGTCTTGAATCAATTAATGATAACCCGACACCACAACTGAGGATCAAGTCCTCAAAGAAAACCTGATACCAACTCCATCAACAACCGAGGATTCCGAATAGCTCTCCTCAAAGTTAAAGAGTAGGTCCATGGTGGTCGTGGGTATAACTGGCAAGCCCGATGCTGCCTAGGGCCATCGATCACACCAAGGACTTTAGAAGGTTGCAACCTTGATAAATATATATATACATATAATACCCAACTCTCTAAGGGACGTTACCAAGAAAGAGAGGGACTAGGATAACAACAAAGTAGGTTGCTTCTATCACAAACTATGATAGCAACAAAGTAGGTTGTTTCCGTCATAATAGTAATATCAAAGTATAACAGATATTCATCTATGCAGTTGTATGTATATAACATTTGAAATGCCACTTTGAATATCATATCATAACCAAGACAACAATGCACCTAGAAGTAGCAATTCTAGAAGTTATATTTATGATACAAGTAATAGCAAAGGTCTAAGCAACATATAATCACGTAAAGCCCTTAAAAGGGTACAACATGTTAATTGGAAACAGGGGAAGTCGGTCGAGTGACTCGACCGACCTTTCCAGAGATTTGATGCTCAATGCCGGTTGAGTAGTCGGACGAGTTACTCGCCTAGCTTACTCGACCGGCCTGGGCAACTCACACCCGTAAATTTTCATCCCTTGCTCAATACCTAAACATTTTCCTTCCCACTTTCAACAATGATTATAGCACACTTAAGATGGTATACCAAACAACACATATGAGTTCCAAATCTCCTACACTAACCTCCCATCTACAATTAACAATCAAAACTCCCAAGAATTCATGGAAGCTTATGAACTCTAAGATGAACATCCAAACTCAACAATGCTAGCTTCATGCTACTAACTCTTACATACATATTATATACATTTTATCACATACAAGAACAATACCAAGGTCACCTCACCACTTCACAAGATCATCAAATCACAAGTTGGCCAAATTCTAGATCTACAACACACAAAATACTCAACCTACTCATCTATGCTCTTGTATAAAACTATATCATAACTAGCACCAAATAAGAATCAAATAACCTTGAATGAACTCTTTAAAATCAATTTTGAAGAATCCTTCACCTTTGCTTTGAGTTCTAGATGTAAATGGAGCAAGAACACTTGAAGGGAGCTAGAGAAAATGCATGGAAAATGCTTAGTAATGGCTTAAAATCTTCTCATTCCTCTTCTCCTTCCTCCTTCTTCTCTTTTCTCTCTTCTTCCTCTCCTTCCTATAGACTAAAATCTGAGTGTGTGTGTAGTGTATGTGTCGAGTGTGTGTGTAGTGTAATGTGTATGTATTTGTATTGATAGAAATAATATCAAAGGTCCAAAATACCACATTGCCCTTTTATCTTAATGCTATTTATTATATGCCATTCTAGTTGTATGCTAACTAGTTAGTTGCTAGGCTTAGTCCAATAGTATTTAATTAAATTCCTACGATATCTAAAACACTTAATTGCCCGTTAAATGATAAAAATGCACGTAAATCGAGATAAATGCACATAAATCAATATAAAAGCATATAAAACAAGGTAAAGGCATATAAAATAATTTAACTATGTATGATATGACTTATATGCATATGTGGTCTCGGCCAGGTCTTACATCCTCCATTCCTTAAGAGAATTGCACCCTCGGAATCTCTTTTTTACCTCTCGAATAAAAACAAGTATTGACACTCCATCTAATCACGTCTCTCCCAAGTTATTTCCTTAACCCCATAGTTATCCCAAAGTACCTTCACCATGGGAATACTCTTGTTGCGCAACTCTCGATCTTGCTCATCCAGAATCTGCACGGGCCTCTCCTCATACGATAAATTCTCCCGAAGCTCTATCGGTTCCGGTTCTAAAATGTGAGAGGGGTCGGGATTGTAATTTCTCAACATCGAGACATGAAATACATTGTGAATGTTGGAGAGATTTAGTGGCAGATCCAACCGATATGCCATCTTGGCGATTCGATCCACAACCTCAAATGGGTTTACATACCTCGGGCTTAGCTTCCTTCCTTTTCCATGCCTAATTAACCCTCTTCGGGGTGACAACTTCATGAACACTCGATCACCAACTACAAATTCTAAGTCTCATCTTCTCTTATCGGCATAACTCTTCTGTTTGCTTTAGGCCGTGAGCATTCTCTTTCTAATCAATTGTACATTATCAATCTTCTCCATCAACTTTGATAACAATGAAGGATCAACTATCTTCATGTCACCGACCTCATCCCAATACAATGGTGACCTACACTTTCGTCCATACAAAGCCTCGTATGGTGCCATGCCAATTGTTGCCTGATAACTGTTATTATAGGAAAACTCTACCAAAGGTAAGTGCTTCTCCCACGTACCTCCAAAATCCAATACACACGTCCTCAACATGTCTTCCAAAATCTAGATGGCCCTCTTTGACTGCCCGTCAGTCTGAGGGTGGTACACTGTACTGAATCTCAACTTTGTTCCCAATGTCTCTTGAAACTGAGATTTAAACCTTGGATCTCTATCAGACATGATGCTAGCTGGCACACCATGTAGTTTCACAATATTAGCCACATACAACTCGGCTAATTTCTTGAGGTTATTTGTCTTGTTCATCACAATGAAGTGAGCTGTCTTTGTCAATCTATCCATAACGACTCAAACTGTATCACACCCTTAAGGAGACCTCGGTAACTCCATTACAAAGTCCGTGGTAACATGCTCCTACTTCTATTGCGGAATCTCCAAAGGTTGTACAGCCCTGCAGGCCTTTGATGTTTTGCCTTTACCTGTTGAGATGTTAAGCATTGAGACACAAACTCTGTGATCTCCTACTTCATATTATTCCACCAATAATGTTGTTTTAGGTCTCGATACATCTTTGTACCTCTTGGGTGAATTGTGTATGTAGAATGATGTGCTTCTTCAAACACCTTCTTTTTCAACTTTGGATTATTTGGCACACAAATCCGGTTCCTGAACTTCCATAACCCATCCTCATGCAACTTGAAATCCAGACTATCATTATTTATCTTTCGAAATTGAGGATCTTGTTGTTGAGCTTCTCTGATATGAGATAACAAGGTAGATTGCACAACCAAATGAGCATTAAAAGACACTCTCTTACCTGTTAACTCAGGCCTTCACCGACATGTTTCCTCGAGTATCTCTCATCATTTGATCTTTATCATTGCCAAACTTGCCTTCTGGCTCAATGAATCCACTGCAACATTTGCCTTTCCGGGTACATAATTAATCGTGCATACTACAAAAAATAAGCTGGTTTGTGATGACTTTTTGTGATGAAAATAAAATCGTCGCAAAAATAGGACGAAATTGCTATGAAATATTTCAGTGTTTAAATTATGTGAAACTTGTGACGAATCGGTGACGACCACTACAAATTGTCACAAATTCGTCACAATTTGTGACAATTTGGCCACGACTGGCAATAGTTCTAGCGCGAAACACAAATCATCACCTAGTCGTGGTCTTCTGCACGAGAATTTGTGACAAAGAGGTGACGTTTTGTATAAACTAATGTCTCTCATCATAGTTTCATGGCATTATGCTAAAATTTTATAACGACATCAATTAAATTGAAAGTTGTCGCAAAGTTGACGCAAATAAAAATAATGTTTTCGCAATTTCGATGTAACTTTTGTGACGAAATAACGACGATTTCAAATTTGTGATGTATTTATGATGATTATGATAATTAATTAAAAAAATTACACGGGAAAAAGGGGCCAATTAACCTAGCCCCTTTTTCACCCATACCCCATTTTTAAACCCCCCCTACACACATATACACACATTCACCACCACTACCACTACCAAAGCTGCCTAGTACTACCACCTCGCGTACCGTCTAGCACCACCACCACCGCCACCATCGCACGCCACGTAGCCATTGATGTACAAGTTAGTTCTTTTTCTTTTTTTTAATGTCAACATGCTTTTGGAGGTCTTTTGTGCTATGATTTGAGTTTCAAAATTGGATGGGCATATTGTTTGGTCCGATTTGGTGTTGGCTGGTTTAGTTGTCATCCTCCACCTAAACTTTGTACCCACAACTGAACACAAACAAACGTGCCATCTTTTGTGCCTTGAACTTCAAACACCTCATTTGAGCCTTGTATTTGAAATGGGTGCTCATATTTGAATGCTTCTGGTGGACCTATAATGACAACTGAACACAAACAAACCTAAAACTCAAATAAATTAATTAATTATAGGAAATGAAGTATGATAGAATAATTTAATTATAAAAGATTTGGGTGGGAGATAAATACCAGGGGGATTAAAGTGTTATTGGTTTTCCCGATTGTTGTTTTCTTGATTGTCTTTGGTGGGGGTAGAGGCAAATGAGTGAGTGGTGAGGGGAAGGAAGATGGTAGGGAATGGTGGTTTGTAGTGGAGGAGTTTGGTGAGGAAAGTTAAAGTATTGGTGGATGTGGTGGGGGTGAATTTTCTGGGAAGAGTTGAGAAGGCCTGGTTTGCTCTACTATTTTGTTCGAGGCCTCAGGAGTTTAATAAGGGTTTATACAAGGATGGAGATTTTTGGCTTTTTTTGTGTGTGTGTGTTTGTTTCCATGTACTAATCGGATCAAAGAAAAAAGATAATTTGAAAAAAAAAGGTTCTAGAATCTAACTTTTTTTAAAATCAAATCTAAGATATAATAAAGGCAATTTTTTTTGGCTAAGTCCAATTTGACAAACTTATTTTGTGCACGAATAGATTGATAGATATACAAGTATACTCATTTGGCGCACGAATAAATACATGAGTCTATTATGTGATCTATACTTGCACATGAAAATCGATTTATATGTTGGGATATGATGCTATTTGTGAAAGTTGAATGGGTTGCTTACACAATCTTTACTTGATATGAGGAAAAAGAAGAGCGTTAAAAAGAAGTTTGTTATATTGTCATTGTAAGCGTTAGCAATAATAGTGACTTGGAAATGAGAAACTTTTAAACGGAATAAATAAGTATAGGATAAGTCCATGTGCTATCATTACATGCTATATTCTAATATAAATTTAATTGGAGGCTTCATTATGTAGTTTTAAAGACTGGATCATTTTTTTTTTTCTGTCATAAGACTGGCTCATATTTTTCAGATTTTTCCACTTTGCAAATGTTAAGTCGTGTTTTTTTTTTCTCTACTTAAGAATCTACAATCCGGTGTTACCAAATTCACATGATGTTTAGTCATTCTAAGCGAAACTGGCTCTTGTTGGGGCCCAAATATGTGAATTTATTTCATGACTTTCTTTTAATCTTTTTCTCTTAGTAGGCTACTTTTTATATTGGCTTTAACTTATTTGTTGTATAAGGGAACTTCTCAAGGGGCCACTATATTATGCTGCTACAATTACTTTGGCTTGTGCTATTTTTTGGAGATATTCTCCTATTGTAATTGTAGTAATTTGCAATTACAAAGTCTTAATTGCTGTGAGTGAAAAGTCAAAACTTAATTTCACTTGTGCACTTTTTTGCATTGGAAGGTACTAATTGATTCTATAGTAATAGCTCATCATATGCTTTTTGCTTCACTTTGTATGCATATAGTAAAAACTAAAAGTTACTTCTTTGCTTTCCTCTTCTAATTCTTTCTTTGTAATTATATTTTGATTCCATTCAAGATCAGAACAAAGCAATTATTTTGTAAACAATAGGATTTTGATTCCATTTGAGGAGTTTGACCTGAATGATGATTTTATTACCTTTTTGTGGTTAACTTGTGCTATTTGCAAGAAAAAACAAAAAAAATGTATTAATTTAGAATCTTATCCAACTCACAAATCAATGTTTCATTCGGCGGCATATCTTGTAAACATCTATTATTCATGTCTGATCCATTGAAGAATCTTTTTGCCGTATGGACAAGGAAAATTAGACCTAAAAAAATTGCCTAATTAAAGATCTCGCAATGGAAAGGAAATGAAAGAAAAAATTAGAATCTGGCGGAGCTTTTCCTTATACTAAATGCCCAAAATAGTTAGTGAGATGCAATATGAATTAGTTTGTTACTTCTTTTCTTCAATTATCTGTTGTTTCTTTTAGTTCTAATTGCTCTGGTTTATCATTGTCATGTTAGCTTTCCCATGCCTTTAGATACTAAAGCATCTATTGAATTGCTCGCATGTGCAACCTAGTCCAAACTAAAGCAGAAGCATTTCATCACTTTCTAAAAGGGAATAAAATTGAAAAAGAATGAGGTTATATGAGAGGAGATAGACGATTATTCTATTTGTGAAGTGCTGACCAATGGTCTAGCTTCATGAAGGACTATAAAGCTAAGTGATTTTAGAATATATTCATCCAAGACTTGAGGGTAAAAGACAAGAAAAACATACATCCGAGTTCTTAACTCTTTAGGTATCCTTCATGCCTCATTTTTCTGATTTTATGTTTTAAATTAGTTAGTAGATCATTCACTTGAGGCTGGAAGGTATACGAGATTTGCATTTACTAGATTATAATGATATTCTTTCTCTCTAAGTTTTAAGTGTTGCAATGTTGTTGATGTGAAACACAGAGAAGCGAGAAAGAACCAGGTTCAGTCTAATGGCCACCGACATACTTTAAAGAAGGGTAAGTGTTTTTCTTTTTTTTAGTGTTCTTGAAGCTTATTACATTTACCCATTTGGATTTTATGCAGATTATAAGTATATAATTTTTTTTTACTTTTTTTTATATGTTGTTGAAGTTGGATTATATGCACCCATTTGGATTTTTTATTGTTTAAGCTTGAAAAGATTGGATTTATTGTAGATACCAATATATAATTTTTTTATGTTTTGCTTTTTTTATGTTGTTGAAGCTGGATTTTATGCACCCAATAAGATTTTTAGTCTGCAGCAGAGTACTATGTGGCGGTATGGCTCAAGAAATTGTAATGAATAAACCTTATCTCCATAAATTGTTTAGATCTCACTTGACGTATGTGAGCTGGTATGTAAATCTGAACTTAAAAACTCTTCTATTTAATGGGGATGATGTAATCTTTTCGAAGTCAACGAATTCACGCTTCTGACCAGAATAGAAGAAAATCTTTTATTAATTGAGTTAAGATTGCGTAAAATAGACGTTAAAGTAAGTCCAAAAAATAGGTGTTAAAGTGAGTTCGACTTTCTCCGAACCCACGCATAACGAAATTTTTGTGCACCACGCTATGAGATTACTTTTTTTTAACATCTGCATATATATTCATTGCTTGTTGTTTGTGACTAGAGACATTAGTCTCTTATTGCTGCACATTCCTTATCTTAGGGGCTTAAGTCATTATCTTTATTGCGGTAGGAAGCAAGAGGTATCAAATGAGGATTTACCTTTTAGTATTGCATACTCTATATGTATATACACTTAATCTTTACAGTGGCTGTAAATCCTCATTTATTAATTGTGTTTCTCATCTTGTTACATGTTTCTAGTGGTTCAAGCAATCCATGAAATTGAAATTTAACCAAGATGGACTCTTCATGGATTGTGTTTCTCATTTTTTAACTTAGGTATCGAGTGTTTTTGGCCTAATTTCCTATGGTTCTGTATGTGTGTGTTTGTTTTGTGACTTTCTCATCTATGGTATATAATGAAGAAATCTGAGCAAACAAAAAAAAAAAACTAATAGTAATGATATTTGTGATGTACCGTCCTGTATCGGTTCTATATGATATGTATATTTAGTTTATAATGACATGAGTTCATTACTATTGCCAAATGCTGATTACAATTTCATAAGATAGAAAGAAATTTGAGATTACAATCTTAATTTGGATTATGTTAGTCAAAGGGAAATTCAAATGTCCTAGAATTAAGGAAATTTGACCATATAGTACCAATTATAAGGAAATTAAATTAACTTTATCAAGAATGTAGATTTTAGTATTTAGATTTTACAATAGAATAGATTTTGATTATATAAGAAGATTATCTGAATCAAATAGGAAGGCAAACCTTGAACACTAAATCTTTTATTTTGGAAATCTAGGAAATCTTTTTGATATAATGTTAGAAATCCAAATTAAAGATTATTTCCACCTATGTTTGTAAGTCAAAATACATGGAGTAAGGTAAATTTAGTGCTTTGTTAAATAATCTGAAAAGTAAACTCGACTTTTTAAGACTAAAACCTGAACTTTTTTTTAATCATTTTATAAGTTCAATCTCTGTTGTGGTCTTTAAAGTGATTGACTAAGTAAAAAATTCTAGACTTTGGAAGTTTTAAAGTTTGCCTATGACTTTTAGTTTGTAATTAGTCAAAGAAGAAAATAAAGTTTATAAATGTATCAAGTCATATTATTGGTAAGCTGGGGCTCCATATGCTTGGTTGTCTTTTTAATTTACTTGAATCTCCATGTGCTAAGCTACCTACTTTAACATTTTATTTCTTAGTTTTGTTCTACAGTTCATTTCTTCTTGGTTTGGGTAAGTACGAAAAAGGTAATTGGCAAGTAATTATGAATATATGTCATGATATGACTTTATCTTCTATTCGGAACCTTAACAAGTAAGTTGGTTCAAGTAATTATGAATATGTCATGTATACTATTAATTGTTCTTATTCTAGTCTTCACAAGGGTTAATAAGATAGAATATAGACTTGTGTATTTTGTCCTTATATATACTATGATACTTAGTATATGTCATGGTTAGTAATTGTCCGCTTTTATTCTCATTTTTATGTACTTAGTTGTTTTTGTTGAGTAAAGGCTTTAGGTTTGTTTATTTTCCTGTTTGCAGATATAAGACATGGATTGCCTAAAGATGGTGAGAATAGTAAGCTTGATATGGATTGTCTTCTATACAAGGATGTTGTGCCACAATGGAGGAGAATGTTAACTTTTGCCTATAATTCTCTTTGGTCCCTTATCATAGCAGGAAAACAAACTAAATGATGTTATGATATATATATATTTTGGTGTAGAATTGTTGAATGGTGGCTATTATGTAATACTTGTTTGATTTGGTGTAGAATTGTGTTCTTTTGAATGGATGTGTAGGTGTTTAATTACTGAGATTCAATTATAGATTTTTTTCGTAATTTAGCAGGACAAACAAGATGATGGTATAAATAACATGAGAAGAGTGGATTTAAAAATTACTGCGAATTTGTGACAAAGTTCTGCCACGATTCTATGATGAAAACACGATGTGACGAATTTGTGACGAAACATGGAGCCACCAATTTGTGACAATATTTTGCCACGATTCTGCGATGAACATGCTATGACGAAAATGTGACAAAACATGTAGCCATGCACCTGTGACAACATTTAGCCATGAAACATTGACAAATCGAAGCCACGAGAATGTGACAAAAGTTTTGCCACGATCATACGACAAAATAATTTGCAACGTTTTAACCATGAAATGTTTATTTGTGACAAATTTGTGACAAATTGTTCTAGCTAGACATATCGTCGTAGATTCATCACTTTGTGGCGAAAATGCGACGATTGACGATTTTGCCACGTAGTGTTAGGCGACTACTTGGATTTCGTTGTAATTTCGTCACAAATGCTTATTTGTGACGAAATTGTGCCGTAAAACTGCCGTCACAAAACGCCAATTTTTTGTAGTGGCAGTTGTATCATCCAGAAGTTCCATCCACCTTTTCTGTCTCATATTCAACTCCTTTTGAGAAAAGAGATATTTCAAACTCTTGTGATCGATGAATATCTCAAACTTACTTCCCACATATAATGCCTCCATTTCTTCAATGCAAAGACAATGGTTGCAAGCTCTAAGTCATATGTAGGGTAGTTCACCTCGTAAGGCTTCAACTTCCGTGATGCATAAGCTATGACTTGGTTGTTTTGCATCAACACACATCCCAATCCTTCCTCCGATGCATTGATGTGCGCTTAGCTTAGGGTGTAAATTAAGATCAATTCGAAGCCAAGTTTTAGCTTGAAAGTGCATGAGTAATTGTAGTACAATGTGCTAGTGCGAGGTCGAATCCACAGAGAGGCAAATTGAAAGTTCTATGGAAAAGTATAGATAAAGTGCCCAAGTGATTGAATTAAATTAAATTGCGAATTTGGTGATTCCAATTAAAGCTAACTAAAATAAAGTGAAAGTGAAATTAAATGTGAACACTAAAACTAAATGTGAGAGCTAAAAGTGAGGTTTGACCACAATTGGGAAAGGTTTAGGGATCAGATTCCTATGCAAAGCTTTAATTTTAGGCTCGAACTTAGGATTTCCTATTTTAATGCAGACTTAGACAACAAGCCTAATTAATTAATTAAATCACCTAAATCTAATTAATTAACGAGTTAGACCTAGTTTAGAGGTGCAATGCTATCTCCAAGTCCTTTATCTAGCCGGAGTGTAGATTTGTCCAAAAATCCTAGGCAAACACATTAATTAATTAGTGCCGAAAACTATGGTACAACCTATAGTTTTTGCAATAAAACCTAAACATATATTTGTATGATTTAGCATAAGAATATCTATCATACATTAGCTACAAGCATAATGAGATAATAGACGATAAATATTGAAGAACATAAGTCATAAAAATATATAAAACATCATAATAGTAAATCCAAGTCTAAGACCATAGAATCAAGAGTATTACATAGAAATCCTACCCTAAACAATAAATTATTTGGTCATGTTCAAACGAATTAAACTGAAATTATACAAACAAGTATAAATGACCATTTAACTAGCTAAACATAAATAGTGCGGTTCATGAATTATACAAATCTAGATGCTTCTCATATAATAGTTACACCATTTCTTTTAAAGGGTGTCTGTTTCAAAAATGATGTCAATTTGAATGAAGGGACATGAGAAATAACACTTTGCAAAAATTTTTCATCTATATACACTTCAATGACTTTCCTAGGCAATCCATCAATTCATTTTCAATATTCACTTAATAGAGAGAGAGACTAATAAGCATAGGTTGTGTTGTGTGATAATATTAGTAAGAATTTAATCAGTCTACCATTTGAAGATTAGAAGAAAGAGTTCTAAACAAGAGAAGCAAAATGTAAAAGCATTAATAACAAAGTAAACAAATCATTGGTTCGGATTCCCACATCACCAAAAACACAAAAAAAGTAAACAAATTGTTGGCTTGGTAAAAATACATTTCTGTTTTTATGAATTAATCATATTTAACGCAATATAACAAAGGAAAAGAAGAAGAAGAAGATAAAATTCCCCATAAAATAAGTCTGAATCCGTAGAAAATACTGTTTATAGCTTGATTTCAATCCCAATTGAAAATTAAATCCTCAATTTAAAGCTTGAGCATGAAAAGTTGATGAAAACAATGTTGAAGACTTTTTTTCCTTTGCTGTCGTGCGACTGCGCAGCCTCTTGTTCTTGCTGCCAAGCTCTCTGCTGTCATTCTCAATTCGTTGCTGCCCTTTTCTTTTATAAGACAATTGCCACCGCCTCACAATGTTGTGTAAGCCCTGTTGGGCTTTTAGTCTACATTGCCGAATTGGCCATGTGAATGCATTAGGCCATTTTTTTATTCCATAAGCCAAGTCCATTTGGACTTTAACTTACGTTGACCAAGTTGGCCAAGGCATTAGCCTTGGTCAACGGTCAACTCAATTTGTTTTTTTTCTTCTTTTTTTTCCTTTCATGCTTTGACTTTGTATTTTATTCCTATTGCAATTCTTTAAGAAATCTTCTTCAACAAAGCTAGACTCTTTTGTGCATTATTCAACTTTCTTCTGAATTGTTGCTCCTAATTGCTCTTCCATCATTCAATTCCTACATGCACAAAAACACAAATAAAGTGATCAAGCTCTTAAGTAAATATGCATAATTAATTCCAAAAAGCAATGAAATAGGTCTAAAAATATGATTACATCAACACCCCCAAACCTACCTCTTGCTTGTCTCCAAGCAAGACTAGGATCTAAGCAAATCTTCAAGTTCTCAAGGGTTGCTCTTACGAATCAATCTAATAAAAGGACAAGGTTCAGGGAATGATTGATCTTATGGTGTAGTAGTGAAGGGAACTCATTCGGGTTTCTCTCTTTAAAGGCAAAACATGTTTACTACAAGACTACACCAAACACTATTAAGTCTCCACGAAACTAAGTGGCAAGACAACTCAATACAACTAGATCATAATACGTGCGCCGTTATTGCCCTTAGAATCCTCCAAACATGCCTTTCACCCCTTTTATTCATTCTAAAGCATAAAAGTAAACACACTTCATCTCTTTTTATTAGGTGTTTGGTCCCTAACGGTAACACCCAACACCCCATGTAACGAGCTTTCGAGGTCATCAATCCCAGCCATTTAAGGCTTAGGTTGACAAGCTTTGAAAGGTCCCATGCGTACCTTAATTGCTCGAAGTGTTGAACACCGAAACACCACACACCTTAAGCACATATCCCTAAAGATAGACAATGAATACAAGGATAGTGGTGCCAAGAGATAGAAGTAAATAATTTTTTTTCTTTTTTTCTTTTCTTCCTTCTTTTCTTTTTTTTGTTTTTCTTTTTTTTTTTTTGTTTTTCTTTTGCTTTTTTTCTTTTTTTTACTATAAGGGCTCAAGCATGTAAACAAGATTACTCAAGTGAGAGCACTTATATCACAACCACATCATATCTCATCATCTCACAACCAAGTCATGGGACCACAATAGCCTAGGCATAATCTCAGAGTCCCCACGTCTCGGCTTCATCAAAATCAATCCTAAAAGTTCAATTCAAGGCTACCTCAAAAAATCAAGAACCTCCTACTCTCCACAATCACTTCACAAGAGTTAATCAATATGTCATCACAACTCCTCAATTACTAGAAAATCCACCACAAATCCACAAAAAAACATAAAGATCAAAAACATTTTTCAAAAAAAATTTCACATTTCGTTCAGATTTTCCCCAAAACAACAATAGACACAATTAAACATTTGCACCCCCAAACCTAAAGTTTACTTATCCTCAAGCAAATAGAATTAAAACATTCTAGGGATATGCAAAAAGGTAAAATAACATATAATGAGAACCCAATAATGAAAGTGCATGAAAAGAAAACAATTAAGAGAAATAGAGGGAGTAGATGGACATATCTGAAGAGAGCAATAATGATAGGAAATGTAACACTTCAAATCTACGACTTTGAATTAAGCTTAAGAGGAAATAAAAAACAACATAAGACAATGAAATAGAGAAACGATAAAAAACAATAAAAGAGTAAAAATATATTTTTTCATTTATTTTTTATTTTTTATTTTTTTTTATTTTTTTTGTAGGCCG
Source organism: Ehretia macrophylla (assembly GCA_037974665.1). Lineage (NCBI taxonomy): Eukaryota > Viridiplantae > Streptophyta > Magnoliopsida > Boraginales > Ehretiaceae > Ehretia > Ehretia macrophylla. The sequence continues at coordinate 5,006,084 of CM075777.1, read as the reverse complement.
ACCCTATTTACATCCCCATACAAAGGCTCTGAACTCTAAGAGGCACTAAAGCCAACTCACTACAATCATAAAGACAAGGAAGCAATTTAAATAAGGAGAGATAGAATGCAAATACCTGGATCCATTTAATGTCAGCTAGTAAGACAAATCTTATGAAACTTTAGAAATGGAGTCTAAGTACATTAAAAATGTGGATGAAAGGCCATTAATTTCAATCCACCAACGTACTCAAACCCTAGACATTTTCCCATACTTAGAAGGGAAAACCAAGCATTATGCTTTCGGCCAATGGTTTTACTTTCATAGTATTCATCCTGGTTACCCCCAAGACTTCCATTACACAAGATAATCAATTTTCAAGAAAATGGTAAAGCCCACTATAACCCAGTGGAGGTCCAACTGAAAAGTTGAGAAATAGAGCATAGAGAGGAACCACCTGATATATAGCAACCCTTTTGATAAAGATGTATTTACGGGCATCTTCAACATTTCTTGTCTCATACTGCATGTTATATAACCAAAACTCACGGGAAGTCGTTAGATGTAACAGTAGTATCTTTCATCAACTCTAAAGAAATAAGCACAAGTAGTTAGAATGAAGCAAAATGTAGGATTGGAACGCAAGCTATAACATCTAGAAACTAGTAAATAAACTAAAAACAAAATATAATACTAGAGCAGACTTAAAGAAATTGACCCTAATAGCTACGTTTAGGGTGCCTCTTAGCAGCGCTGAGTTTAACACATTCAGCCTGGCGCCAATGTTAGAGCAAAATGCTCTTAAATTCTTTCGGCACAAATAACTGAATGATGATTTCATAACATAATATTAGAGGACCCTTCCACAAAAATTGTTTCATTAGTGGCATGAAGCGATCCTTCTCAAGCTCACCTTGATGAGGTGAGAACTCCCATCCCAAGATTATGTGTGTGTGCTTATGCTCTAATTTGCTAGTGGCCACATGAAATCTACTAAAATCGAACTCTACTTACAAAAGGTCAACCCAAAAACTATAAGGAAGGGGGTCTCTGCTACTAGGGTCAAACGATCTAGTCACCTCCCTATATACCAATGCGTTCAAATTTGGGTCGAGCCCTAAATCCTCCTCTTTGGAGGAAATATTTTCTTCTTATTTTATTAACCACCCAATAGCCCTCTTTTGATGATCAAGGACTATCAACACAGGCTCATCATTTTCTGATGAAAGATTATATGCTTTAATGATGGGAGGAGTACGATTCGGTCCTAGATGTGCATGATCGGTGTGAGAAGACCATGGTATCAGTTTCAAAATAGGGGTAGTATCATCCATAGATGGTTCAGGACAAGGAATATAAGGAGAAACAAAAGTAGGCTCAAAAGACTCATCTAAATAACAAGTGGATCTAAGGAGTTGTGTGCACCCAACTTTCTTAAAAAGGTAGAAGAGTCAAATTGAGCTATTATGACATCAAGCTCATCCTCCAGACATGATTGGGGCTCAGGGATTGAAGGAGAAGGCACATCAAACTCAGAAGGCTCAACAAAGCCAAAACTAGGTATGAGAGAAGTGGTGACCACTAACTTCTCTAATATGGGAACTGAGTCAAATTGAGTTATGGAATCATGAAGCTTATCATTCCCTTCGAAACAAAGAATGACCTCCTCTACCCCATTTTCTTTCTCATCCCCACTATTATTATATTGTTCTTCTTCACTCTCCTTATGTCTACTAGTCTCTACCAAACCTATGTCATGGTCGCACAAAGTTTTATCATTAACAAAACTATATTGGTCAAGATGGTCTGTCATAGGTTGAATAGAGTGCTCATCTTTAGTCCAACTATTTATACTATCAGCTAATTGACCAATTTGGTCTTGTGACCTATCTAAGGATTGGTAGTTGGATGTGACGAGTTGGACAAGTTGGCTAATCTTGTCATTGAAGTCTGATTTAGGAGAAGTAAGTTCTACCGAGCTCGGACAACAAATATTTTGATTGAAAGAATTGCATTCAAAGTTTTGACGAAACTCAGAAGAATAGAAGTTGGGGAATTGAGATACATTATTCTGATTTTGAAAACTATGAGGCAGAAAAGATGAATTTCTTTGATCCCAAAATGAATTTTGATGATTCTGCCACTCAAGATCATACGCATTGGAACACAAACCATTTTTCAAAAAATAACCCTGTGTAGTAGTTACATAACTATGAAAGAACTCAGAATATTGGGGACAATTAATAATGGCATGCCCAAATTGAGAACATAAAACACAAATTTCACATGTATTTGGGAAAATGGATGAGGTTATATCCTTAAAGGGCCAATGATTGGGTGACTCACCAGGTAGATTAAGACAAGTATTCATATAAAAAAGAGTCATATTCCAATCAACAAAATTTCCCTTATATATATATATATATATATATATTGAAGTTTTTTTTTCAAAAAAAAGAAAAAAATAAAATAAAGAATAGATAAAACAAGTACTAAAACAAATTATTACGCTAATCCAAAAACAATATTGTGCATCCCCGGTAACGGTGCCAAAAACTTGATGTGTGCTTAGCTTAGGGTGTAAATTAAGATCAATTGTAAGCCAAGTTTTAGCTCGCAAGTGCACGAGTGATTGTAGTGTAGTGTGCTAGTGTGAGGTCGAATCCACAGGGAGGCAAATTGAAAGTTCTATCGAAAAGTGTAGATAAAGTGCCTAAGTGATTGAATTAAATTAAATTGTGAATTTGGTGATTCCAATTAAAGCTAACTAAAATAAAGTGAAAGTGAAATTAAATATGAACACTAAAACTAAATGTGAGAGCTAAAAGTGAGGTTTGATAACAATTGAGAAAGGTTTAGGGATCAGATTCCTATGCAAAGTTTTAATTTTAGGCTCGAACTTAGGATTTCCTATTTTAATGCAGACTTAGACAACAAGCCTAATTAATTAATTAAATCACCTAAATCTAATTAATTAACGAGTTAGACCAAGTTTAGAGGTACAACGCTATCTCCAAGTCTTTTATCTAGTCGGAGTGTAGATTTGTCCAAAAATCATAGGCAAACACATTAATTAATTAAGTGTCGAAAACTATGGTACAACCTATAGTTTTTGCAATAAAACCCAAACATATATTTGTATGATTTAGCATAAGAATATCTATCATACATTAGCTACAAGCATAATGAGATAATAGACGATAAATATTGAAGAACATAAATCACAAAAATATATAAAACATCAAACGAATCTAGACTATTACATAGAGATCCTACCCTAAATAATAAATTATTCGGTCATGTTCAAACGAATTAAACTGAAATTACAAGAGAAAAGTAAGATAAACTTCCTCATAAAATAAGTCTGAATCCGTAGAAAATACTGTTTATAGCTTGATTTCAATCCCAACTGAAAACTAGATCCTCAATTTAAAGCTTGAGCAATGAAAAGTTGATGAAAATAACATTGAAGACTTTTTTTCCTTTGCTGCTGCGTTGCCGCGCAGCCTCTTGTTCTTGCTGCCAAGCTCTCTACCATCATTCTCAATTCGTTGCTACCCTTTTCTTTTATAAGACAATTGCCACCGCCTCACAATGTTGTGCAAGCCCTATTGGGATTTTAGTCTACATGGCCGAATTGGCCATGTGAATGCATTAGGCCATTTTTTTATTCCATAAGCCAAGTCCATTTGGACTTTAACTCACGTTGACCAAGTTGGCCAAGGTATTAGCTTTGGTCAACGGTCAACTCAATTTGTTTTTTTTTCTTCTTTTTTTCTTTTCATGCTTTGACTTTGTATTTTATTCCTATTGCAATTCTTTAAGAAATCTTCTTCAACAAAGCTAGACGCTTTTGTGCATTATTCAATTTTCTTCTGAATTGTTGCTCCTAATTGCTCTTCCACCATTTAATTCCTACATGCACAAAAACACAAATAAAGTGATCAAGCTCGTAAGTAAATATGCATAATTAATTCCAAAAAGCAATGAAATAGGTCTAAAAATATGATTACATCATGCATCACTATAAATAATAAACCTTTGACTTCCCTCGGCTAACACAGGGGCAGTCGTCAATCTCCTCTTCAACTATTGGAAGCTGCCTTCACATTTATCATCCCACTCAAATTTAATTTTCTTCTACGTGAGTTTCATGAATAGCCCTGCAAGCTTTGAAAAATCTTTCACAAACCTCCGGTAATAATCTGCCAAACCATGGAAACTACGTACCTCGGTGACATTCACCGGCTTCTTCCACGATTGTACAACATCAATCTTGGACAAATCCACCGCAATCCCTTCTTGAGATATTACATGACCCAAGAACACCACTTGTTTAAGCTAGAACTCACATTTGCTAAACTTGGCAAACAACTGATGCTCTCTCAGCTTTTGCAACACCAAATGCAAATGCCTCTTATGTTCCTCCTCGGTCTTCGAATACACCAGGATATCACTTATAAAGATCACAACAAACTGGTCCAAATACGGTTGAAATACCCTGTGCATCAAGTCCATAAAAGCGGTAGGGGCATTTGTTAGTCCAAATGACATCACTACAAACTCATAATGCCCGTACCTTGTCCTGAAAGCTGACTTAGGCATATCCTCCTGCTTGACACAAAGTTGATAATAGCCCCGCCTCAAGTCAAATTTTTAATAGACCTTGGCTCTTTGAAGTTGATCAAAAAGCTCATCGATCAACGACAACAGGTAATTATTCTTGATAGTTACTTTGTTCAACCCCCAGTAGTCAATGCAAAGCCTCAATGTTTCATCCTTCTTCTTCACAAATAGAATGGGTGAACCCCATGGAGATGAACTAGGTTGAATAAATCTTTTCTCTAGCAAAGCTTGCAACTGAACTTTTAACTCTTGCAACTTGGCCAGAACCATACGGTACGGAGCCTTAGAGACTGGCTGAGTACTTGGTAACATCTTAATCACGCACTCAATTTCCCTTGCGGATGGCAACCTAGACAACTCATCCGAAAACACATCAACGTATTCCCTAACCACTGGTACTTCTACTAACTTGTTTTGATCTGTTGGCTTGTTGATCAAATAAGCCAAGTATCCACTGCAACCTCTCTTCATATACTTCACAACTTTGATTAAGGATATCACCATCTTCTCTAACAAATCACGTTTTTCTCTTATTTTAAGCACAGGTTGTCCCAGTACCCAGAATTCTATAAGCTTCGTTCGACAATCTAGTCGTGCATGATGTTGTGACAACCAGTTCATTCCCAAAACAACTTCATAATCCCAGAAGATTAGCACTATGAGATCGGTCAAAAACTCTCGATCCCTAATCTGTATCTTGCATTCTTTAGATGTCAACCTAGTAGCACATTTAGAGCCCATTGGGGTGCTAATCTCTACATGATATGGTAAGTTTTCCCCTGGCAACTTTGTACGATATGCACATTTAGGAGTTATGAATGAATGCGTGGCTCCAATATCAATAAGCACCTTAAAACATTGATTTTGAATCAGGAATGTACCTTCGACAACAACTGCATCATCTGGAAGTTCTTATTGATCCATGGCTTAGGCTCGAGCTTGAACTCTTTGGCCTGGAGCATTTCTGGCAGGCTAATTTGGTGCAGGCCTATTCGGCATCTTCAGACAGTCCTTAATCTGGTGTTGATCATTTTCATACCTAACACATTTGCTTGATCTTCTCCAACAATGGGTTTCCACATGTCCCCTCTTCTCGCAATACTTGCACACAACATTCTGAGTAGTAGTAGGAGTACATGTTGTACCACAAGCTAGTTGAATGGCTAGGGCATTGGGCTGGGGTCTAACAACTACTGGTCTAGCCTAACCCTGGGGGTTCTGGGTCTGGAATGCTATGGACTGACCCTGAGTCTGAAAGGGTCATTTGTTTTGCTGAGACAGACCCATCCTCATTGCTAACTTCTTCTCTTTTATCCTTGATGCAGCCGCAAAGACAGCATCATAAGTATGGAACTCTGTTATTGCCAACCTATCCTGGATTTCCAGTCTCAGTCCCTGAATAAATTTACATATCTTGGTGGTCAGGGTCTGGATCATATGTGGTGCATACTAGGAGAGTCTATCAAATTTTTCCCTATACTCAGCCACCGTCATGCTTCCCTGCTTCATTTACATGAACTCTCTCATTCTCATGTCCCTGGAGGTCTCAAATATGAACTTACTCTTGAATGCCCTGACAAAGTTTTCCCAAGTAAGGAGTGTGTTGAGTCTCCCATTGGTCTCTCACTACATTCCACCACATTTCAGCATCACCCTTTAACTGAAAGACTGCATAGGTGACCTTCTTCTCATCCGTATAGTCTTGTGTCGTATAAATTTTCTCAATTTGAGATAGCTAGTATTATGCCTTCTCGTCATCTGGCTAACCCATGAACTTCGGGAGACTATAAAAGAAGAAATCTTTGAGATTATCACTTCCCTTACTACCTCAATCGCTGCTACCATTATCAGCTCAACGGTTGTTGTTGTTGTTACTGTTACCCGCTGTTGCGGTTGTTGCTTGCTGTTCCATAGCCCTGCTCATCCGATCAATGGCAGTTGCCATCAAATTAAACATTGATGTCCCCGAATTGCCTTGATTCGCATTTCTGGTTCCTTGAGGTCCAGGGTTGTTGCGGGTGTTATGTCCTGCCATCTATAGATATAGAACAGATACCACTCACAGTTATAGGTTATGCATTCATGATATGAGATGTGAATATGTGTACTAACAATGCTCCTAACACATAGGTTACCCAAAGGCAAGAAGCAAATATACCATGTTAAGCACATAAGTTCACACAAGCACATTAGTTCCTAAAAATAGATGCTACAACATGTTCTCCTTCCAAGTCTTTCTACCCACTAACCAGGGGTTCCAAATGCAGCTTATGCCTAGCTAAATAGCTAAGCTCTAATAGCACCTTAAATAATAGGTGTCACGCCCCGACTCGGACACTTGCGAAGGCTAAGGCCAGTACGTGACTTTCGTAACTCTAAAATCTGTGAAATTGATGACTTAACAATTTGTACATTCATATTCGCCAACATCTTGAGAGGCCTGCTCGGGCTCAGCCTCACCTAAAATAGTAGAGAAAAGGGTGAGCTAATCCTGTTTATAGCTCAGTGAGGATGAAATAGGAAGGGTTTTCACAATTGTTTTCTCTTTTCGCAAACAGTTCGAGAAATTATGTCATGCATTTAGGAATGCATATGTAAATAAATAGGTAATAACTGGAATATAAAATAAGAATATGAACATGTATACTCATTTCAAAAGGATACGATGATTTCTGATTTTGACTGCTTCTGCCTTGAATCAATTAATGATAACCTAACACCACAATCGAGGATCAAGTCCTCAAAGAAAACCCGACACCAACTCCATCAACAACCGAGGGTTCCGGATAGCTCCCTTCAAAGGTAAAGAATAGGTCCATGGTAGTCATGGGTATAACCGGCAAGCCCGATGCTGCCCGGGGCCATCGATCATGCCAAGGCCTTTACAAGGTTACAACCTTGAGAAATATATATATACATATAATACCCAACTCTCCAAGGGACGTCACCAAGAGAGAGAGGGACTAGGATAACAACAAAGTAGGTTGTTTCCGTCACAAATTAGGATAGCAATAAAGTGAGTTGCTTCCGTCACAACAGTAATATCAAAGTATAACAGATATTCATCTACGCAGTCATATGTATATAACATTTGAAATGCCACTTTGAAAATCATATCATAACCAAGACAAGTAATGCACCTAGAAGTAGTAATTCTAGAAGTTATATTCATGATACAAGTAATAGCAAAGGTCTAAGCAACATATAATCACGTAAATCCCTTAAAAGGGTACAACATGTTAATTGGAAACAGGGGAAGTCGGTTGAGTAGATGGTCGAGTAGACGGTCGAGTGACTCGACCGACCTCACTCGACCGGCCTTTCTAGAGATTTGATGCTCAATGGCGGTTGAGTAGTCAGACGAGTTACTCTCCCGGCTTACTCGACCGGCCTGGGCAACTCACACCCGTAAATTTTCATCCATTGCTCAATACCTAGACATTTTCCTTCCCACATTCAACAATGATTCTAGCACACTTAAGATGGTGTACCAAATAACACATATGAGTTCAAAATCACCTACAACAACTTCCCATCTATAATTAACAATCAAAACTCCCAAGAATTCATGGAAGCTCATGAACTGAACATCCAAACCCAACAAGGCTAGCTTTATGCTACTAACTCTTACATACATATTATATACATTTTATCACATACAAGAACAATACCAAGCTCACCTCACCACTTCACAAGATCATCAAATCACAAGTTGGGCAAGCCCTAGATCTACAACACACAAAATACTCAACCTACTCATCTATGCTCTTGTATGCAAACTATATCATAACTAGCACCAAATGAGAATCAAATAACCTTGAATGAACTCTTTAAAATCAGTTTTGAGGAATCCCTCACCTTTGCTTTGAGTTCTAGATGTAAATGGAGCAAGAACACTTGAAGGGAGCTAGAGAAAAATGCTTAGTAATGGCTTGAAATCTTCTCATTCCTCTTCTCCTTCTTCCTTCTTCTTCCTCTCCTTCTTATGTACAGAAATCTGAGTGTGTATGTAGTGTGTGTGTCGAGTGGGTGTGTGTGTGTAATGTGTATGTATTTGTGTTGGTTGAAATAATATGTAAGGTCCAAAACTCCACCTTGCCTTTTTAACTTAATACTATTTATTCTATGCCATTCTAGTTGTATGCTAACTAGTTAGTTTCTAATCTTAGTCCAATAATATTTAATTAAATTCCTACGACATCTAAAACACTTAATTGCCCGTTAAATGATAAAATGCACATAAATCGAGATAAATACACATAAATCAATATAAAAGCATATAAAACAAGGTAAATGCATATAAAATAATTTAACTATGTATGATATGACCTATATGCACATGTGGTCTCGACCGGGTCTTACACCCAGTCACTAATTTGCCATTTTCTTATTGATGACTAGGATTGATGACGTGGCATTTCATAAATGATATAATCAATATATACATATATATATATATATATATATATTATTTTTACCTATTCTAATCTCTATTAGAATAATTGTATTGAAACATCTTTTCAATATTTGCAGTTTGGCCCCAAAAGTTTTGGTAATTATAATTTGACCCCAAAACTTTACAAAATTACATTTTTGGCCCGAACACCAATATAGATGACTATTAACACCTTAAAGCCACCAACCACATTATATAAGCTTTCGACAAACTTATTATTGATACTTATAAATGTGTGACCTTCTACATTCATAATCGTATACCGATGAGGGACCGATAAACCTCCTAATCTATTTTGGAAATATCTTCGCCATTTCCCGAAATGCCCTCATGTTTATCAGTAACGCACTAGCAACAAACGTACCATGAAAATGTTCACGATAATGAAGACATTGTCTTTCATGAATCTATTTACCGTCGAGAATTACCATGCAGTCCGATCCTTCTATTAAAACGTCCCGATCGGGAAAGGACCATGAAATGGTTAAGTCTACTTCCGATTCTATGAATAGATCTAAACTGGTAAAATAAGAGATTACTACCATGGAAAAGCTTCTTTCCATCAATCTCATACTTTTCTTAGCCAAGGACTTCCTCATTTACCAACCGAATTTAGATATCATAGGACATCGTCTCACACCGGAGGTTAATAGAACCTATTTTGACTATTACCTGTCGGTCTATATCACAAGTCTAAAATGCAAAAGGCCGTAACTTATCTTATAGAAAGCATGTATTGTCTAGACACTATATTTAGCCCATGATATAACTAGCAGACGTAATGTCTTAAGTCTGAGGATTAATTTGCACAATTTCTAACTAAATAGTAAACTATTAACCTGAAATCATGTAGTTCACTATTATTGTCACATTCAATGATCCGTACACTAAAGATCACTCATATGTATATTAGTCCACATCACTATGTTGTTATGGCACTTCGCATACCACCATTTATTATTAACATCATTATGTTAATCAAAGGTAATAACATATGATAACCCATACTCAATTATTCTAGTCCCGGTCGAACAATCTAAAGGGCTATGAATCGATTCTTAATGTTTATCATATCAAAGAAATACAATGAAGCATTCTAAACTTCTATAGAACATATTTTTCTTCTCGGATAAACATTAAGGACATGTTCATACAGAGCGGAGAATATGAACATCCAAAAATCACTGTGTATGAAACACATATATATTCTTATTAAACCCTAATTAGGTCATCTAATCTATAGCATTAGGGCATATCCCTAACAAGATTAATGCTAGTTTTTACATCATTTGGAAATCTAGAGGTAAGGGATTCATTTTGCTTGGCATTTTAATTGATTTATTACCTTGTGTTATTATAAAATTGTGTGTTTAATGTGTGTTTGAGCTATTTTATTGGGTTAGAACATGTTTTATGTTATATTGATTATAATTGCTTATATTTAGGTGTACTTGGATGAATTGAGTGAATATATACTTGTCTCTTGGTTATATCGTTACATTTCTTATTAATTGTAATATACGTGCGAGGGCAACTTACTTTGTTGACTCTCGGTTATGTGTTTATTGTTATCTTGTATGAATTGTATCATGGTTGCGCAACCATTTGGGCATGGTAGTGTCGAGGAAGTCGGGCGGCATCGGTCTTGCCAGTATACCTCGGCTACCATGGTTCCCAATCCCACTCTCGCCTGGTACGAAGATCGCCAGGGGGTGTTGGGTCGTAGGATTTTGGGGTACAACCGGAGTACACCCATTGAAGTGTTTGGGTTTATGCCAACACATTGATTGAGTTCATGGTTCGTGGATCAAGGTTCGTGATTGAGATCAAGACTTGGAGTGTTTGGGGTTATTGAGATCGTATCCTTTTAAATGTGTGGTATTTAATTGTTTATTTGATTCTTTATTGTATATTTTATATTTCTTGTGTTTAACTGTTGCATTGCATGAAAGGTTTTCGAAAACATCCCTACTCAATTGTACCACATCCCTCACTGAGCAACTGTGTTTGCTTATTCCTCTTTTTAATATGTTTCAGGAGGAGCTGAGGTGGAATTGCTTGCTGTGTGGCTTAATTGCTCAATCAGTGTGCGGGATGCACAAGAATGTGATTGTGTTATGTTTGTGTCCATTTTGAGATCTTTTGGTCTTCTATGTATTTGTGTTGTCATGAAGGATTGTAATATAATTTAAATCCTTGTATAATTTAGTAGTTATAGTTGTCTTGTAATAACTTTTATTGTTTTACTCTAATGCTTAGTAGTAGTTTACATGCTTGTATGGATTAAGGGAAGGATATTTGAATGACATAAAATATAAGAATGTTAAGTAGATAAGATTATAGTCCTGGAAAGTTATTAAATGAATGTTATGCACTGTTGTTGTGGTTATTCTTCTGAGTGCAGGTATACAGTTAGTCCTAGAAACAGGAAAAACATTGTCCATTTTTTCTCATTTTTCGTGACCATGGGATTTGGATCGGGGCTCCGGTCTCATGAGATATCGGGGTATTACATGGTTCTAATGACCTCACGGTCGCAAGAAGGCTTTGGTTCTAATGACCTCAGGGTCAGATGACCCTTCTTCAGTTCTTATAACCTCGGAGTCAGATAACCCTTCTTTGATTCTAATGACTTCGGGGTCAGATGACCCTTCTCTGGTTCTAAAGACCTCGGGGTCAAATGACCTTTCTTGGGTTCTAATAACCTCGGGGTCATACGACCCCTTTTTGGTTTTTATAGCCTTGAGCTCTTACGACCCATAGGCTGGCTCTTGTGTTTGGTGGTACCTGTGGATTCAGGGTTCAACAACAATAGCCTCGGAGTTTAGCTCATGGCTAGAAGTCTCCTAGAGTTGGCATTTGGCTTTGATAGCCTCGAGATTTGGCTCGTGGATGAGGTTTCCTGTGAACCTCGATGACATTGAGCTCTTATGACCCGTAGGTTGGCTCTAGAGTTGGCATTGTGGGCCTTGAGCTTTTATGTCCTTAGGCAAGCTTGAAAGTTGGTGCTATGGCCTCGAGCTTTTATGACCTTAGGGGTTGGCTCGATAGCTGGCACTATAGCCTTGAGCTCTTACGACCTCAGGGGCTGGCTCAATAGTTGGTGCTATGGCCTCGAGCTGTTATGACCTTGGGGGTTGGCTCGAGAATTGGCACTATGGCCTTGAGCTCTTATACCCTTAGGCTGGCTCTGATGTGGTCCATAGGCTAGTTATGGTCCGTAGGCTAATATGTTTTGTAGGCCTTTTTCTCGCATTTGGACCATTGTATGATCTCTTGCTTGTGGAGCGGGCCTCTTTGATGTTGGACCTATGGTTGTTAGGTCCTTCGGCGAAAATGCTAGTGATCTTCTGATTTCGGCTTTAGGTTTTGAGCTTAGAATCTGAAGGAAAATGTTATATCGTATGAATCAAATTTTATTTTAGGACTTTTCTAAGATTGCAGGGCCACTTTCGAAGTTAAGTCAGAAACGAACCAGCTTTATTTGGGATGAGAAATGTGAGAGTGGGTTTCAGGAGCTGAAAAAAAGATTGACTACCGTTCTAGTACTTACTTTGCTAGAGGGAACCAACAATATGGTCATCTACAGTGATGCATTCAAGGAGGGCTTGGGTTGCGTACTTACGCAGAATGGTCGGGTTATTGCCTATGCTTCTAGGAAGTTGAAATCGTATGAGGTAAATTATTCGACTCATGATCTTGAGTTGGCAGTAGTGGTATTCGCACTGGCATAAAAATGCATGCATGGATCTTTAAAACGAATAAAGCATGAAATAGCAAATTGAACATTCAAATAGTTCATAGTTTAATCTAAAAACAAACAAAGTTTTTCGGAATACCTATTAATCGCAAAAATAGAACTTGAAAAACTTCACCTTGGAGAAGAGATGTTTCACACACCTACCACAAGCTTTTGCTCCTTTACTTTGTTCTTCCCCTCTATGCCAAATCCTAGCTAAAGTGTTGATTAAGTCGTGGGACTCGATCTTGCAAAACTAAACTAAAAGAAGAGTGTTTCATATTTTTCTCTAAGAGAGGCTTACAAGTGTAGAGAGAGAGAGAGAGATCTCAAAGGAGATGGTACAATTCTAGAGCTTAGGGTAGGGGACTTTATATAGGAAAAAATAGACTAGGTAGTTTTGTGCAAATTAGATTCCAAGTGAGAAATAGTTTATGATTTTGAATTATCCTAATTCTAAAATAACTATGGAAAAATACTCTTCCACCTTGCGTTTATACCTATCTCACCCCGTATCCTCTATCCAATTAATTAATTAAATTCTAGATCCAATTTTCAGCCAATTGTCATAAATAGAAACTCTTTCCAAGAATGGAAAGTCTACTTTATGACTTCTAGTTGTCGAAGGATTTTATTCTCTCATATTTAGAAACACCCAAGTTTAGTAATGACACCTATAAGGTAAATGGCTAGAAGGAGGACCAAAACATAATTACCTATCCATTAAAAATGACCAAAATTCCATTCCTAGTCTCCTAGCAATATTTTGTCATCTTAACCTTAGTCTATTCCACTAAAAGACTATGGCTACATTACAAGATAATTACTGTATGTACAGGTTTATGTCACACAAAGTATGACAATTAGTCTTTAGACCAACAAAGTGAGAATGACTATATTGCCTCTCTATACTCACTCATCACCAACACAGGTTCATAACTTGTAGTATCACCTCATTGACTATGTCTTTCTCTTTAGAACCTCTAACCCATAATCCAACCATACTCCGGGAGTTATCCACTTGTTCGAGGAGCAACCCACAAGTGTAACAACCAATACATCATGTATTATTGTGCACAGATTCAAGATGATCAACCTAAATGATTCTAAGGGTGTGATTATTGTATAGATTCCTTATTGCATATGCATGTCCCTTTAAACCAAGTCTAGACACCCAAATCACAGAGCAATTGACCTATAAAAGATCTCACCCATAGTGACTCAAAGTGCAAGAATTTGACTTCGTCTGTTCATCAACATATTCTCAAGATTAAGAGCACTGGTCCACTTAAAAGCTAGTAGGTATAAGTGAACTCCTTCTTTGATAGTACTTGTTTAGGGTTCATACCTACGATGGCCCGTCCAATGCATACATATGCATAAGTGAAATAAGTCTGCAACCCTATCCATGATCAAGATAGATTATCCTACTGTAAAGGGAACTTATTCATAATAACTTCTACCTTAGTAGAGTGTCCAACTCTACTACTTAGCTATAGACAAAAACATTTCTACTAAACAAGTAACCATGACTTGGACTTTCTGTATGTAAAGTCAACACTTGAAACAAAGACCTTACACACACACACACACATATATATATATATATAATTCAACCACATAAGAGAGAAACATGCTCATAAAAGTAATTGACATTAATTATTCATTGCAAATATCTAAATATATTGTAGACATTGTGCTAGTGGTCTTTTGGGCATACCCTAATCCCAATAGACTCCCACTTGCACGAAAGAGCACTAGGCTATGTTAGTAATAGCCACTTGAGAACTTCACTACCATGGACTCGACATGTATAGAAAAGACCTTCTCCGTAAGAGTCCTAGTAAAAGGATCTGCTAAGTTATTTGCAAATGCAATTTTATCTACCACTATATCTCATCCTTGAAAGAATTCTCGGATTAAGTTGACTAGGCATACATAAGACTTATTATAAACTACATCTTTCTACCTTTGGGTTAGACAAGACATAATCATTTTAAGTGAATATAGTCCTAGATGGTGGATGGCTACGATAAAACTCTTTTTACCGCTTTACAATCTAATATGAGTTTGCACATAGGGAGCTTTTAGTTTGTAAAGATCTCGGTTATACATACAAGTCCATTTAAAAGCCAACATCACGTATAAGCAATTAAACAAGCATAAATGCATCAATATAAGGCATAGAGGATCATGGACTTAATGCTAGGGAACCAATCCTAGAATAACCAAAACAAGTACATCAAGAATGTCTTCAATGGTCTAGACTTCTTGATATCTCCAACACTTCAAAGGCCTTCAACTCCTTGGAAAACTTCAACTCTTTTGCAAAACATCTTTGAAGATTACAACAAATTGCCTCACTACAAAATGCTATCTTGCAACAATAATGAAATGAGACTTATACCTCATTTACAAGCCAATGAATGAAAGAATAATTATTACAAAGTCATCCAATAAAATACAACCATTCATCATCTAATAAGCTAAGTCCATGATCCACCCATCAATCACCATTTAACAAATATTGAATATACATCACATACAACCATTCAATATAAATTCATAAAGCATTGAACATGCATCATATACATACATTCAAGGAAGCTAAATGAACACATAGCACATCTTCATGTAAGAATTCAATTATTTCAAATTTCACACTTTGAACCTTAAACATCTCATGTTTAACTACTAACAAAGATTATAAACATAAATTAAAATCATGGTTTTGCATAACATATCACATATATATGCATTACTATGATTTAGTATATGTTTTCAATCAAAACAAGGCTCAAAAACAATTTCTCTGATCAAGTCGGTTGAGTCAGTCGGTTGAGCTACTCGACCGACTGCATTCGACCGGCTTGAGTTGTGGGAGTCGGTCGAGCCACTCGTCCGACTTCATTCGACCGACTTTTGTAGTGGGAGTTGGTTGAGCCAGTCGGACAAGCCACTCGTCCGACTTAGCTCGACCGATCCTCTCACAAAAGCCACTTTGAGCATAGTTATTGGGTTTAATTTTGTTTTTGTCCACTATGAAACTAATCTAACATCATTTCTATTGGACAAAAGATGTTATATCTCACATAACCACAAATCAAACACTAACAACAAACATCAAATGTTCCATTGCAAGTATATCTCATATATTCTAAAACTCTTAGTGTTCAAAGTATCGAAACAAGCAAACAACCACGTAAACATATGAAGATCAAGCATAGGCTCTAATACCACATGAAAGGACCTTCACAAGGTTTATGAAGAAAACATAGCTTATAACCAAGAAAGATCTATGGCTAGAATTTCAAAATTTTCTATAACAAAGCTATGTACATCCAATAACCCTAGTCTTGATTTCATATGATTAACTAGGTACAAGCATATATGTACAACTATATATATAAAGCAAAGAGTTATACAAGATATACCTCTTGAAGATCTAAACAAGGATGATGAAGATGACAAGCTCAAGCTTTGACAAATCCTCCCACAAGTGCAAGAGTCCTAGGTTGTCCACACAAGCTTGAATGAGCCTCCTTAACCACCCAAAAAGATGTGCTAGCCTTCTTGGTGATATAGAATAAGCAAGAGAAGAGTAGAGAGCAAAACAAACTTTTTCCTCTTCATTTTCTATGCCTTGGTCGAAAATCCCTCAAGAGAAGAGAGAGAAGAGACTTTTCTTGTTACGCACCAACTCGACCCCACTTACAATCAGTCAGGACACAATAGAATTTCGGCAATATAACGTCTGTAATATGGACATTAGGGCTCTAAACAACCCTTTATAACATCACACAACCAACTCCAAATTTCAACAACAACTCCACAACCATTCATCAACATTCAACACAACACATTAAACAACCATACACCATACTAACCACAAGTCATAAGCCTCCGTTTCAACAAGATACCGCAAGCTATACTATACATATGCATACTTGATATAAAACTAGACTAGCAATCCTACTCATAATCCAAGGTAAGACAACTAAACTAGCATTGTACTTTTCACTATCTTTATAACCTCTTATACAATATAAACTTCAAAATAAATACAATACAACTTGTTCTATACAAGACAACAACAAAAAAAACTTCAGCCAAGACTTCATGGATAAAACTCAGGCACATATGACTCCTCAACAAAAGGCACATTCTCAACTTCCTGAGGGACGTACCCAAAATCTAGCTCAGTTACACCTGAATAATAAACGAATAAGGGTGAGCTTATATATAACAAAGCTCAGTGAGGATTCGAAAGATGTTTTGAAATCATTTACTTTACCACTCGGGAAATCATCCTATGAACAACAACACACATTAACCTTCATTAACATCAACATTTCATTTCAAACCACATAAATAACCATTCAATTGAGAAAGGATACACTAGTTGGTGTAGCTCCATATACCATCACGATCTCAACTAACTTCTTGTAACTCCCACAATACATACCAGAGGTACCTCATCTAGCCCTTCCCTCCATGGCATCTCTGCCCATACGAGCTGAGGATAGTCTATAATATTCATGCTGTGACGCCCGAGATTTAGCCATGCATTTAATTACTGTTGCATCCCTTGTTTGCGCATTTACTTCTGTGCCTTACTAACTGACTTTTGTGACTACTATTCACTCCGTTTTTTAAACTGCCTTCTATTAGTTAATTAGCATTTTTATTAAATCATATTAATTGTAAAAGTAGTGGGAAAAATGTGCATTTGAACTAAAGGCGTTAGGAGGGCTCGTTTAGAAAATGATTTTTGTAGTTGAGTGAATAGTGTTACGTAACTAACTTAGGTAATTAATTAGCTAGCATATATTTTACTATCTAAGCTCGTTTTAAGCTCAATAAGCGCATTATATTAGATCACTTAAGCACCTAAATGACCCCACCTCAACTTAGCCCCTTTTATATATCACTTAAGCTCATAAAATGCAAAAGAAAAAAAAAATAAAAAGCTGAAAAAACAGAAGCAGAAACCCGACAGCAGCATTGGGAGGAAAGGAAGAGATTTTGCTCACCAAGCCTCTAATCCAAGCCACTCCAAGCCTAGAGCAACTAGATTAGGGTGTGTGCAAGCTTCTTAGAGGCTCCTACGCGCATTGGTGAGGGATTTCACGGCTTATTTTTGCATTTCTAAATAGTTGTCAATTTCTTGATTTGTTGAAAATGTGATCAAATGCTATTGTATGAGTTATCTATGCTAATATACCATCTATATGAATGCTAAAGAACACATTTGAGCCATTGTTTCGCTTTTTTAAACGGTTAGAATCATTAATTTGAAATTTTGGGTGAATAGTGACGTTTTTCTAGGGTTTTGCGTAATTGCTCGAATTAGCTTGATTCAATGCTTCGAATAGACGCCTTAGGTGCTAGTGAAGGTAACCTAATAGCCCCGTGCACTTGCATTGTCCTTAAATCGCTTAAAATGGAAAATAGCCGACTTTAACTTGGGGCTTTCGGGGTTAATACGAATCCGGGTGAATTTGGACTTCAATTCTAGTATCCTCAAGCTACCTAGGTGCTATAGAAGCCTTGATATCCCTTGTTTGAAGCCCGGACAATGTAGGTGTAGTTTAAAGCCATAAGAGGAAAATTGGGGCTTTCAGGGTAATTGCGGGTATTTGAATGGGTTAGAGGGTTGAGAGGGTACCTTGAGGGTTAGTTAGAAAGTTGGAAAAGTTTCATTTGAAAATGGAATCATTAACCTTGGTTTGGAAGAGAAATAGTTTGAAAAACAAAGAGGTTTATGAGCTATTTCGGTTGACTCACACTTCTAAACCCATGGCATAACTTCTTGAGCGTTTATATGTGGTTTCAAGTTGTTTTGAAGCTTTTGGTGTGATTCTATACTTAACTTGCATATGTCTCCTTGTAAAATTGCATATTTGCTTATATAATTGTTCTATTCTAATTGCATCGAGGTCAACCTACTTTGTTGATCCTCCTATGTGTTAATGCTTATATTGTTGCTATTAACTTGCCATTGTTAAGTGCATTGCATAGTGGTTGCGCAACCATAGTGTCAGGGGCGGATGCGTTGAATATCGGCTGGGCGGCAGAGGGCTTGCCGGTGGATATTCAATCTCCGTGCCCTAGTCCTTCCTTTGCCTGGTCCGGAGATTGCCAGGGAATGTTAGGTCGTAGGATTTGGGGTACATCCAGAGTACACCCACTGGAGTGATTGGGGTTATGCCGGCTTATCGTGATCGTGCTCGTGGTTCGTGATTGAAGACCTGTGAAGACTGGTGTATAAGGGATTGTGTGAAATGTATCCTTTTAAATGTGTGGTTATTTAAGTTATCATTGTTTCTTTAATTGTCTAAGTGATATTGTTGTATAATTGTATTATCTGTTGCATTGCACGCCCCGGGACTATATCCCTCACTGGGCAACAGTGGTTGCTCATACCTCGATATATGTTTCAGGAATCGCTAAGGGTGATCCCCAGCTTGTTGAGTTAGTTGAGGAGGAGGAAGTTCAGATTGACCCTTTACCTTAGTTGCTGTGCCTGATAGCTTGAGGTGGTTTAATTCCTTGCTGCTTTGTGGAAGGCTCAACTGTTTATTTTATGTACTATTTTGTAGCCTAAGGGCTATGTATATGCTTGTTGTATAAGTTGAAGACTAGTTGGTTGTGGTGTAGCTTTGAAAGCCTATGTACTGTAATAACTTATGATCTACTTCTATTCGCTTTGCTTGCTTGGGAGTGAATGGCTTAAAGTAGATATGTTTGATCTTTCAATTATGCTTAATTGATTTCCTAGAATGTCATGATTATAAAACTATGTTGATAATAAGTTCTCGCATGCTTGTGTGTTTTGGCACTATTGTGTACTATAAGGCTCGGATGGCCTTAGAACTTTGTTGTTTAATTCAGAAAAGCTTGTATTGTATTGTTGGGACTTTGTTTGAGTGATTACAGGTTTTTAGAATGTCCACGGTACAGGGGAGACTCTGTCTGTGTGTCAGGTCCGGACTTAACCTTTAGCTTGGGGGTTGGGTCGGGGCGTGACACATGCCGTAATCAACCCGACAGCCCAATGCTGCCCGAGAGGTGGCACACACTATCAAAACTCATGACAATAATAGTAAACATCTCATATTCTGAGAAGACAACAAAGTAGGTTGTCCTCTAGAGCAACATCAATCATCAATCAGTTAACAATACTTCAATCAACATAACATTAACTAAACAACTAAGACAACCAAGTTAGATGACAAAGTAGGCCACCCAACTTAACACACATTTCAACATGCTACCAAACCCAAACCTACTCAACAATAATCCATGAAACAACTACTCAAACACCACAAACCAACTAAAGACAATATTTTAGCATTTCAAAGAAAGACTACAAAACTTCTAAAATTCATAACTTACAATCTACTAATCAAACAACCCCTGAATTTTTCCTATCATTCAACTACACCTGCAACCACATTAAGCCCCTCGAAAACCAACCAAAACCCATGCAAAACAAGCCCAACAAACCTAATTTTAAGAAGAGCCTTAAACACTCTCTCTCTAGAATTTCTCTCTGCCTTCTCTCTAATAACCAGGTTGTTGACCCACCGTTGACCACCATTAAACCACTCTAAAAATCTCTCATCACTACTTAAACACTTACTACTGGTCCCGGAAAACACTATTTCGCCCCCTATGGGGGAAAGAGGCAAGACAACTGCCCCTTCCTCACGTCGTTCTAGTGATCGGTTAAAAGCTAAGTCCAAGTCCACAACAACAATGGAAAAGGTGAATGAAGATGAAGAATCCTCCTCCTCTTCTGCTTCTAAAGGTGATGAATCATTCAATTCTAGCAAGGAACTGAGAGCAGCTTTTGATGCCATTCAAGCTAAGCAAGCTGCGTTTTTCGAATTTGATGAAGGCATTGACATGAGTGATGAAGAGCTTGAAATCGGAGACTATTTAGAGATTCACTTAGCTCCATCCCTTGATCCTTATCTTACAAAGACTAGATTGCAAGGTGTTTATGACTCCATTCGTGCAATGGGGCTTGATCCAAACGATCCAAGATTGGGAATTCCTCCAATTCGCAATACTCCAAATTCATCTGAAAAGAATGTTGAAAATGCATCGGAATTTCGTCATTCTGGTGGCCATTCTCCTAAATCCGACAAGGACAATTCTGTCAATTCTGTCCATTTGGTCAAAAGCGCGGGGCCCACAAATGTTGGTACTCAAAATAGCCGTTCTCAATTGACCATGGATTCGGGTTACTATGGTTCAAATGCTGCGGGGCCCACCCTTACAACCAGCCACATGCTTAGTCAAAAAGAGCAAAGTGCCAATGTGATCCAAAAGTCTAATACCACGGCTGATCAAAAGAATTTCATTGCTTTGGATGCCAAACTGAATTCTAACTCATATCACGCATGCCAACATCGGAATTGAAATTCCACGTGCGGACCATCTTGAGGGCCCCAATCACGTGGATGCCAACTTGAACTCCAAAGTTGAACTTTTGCACGTGAAAGCTTCGGGAGGTAATCTGAATTCCTTTAAACATGAAGACAAATCATATGTTGGTGGCAAACATGTGGGCCACCATGTTGGAAATCACTTTGGCAATAATGAGATGCAAAATTCTGATGAACAAACGGATCAAATTGGTCAACAAAGTGATGCTTCTCACGCAGTTTTGGATTTGCAATCAGGGGCTGGAATGCACATGGCCGTGGGCCACAATGATTTGAATTTTCATGCCAACTTAACCGTTGGAATTGATGGTGAAACATCGGTCCCATATGCCATTTCTGCTCAGCACAACGCACATGCTTCGAGTATGGACCCCAACAACTTGGCTTCCACTTTTGTTATGCCCGAAAACACTAATGAGTCCATTGCAGCGCCTTTTTCACCAAATGAGCTGGTGGGCAATCATGAACCGATTTCTCTTTCAACTAAAGCGCCAAGTCCTGATGATAATGCCTTTGCCACGGGTCCTACTAATTGTTTGCAGCCCCAAGTTGCCATCGTGCACAATGGGTTGGCATCCAATTTTAATAATTCCGTGGGTCCTAAGATGGATGATGCACAACATAAACAATCTCAAAATTTGGGAATTGATTCAGTCAACGTGAATTTTGTGAACAATTTTGGTGGTTGTAGTTATTCCGTGGGACCCTCCCACAATGCGGTCCCCAACAATTTGAATCAACCTTCTGCCAATGTCGAAAGTCAAGCTAGAATTTCTAATAGAAATTCGAGTCTTCCCATCCACAATGCGTGGGCGGCCCCTAGTCCTCTTTCTCAGGGAGTCGACGCAAATTATGGTGCTTTCAATGCGAATCAGATTCAAAATTCATCTGAAGTGGATCATCTTGTTGGTGATCCTTTTGGCCAAAATCTTCCAGCTCACTTCAACAATGGCCTTTTTGCTAATTTACAAAATGAATTTCCTTCCCTGCAGCAAACTCTTTCTAAACCTGCTGAAGCTCATGGTTCTACACAGGAAGGACAGGGAACCAACCTCCGCTCTGACTGGAGTCAAAATGGGACCAAAGGCGCAAATCTTATCACCAACAATTGGAAGGAGCACTTTCTGGGTGAATTAAATGATTCGCTCAAACTGAACTACTTTGACAAGTTCGAAATTAGGGATGGGAGAACAATTGCTAAGCCTCCAGAAAGTGTTTTCGAGGATGGTGCTCAACACTGGAATTGCTGCCTTATTGGTCAATTTATAGGTAAGCCTCCCCCATTTTTCTTAATTAGAAGAATGGTAGACACTCAATGGAATAAATTTGGTCATGTTGACATTCAATCCAATGACTTTGGGCTTTATGTGTTTCGATTTGAATCACAAGTTTCCTGTGATCGGGTGATGCAAGAGCTATGGCATGTCCACCACCATCCACTTCTCCTTAGACGTTGGGAAATGGGCCTTCAACTGATTAACATTAATTGTGATAGGGTCCCAATGTGGTTAAAACTACTAAATGTCCCACTTGATTTACTTATCAAAGATGGTCTCAGTTATGTTTCAAGCACAATTGGTATCCCTCTTCAGATGGATTCGAAAACGGCCTCCCGTTCTCATCTTGGGTATGCAAGAGTTTGTGTTGAAATGAATATTCAAAAGGATCTTCCAGACAGAACCTTTGTTGAGCTCCCTAAAGGAGGATTGGCTGAAATTGAGATTGAATATGATTGGACTCCACTCAAATGTTCTCATTGTAACGTTGTTGGACATGACACATCCTCATGTCCTAATTCTATTGAGGAGAAGGTGAATAATAATGTCACTAGTTCAAATTTGGATTGGACTGATGCTGGTAAGAAGTCGAGAAGGAGACGTCGTGCTTCCCGCAAAGAGAATAAGAGTAATTTGAACAGATTTAATGTTCTCAATGTTCTAGATGAGGATAATGATGATCTTGATCGTTCTCTGAATTCCAAATCTGGGAATCTTGACAATCATCAAGGTACGGGAGTTTACCATGGACGACAGAAGTCCCAAATGAAACAGGTCACTTTTTCAGCTAAGCCTTCAAATGAGTCTAATGTGAGTATCCCTAAGCTTCAAAATTATGGTAACCAAGCTCAGAAATTGACGGTCACCCCGTTCCCACCACAAGGTTCTAACGACAAAAATTCCACAGCTGCTGCAGGCAAAGTCATTTCAAATTTCAGTTCTTCTGGCAAGGAAAATTCCGTTGCCTCAACTTCAAGAGTTAAATCCTCTTTTGACTATACTCGGGCAGTCCAAGGCATCTTCAATGGAAGACCACCTAATCAGAAAACTCAATGATGTTGTTGCTGTATCATTTGTCTGTTTTCATGTGTCTTTTTTGTAACTTACGGTCTGCGACCGATCTAATTTTCTCGTTTCCTCATTGTTCTTGTTTATGACACTTGTTGTCATTCAAGTTGTACTCTGATGTACTTTTCATTTTCTTTCAATAAAATCCCACTGAATTAACAAAAAAAAAAAACAAACCTAATTTTGGCAATGCACCTAGGCTGAATTTTTGGACTTTTGCTATGGCATTCAAATTGAAAATTCGGCATTACAACATTACTACACAATAATTAACAAGCCTATAGAAGCAACTACAACCCAATTCCAACTACTACAATAACATTTATTCAACTATAAGCCAATTAATCAACTTAAATACCCGAAAAATAAAAATACATGCTATTACCGTTCAAAATGGCTACAAATACATATAATTGGTCCTTGGTAACTACTAAGCAATAATCTAAAGACAATTTAACAAAACATCTAGTAAATATGCAACTATAGAAATTTGACAAGAAATAACATTTCTAGATCTAAATTTTTCTCTCACATTTGATCCGAAATAATGTTAGGAATGCGTGCAATGAATGCCCAACAAGTAAAATCTAGCCCGGTATAAAAAGCTTTGGACTTGAAATGAATTTTCTAAGAGAAAATTGCTTTGAAAAATAAGTTGAAAAACCTCTATTTTCTCTCCCAAGGCTCACGGCAATGTGTGTAAGTTTTGAGTGTGTTTTATGCTTTGTTTTGATGTAATATGTATGTATAATGTATATATAATGTATATATAACAGTTATACTATATTAAGTAATATATTTTTAGTTGACAACAACTAATATATGCAAACATATGCATACAACTAGGTACAAAACTCAATTTTTGCAAAAGAGGGTATAAAATCCATTTAAATTCCTAATTCGTTTCAGAATCAGTTTTTGTCAAACACGAGTCTACTAATATCCGAAGACTAGGTTTTGAAACGTTTGAAAGACTAGTTTCAAAATTATAGCGGACGTGTGCTTCAAACACTATTCACAAAAACCGATGATAAAATTTTTGATGCAGATTTTTATGAAAATTTCATGAATGCCCACATATCATGTATTAGAAGTAGAAATCACAAAATTAGCACATTCTAATTCAAATAATACATATACAAGTCAAAACACACAATTTCACACAAAGAGAAATTTTGGGGTTTCACATTTCTTGCTCTTGTATATTATGTATGTAATGTGTAAATATGTTTGTGTAATATCTAGAAGACAAGAGATAGTGGATTATGACAAATTTCATAATAGCCCTTCATCTTGTCTTGAGTTGATCCTAGCCATTCAATTCAACAACTAACGGCCAACCAAGTGATGTTGAGCTCTCCTAGCCAAGCATTTGGCATCTTTCAATTTATGAGACTTATACATATATATATATACTTAGTTAATCTTAAAGTGATACAATTAATTTAATCTAATCACCATTAGTTTAAATTAAGGAAACAACTTTCCATAATTGCACATTGGCTCCAACTCTTATAAATAATTATACATTTGGCCCATTACTAATTAACAACCCACATTAGCAATGTTAACACTTTAACATACCTCAACCAAATATAAGCTTATCCGAAAACTCATTCATTTATGCTTTATTGTGTATGCTCTCTAGATCCACTGCCAAATAGCAATGAGGGAACATTAAACGACTTTAATGTATTTCGCGAATATCTCCGCTATTCCCAAAATACCCTCACGTTCTAGAGTGACGTGTAGCAACATATCAAGACAATTTATATGGCAATGAAGTCAAACAGGTAAATCTATTTATAGTCGTGAATTAATGTACAGTATAATCCTTCTATTAACATATTCCGATCGAGCAAAGACCATGAAACGATTAAGTCTATATACTCGATAACGATGCAAACATCTAATAGGTGGAATGAGAGATGACATCCATGGAAACATTTTTCCATTTTTCATGCCCTCGCTAGGGACTTCCTCGTTCTACAACCGAAATTAGATAGTATAGGACATCGCCTCACAACGGAGGTTAATAGATCCTTTCTTGACAATAACCTGTCAACCACTATATCGGAAATAGAATATGCAAGAAGTCGTAACTCATCTTGACAAATCGAAGATGAGCATTGTCCAAGTGCTAGCATTAAATTCCCGATATATGTTACAGCCGTAATTTCTCAAGTCTAAGGATAACGTGTACATTCACAACGAATAACGAACTATTAATCTGAAATCATGTAGTTATTCACGTCACATTCAATGATCTATTCTATTAATAATCATTCACATGATTGCTAATCGCATCATATGCAGTTATAGTTTATGGCTCACTATCTTTTGTCATTAATATCCAATATCAATCAAAGGTAACAATCCATGTGATAGTCCATAATATATTATTTTAGTCCCAGTCAAATAATCTAAGGACTACAAATAAGTTTAGATATTATTCATATAAAAGGAATACGCCAAGATATTCTAAACAACCTTTTAGAATATATTTCATTTATGAATATATCAGTGGACATATTCATATAATTGAAAGCGGAGAATATGAATGTCATAAAAATGCCATTGATTTATAAACAAGTTTACATTAAAATACCCAAGATAAGTCATCAAACTACATAGCATTAGGGCATATCACTAACAAAATTGTTATTTTAAGTCTCGGTATGTGCTAATCGTAACTCGAGTGTTAAAGTTGCAACCTTTCGGGCATGGTAGTGTCGGGAAACACTGAGCGGCATCGAGCTTATCGGTATAGCTCGGCTACCATGGTACCCAGTCCCTCTCTCGCTAGGGATGCGGCCCTGGGAGAGTTTGGTCAGAGGATATTTGGGGTACATCCGGAGTACACCCACTGGAGTGATAAGGGATATCGGCTTATCGTTATCGTTATCATCATTATATATTGTTCGTGGTTCGTGGTTTATGGCTCATGGCTCGTGGTTCGTGCTCGTGATCAACATTGTATCCTTTTGAGTAACTCTCGCTTGAGCCCTTGTTCCTTGGGGAGTTACCCTTGATTATATTCATTTATATGTGTTATCTAGTTTTGTATACTTGAATATTACTTCGTATTGATATTGTATTCTCGTGGTTTCTTTATGTACTTGTCCTATCGTGTTATTTTTCTTTCTTTGATGTGTAATGTTTAGCTTGTTTATTTGTATATTAGTCTCGTATTGTTAATTTACTTTATTGTTGTTTGTTGCATTGCACGAAAATATTTTCAAAACTCCCCGGATAACTGTTTTTCTCCCTCACTGAGCAATAGTGTTTTGCTTACCCCTCTTTCTAATATTTTACAGGCATGGCGGAAATAGTCTCAAGAAGTAGAAGAGGAAGATCAAGTGTCCCCTTGATTGTTTGTATCTTTGATTGGATTGTTATATGAACTTATATAAAGTGGATAGGTATGATGGCTTGTATTTATTTTAGCTCCTGATGATCTTGAATGTATCATGTATTCGATATGTAAATGAGTATATAATTAAGTGAAGGCTCACCTAGAGTAGTGACTTGTAATAATTTAGTTAATGTTTTGGTTTGTGTAACCTAGTTTAGAATGTCTATGGTCTATTTTGCCAAAAGAAGGAACTGAAACTATCCAATGAACAAGAAATGGATTCAATTCTATGTAAATGATAGTTCTTGTGTGATAATTCTTCTGCGTTCAGATTAGTTTGGCCTAGAAACAAGGGAAACTCTGTCTGTTTTCCCTTATTTTTCATGACTTGGGGTTTGGGATCGAGGACCTGATTCCGTGAGGGATCATGGCGTTACATCTTGGAAAAAGAGTTCATTCAAGAAAGAGGTATGGGAAAAAAAGTTGAACTCAGTGAAGAAGTCACTAAATAGCCTGTTATGTCCCGGTGTTCAATATAGATGGGGGTGAATAGATTGAACGGGTAAATTTAATAGAATTTTATGAAATAAAAATTGTAAAAGTAAAATAATCAGAGTAGGGAAATAGAAGAATTGACACAGATGGATATATCTTAATTCCCAACACCCTTTGATTTTGGTCAATCCAATCCCAAGAAAATTTCTTGGTTTTATGGCAACTTTCCACTAATAAAAACAACAAGTACAATAGCAATTACAATAGCAGCAACAAGTTTAGAATAAAAATTCTATGTTAACTCACCAAGAGTTAACAATATGCAAGTATTTCTTGCTTACAAAATTCTAACGCTCAACGCCTCTGAATTGGGCAAATATTACAATTCTACTCTGAAAATACAACTCAAAATATTATATGATTACAAAAGAATGATAGCCCAATAATAATCAAATAAAAACTTATGATATTTCAAAAGATTTCAATATCCGGATTTGAAATAAAGTCAAAGTAAACTTTTAAAATATCGAGCTTGAAATACAAGTAAAATAATAATCTTGAGCTCTCTGATTTGAGTAGGAGTATTATTATTTTTAAGATTTTATTATTATATTTTTCTAAAATTTTTGGTGTATTTATAGGCATTTTATGTGCAAAATAACCGTTGCTACAGTGCCGGCACAATAACTCCAAAGGATCTGCTATAGTGACCGAACGATAATTCCAACATTCAGATCTACTACATTGACAAACAGTAACTTCAAAATTTCAAATTTGCTACAGTGGCAAACAGTAACTCAAATGTTCAAATTTTCTACAATACTAAACATTAACCGAAATTTTTAAATTTTGTACAGTGCCAAACAGTACCGAAATTTTCAAATTTGCTACAGTCTCAAATAGTAACCAAAATTTTTAAATTTTCTACAATACCAAACAGTAACTGAAATTTTTAAATCTTCTTTAGTAACTAAAATATTTAAATTTTCTAAGTGATAAACAATAACCTCCAATTGTTCAAATTCTCGGGTACTACATTACCCGATTTCAAACTTTTAAACATGCTACAATAATCAAGTTGCTAGAGTACTGATTTGCTATAATTCCCGTATTGCTACAGTTCCCATATTGCTATAGTAACATCATTAAAAAAAACATTCCATTTCATTTCTTTCAACATGTTGAAACAATTTGACACTAAACAAAATCATATTAATTTTCTTATTTGTTATCATCAAAACTGAGATTAACAAGAATTATTAAGTCCAACAATTTCAACAATCTCTCTCTTTTTTATGATGACAAACTAATATAAGGATAGAAAAATTTAAACAAAAATTAATATGATTTGAATATAAATATGCAGTAAAAAATTGATTCCCCATATTTTTACGCATATTTTAATATAATTTACTCCCCATTAAGTCTATATTTATCGCAAAACTCCCCATGTTTTCATGCTTATTTCCCTCCCCTTTTTTGGCATAATCAAAAACTAAGACATCTAACAAACCTAGTTCACTTATAGTTTTCAAAAAACTTTCTGAACATAAAGGTTTTGTGAAAATGTCCACTATTTGATCACTAGTTGGTACATATTTCATTTCAATTAAACCTTTTTGCACACAATCTCTAAGAAAATGATGTCTAATTTCTATATATTTAGCTCTACTATGATGCACAGGATTAAGTCATAAATTGATAGCAGATGTATTATCACACATTATAGGAATAAAATCAAACTCTTGCTTATAATCTTGAAGTGTCTATTTTATCCAAAGTATTTGAGTGCAACACATTACAGTTGAGATATATTCGGCTTCAGCTGTTCATAATGCTACAATATTCTATTTCTTTGAGAACCATAAAACTAGATAATTTCTAAGAAATTGACAAGTTTTGGATGTACTATTTCTATCATCTAAGCTTCCCACATAATCAGAATCAGTATATCCAACAAGTTTAAAATCATTGTTTTTAGGAAAGAAAAAAGCTAAATTAAGAGTTCATCTTAGGTATCTAGTGTGACGCCCGAGACCACTACCGTACTTTCTATTAACTATTGCATTCACTATTTGTGCATTTTAACTGTGTAATTACTTGTTACCTTCTTAGTTACTATTTATCACATTTTTCAACTGCTTAATATCTTTGAATTAACATTTTTCCTAAACTATATTGATTATTTTAGGAATGAAAAAAATGAGCGTTTGAGCAATTAGTATTAGGAGGGCTCATTTAGAAAATGTTTTAACGGTTCGAGTGAATAGTAAATTAGTAAAGTTGTTACATGAATTAATTGGCTAGACTTTTAATTGCATTTCTTAGCAAAATTGACTTAGTTGAACAAGTTCCAAAGGACCAAATCAGCCCCCAACCAATTAAATAACACTTATACACTATACAACACACAACACTTAGAAAAAAAAATTGCACAAAAAGCCCTCCAAGGAGCAGCCATACCCGACGGCCTGCTACAGTGCCAAGGCAGAAAAATTTCACTATATTCTCCATTTTTGAGCTCATCTAGACTTTGTGTAAGTTTATTCCAAGCCCTCCAAGCCTTGTCCTAGCTTCCTACACTCATTGGTGAGGGATTTAAGCACTTATTTGTATTATTTAAATGTTGCAACTTTCTTGAATTTTTAGATTTGCTATCAAATGGTAATTGAATGCTTAAATATGATGATATATGTTGTATATGTGTGCTAGAGACCTAGTTTGTGTAGTTTGTAGGCTTGGTTTTGGAAATATTTGAATATGCCAATGAAGAAGACAATGAATAGTGACGTTTTTAGGATTTTGTGAAATGGTGCGTTATAACTCGATTCTTTGCTTCTAATAGGTGCCTTAGATGTTAATAAAGATAGATTAATAGCCCCGTGAGGTTGAATTGCTCGAAACTTGGCTTAAACACGAAATTGGTGACTTTTAAAAAGGGGTGTCGAGGTTAATGCAAATCCGGGTTAATTTAGCCTTCACATTTGGTATACTTAGACTATATAGGTGCTAGATATGCTTTGTGCAACCTCGGTTGAGTCCCCGATAGGGTACTTGTAGTACAAACTCACAAGGGAGAAATTGGGGCATTTATGCTAAACGCGGGTAATTGGGTAACTTCGAGGGTCCTAAGGGTGCCTTATGGGTTAATTAGAAGTATGGAATAGCCCGCTCACTTAACTAGAACATTAACTTGTGTTTGGAAGAAAAATGGCTTAAGTTACAAAGGGAAAAAAGTGGAAAATTTGGTTGTCTTGTACATCAATGGTCTTGTACATGCTTATTATATGTTTAAATGTATTTCTAAGTGAATTGTGAGCTTTTAGTAAAGTTTCGTGAGAAATATGTAATTTACCTCTTTGTGCACATATAGTTATTTTCATATATAATACTTATATCTTGTTCTAATGTTTATATTACTTGTATATTGTATTGAATGGGTGGAGTTATACTTAAGACTTGTAATTGGGCTGCTAGAATGATTGCTTGGATGGTATGTTTAGCTAGAGTATACAAAGGTGGCTTTTGCTAAAGATATAATTCTAATAGATATTGTATGCTAAATAAGTGAAGTTATAAGTTAGCTAACCTAGCTGAATAATTAATGAATATTGTAGTTAAAGAGTAATTGAAGTAATGCTTGCTCATAGGTTCAAGGTGACTAGAAATGTTGTGATTCAAACTTACATCTTGGAGCTCGGTAGAGGTGAGGGATTATTTAACCC
This sequence comes from Ehretia macrophylla, assembly GCA_037974665.1. Classification (NCBI taxonomy): domain Eukaryota; kingdom Viridiplantae; phylum Streptophyta; class Magnoliopsida; order Boraginales; family Ehretiaceae; genus Ehretia; species Ehretia macrophylla. Next base: position 4,974,908 of record CM075777.1, on the reverse strand, counting down.
TTTTGTGCATCTTAGTTTATTTCATTGTTTTTAGATTATATGATTTAGCTAATTGATAAAGTTACATGTACCATTTATTTGTTATCTCGTGGTTACTCGTGTTTGTTTGATATTATCTCGTGAATTCTTGAATTCATGTCGGGTTGCGCAACCTTTTCGGACATGGTAGCGTCGAGAAACACAGGTGGCGTCGAGCTTGCCATGCTCCCTTGACTACCATGGTGCCTATTCCCTTTTTCGCTGAGTATACTCCACTACCCCAGAGGTGTGGTTCACCTGCTGGGCATATGGACCTACCTCAGGATAAAGGGTCGTAGGATCGGGGTATATCTGGAGTACCCTAATTTGGAGCAGTAAGGGTTTGTCGGCACTTGCGTGAAGTTTGTGATTCGTGGTACGAGATTAAAGACTTGAAGTGGAACCATATCCTTTTGATATGTGGTTAATTACCTGTTTACTTGGTTGTGTTATTTGGTGTTGAAAATGCTATTATTCTATTGCATATCATGTTACACACCCCGGTTTGCTGCATCACCTCCCTCACTGGGTAACTTTGGTTACTCATTCCTCGTTTTAACATATTTCAGGAAAAGCTGTGGTAGGATGCTATGTACTGGTCTATGTGCAAGAAATGCGAGTTGATGGTTGTATGTGCTTTGTTTTGAGATTACAAAACCCTGTGTATGTTTCTATTATCTAAAAGGTTGTAATATAAAGTAAAACTTGTAATCTTATATAAGTTAATAATGGTAGATGGGCTGTAATAACTTCAATGATTTACTTGATTGCCTGGTTAGTTTGCATGCTTGTGCGAATGGGATTGTACCTTGGAGTTGGATTGTGATTTTTTGTGGATAAGTTACTGTTTGCAGGTGAACAAATTGTCCTATAAACAGGGGAGACTCTGTCTGTTTTTCCTCGTTTTTCGTGGGTGATACGGGTTGAGATTAGTTTGATAAATAACAGTTTCGGTCTCGTGAGGGATCAGGGAGTTACATCTAGCATATAGGCACACCACAAATTGGATATCTGGTCCACTTGTACTTAAATAAAGAAAACTACCAAGCATCCCTATATATTTAGTTTGATCAACATTTTCTCCACTTTCATCCTTTGCTTAATTTTTCATTTGTGCTTAGTGGAGTAGTAACATTTCTACTTTTTCCTTCAATATTATATTTCTTTAGCAACTCCTTAAAGTATTTGGTTTGAGAGATATAAATTCATTCTTCTACTTGTTTTATCTGTAATCCTAGAAAGAAGTTTAACTCTCCCATTATACTCATTTCAAATTCATTTTTAATTAAAGCTTCAAATTCCTTACACAAAGAATTATCTGTAGATCCAAATATAATGTCATCAACTTAGATTTGAACAAGTAAAATATAAGAGTTTTTATATTTGATGATAAGAGTAGTGTCTACTTTACCTCTACAAAAGCCATTTTCAATTAAAAAAAATGCTTAATCTATCATGTCATGCTCTAGGTACTTGTTTTAATCCATACAAAGTCTTTTTTAATTTAAAAACATGGTTAGGATGTGTGAGATCTTTAAAACCAGGGGATTGTGCAACATAAACTTCTTTATCTATAAAGCCATTTAAAAATACAGATTTAACATCCATTTGAAATAAAGTAAAATCTTTAAAGCAAGCACAGGCTAAGAGAATTCTTACCGATTCAAGGCACGCCACTGGTGCGAAGGTTTCATCGTAGTCGACTTCTTCTTCTTGAGAATATATTTGGGCTACCTACCTTGTTTGTTTCTTACCATATTCCCTTGCTCATTCAATTTGTTTTTGAATACCCATTTTGTTCCAATAATATTTTGATCCTTGAGTAAATGAACTAAGTCCCAAACATCTTTTCTTTTGAACTAATTTATTTCTCCTTGCATTGCTTTGATCAAACTATTATCCTTCAAAGCTTCATCTATTATCTTAGGCTCAGTTTGAGATAAGAATATTGTTCTTGCCATAGACTCTTGCAGTTGTTTTCTTGTTTTTACTCCTTCAATGTCATCCAAAATTTGATCTTTTGGATGTGATTTCTTGAATTTCCATACCTTAGGAAGATCTTCATGTTGATTTGAAGCATCATTTACTTTTTCTTCATTTTGCAATTTTGTTTCTTTGAATTTCTTCAATTTCTTCTTCCACTTCTTCATCATCTTGAATTTTGAACTATCTTTGAGGTTCAATTTCATCAAATTTCACATGAATTGACTCTTCTACAATGTGAGTTCTGTTGGGATTAGTATGCCCAAAATCTTATTGCACGTTTGGATATGTGTTTGTGATTGATAGTATTAATGAAAGCATTCATTTATATTCTCTATCTCATTTATGTGTAATTACTAGTATAGAGGTCCTTGAACCATAAGTAAATGACTTAGGTGCACAGTGCCCAAACACAGAAGGTCAAGTTATAGACACTTGGGTTTTAGATTATGTTCATAACCGAATGATGGAGTTGGGCGCTTCATCATGGTCTAGGTTATAGTGAGTTAGTCTCTTGTGAAGGGTGACCTGCCTTGGTCATTGGTAGGTTTTCGGACTAAGCCTCACTAGTGTGTGTGTCACACATTGAACAAGCCACTGAGGTATGATCTCTCCAAGAGGTACTATCAAAGATAGAGATCAATACATACCTCATGCTACTAAGTGATCAATACTCTTAATCTTGAGCGTATGTGGATGAACTGACGAAATCAGGTTCATGTGCTTTGATGCACCATGGGTGAGACCTCAGTTGTGGGCCAACAGCTCCGTGTGTTAGGCATATGGGTTTGACTAGTTAGAAGGTGTGTACGCAATATAGATTACATGTCGTCGTGTGATGGAATAATCACTCCCTTGTGATTATCCAGTAGATCATCCAAATCTAATCTTAGTGGTATACTCTATGAGCATATCGGATATTTGGCTTGAGGGTCACTCCATAGATCAAATGTTCTATATCCAGTGGATGGTTACTTGAAGGAGTTAGATGTCTCAAGGAAAAGATGCAATAAAAAAAGAGATAGTACATGGAAAGTCTTTCTTGTTTGTGAGTGTTACATGGTAGGGTATTTTGGTCATTTAACTTAGTGGGTCGTAGACAAAGGCCATATTTAATATGACAAGCTTTTGCTTTCAGCAGCAAATATCTTGGAGTTCAGTCATGACTTTTTAGATGAATAAGTCAGGTTGAAAAGCCTAAATGTGCTATAGGCTTAGCAAGGGCATTTTGGTCTTTTCAGTTGTCAAGTTGTTTATGTCTTTTGGTCCCTCTTCTAGCCTATTTCCTTTTGGATGTATGTTATAGTTTCCTAGATGCTTATTGTATTTAGATTTGCTAATTAAAGTGTCCAATTACAACTTAGTATCCTATTTGGGAAGGATTTCCTATTTGGATTAGTTATGGATAATGTGGAAACTAGTAATTAGTTAATTTGCAAAATAATACATGGATTAATCCATATGGTTCGAGTTGGCGCCTAGCCCACCTAGGCTAGGTCCACACGTGTGATTGAGAGAAGATGGAAGAGTTAGTAGTTTTAATTATTATGCTATTGAGCTAGTCAAGTCCAAAGGTGCATAAGAATGGCTTATGGGCTAAGAATCCAAATCCCAGTTTAGCTTGGATTAACTACTAAGGCTATTCCATATCTATAAATAGAGCTCTTCTCCATCTCCACAATTTGCATCTTTCACACGAGAAAAAGAAGAAGAAAACTCTCTCTCTCTCTCTAGCTCTCACTTGTAGTTCTAGAAAAAATACAAGAAAATAATCCCACAATTCTTCAACATCTAAGAGAAGGAAGAAGGTCATAGAAGAGAATATCAAGATTTTCTTCAAGGTTTCTAGGAGTGTAGATCTTCAAGAAGCAAGAAGGTGATCAAGTTTTGTGTCTTTCGTTAAGATTCTTAAGCTAACGAATCAAGTTAACAATATTATCTCTTGCTGGAATTTATTCTTTATAAATTGTTTATACACATGGTCTTAGTGTTCTTGCAATATTTCGATTAGCATGCTATCAAGTTTTCACTGCGTTTATATGCTTTAAAATTTTTAAATATCATAGTATATCTAGGTAGTATGCACCTTCAATGGTATCAGAGTCACACCACATAGTAGTATGAATATTGCAATCTATACATGTGTAGATTATGAAGTTTAATAACTTTTGGTGGAAGTTTTTAAGATTTCATGTTTGTTGGAGTTTTTGTTTAATATGAAGTTTGGTGCATGTTCATGTTAAGAAATAAAGAAAAATTCTAAAGCAAATAAGTTGTAACTATAATAGATGTTTGATTACATGTTTTTCCTAGTTTGATTCAATTTAATTAAGATTAGATGTGTAATATTCGTTTATCGCAAAATAACAAGACATCTTAGATATTTTAATTAGGATAATTGAATTATGGAAAATAGGAGTCCATGTAGATTTAGGAAACCTGAAACAAAGTAAAGCAAGAGAAACAAAAATATTTAACCGCCCCCTTCCCATGTGCACGGGTCCCAAGGACGCGTGGGAGGGGATGGTCAACCATGGTCAAATGTGACCATGGTTAGCTAAGTTTTTTTTTTCTGTATTATTAGTTTTCTTGTGCAATTGTTAATTTAGATATCAAATTAATTTGATTAATTAACTGTTTTACATCTAGTTATTATAGCTAGTATAATTAAATAATGTTATTTAATTATTTATTTCTATGCTTTAATATTTATACTTAATTGTTCTTTATTAAATATATGAAATATTTGAGATGCATAGAAATTCTATCACCATTAGGATTTAAAAAGGAAAATCCTAATATACTTAGGTAATGGATAATTAAGAATTAATCTAGGATAAGATTAATTTCAATTAATCTTAGGATTAATTAATTATTGTTATAATTTAAAATTCGTTAAAGATAAAATTTATCTTTTAGGGGCCAATTGTTAAATTAAATACCTAAGTAGGCCTTATCTATGGTTTTAGAGACTAAAGTCTATATAGGTAATATATTTTAAAGTATCCTTAAAAGGTTTTAAATAAAGGCCTATAATATTCTAGGGAATAAGGAACCCAAATCCATATTCTAGAAATATATTATTAGCATTAGACTATTTAGATAAAACCTGGTTTTTAAGTATTAAGGAAAAATATATGGAAAACCCTTTTATTAAATAAAATTCGAGTGGTAGAGGGGAATGGAGAATCCCAAGGCTTTCCAATTCCGGTTTGTATTAATGAATTAATTTTACCTCACTTTACCATGTGGTATGCTCCCTACGGAGGGTAATATTTAATTTAGATATTAGTAGACAAACTAAACATAGATAATCATAAGACAAAGTGATTAGTGGGTTCGGTCATCCTAAAGATGGAGTTCTTCACTAAATATCATTTTATAGGATGTGGATATAAGTCACTACCCTATAGTGGGCTTAAGTCTAAGACATTCTAGGGAATATCAACTAAGGAATGGTAATTCACTTGACTCTAGAAGAAATAAAATTTTAGCCAAAGTAAATATATTCTAGAGAAGCCAAATAATACAGTGATTGAATTATTATTTGGATAGTGTCTATCCAGACAAAATAACAATCCAAACGAAACATAGGCTTGACTCAAATTTATTACAAGTTCGGCCATCCTAAAGCTGGAGGACTTGTAGGTAAAATTGAGATACTATTGCACGTAGTAGTTTAAGGGTCAACTACTTAAGCAAAAAGATTAAGTGTAAAAGATTAACTTTATATGCCTTACTTTTGGTTGAATATCCCAAGAAGATTCCTTCATCTGATTTTGGATCTAACTTATTCAAATATTCTTTTGTATTTAAGATATAACTTGTACAACCAAATACGTTGAAATAAATAATATTAGGTGCTCTACCATACCAATGTTCATAGGGAGTTTTACTCAAGCCTGGTCTTATGTATACTCTGTTAATGATATAGCAACTTGTATTGACTGCTTCTGCCCAAAAATATCTTGGTAAGTTAAACTCATTTAGCATGGTCATGCTCATTTCATGTAATGTTATATTCTTTCTTTCAGCAATTCCATTTTGTTGAGGTATTCTGGGTGTTGAGAAATTATGACCATATCCTTTTTCTTCACAAAATCTTTCAAATTCTCCTTCAAATTCTCCACCTCTGCCACTTCTAATTTAGATTATTTTATTTCTTGTTTCATTTTCTAATCTTCTTCACAACATGACAAACTCTTTTACTGCATCATTTTTATGAGCAAGAAACATTGTCCACGTGTGACGAGTATAATCATCAACAACAACAAATACGTAATGTTTTCCACTTAGACTAGTTATTCCAATATCCCCATACAAATCCATATGTAATAATTGCAGGGGTTCGGAAGTAGAAATTTCTTTTTTAGGCTTGAATGAGCTTCTCACATGTTTTTCTTACATGCAAGCATCATATAAAGTTTGTTTTGCAAATCTTAATTCAGGCAATCCATGTACTAAATTCTTATTGTAAATATTTTGCAATAATTTAATTCCTACATGACCAAGGTGCCTATGCCATAAATATTAAGAATCATTTTCAGCCATAAGACATGTAATATTTTGAGCATATAAGTCACTGAACTTAATAACATAAAAATTATTTAACCTTTGAACAACAAATACTGGCTTATCATTTGAATAAATAGTACAATCTTTTAAATTAAAAAAAAAAACTGTAAAATTATTATCACAAAGTTGACTTATACTTAGAAAAGTATGATTCAAGCCTTCAACATACAAAACATTACTAATTATTGAGTTAGGTTTCTTACCAATAGTTCTTATACCAATTATTCTTCCCTTGTCTTTGTCAAACTTGACTGTTCCACCTTGTTTGTCTATTAGGGTGTTGAATAAAGTTTTGTCTTCTGTCATATGTCTTGAACATCTACTATCGAGGTACCACATTCCAAGATTTTGTATATTTTTTAGACACATTTCTTGGCGTTTTACCTCTTACATTCATAAAATTTATCTTTTGATTTGGTACCTGTTGATTGGATCCTTAAATGTTAGATTTGACTTTTTTTTTTGCCAAATTCTTTTTTCTTTATTTTTCTCTAATTTCTTTTTAATTTTGAATTCAAAGTTTGCATGCCCAACAATTCCACAATAAAAGCATGTAATAATATTGTTATTATTAGAACTACTAGGAACATTAATATTTTTTCCTTTGTCAATGGAATCATATCCTATTTCACTTTTATCGGATTGATATTTTTGTCCATTCAGCATATTTTCTAGTCTAGCACTACTAATGGAAAAAATTTCTAAATCAATTTTCAAAGAAATTTTTCATTTTCTAACTTGTTGCACTTTGCATTTAAAATATCATTTTCAGAAATTAATTTTCTTTATCAATCTTTTCATTGCAAAATATTTTCTTTAATTCGTTATTTTTGGTTATAAGCATTTCACATTTTGCAAGTATCATATCTATATCTAATTCATCATTTGAAGATTCAAAACTTGCCTTATCTTCCACTGCCATGAGTCCAATTGTTGCAATTTCATCATTTGAATCTTCTTTTTCTGATCCCGAGAGCAAGTCATCCCATGTTTCTGCTTTGAGTGCTTTCTTGAATTTTCTTCTAATTTTTTTCTTGTTTCTTTTCTTTCTCTCTTTTCATTGGACAATCTACAATAAAATGTTTGTTGCTTCCACATTTATAAAATTTATCATGTTCTTTTTTACCTTTGGATAAAGAAGGTTGACTTTGCCTTCACACTTGATTTCTTTGTTTTCTCATTTTTGCAAACTTTTGAATATTGTAAATAAATATTACAAATTCATTTTCTTCATATGTACTATCATCATCACTACTATCAACAAGTAAAGCTAAGGATTTTGTTTGTCTTACTTCTTCCTTTTCACACTCGTTCATGCTCATTTCATGAGTAAGAAGATTTCACATTAGCTCTTCAAGAGTAATTTCTTTAAGAGATCTCACCTCATACTCGTTCATGCTCATTTATTTACTTTTTGTTTTTTTGTAAAACAATATCTAATAAAGCTATTTTTTAAAAAAATGCTATAGTACCTTTCTCCCATTTGTGAAATTGTTTCTCTAGGTTGCATCCAGAAAATTTCAAACTCATGAAGAAACATATTTAATTTTGGCATTTTTTACTTGTGAAATTCCTTCATTTCTTACTTCAAGTTTCTTCCATACATCATACGTACTTTTGGATCCTACGACTGTTGAATGTTCTGTTGCATTTAATGAACAAAGTAATAGACTCAAAGCTTTTTTATTTGATGAGATTTTTGACTTATCTTCTGACGTGTATTCCTTGGGCTCTTTCTCTGCCTCTTTTCCATCTTCAGTCTTTTTTGTTGGTACAAATGGTCTATTTATAGTTATCTCCCATAACTCGTAGTCAACTCTTTGTAGGTAAATTTCTATTATGTATTTCTAATGAGAATAATTTGAACCATCAAACAAAGGTGGTTTGTTAGAAGAAATACCTAAGCAGAATGGAAGTTGAATATTGCTTGTTGTTGCCATAGATCTTTAATACTCAACCTGAAAAATAAATCAGGTACTCAAAAGTATACTAGCTCTTGATAGGACTTGTTTGGTCCCGGTGTTCAATCTAGGAGGGGTGAATAGATTGAACAGACAAATTTAATAGAATTTTACAACATAAAAATTGCACAAGTAAAATAATCAGAGTAGGGAAAGAAAAGAATTAACACATATCAATTTATCTTAGTTCCCAACGCCCCTTGATGTTGGTCAGTCAAATCCTATGGAATTTTCTTGGTATTATGGCAACTTTCCACTAATAGAAATAAGTACAACAACAATTACAACAACAACAACAAGTTTAGAATAAAAATTCTAAGTTAACTCACCAAGAGTCAACAATATGCAAGAATTTCTTGCTTACAAAATTCTAACACTCAACACCTTTCAATTAGAAAAATATTACAATTATACTCCAAAAATACAATCAAAATATTATATGATTACAAAAGAATGATAGCCCAATAATAATCAAATAAAAACTTCTGGGCTTTTAGAAGCTTCCAATATCCAGATTTGAAATGAAGTCGAATAAAATTTTTGAAATATCGAGCTTGAAATATATGTGAAAATAATAATCTTGAGCTCTCTTATTTGAGTAGGCGTATTGTTCTTTGTAATATTTTGTTTTTTATAATGATTTGAGTAGGAGTATTGTTCTTTGTAAGATTTTGTTGTGTATATTTTTCTAAAAAATTTGGTGTATTTATAAGCATTTTATGTTCAACATAATCATTGCTACAGTGCCCACAAACTCCAACGGATCTGCTACAGTGCCCGAACAGTAACTCCAGCATTCAGATCTGCTACAATACCAAATAGTAACTTCAAATTTTCAAATTTGCTATAGTGGCAAACAGTCACTCAAATGTTTAATTTTTCTATAGTACGAAATAGTAACCAAAAATTTCAAATTTTCTATAGTACCAAACTAGTCTGGGATCTTGTGGACCCACTTGTGGGTATTATTCCCATAGGATGCAAGTAGGTGTACAAGAGAAAGATAGATGCTGATGAAAAGTTAGCGAGCTTTAAAGCTAGGTTAGCGGCAAAATGTTACTATCAAAGGCAAATGATTGATTATGAGAAAACCTTTTTTCCAGTAGCTATGTTGAAATCCATTAGGATATTACTGCCTATAACAACACACCTTGACTATGAGATTTGGAAAATGAATGTCAAAACGACTTTCTTTAATGGCTTCATTGATAAAGGCATTTATATGGAATAACTCAAGGGTTTTGAATCTGATAGTCACAACGTGTGTAAGCTCAAGAGGTCCATTTATGGACTCAAGCAAGCCTTTAGGAGTTGAAACCTCTGTTTTGACCAAACGGTCAAGTCAGTTGGCATCATTAAGAATGAGAAAAAACCATATGTCTATAAGAAGGTCAACGAAAAGGCCATTACATTCCTTGTCCTGTAAGTGGATAACATACTACTGATAGGAAATAACATTGGCATAATGACATCAATTAAAGTCTGGTTGTCAACAACATTCTCCATGAAAGATATGGGAGAGGCTACCTATATACTTGGAATACGAATCTATAGGGATAGATCAAAGGGGCTAATAGCATTGTCCCAGAGCTTGTACATAGATAAGATGCTAAAAAGGTTTAGCATGCAAGATTCTAAAAGGGGGTTACTTCTTTTTAGACATAGTATTTATCTCTCTAGGGCTACGAATCATAAGAATGCTGAAGAAAGAGAGAAGATGAGTAAACGTATGCTTCAGTTAATGGAAGTCTCATGTATGTCATGTTATGTACGAGACCTGATATCACACATGTTGTAAGTATTACAAGTAGATATTAGTCTGACCAAGGAAAAGATCATTGGACAATAATTAAAAGCATTCTTAAGTACTTGAGAAAGATTAAAGATATAGTTTTGATATATGGGGGAGAAGAACTGAAAATCAAAGGATTCACAAATTTAGATTTTCAGTTAGATGTGGATGATTGTAAATCTACATTTGGGTTCCATTTGTTTGTCGTAAAATAACTTGCTTGTGAAAAATATTTTCAAATCATGGGCTTTATATGTTTGCTGTAAAATAACTTGTTGAGGAAAAATGTTTTCTTGGAAAATAGAATACTAGAAAATATTTTATGGTGTCTGGATGTACAATGAAAAATATTTTCAGACATGTGATTTATAAAAGAAAAATATACATATAATATATATGTTAATCGTGAGGGTGGAAGGTGGGTGGGAGGTGGGTGAAGGTAAGGCAGGGATAAGGTGGGGGTAGGTGGTGGGGGTAGGGGGTAAGGGAGTAGAGTAAGGGGTATAGGTGGTCGAGTTCCGGAAAATATTTTTTGCTCCCAAAGGACATGAAAATATTTTTTCAAACTTTGTACTAGCCATAATATTTGACTAGAAAATATTTTCCAATTGACCAATTTTTCAGTGTTACCAAACACTGAAAAATTATGAAAAAGTAGCCACCATTTTTTATTGGAAAATAATTTTCAGTTGACCAATTTTTCAGTGTTACCAAACACCAAAAAATTGGAAACATATTTTCTGGGAAAATATTTTACGACAAACAAATGGAGCCCCGGATTCATTTTCATCTGTAATAGATAGGCAATTAGCTAGAAAAGTTCTAAGCAGAGCACCACGGTAAACTTCACTACAAAACCCGAATACATTGCAGTATCAGATGTAACAAAAGTAGCAGTTTGGATGAAAACGTTCGTGTCAGAACTAGAAGTGGTTCCATCCATTAAGTCACCGATACCTTTGTATTGTGATAACAATAGAGCCATAGCGCAAGCTAAGGAACCAAGGTCTCACTAGAAGTTCAAACATATTGAGAGACGCTACTACATCATTCAAGAGATAATGGGAAGAGGAGATGTAGTTGTACAAAGAATAGATTCAACAGATAACACCGCTGACCCACTGACCAAGGCCTTATTGTAGAAATCTCTTGATCATCATTTAGAGATGATGGGTATGAGATACCATTCAGAGTGACTTTAGTGCAAGCGGGGGATTGTTAGAGTTAGTGTCCTAAAGTCAAAATTAATTGTAATTTATTAGGACACAAATATTGTATTACATTTTATTTATGGTCAAATTATTTATTTTAATTAATGTGTTGATTAAATTATTAAATTCCTTAGAAATATATTTGTGAATCTCATTCTTAAGGAGTTAATAATATGAGTGATAAGATTCTCTATTAATAATATATTCTAAAATATTTCCTAACCAGAGGATAAATTTATTGGGCATTAATTTATCCGGATAGGTTAGCATGCAGTCTATCATCCAATTAATATGAGATATTAGATTGGGCAATGAGTCTCATATTATACTGATAGATGTATAGGTGATAATTGAGAATGTATCATTGGACTTGATCAATAATATATATCGAATTACGTGGGTTGTCAGTAATTCGATATATCATATATAGTGTATAAATATTTCTTTGATCTGAGACAGCACGAATACTCGTGTATAGAATACCACAATTTGCTAGTTCCAAAGCCCGGTTCTAATCGTGGACTGGTATATGGGCTCAATGGTCGTGGCCCATTCCTGCATGAGGATATGTGAGTGTGCGATGTAGAATCCGTTACCTAAGGGTCCTAAGCGATCCCTTAATTGAGTAACCATAAATCCTTGGCCGAGGTTAAATAATATATATGAGTTCTATTATTTATTTACAAGTTACTAAATTAATTGGATTAAGTCATATGATTAAAAAAAGGAGTTTGGCATCCCCAACCACAACTCTAGCATAATCGGGACAAATGTGACAGAATGAATTAATTATACATGAATTGTATATTAGCAGGGTTCGTGCAATTCCACTTCATCATTAATTGAGTAGTCGTGATTTACCGTTAGGTATCACTCACAACTTGTGAAATAAATTAAAATAATTCTAATTAATATATTAATTGGATTAATATTATTCCACGACCAATTAATTATGAACCGAGAGGTCACACACAAATAAAAAATTCAGAATTAATCAGTAGGAGAAATTAAATTAAATAATTTGGACTATACAAGATTATTTAATTAAGATCTAGACTAGGCTCGTAGGAATTTTAATCCTATGAGTTTTACAGTCTAAATCCAAGAACTAGGACTAGCCAAAAGGCTAGCATAGGAATTTACAAGTTTCCTATAAATAGGAAACTAGGCCAAAAAGTTTTACTAGCACTACACTCTTTCTGTCATAGATAATTTCTCTAGAACTCTAGTGGGGGTTTATAGATTTCTCTTTGGGATTCTACATCGATATTGTCGAATGTTTCACATGTGGGGAGCTTGGATTGCATCAGAGTCTACATCAAACTTCATGATTTTAAAGGTAATCCTCAAACCCATAATTATTAGATAATTATGTTTATATGTATAATCATATAAGCTACCACTAACGGATACGTGAATTTATTTTCACTGCGTAATTAGTTGTAATTAAAATTTTAATTTTCATGTCTGTAACCCAACAATTAATTAATGTGGCTTGCAAATGAGGTTCTTCTCGATTTTTCACTACAGCCAATAGGAAATCTATGTAATGGTAAACAAGAAAGAAATATTGTGGCAAGCAAGAGAAACAGTTGTGCAGGGGTGGAGCAAGAAATTGAAAGTTGGGGCCTAAATTTTGTTTTTTGTTATTATTTTGTACAGTGTTTTTTGGGACAGTAAAAAAAGACTCAAATATATTTTTCCAATATAATTAGTTATAATAAAACTACGTGATAAAAAAACTAGTTAAAAATTCAATCAAATATAAATTATATATTTACATTTGACCAAACTTAAAACTTTTAACATTATAAGTTAATTTGATTCGAGAAAGAATAAAAAACCGATATATACTACAAAAAATAACAAACACATGTGGTCATCTTCATATCAAAATTAAGTATTTAACAAATAATTATTCAGTATAAATGCAAACTAACAAACAAAAGATATATAAGAAAGAAGTTAATAAAATATAAACTAACCTAGCAAAACGAAGTCTTGTGTATTGCGATTCGGACTTACTCATATTTTGGCCTAAAAATAATTTTCAAAAAGTAGAATAATTAAAAAAGACCACTTAATTTTTCGGTATAGAATGAATTCTCTATAAATTTTAAATTTACTATATTCATGTATTTAATTATTCTAATCGATATGTAGAAATTCTCATAATTTTTCTGTATAACAAAAGTTAAAATTAACTAACAAAAGACTATTACACCTTACTAAAATTTATCCACTAAATTTATATATTTATTATAGAAAATTTACTATTGAAATATAATTAACAAAATAATATACACTAAAAAATTATTATGAGAAGTATTTCACTCAAATTGCTTCCCTTAGCCATTTATTGGTGTGTTCCATTAATTCCATCCACTGTAATAAAAAATAACAAAACAAGTTATGCATTCATAAAATTATATAGCCAAGAAAAAATAATAAATAAGCATAATATTATTAGTTTCATGATATATTACCTTAGCTTTGCGTGATTATGTTCTTGTGTATTTTATTATACAATAATTAAGAATTTAAGATGGTTAGGATATAGGAAGAAGGATTAGAAAATAGAGATGGAAGAAGAAGTGATGAAGGAAAAGAGAATGGGATTCAGGAAGAAGAAGAAAAGGAAGAATTTATTATTTTTTATTTAAATTGGATTTAATCATGAGAAAGAGAAAAAAAAAAAAAAAAAAAAAAAAGAATCACTTCTTTTGACTCTGCAAAATCCAGTCATGATGAGCCAACATGCGTTTCTTTTATGTTTTATGAAGTTTGGGGGGCCGAATTTTTTTTATATTTTTTATACGAAACTCTACTTAACTTTTTTTTTTCCCCATAATTTTCATTTGACAAACAGTCAAGAGAAGAGGATTCAAGATTTATGTTATAAAATCACATGATGTAATATGTAATGCTTATATATAAATAATCTTTTTAATGGGAGTCAAATTTATTTTTTAATTTAAGAATACCTTAAAATACACAAATTTTCAACAAAAAAAAGGTTATTTTGCTTCAGACCCTTTCACTTTTTAGAAAAATGTGACATAGACCCCAAACATATTCAAAAGTGTGAGATACACCCTTTCTGTTAAGGAATTCATTAAATTAACTGTTAAAATAAGGGTAAATATGTCATTTATGCCATTAACTTAACTTATTCAGCCTACTTTTTTTTTTTTACCCTTGCCTTTACCTTTACCTTTACCTTTTCTTTTGCTTTTGATAAACTTACCTTTCTTTTCTTTTCTTTTCAACGTAACAGAGCTTTCCCCTTCACCAAAACAAAAAAAAACAAAAAAAAAAAACAAAGCTTTCACTTCTTTTGGCATTTGTTTTTCGTCTTCTCTTCAAATAGAAACACCCTCTTCGACTTCTCAACGCTAAGGTATTGCTCGGCCGAATAGCTATTTCTTTAAAACAGAATAGGTAATTTTTGTGCTTCCAAGTCCAAATTTATATAATTTTTCGTTGAGGATAATTTTAGGAAATTTATATGTCATCTTTCAAACATGCAATAGCTAAATATAATACATAACTCGTAACCTTTATTTATTATAATTTTTTTTCTCTGATTCAGTCATTTAATCATTTTTTAAAAAAAATTATTATTTTATGTCATCTTTTAATCATGCAATAACTAAGTATACTACATAATTCTTAACCTTTATTTATTACATTTTTGTTTTATTGAAATAGTTTTGTTACTATTGTAATTAAGAATGCTTATATGTATATTTTCATTTTACTCAGCTATCCTCATCTACTACACAAGCTACAAATGCAAGTCAGCCATCATCATTTACTACGCAAGCTACAAATGCAAATCAACCATCATCAGCCACTAAAAGGTCTAAAACTAGACCATCAAAAGGCACTATGCAACATCTCAACATAGATCAGTGAAAAAGTTTTTTTGGGCTATTTTATATTAACTTTTCTCTTTTTTGGGCTTTTTTAGAATTTGTTGATGACAAAGATCAGTGAAGAAGTTTTTTGGGAGTCTTGGGAGTTATTTTGGATTGCACTTTGATAGTGTGTGATTAATGCCTAGTTAATTTATTCTTGATAAATTGTTGCAAGAAAGAATTTGAATTTGTTGGATAGTATTTTAGAGTTGTTTGATTAATGTTATGGTAAAATAATTTGCTTTAAATTACTGCATAGTTGGATTGAGAACAAAGCAGAAGTAATATTTTTTGGATACTATATTCGCATATGTGCTGCTTGAGGGCAAAACTGTCAATTTGCAGGTATTTAACAGAAAAATTAACAGCCCCTTAACACAAGGGGTGTTTCTCACACTTTTGAATATGTTTGGGGTCTAGGTCACATTTTTCTAAGAAGTGAGGGGGTTTGAAGCAAAATAACCCTGAAAAAAATATAGTTTGAGGCCCCTCAAGTAACAATGGCTCTGCCATTGCAAACGGTAATACGTGTATTATTCACGAGCAACAACCACCACCTTCTTCCCGACATTGCTGCCGGAGAAGAGTCCAATAAGAGCAGCTGGAGCCTGCTCAAGCCCTTCAGCAATGTCCTCCACATATACAATTTTCCCTTCTTTTATGTATGGCAGAACCATCTCCAGATACTTAGGATAGAGATGATAGTAATTAAGAACAATAAATCCTTGCATACGAACTTGTTTGATGATGAGAGATAACAAGTTGTGTATGCCTTCAGGCTGTTCAAGGTTGTACTGCGAGATCATCCCACATCCAGCAATACGACCATTGTTTCTCATGTTGAGTAGAACCGCATCAAGCATCTTTCCCCCAACATTGTCAAAGTAAATATCTATGCCATCAGGGAAGTATCTAATTGCACAAGACTTCAATTAAAATCAGGTCTATGGCCTCGTTACATTTTATTTATATAGCTTTCCTGGTAAACAAATATGCAACTGACCTTTTCAAAGCTGCATCTAAGTCCTGCTCATCTTTGTAATTAAAAGCTTCATCAAATCCGAATTTGCTCTTCAACAGATCGACCTGCAATAACAAAACAAGAATTTAACACAAGCGCCAAATAAGACAACGAAGAAATATGTTAACACTCTGGTTATTAATCACCTAATCTAACCAGATACCAGTAAAGAGAACTATTGATTCTCCGTTCACATATATATGGTCTTTGATAAACTGGCCTGTTTTTGCTACTAGTTCTCCATAGAACTCCAGCTCATTGTTGGGTGATTCTCAGAGAGAAGATGCAGATCAACTAGAGTAGCTCTTTCATATTGCTTAAGGCCATAGCATTTGGGAGCTCCAATATCATTCATATTCACATAATTGAAATGTGCTTTGGAATCCCAAATGCATGATTGATTGAGCTACAAAGTGTGATTTTAACATTTGGGAGAAGTTTAACATCTATTATTTTGGCTGATATTATTGTTTTTTCATTTTGATTTCTAAAGTGGGATGGGGAAAGTGTGGAGGGAGTGTAGGTAATCAAGTCGCAACGGCTAGGATCCTATTCCTATAGAGAATAGTTTTAGACAAGGGTTAATAACACTTGATCTCCTTAATACATATTGACACGTAACAATTTACCCCCATCATACATATTTAGTATCACTTAACCCCTTTTTCTCTTTATAGTTGATTTTTTGATTACTGATAATTAACCTCTACCCTCTCAAATACTATAATAGTAATAACAGATTATAGACTGTACTACTTCATTTGATCATCACAAGCCAGGGAGGAACGATAAAATCTTAGATTCAATAAAATACAAATAAAAAAAATAATCTTGATCTTTCCCATGAAGTAAAACTTACAATTTTCACAGATTACGATATTATAAACTAGAGATATAAAGAGCAGTAGTAACCTTTTCTTTGCTTCCAGCACTTCCAACAACATAGCAGCCCAACAATTTTGCAAATTGCCCAACAAGCTGACCGACTGCTCCAGATGCCGTTGAGATGAAAACACGCTCGCCTTTCTTGGGAGAGCAAACCTCATAAAAACCAACATAGGCAGTCATCCCGGGCATACCTGCATTGGGGCAGAAAAAATTGGAATGACTCAGATTTAACTACTGACCGTCAATACATTGAGTCTAATCAATTGGTCCAAAATACTTAAACTCATATTACCAATAGTAGTGAACCGAAGTTATTATAAAATGAATACAAATCTTATATATAACAGACGTAGAACAAGACGCCACAAAAATGAATACAACTACTTAAGTTCTACCCACAATAAGCTCTTTCCCAGCTATGCCACTCCCAACAGAAATCAAAATGCACATTATGTTTCTTCTTTAGGTCCAAGACATCCAGCAATTCAGTTTGCGGCACATCAGAAAACGAAGAATACAGTCAAGTACCTGTGAGATATGTTGAATAAAAACTTACCAAGGATTCCTGTATAGTAGGAAAGAGGCACATCAGTATGCTCAATCTTAAACAGAGTCTCCGGAGCTGTAATTAGACTGTATTCTTCCCATCCAGTTATGCCCCAGGTTAAGTCGCCCTTCTTGAAGGTTAGATGAGCAGGATCAATAACACCAGCCACTCCATATCCTGCAATGGCCTGCACATATCAATAGGAGAGGTTAATCAAAATAGGCCACGATTGTTCTGCTCCAGGTAATGGAAAGCTCATTATTACAAGTGAAAATAGAATTTAGTAATGATATGATTATAATGGTGACTGTATTTTGTTAGAATCCATGAACTAGGCTCAAGAACTTTGTGTTGAGAGATGCAACGACCAACCCTTGATACACTGATATATTCAAATAACTTTAAACTCAATGCTGAAAAGTATATTCTATTACGTAGAAAGCATGAATATTGATTTATTGAATCATTTTAAACTCAATGGTGTCGTTGAATCAGTGTGGTATGTTCAAATAATTATTGCAAGCATTTTTTCCACACATCATGATATACTAGGTTCTGCCTTTCATAGATAACAACATGCTACATGGTTTTCCCAAAGTGGGCATCTAAAATTAGGCTTTAATTCCTCAAAATCATGGTTTGTGCGAAAAGTTATTGCAACATAGGGTTGGGTCACGCCCTTGACCACTAAGTAGGGACGACCAGGTCTTAGGCGCGACTTGCAATGGGTTACAGTCCAACCCTTGGTCACACCCACATGGTTGATGGATGTTAGTGACCACGTTATATGCTATTTTTTTTCCTAAGTATTTTGGAAAAGTTTTAATGCATTCCACAGCTTCAAAATCTTGAAAATGAATTGTATTTTGAAGAATAAACTCAAACAAAAGTTTTCCCGAATGTTAAACTTGAATTTGAAAGAAATATTTCAAGCCACCTGTGCCATTTTTACGAATGTGACCTACCAGTTTAATGAGATTAGAATTCTTAATTGATGGGACTTATGTGAGGGAGTTTTTAAGTAGTGCACTATCTTATGCTCGGTATCTCTTCACTCGCTGTGGTTGGGCATATCTAATCACTATCCTTGTTGCAACTGTTTTCGATTTCTATATAGTGGTTTAGTTGTAGTATTAAAGTTCTGTTTGGTTTAATTTTTTGATATTCAAAAGTATTTTTTGTGAATTAAAAAGTTGAAGTTATCTTATTTGGCTCATTTCTGAAAGTACTTTTAAGTAAAAATTAAAATTGAAAAAAGTTAGAAAAATAAAAAGCTTTAAATTGGAGTTTTCCAAAAAAAAACTTTTGTGAAACTATTTTTTATATAATGTGGGAAGTTGTTTTCTTTTCCTTTCTCAAATATATCATTTCATATTTTTTAAAGTCCAACATTACCTTTAAATTTTCTAGAACCTCAACATTTCTCAACATAGGTCAAACAATTAACGGTTTTTGTTCAACAGCATTTCTAACTAAAATTCTACTGCTAAAAACTCTACAACTCAAAAACTAAAATTTCACACTTATACTAAATAGAGCCTAAGTTTTAGTTTATGAATCTATTATTGTGTAGCTTTGACATACTTCATTTCGATTTGTAATGTGGTATATATGCTTCCCAACTCAAAAAAGAGTTTTAATTTTAGATAACTTCTGACATTTGCATTAAGCACTAAACTTAGGTTTTATTTGGCATAACTTTTAGATATTTAAAAACACTTTTTGTGAGTTTAGAAACTGAAACTAACGTGTTTGACTCATTTTTTAAAGTTATTTTAGGTAAAAGTTGAAATTAAAAAAAGTGAAATTAAGAAGTTCCAAATTTGGAGCTTTTAAAAAAAACTTTTATGAAATTGTTTTTACAGAACGAGCGAAGATTTATCTTATTAATACTACATTTTGTAAAATGAAATCAACACTTGCCGACTTAACAAAAAAATAATAATAAGGGAAGATTTTTTATTCTCAAACATACCCTTCTATATTTTTTAAAATCTAACACTACTCTTTAAATTTCTAAAAGCTTGGCATTACTCAACATAGGTCAAATAGTCAACAACTTTCATTCAACAATATTTTTAACTAAAATTTTACGGCTAAAATTACTATTTTCAATGTAAAAACCCTTGTCTGCTTCTACAGACGTATTAGTTACTGCTTTTTCTAATTCCTATAATTTCACGGATTCAAATGGTTTATAATGCAAAATTTAAAATTTTACAGTTAGAACAAACAGAAGCTTGGTATCTTACATGTATTATTCATCTATTGTGTAAGTCTATGTTATTTTAAGATACATACCATGCTACTTATTGAGGTTATTGTCTTCTTTTTTGGTGTTGATTCCTTTAAAGAATATACTCTTTCGGCATGGGTAAAAGACCACCTCGACAGGTGGACCTTGGATTCCTTAAAATAGTGTTTGATTGCTCTTTTAAAAGGAAAGAAAAAAGGTGGAGGTTAGGGAATCGATTGAATCTTGCAAGGGAGAAAAAATTATAGAGGGATTGAAAAGTTTTTTTAGGAGAGTTTTAAAATCTTCCAATGTTTGGGGTTTTATTGAGAGAAAAGAAAGTAAATATGTGAAATGTTCATCATCCTTAATACTTTTACATAATCTAAACTATATGCTTAGCACAACAACTAATATGAAAAAAAGTATTTAAATAACTTTTGCTTAAAATTATGTTTTTATTTTTTTTTCTTCTCCAATCCAAATAAAGAATTATATATCATTCTTTTCAATTATTATAATTTTTCTCAATTCCAGATCCGTCTCAAATAATTTGGGGACCTTGGGTGATCATCTAAATAGGGGCCTTAATAATTAAGTTTTTTCTTAATAAAAAAATTCTAAATTTTCTACTAAAATAATTACTATAAATTAAAAAAAAAAACTAAAATGAGAATTATAAAATAGCATAATATTACAAATTAATAAAAAAGATAGAGTCTCAACCAATCATTAAAAAAAATTTAAATTGGGGCCAATGGGTACTTAGAGTCCCAATTAATTTATTGATGAAGACCTACTCGTTTAATGAACAGGGATTGGGATTCTAAGGCCTTCTTGGCTATAATTAAATGATACTAGTTTAAAAAAAATCTCTATCTTAAAAAAAATTAAATTAAATTGGGACTCCTAGACTAAAAGGGCCTTGGACACAGGCCCCCTTAGACCCCCTTAGCCCAAGACTTGGGCCGGCCTTGCTTAATTCGAGCAAAAAAATTGTTTTTTTTCCTTTCCTTTATTATTTCTCCTCTACATCACTTTCTTTTTCTTTCCCTTTGCAATCCAAACATTGCGTTTTCCGCTTGAATAACTCATAGGGTTGTCTTCACTACGAGAGACTAGACTCGTGGTTTCGCTTTACTTCTTTGGATTTGGAGTCGCAAGCATCTCGAGTTTGGCTTGAGAATGGATTGATCAGGGGTGACAATGAAATGATGTTTGAGTTTGGGATAGGGAAAATTTTACATTTAGTCCTTATTATTTGTAAAATGTTTTAATTTAATATCTATTATTTAATATATATTCCAATTTAGTCCTTATTATTTTACTAAAAATTTCAATTTCATCTTTATTATTTAAAATATTTCAATTTAGTTCATATTGTTTCTCAAAAAATTTTAATTTCGTCCTTATTATTTTTTAAAAGTTTTAATTTTATCGCTATTATTTCCTTAAAGTTTCAAATTCATTTCTATTAGTCAAGAACTAAATTAAAATTTTTTGAGAAATAATAAGGACGAATTTAAAATTTTTTGAATACAATAGAGACGAAATTAAAATTTTTTGGAAAACAATAAAGATGATATTGAGAGACTTTAAACAATAAAAATGAAATTAAAACTTTTAAGGAAACAATATAGACGAAATGAAAACATTTTAAACAATACAAATTAAATTAAATTTTTTTACAAATAATAAGGACTAAATGTAAAATTTTCCATTGAGATATTTAACCCAGGATCACACCAACTAAAATTAATTAATATTAATACGAGTAACTCAAAACCTTATATACTAACAAATAAAGTTGCCAATTATTAGAAAATAGTGATTTTAGGCGAAATTAATGGAAAAAGAAAAGGCAAAAAGCTTACGGAGCCAGGAGTGAAGGATTCAATGTAGAAGCCTTCCAGCTTTCTCATGCGACCGCCCAGGAAAGGATCACAAGACAAGTAAAGATTTTTCACCAGAACGGCGCCATTTGAGCCATCCGGAACCTTCAGTTTGATGGAAGTGGTATGAAAGTACATGTCGGTTTCTTTAGGTAATCCACTCACGTAGTGTTTCAGAATTATTTGCTTGTTGCTCACTTCCTCCGCCATTTTCTTTTCTTTTCTTTTTTTGTGTGGATAAAATAAGAGTGTAATTTCGATAATATAATGGTGAGATGTCTGAAGAGGAGAGAGTGTAGCATGCAGTACTCATATATATTGAACGTTTTGTTAGATATTTTCATATTTTTCAATGGAAAGAGACAGCGTTTTTGTTGTATGGCTGAAATTAATGCGTTGAATGTTTAGTTGTTTATTATTGACTGGCACCTTGAATAAGAATTCCATTTGACGCAAAGGTTTGTCGTTTTTTTGGCTGAAGCGTAAGAGAATTGATCTCTGTGTTTCTCTTCTTTTTTATTTTTTTTTCTGTAGAAAGAGAGAAGCAGAGTGAGTGAGGGGAGACGTGTGGTATAGAGAGGAAATGGCGGGTCCACCTATTATCTCTTTTCTTATTTCTTTCATTCTAAATTTAGGTTATTTTTAATGGAAATTTTAAATCGAGAAACTCTAAAAATAAATTTAGAGCCTCAAACAAATTTAGAGCGCCAAGTGTTTCTTAAGGGCTCTAAAAAAATATCATCCCCAGTGAGGGGCTCAATAAATTGAATCTCTATATTTTGTTAAATTTAATTTTACAAACTAATTTGAATATGTGTTATTTTTTCTCGTGTATTAATTTTCTTTTGATAAATTATTATTTATATTATCATAACTTTTTTTTACGAACATTTCGACCAAAAAATTAATTAATTCTGACAACGAAAAAAATTATTGAATTATGCTAACATTTAATTCCCTTTGTTTTTTTTTTTTTCAGCGCACAAAACCCCTCTGCAACAAACCCCCTCTCCATTTTTTTGCAGCGCACCACCACCCCCTTGCCCCTGCAACAAACAGTGCACCACTAACCCCCACCCCCCCACCCACCTACCCACCCCCCCTCTTTGCAACAGTGCACCACCACCCCCTCCCTCCCCCCTCCCCCCGACCCCTCCCCCCTCCCGCCCCCGGCCCCGGCTTAATGCTAGCTTGGAAAGTCTATTTTGGAAGTCTATTTGGAGCTTATGTACTTTTATGGTTATGCCTAAAGTAGTTGGATATTTTGGTTTAATGTTGGATGGTTAAATTGTAGAATGTATTGGTTTCATTGTGGCTTATATGAAATGTTTTACAGGTTTGAAATGTTTAAGAGTCTTATTACATATGTTATAATGCCGAAATTCTATCGCGTCCCGACTTGATTTTAGGTAGGATCGAGTTGGGGCGTGATATTATGTACTTTATTTTGAAGATCTTTTAAATACTATAATATGCATACCTTAAATTATTTTTTTTTAAACATTAAATTTAATATTTTTTTAAAAATTATTGTGTGACCACAAAATGGCGACAAAAACGTAGTTACCACGTGATGACTATTACTGACTACGATATGGTTAAAAAAAGGCGACTAAATATTGGCTACCACATGGAGACGAAAATTAATAAATAAAAATAAAAAATAAAAAATTTGGCTACCTAGTGGCGGCGAAAAAATAGCTACCATACGGTCACCAAAATGTGGCTACAAACTTTGGCTACCAAATGGCAACGATGTTTAATAATTTTAAAAAAAATTAAAAATGTTTGGCTACCTAATGGCGACATAATTATGGCTATCACACGACCACCAAATTATCGCAACAAGAATTGGCTACCACATAGAGATGAAACTAAATAATAAATAAAAATATATTTAAAATAATTTGCCACCTAATGGCGACAAAAATTGGCTACCATGGGGCGACCATGCATAATTAAATGATACAAAAATTAATAAATTATTTAATAAAATTGTTAATTACAAAAATTAACTAATAATTAATTTTTGTAAAATTTGCGACCAAGGGGCTACGAAATGGAAAAAAAATTATATTTTTTTATTTTTTTTTCGATTTGGCCACCAAAATGTGACCAAATCAGCAAATTGCGACGAGGGTTTTCTCGACGCTATATTTTTGGTCGCTCTTTAGTCGCCCAATGGGGGTAGGCGACCAAAGGGCGACGAGAAACCTTCGTCGCCCCAGACCGATTTTATTGTAATGGTTGAAAGATTGACAAAAGTCATGTATGTTACTGAATAAGTGATCTATTTTGTTATTTAAGCAATAACTTAAGCTAAATAATTCAGTACCTAAGCAATAAGCTATTATACTCCACCGTCCTATGTTTCTCCTTAGCAACAAAACTACAAACTTCACCCAATCTACTCCATCATTTGTTTCACCATCCTTAGCGTTAGGCATCATTATCACCCTTTTAGCAAAAGATCAGCATCGCCCCAATTTGGAATATCATCATCAAGACCATCTTAATAAGCAGCCTGCCTATCATCGAGCTTAACCAAATGCTACCACCTTCCAATTAATCAAACACGACATCATGTTGTCCACCGTAAGCAACCTATCAAGAACTTACAAATCTTACCGTTACCTTAGCCAATGAACTACAACTAATTGCTCATCATTAGCCTAGGATATCATTACACTCCTAATTCATATCCTAACTACAATAATTGGAGTGCCACAATTCAAATCCTCAATGCCCTGATTCCATCGTCACCATCAGCAAGCATAATCTTCTCAACACCTCATCACCTGCCAATGATCATAACCTAATGCTAGTTATAACGATTCAGCACCATCCTATCATGAGGTGTTAATTTTATCCTTATCGTCAGCGCCAATTCGCTTATCATCTTCACCGTTTGCAATTACCAAGCAAAAGCATAAAGCTCACTTGTTTCTCTCATCTTTCTCGACGGGAATAACAAAAGCAAAACAAACAAGTTCATTCTTAATCTTTTATTCACCTTAGCCGACGGCAATTGCAAAGCAATCATCATTCTTAGCTTTTGTTTATCACCTTGGTCGACTGCAAGCAAGGGAAAAGGAGCAAGTTATCGAGTTTAGCTTAAGCCGTAGATAGAAGGAAGGAAAAAATTGGGAAATTTAGCTTGATGTTGCTTGAAAAAGAAGAAGAAGCTTTGCATGCAAATTAGGGTTCAACCATAACATTTTGCAAATTCAGCTTGTTTAGGTGAGGAATTGTGTAACACCCCGATCCCTCACGAGATCGAAGCCCCGATCCCAATACCCCAAGGGTACGAAAAATGAAGGAAACAGATGGAGTTTTCCCTGTTTATAAGACTATCCACAAACCTGCACTCAAAAGAAATAGCCACAAAACAATATTCCAACAATCTTAAACAATCACAGGCTCCGTTACATGACTTTCCAAAACTCTAAAGACATCTGAGCCTTACAACTATGACAAGATGAAACATACAAGCATGCATTTACTATAAGCCATTGAATACTCTGGTTATAACTCCAATTATCATACCACTCTAATCTTTTCTA
Source organism: Ehretia macrophylla (assembly GCA_037974665.1). Lineage (NCBI taxonomy): Eukaryota > Viridiplantae > Streptophyta > Magnoliopsida > Boraginales > Ehretiaceae > Ehretia > Ehretia macrophylla. Next base: position 4,949,304 of record CM075777.1, on the reverse strand, counting down.
TTTAACTTTCTTAGTTTTTTAAGTCATCAATCAACTTAACTTCGTTCAACAAGCATGCAAGTAGCAAAACAACAAAGTAAAACATTAAAGACAAACTCACTACTATTTATCAAGTTATACAAGACTTTAACTTCCTATTATATTCCTCTAAGAGAAGCACAAATACACACAAGACTATAAGGTTTCAAAATAGTTTACAAGCCAAGTTATTTAATTCATTTACATAAATTCACATTGGACAGGTATCTAAAGCTAAACATCTACTCAATGAAACTCTCGAGCCTTCTTCTCCTCAGACTCTGAAGGCGTTGCACTTGAAAATGTTAGAAACGAGCATGAGCATACAAAACTCGTATGCCCAGTGAGGAAGGGAACAAGTGTAAAGCCCAGCTCGAGATCACATATGCATATAGGTCATATCATACATAATTAAATTATTTTGTATGCTTTTATATTGATTTATGTGCATTTATATTGTTTTAAGATCCTTTGTCTCGATTTACATGCATTGTATTGATTAACGTGCATTTGAGTATTTTAGATATCCTATAAGATAATTGGGTTCTATTTCGTATACTATCTAACTAAAGAAATTAGATTAGAACTAAATGGCAAGCTAGCAATACATAATCTAGTTGGAGGGCAAGGAGGTCATTTGGCCATTAGATATTTCTCTACCTAATTAAAACACTCAAAACTCACACAATACACACACAAAACACACGATCAAACACACACACTACACGCAGAGCTCTGGAGAAGAGAAAGAAGAGAGAAAAATATAGGAAGGAAGAAGAAGAAGAAGAAGAGAAATGATTTCAACCATTGTCAAGCTAGCTTCTTGCATTTATAAGCTATATCTTGCATTTCCAACATCACTCTCTTCCATTTCTAACTATTGCTAAGGTGAGGGATATTTCTAAAGGTTTTTCTAAGATCATTCAAGATGACATTGTATGTGTTTGGCGTTCCTCTTGCTTATATTTACATACACATGTTGAAGTTGATGAATAATTTGATTAATAATGTATGAGGAGGAGCTAGGGTTTTACCTTGCTATCTCTTGTTGGGTTTTGATGATGTTGTGTAGTTCTTATATAGTTAGAGGAATGATTATGCTTGTTTTGGTGAAAGGTTAGCTTAAGAGCCAAGATTGAACTAAACCTAGCATGTTAAATCTCTTGTGTGTTCTTGAACCTTTGGTGGTTATTCGATTTTTCTTGGCTGATGGTTGTGACAAGTTAGGGTGTGTGTTATATGAGGTTAAAGAATGCTAGTTTGGTGTAGTAAGATAGCTAAGTGTTAGAGTCATATAGCAAAGCAAAAGAAGCAAGACGAAATTCGTTTGTATAGCTGCTGGATCCGATCGACCGCATCTTAGCCTGCTCGACCGGACCAGTTGCTTGGATCCCTTGAAGTAGCTACTGCCGGGTGACTTATTACAGAGGTCCGATCGATAGGACAGTCGTCTGAACCAAAGGGTAGCTCACTGTCTGGTGACTCAAGGGAAGGTCCGGTCAACCGGATGGTCGACTGGATGGGCCATTCTTGCTCACATTGTTTGTTTAATCTGTTGCTAATAATCTATGCTAGGAAGATAACTTGAGCATGCCCTGTTTAGATCTTAATCTTGTTATCTCCAAATACATTACTTGATATTGGTTATGGGAAGATATTAATTATAGCATCTCAAGTAGTATATACATTCAAAGTGGCATATCAAATGTTATGTACATGCAATTGTCTACGTGAATATCTGTTATACTTGCTACTACTGTTGTGACGGAAACAACCTACTTTGTTGCTATCCTAGTTGTGATGGAAGCAACCTACTTCGTTGCTATCCTAGTCTCTCTCTCTCTCGCTCGGTGTCTTTCCTTGGAGAGTTGAGGATTTACTATATATATATCTATCAAGGTTGCAACCTTCTAAAGGCCTTGGTGTGATTGATAGCCCCAGGCAGCATCGGGCTTACCGGTTGTATCCACGACCACCATGGACGTATTTTTTACCTTTGAGAGGAGCTATCCAGAACCCTCAGTTATTGATGGAGTTGGTGTCGAGTTTTATTTAAGGACTCGATCCTCGGTTATGGTGTGGGATTATCATTAATTGATTCAAGTCAGAAGCTGTCAACATCAGCAGTCATCGTATCCTTTTGCAATAAGTATCTTTATTTATCTTCTTATTGTATTCCTTGAGTTACTACATGCTTATTTACATGTGCATTTTTAAGTGCATGGCATGATTTATTGAACTGTTTACGAAAAGGGAAAACAATTGCGAAAACCCTTCCTATTCCATCCTCACTAAGCAATAAGCAGGATTAGCTCACCATTTTCTCTATCATTTTAGGTGATGCAGAGCTTGAGCAGGCCCATCAATGTGTTGGTAAAACTCCTTGGTGTGACATCGAGGATTTCTACCTTATGTGATCTCTACTTGTTGATGTAACTTGAAAATACTTGATGTATAACTTATTCTTTTGGACAACCAGTATGTAACTAAATACTTTGATTCTTTTGAGACCTAGATACGTGAATGTTGGCTAGATTTTATGTACGGACAGGTAGTTTGAGGTCTTGTATATATATGAAATCAGTGGTGACTTCATTTACTAAGGCCGATGTAATTGAAAGACTTTTTGAACCTTTATGGAGTATGTGTGAATGAATAGGCTATTAAGTTATTGATTTTACAGATTTTGTGTTACGAAAGTCACGTACCGGCCTTAGCCTTCATAGGTTTTGGGTCGGGGCGTGACACATTTAGGTGGTATCAGAGCTTAGCTATTTAGCTAGGCGTAAGCTGGATTTGGAACCCCTGGTTAGTGGGTAGGAAACTTGAGGTGAGAACATGTCGTAGTACGTTTAGGAACTTATGTGCTTATGTGAACTTATGGGCTTAACGTGATATACTTGTTTTTTGCCTATGTGTAACCTATGTGTTAAGAGCATTGTTAGTACATATATTCATATCTCATATCTTGTATACATAACCTATAACCGTGAGTGGTATCTGTACTATATCTATAGATAGAATAACGTAACACCTGCAACAACCCTGAACGTCAAGGAACCGAAAATGTGAATCAAGGGAACCCGGGAACGATAATGTTTAATTTGATGGCAACTGCCATTGATCAGATGAGTAGGGTTATGGAACAACAAGCAGAAACCGCAGCAGCTATAGCAGCAACAGCAACTAATAATAATAACAACAACCATGGTGCTGGTAGTAATGGCAAGAACGAAGAACGTAGAGGAGGTGATAACCTCAAGGATTTTCTGTTCTATAGCCCTCCGAAGTTCAAGGGCCAACTGAATAGTGAAGAGGCAGAATTTTGGTTGTCTCGGCTGGAGAAGATCTATGGTGCACAGGATTATACAGAGGAGAAGAAAGTCACCTACGTAGTCTTTCAATTAGATGGTGATGCTGAAACATGGTGGGATACAGTGAGAGATCAATGGGAGACTCATCACACTCCTTTTATATGGAGGAACTTTGTCAGAATATTCAAGAGCAAATACATATCTGAGGTTTCCCGAGACAGGAAGTTGAAGGAGTTTATGTACCACAAGTAGGGAAGCATGACGGTAGCTGAGTATGGGGCGAAGTTTGATAGTCTCTCCCAGTATGTGCCACATATGGTCCAAACCCCGGCCACCAAGATATAGAAATTTAACCAAGGGTTGAGACTCGAGATTCAGGATAGGCTAGCAGTAACGGAGTTCAACATTTATAATGCTATCTTTGCGGCTGCTTCGAGGGTTGAGGAGATGAAATTAGCAGTGAAGGTTGGTCTATCACAGCAGAACAAGAGGCCCTTTCAGACTCAGGGCCAGTCTAGAGTATTCTAGTCCCATAACCTCTAAGTTCAGGCCAGGCCACCAGTTGTTAGACCCCAGCCCAATGCCCTAACAGTTTAACCAGTTTGTAGGATAGTAGGTATTGTTACTGTAACACAAAATATTGTGTGTAGGTATTGGGAGAAGAGGGGGCATATGGAAGCCCAGTGTTGGAGAAAATCAAGCAAGTGTGTTTGGTGTAGAAGTGATCAACACCAGATTAAGGACTGTCCGAAGATGTCGAATAGGGCTGCACCAAAACAGCCTGGAAGAGATACTCCAGGCCAAAGAGTTCAAGCTCGAGCCTATGCCATGGATCAAGAAGAAATTCCAGATGATGCAGCTGTTGTTGAAGGTACTTTCTTGATTCAAAATCAATGTGTTAAGGTGCTTATTGATACTGGAGCCACACATTCATTCATAACTCCCAAATGTGCATATCACACTAAGTTGCTAGTGGAGAACTTGTCATATCATGTAGAGGTTAGCACCCTAATAGGCTCTAAATGTGCTACTAGGTTGACATGTAAAGTATGCAAGATACAGATTGTGGATCAAGAGTTTTTGGCCGATCTCATAGTGCTAATCTTTCGAGATTATGAATTTGTTTTAGGGATGGACTGGTTGTCACGACATCATGTATGGTTAGATTGCCGGACGAAGGTTATAGAGTTCCGGGTTCTGGGGCAACCTGTGCTTAAGGTGAGAGGTAAGCGTGATTTATTAGAGAAGATGGTGATATCTTCAATCAAAACTGTGAAGTTTATGAGAAAATGTTGTAAAGGATATTTGGCTTACCTGATCAACAAGCCAACGAATCAAAGCAAACTAGCAGAAGTACCGGTAGTTAAAGAGTATGTTGATGTGTTTTCGGAAGAGTTCGTGATTGATACACTACCGGGTACACAGCCAATCTCTAAGGCTGCGTATCGCATGGCTCCGACCAAATTGTAGGAGTTGAAGGTTCAATTACAAGGCTTGTTGAAGAAGGGATCTATACAACCTAGTTCGTTTCCATGGGGTTCACCCATCCTATTTGTGAAGAAGAAGGACGGAACATTGAGGTTGTGTATTGACTATAGGGGGTTGAACCAAGTGACTGTTAAGAATAAGTATCCATTGTCGTTGATTGATGAGTTGTTTGATCAACTTCAAGGAGCCAAGGTCTATTTGAAATTTGACTTAAGGCAAGGCTATTATCAACTCCGCATCAAACAAGAAGATGTGCCTAAGTCAGCTTTTAAAACAAAGTACGGGCATTATGAATTTGTTGTGATGTCATTTGGACTAACCAATGCTCCTGCCGCTTTTATGGACTTGATGCATAGGGTGTTCCAACCGTATTTGAACCAGTTTGTAGTGATTTTCATAGATGATATCTTAGTGTACTCAAAGACTAAGTAGGAATATGAGAGGCATTTGCATTTGGTGTTGTAGAAGCTAAAAAAGCATCAGTTGTTTGCCAAGTTTAGTAAGTGTGAGTTTTGGCTCAAACAAGTGGCATTCTTCTGTAATGTGATATCTCAAGAAGGGATTGCGGTGGATCCGACCAAGATTGATGTTGTGAAATCATGGAAGAAACCAGAAAATGTCACTGAGGTACGTAGTTTTCTCAGTTTGGCAGGATACTACCGAAGATTTGTGAAGGATTTTTCAAAGGTTGCAGGGCCACTTACGAAGCTCACACAGAAGAAGATTAAATTTGAGTGGAATGATAAGTATGAAGGCAGCTTCCAAGAGTTGAAGAGGAGATTGACAACTGCACCAATATTAGCTCGAGGGAAGTCAAAGGTTTGTTATCTATAGTGATGTCTCGAAGGAAGGATTGGGATGTATTTTGATGAAAAATAATTAGGTGATTGCTTATGCATCATGGAAGTTGGAGCCTTATGAGGTGAATTACTCCATACATGATTTGGAACTTGCAGACATTGTATTTGTGTTGAAGAAGTGGAGGCATTATTTGTAGGGAAGTAAGATTGAGATATTCACCGATCATAAGAGTTTGAGATATCTCTTTTCTCAAAAGGAGTTGAACATGAGGCAGAGAAGGTGAATGGAACTTTTGGATGACTACAATTGTACCATTAATTATGTACCTGGGAAAGCAAATGTGGTGGCAGATGCATTGAGCCGGAAGGCAAGTTTGATAAGGTTGGAAATCAAGGAACCTACCTTGTTGTCTCAAATCCGGGAGTTTCAACAACAAGATCCTCAACTTCAAAGCATAAAGGACGGTAATCCGGATTTCAAGTTGCATGAGGATGGGTTGTGGAAGTTCAAGAATCGGATTTGTGTGCCAAATAATCCAGAGTTGAAAAAGAAGGTGCTTGAAGAAGCTCATTATTCTAGGTACTCCATTCACCCAAGAGGTATAAAGATGTATCGAGACCTAAGGTAACACTATTGTGGAGTTTGTGTCTCGATGCTTAACATATCAACGGGTGAAGGTAGAACGTCAAAGACCTGCAAGGCCTCTCCAACCTTTGGAGATTCTACAGTAGAAATTGGAGCATGTGACCATGGACTTTGTTATGGAGTTTCCGAGGTCTCCTCGGGGAAATGATGCAGTATGGGTCATTGTGGATAGGTTGACGAAGACATCCCATTTTATTGCGATGAACAAGACAGATAGCCTTAGGAAATTAGCCGAGTTGTATGTGGTTAATATTGTGAAATTACATGGTGTGCTAGCTAGTATTGTGTCTGATAGAGATCCAAGGTTTACATATAAGTTCTAGCAGAAGTTTCAAGAAGCCTTGGGGACGAAATTGAAGCTCAGTATAGCGTATTGATGTGACTACATTTGCAGCACTCAAAACCTTGGTATTTGTACTATTTTTGCATCTTAAATTGAGAATTATTGTAATACTTTGATACTTTCGATGCAATATAGGAGAATACCGAAAAGTGAAAATTCAGACCCAAAATGATCCAAAATGCAAGTCAAAAAGTGAACATTGAGAAAACATGAGGATCGGTGGAAGAATGAAGCCAATAGAGATGGAATTTGGCCGAAACTAGCGCGTAATCAGGCTCGGAATGCTAAAAATAGTCCAGAAACGCCTCGGTCAAAGCCCGATCAAAAGTCAACATTCAAGCCTAGAAAATCAGCAAAACGACGCTCGAGCGCGCCCTCCTAGGTGCTCGAGCGCCCTGCATGAATATTCTACCATTTTTTAGAAGAAAAAAAGTGGCAAAAAGACAACTGTTGGAGCAGATGCACACTCGAGCGCGCCTCAATTATGCTCAAGCGTATTTCTAAAGCTTTTAGAAGTCGCCACGGGTCGTGAAATCAACAGACCGAAAAGAAGGGTGCTCGAGCGCGCCTCTGAATTTTTGCCTATAAATAGCCCCCTTTTTCCCACCAAAAAATGTAATTAATTTTGGATTTTGGTTATTTTTAATCAATTTTCGAGTTAATTCTAGTTAGTTTTTAGCTTTAGTCATAGTTAATTAGTAGGATACGGGAGAAATCTCATCTAGGTAGTTCTTATTTGAGAAAATTTTGCCCGAATAGCTACTATTATGGGGAAGTCCGACCCAAGTAATTATCCGGGGGAGGTTATGCCCGAATAGCTTTTAATAGGAAAGCTCTTATTTGGGGAAAAATCATCCCTAGTTGTTCTTATTCGGGGGAAATTAGCTCCGCTCGAATAGCTACTTTGCGTCGGACCTCTGCTCAAATTTCCAGGATTAGAAATACTCGTTGTCGATATGGGGGAGCCTTTCTTGACTCTCTTTTATTTACAGAATTCGTATTCAATTATGTCTGAGTAGATTGATATCTAGCGAAGAATATTGTAAATGTTAGTCTTTTAATATAAGGTCTCGGATTCAGATTATACGCTTTAAATGCAAAATATAACTTGTTTTAATTCAGTAATGTTCTTCATACGTAATGTTTTTTAGTAGATGTATGATTGCTTTACTATTAAATATTGTCTTTCATAACGTAATGTTTTTAAGTAGATGTTATGATTGCTTTACATTCGTGTCATGTATCCATGCTTTAATAGTGAATCAAAAGTAGCTTGACAACCTTAGATTCCATGAACTATAGGTAATGCTTTTAAGTAGACCTTAGTTTTTAGACCAAGTAAAGAGAAGTTGATTGCTTAGTCAAAACAGACCTTTTACACCAGGTTGCAAGGACAGTTCCATACTATGGCTCCAACGCTCGTAGATGGCACAACACCTACATCATAGTTAGTAATCGAAAAAGTAGTATTATTGCCTATATAACCTAATTCACCCCCTCCTAGGTTTAATTAAAGGACAACAAGTGGTATCAAGAGCTAGGGCTTTACATATAGCTTAACATCAAGTAAAGTCAAGATCATGGCATATACTACTTCATTACCTCACATTTAAGGATATTCAATTGATAGACCTCCTATGTTTACAGGAACTGATTTCATAAGGTGGAAAAATCATATGGCAACATACATTCAATCTGTGGGCTATACATTGTGGCATATTGTTGAGCATGGGCCATACGAAGTTGAAGATGAGTCAACTGAGCAAAATATTTCCAAATTGACCAAAAATGCTCAAGCTATACATATTCTCTATTGTGCTTTCAATGATCAAGAGTTTGAACAAATTCAAGAATGTACATCCGCTCATGAAATATGGAATCTTCTTGAAAAGCTTTATAAAAAAGAAGAAGAAGATGTTAAAGAAGAAAATGAAGCATACATTGGTACATTTAATGAAAAGGTATGTCTATCTCATGAATCCAATTGCTCCTCATTTATGAATAATGATCTTGCAATTGATCAACTAGAAGAAGCCATCTTGGATATTCGTCAAAATGAATTGATTACTGCAATGTTTAAAAATAAAAACTTGATTAAAGAAGTTGGATGTGCTTTAATTGAGATAAATGAGATTAACAATAAAAATACTAAAATTGAAATATATGGTATTTCCTTGAGTATTTGAAAATGAGATCTCATTGTCAAGAAAGATGTGCAATGAGTTGAATGAAGAAATAGAAAAAGAAAAATGGGATATTATGTGAAATCCACAATACATGGTATGCAAATTAAATGTGTTAGGATATAAACCATGTCTCATTCAAAAGATATTAAATAATTGCTTTCTCAAAAGCTCAAATCATAATGTATCACCTTGTGCTTGCACATATTGTGATAAAATAGAACAACTTGCTTCACTATTTCATGCTATGAAACAAATTGATAATGGAACAAAAGTCTCATGGTGACTAAAACACAAATTGATTGTTAAAGTCACAACAAATGTAACTCACCCTCGAGGACCCAATTAAAAATGGGTACCTAAATCTTGCTTTATTGTAGGAATGTCTAGCAACACCGAAGGAGATGGTGATGCAACTTATGAAAAAGGCAAGATCACTGAGATAAAGAAGCACGGGTAACATTGAAATTATTTTTTCTATATGTGCTTCCTGAGAATGGTTTAAAATTCAACTTCATTAGTCAACTAAGTGTTATTCTTACATATGTGACTGAAAATGATGATGCATTATGAGTGAAAAGGCTTATGCTAAATGTAAATCTTGGCTAGAATATTCATTTTCTCAGAATTCCTTAAATTGGTCAAATTAAGTCATTTTAGTGAAAATAAATTTTAGATACCACCAAAGAATGTTAAAAGATAACATTGAGGAAACCAAGAAACAGTTCTCTTTTGTGGAAGATAAAATGAACATTGATAGAAAAGATTATGAACTAGTCTCTAGTGGTGGAATATAGAAGTCGAAAGAATCTTCTCACCCATGTAACCTATGAATACTCATCTATGAATGTCATATGAAGTGTTTAGAAAAATGAATATCTTACAAATGAATTTTATATACTTGGTTTTCATATTGATGTGATTGAAATGTTGCAAAGTATATGATAAAGATGATAAAGTGTTATTTGTTGAAAATAGATGTGATAATGTGTATGTGATCAATTTTCATGAATTGAAATGCCAAAATGTGACATGTTTAGTTACTATTAATGAAGATTCATGGTTATGGCATAGAATACTTGGTCATGCTAGCATGGATTTACTTGCTCAGCTTTTGAGAAAAGAACTTGTCATAGGTCTTCCTAAGACTAGATTTCAAAAAGACCATTTATGTGATGCATGTCAATTTGGAAAACAACACAAGACATATTTCAAAACAATTAGCAAGGTAGCCACATCAAGAGCTTTACAAAAATTACATATGGATCTATTTGGTCCAATGGATGTGGCAAGCCTAGGTAGATCTAGATATGTCTATGTTATTATAGATGATTACACTAGATTCACATGGGTGAGTCCTCTTACACATAAAAATGATGCCTTCAATGAATTTGCTAAACTTTGTAATAAGGTGCAAAATGAGAAAGTCTATTACATAAATTGCATACATAGTGACGAAGGCACCGAATTTATAAATGTATCTTTCATGGACTATTGTGAAGAACGTGGCATTGAACATAATTTTTCAGCTCCTGGAACTCTTCAACAAAATGGGGTAGTAGAAAGGAAGAATCGAACACTATAAGAAATGACAAGAACAATGTTGAAAGAAAAAAACTTGCCAACATACTTTTGGGGTGAAGCTATAAATACCGCATGCTATGTATTAAATCGTGTATTAATTAGACCTTTCCTAAATAAAACACCCTATGAATTATGGAAAGGTAGAGCACCAAATGTATCTAAAGTGTTTGGTTGTAAATGTTTCATCCTAAATACAAAAGAACATCTTGGCAAATTTAACTCAAAATTGGATGAAGGACTATTTATGGGTTACTCTTCAAGAAACAATGCCTATAGAGTCTTTAACAAAAGAAATATACTTATCGAAGAGTCTATGCATGTGAATTTTGATGAAATTAATCTTTTTGCTCCAAGAAAGAATGATGATGATGTAGGTGTTTCCGAAGGTGATATTCAAATTTTACCTACAACCATTGGAAATGAGGCAACCTCAAGTGATCCAAAGAAGACAAATATTGAAAAGGGTTAAACCTCAAAGGATAGTGAAGCACTAGTAAATCCACAAGACAATGTACAACAAATGCAAAACAACCAAGCAGCTACAACAAATGATGATCTACCAAAATGTTGGAAGCTTGTAAGAGATCACCCAAATGATCAAATTCTTGGTGATCCTTCAAAGGGAGTAAGAACTCATTCTAATTTAAATACTTATTATGAGCATGTTGCTTTTCTTTCTCAAGTAGAGCCCAAAGTTAAAGAAGCTTTAGATCATGAAGATTGGATAATTGCCATGCAAGAAAGATTAAATCAATTCGAAAGAAGTCAAGTGTGGCATCTAGTTGAAAAACCTAAGGATTATCCTATAATTGGTACAAAATGGGTTTTTAGAAATAAGCTAGATGAATCTGGGGTTGTAACTAGGAACAAAGCTAGACTAGTGGCTCAAAGGTATAATCAAGAAGAAGGGATAGATTATGATGAAACATTTGCTCCAGTAGGTAGACTTCAATCCATTCGTATGCTTCTTGCTTTTGCATGTTTTATGAACTTTAAATTATATCAAATGGATGTAAAAAGTGCCTTTCTAAATGGCTATCTCAAGGAAGAAGTATATGTGAAACAACCACCCGGATTTGAAGATTCCAACTTGCTAAATCATGTATATAAACTAGATAAGGCATTATATGGCCTTAAGCAAGCACCTAGAGCATGGTATGATAGGCTTAACAATTATTTGCTTGAAAAAAGGTTCACTAGAGGAAAATAAGATTCAACCTTTTTTGTTAAAACAAAAGGCAAAGATATATTGCTCGTGCAAATTTATGTTGATGATATAATTTTTGTTGCTACTAATGAATCTCTTTGTTAGTATTTCTCTAAGTGTATGCACAAGGAATTCGAGATGAGTATGATGGGAGAATTGAATTTCTTTCTCGGACTCCAAATCAAACACAATAGGATACTTTCATAAATCAAGCCAAGTACACTAAAGAACTTATCAAGAAGTTGGGACTTGAATCAACAAAAGAAATTAGTACACCAATGTCAACATCAATCAAGCTTGACAAAGATGAGGAAGGTAACAAAGTAGATGAAAAACAATATCGAGGTATGAATTGAAGCCTTCTTTATTTAACTGCCTCTAGACCCGATATTGTATTTTGATGTGTGCTTATGTCCTCATTTTCAATCTTGTCCTAAAGAGTCTCACTTAAATGCTATAAAGAGAATCATTAGATATCTTAAAGGGACTATAGATTTAGGATTATGGTATCTGAAAGGCACCTTATTTGGACTTGTAAGATATTTAGATGTGGATAATGCAGGAGATCGTGTAGACAGAAAAAGTACTAGTGGATGCTGTCAATTTCTAGGACATTATTTAATCTCTTGGTCTAGTAAAAAGTAAAATAGTGTAGTTCTCTCTACGGCCGAAGCTGAATTTGTATATGCCAGAAATTGTGTGGCACAAATTCTTTGGATGAAACAAAATTTACTTGATTATGGTCTTGTATATGATAATGTGCCTATTAAATGTGACAATACAAGTGTCATTAATCTCTCTAAAAATCCTATCCAACATTCTACAACAAAACATATTTAAATTGGGCATCATTTCATTCACGATCATGTTCAAAAATGGGATGTTGTGCTTAACTACGTTGACACCGTGCATCAATTAGCTGATATTTTTACCAAACCTTTGCATGAGAATCAATTTTGTGTGATTAGAAGAGAGCTGGGCATGCTTAAAAGGTGTTGATAAATGCAACTTGAAGTTTTCTTTTAGGTGTGTTGCACTTTCTGATAGAAAGTGCACCACCGGAAGAGAGGTCTTCTACCGGTCGACCGGTGAAGTACACCCTCGTCCGATGTACGTGCCTCAGGCGGACGAGGGTATGGAACTGGACTTACTCAAGTATCTTTCTTCCTCTTCAAATTCTTATCAAAACTTCTTCAAAATTCTCTTGCACACAAGGTGTTCAACAAAATTCCCAAACCAAAATTTCTATTTTTTCTCTTGCAAATTCTCTTGACTACTCATGGTATCATCATCTAGACAAGTATCCAAGAAACGAAAGACCGGTTTTAGACCTCATACCATTGATCCATGGGATCCTATGCATGTCATCACACCGGGAGATTTCTCTAAAAAGGAAATAATATAGGGTAAGCGTATTGATCCTTCAAACTTTTTGGACAATACTCGTCCACATAAACTGATTATATATCAAAGATGGCTTCCTCTTTTTGGACTTGAGGACATAAATTGTGATATGTGGGTTTGGGAATTCTATGCATATTTGGTGGAAGGTGAAGATGGGGGTGTGCGTGGGATAAATAGTAGGGTAAATGGAGTGAACATATTTGTGGGAGAACGGGATTTGGCTAATTTGCTTGGGATTTCAAATAGTGGCTTACAGCCTTATTCTGCGGCTAACGTACCCAGCGGACTACACAACAATGCTCCAATGGAAATGTTTAATACTTTGTGGGAAGGCTCAGGAAGATCAGAAGAGTTTATGCCCAAGAGAGATCAACTCTGTGCCGAGAAACGTTTGGTCCTCTACATCCTAAATCAATCCATCATGCCTCGCATTGTAAAAGACGAGACAATCCCATCCTTCACGGGTTATGTGATGCACCTCATGTACAAGAAGGTAAAACTCAACCTCCCATACTTCATGCTTAGTCACATGTTAGCTTTTAAAAAGAAATCTTTGCCCTATGGGATGCTCTTGTGTCACTTTTTCCGTCTTAAAGGTATCGATCGTGTTGGTCAGTTTGCACCCTTGAATGATTTCACCTACCTCCTTGACCAATATTTCCTAGATAGACAATACATGGCTCGTGAAAACAATGACATTGTCTACATTAAGCAACGTCAATTCCGTAAGGTTCAATCTAAGGTAGTTAATGATCTAGAGAACTATGACCTTGGGGAAGAAGGTGATGAAAGTGAAGTTACAAGCGAGAGTGATAAAGGAGATCACGAAGGTAGAGATGCTGATGTTGGGCCTTCACGGGTTGATATTGGAGGGGCTAGTTCGTCTACAAGGAGAAGACCTCGCCCAGCTACTCTTGAAGAAGTAGATGCCAAGGTTGATCATTTGACTTTGAAAGTTGATCAGTTATCCTTGCTTGTTGGAGAAGTCAACTCTGAGATGAAGGGAATGAAGACGATGCTCAAGAAGCTTTATGAGAAATTCATGAAGGATTAAGCCCGTTGCGTTGCGATGCATAGGATGATCCCCTTTCCCCTTTATCCTAAAACTTTGCAATTCTTCTTTTCAAACAATCATGCTTTACTTTATGCCTCTTCTATAGTTTTTGATATTTTGACATTTTTATCTTTCAACTCCATTGTTTTGATTTTTTTCTCTATGTCTCGCTTTACTTTGTGTTTTTTCTTTACTTGCTAACAAAACATAGGAGGAAAATGTCGATTGTTGTGTGGTTGATCTTATTGTTTTGCTAATGACAATAAGGGCGATAAAATATACATAATAAAAACATATCTAAAGGACTCACACATTGAGGGGGAGTTTTATGCACAAGTTGAGGGGGAGTCTTTTTTAACAAACTTATATACTAGGGTCAAACAAACTCACAATGCACTAAATGCTAAATACTCTCAAACTCATTTATGCTTATATTGTTATTATTTGAGATAAATTTTGTCATCATCAAAAACGGGAAGATTGTTAGCCTAAAAGGCTTATAAATCTTGGTTTAGATGATTTCAAATCTTAATTGTGTTTAATGAGTTTGTTTAAATGTGCATAAGTAAAGATGAATCAAGTTTATTTTGACTCGGATTTCAAGTTGATCAAGCTGAAAAAGGAAGAAGAATATCCATCAACTCAAAGAAAAGATTCGAAGAAAGAAGATGGAGTTATAAGGAAGAAGACGGAAGTCATAAGGGGTACCGGTTGGGACTTGACTGGGGTTTTGGGGCTTGCAAATGGTATATGCTCAATAATGACTCTTAAACAATGTTTTTGAAATGTGTGGAAAATATCTTACAATAAATTCTCAAAAGAAACACTTTCAAAAGAACCAACCCTGGCAGTTTTGATCCCACCGGACGACCCCACGGCGACCGGTCGACCGGTGGCCAAAGGGTCGTTCGCCCAAGACTTGTCCACCGGACGAGGATCTCTCGACCGATCAGGCCAAAGTGCTGATTCAAAATATAGCCGTTTTGTGAATGTTGTGAGCATTAATTATACCATTTTTTTAGCTCTATTAATGCCTCTCAACTGCAAAATCCCACTTTATTGATTCAAAGCAATTCTTCTTGAGCTCTTTCATGATCTTTATCTTTGAATCATCATTGAGCTATACTTGAGCAAAAAATTGTGAGCATTGTTGAGAGAAAAGCATTCATTGTATTTATCTACCCTAAAAGAGGGCTTTTATTGTGAATCTCAAACACTTATTAAAAGAGAGAGTTAAACACTTTGAAATGAAAGATTTCCTTGTCAAAGGTGTTGGAATTAAAGATTTGTATTGAAAAGGGTTCTTTTCTATTGTAAAAGCTTGAACTACCATTGTAGTTGGTTTGTGGACTCACCAACATTTGAAGCGCCACCATAGTGAAGATTGTTGAAATCCTAAGCGGGGAGCTTGGGTCGTGGACTTAGGCAAGGGCCGAACCATGCTAAAGTCGCGATTTGCAATCTCTTTCTCTAAACTTTCTGTTTGCATTTTTTCTGCTCCCCAAGTGTTTGATAAATTGTCTCACTCATATTTCATATAGATAAAGTGCATATTTATTTAAGATTGTTTTTGATTAATCATTGCTATCATATTGTCTAATCGAAAAAGTAGTATTATTGCCTATATAACCTAATTCACTGCCCTCTTAGGTTTAATTAAGGGACAATAGTAAGTTTCCATGAACTCAATGAGGAGGGAATAAGGAAGGTTTTGAAAGCATTTTTGGGTTTTGAAAACTCATTTCGAAAGGATGACATAAGCAATAACATGCAACAGTTATAAATGCGCTAGAATGCAAATAACCAAATAAGAATGATACTCTCGTTCTATTGATGTCGTTCCCTTATACTCCTCACGAACTCATCCCCTATACGCCACACGGATGCACTCCAGATGTACATCAAAACCTACGACCCAGACCTTGTGAATTTTCTATTCGCAACAAGATAGGGATTAAAACCCCGGTAGTCATGTCATCGCCTGACAAGCCCTATGCCGCCCAATGCAACATGAGCGCTACCGTGTCTATTTAAAGGTTGCAACCCTTCGCATTCACGCATCATGACCAATAAAGGTAAACAATAAAGTAGGTTGTTTCCCCGGACACTTTACAATACCGTGTCTATTGTAAAAGCTTGAACTACCATTGCAGTTGGTTTGTGGACTCACCAACATTTGAAGAGCCATCATAGTGAAGATTGTTGAAATCCTAAGCAAAGAGCTTGGGTCGTGGACTTAGGCGAGGGCTGAACCACGCTGAAGTCGCGATTTGCAATCTCTTTCTCTAAACTTTCTGTTTGCATTTTTTCTGCTCCCCAAGTGTTTGATAAATTGTCTCACTTAGATTTCATATAGATAAAGTGCACATTTATTTAAGATTATTTTTGATTAATCATTGCTATCATATTGCCTAATCGAAAAAGTAGTATTATTGCCTATATAACCTAATTCACCCCTCTCTTAGGTTTAATTAAGGGCCAACAGTAAGTTTCCACGAACTCAATGAGGAGGGAATAAGGAAGGTTTTGAAATCATTTTTGGGTTTTGAAAACTCTTTTCGAAAGGATGACATAAACAATACCATGCAACAGTTATAAATGCGCGAGAATGTAAATAACCAAATAAGAATGATACTCTCATTCTGTTGATGTCGTTCCTTTATACTCCTCACGAACTCATCCCCTATACGCCACACGGATACATTCCGAATGTACATCAAAACCTACGACCCAGACTGTAACACCCCGTTCTATGACACCCAGAGCCCAGCACTTCATTAATTGCATTAATTAAATGGTTAACTTAGATGTAATTTAGCTAATTACTTTATTTTTTTTTTCATATTTTCATAAATTCAACAGTTTATGTTCATGTATTTTATATTTTTATAAAATACTACATATTTTTAGGGGACTATAGCCCCTGACCGTGTGTGCATTGCATATCAGGATCAACGGGAAAAAATTCACGAAATGTCTGATGAATAGTACTAGCGGGATTTTTCCAGATTTTTTCAGATTTTTGGCATTTTATTTTGCTGAAATTTAATCACCAAAATGACCCATTTACCCTTACTAAAATACCCTAATTGCTTGACCTACCATTTGACTATCTCATGAGAATATTATAAGCCAAGAAACGAAAAAAATGAGTCAAAAAAATGGCCAAAAAAGAGTTACGGGAATAGTAACTTCTCAAAAAAAATTACTCGTTGCTTCATTCTTGCTTCCATTGCTTCCCAAATTGGTTGTGCTTCATCCTTAGGACCTTAAGACCATTCTTTAATCTTCAAAAGAGGTGAGGGTGCATTCTATTTTTGTATTAAATTCAATTAAATTTTGTATTATTATTTTTGTGATCTAATATTATAGTGGTTTAATTCTTGTTCCGTTGCTTCTTATATGCTCTAATGACTTCATAGAAGATGTTTGATGGTTTAAAATGCTTGTTGAATGCTTGAAAATGAAAATGGCACTTGGGGAAGATGATGAATAGTGCTAAACTAGGATTTCTGAAAAAAGTTACAATTTAATTCGATTCGAAGCTTCTAATAGTTGCTAATTAGGTCCATAAGCGCGGGAAAAATGTTAATTGCACTTACTATCTTCAAAATTTGAGAAATTTGATTAAAATAGGCTACTTTAATAAGGGGTTTCGGGTTTAACTTGAATCCGGGCACGTTTCGAGGTTATGGCTAGTCTTTATTAAGTATTGAAACCTTAGAAATGCTTTCGTTTCGCTTGTTTGGGTTTTAAAATTGGTACTTGTAGTGTAAACCCACAAAGAGGCATTTTTGGTGTTTTCGTGTACTTGTGCTCTGAGTTATGATTTGGAGGTTCTAAATAAGGTATTTAGGTATCCTTAGATTGGTAGGATGGTTAGCTAGCTTAACTTGATCATTGAATTCCGATAGGAAGCTAAATAGCATAGTTGAACAAAGGGGAAATGAATGAATTAATTGCTTTAGTACTTGTATTGCTTTGTAGTTGCTCCTAGAGTATCTAAATGCTATTCTAAGGTATGTGTGAGCTTTTGGTTAAATTTTGTGAAAAGTATAATATTGACCCCTTTGTGTTCGCATAGTTAATTTCATGATAATTGCTTTATAATTGAGTAATTAAATGTTTACATGCCTTTGTGTAGTGTACGTATTATAGTAATGGAGTCTCGTAAATTAAGTTGCTTGGTTTACATGGCTTTAGTTGAGTATGAATTTAGAATGGACTAAAGGAACTAGTAATGAACCATGGTAATAATTGTTGTTAGTTGATTCTTGTTTGATTAGATAAATGTTAATTTGTGCTTATGTACCAAGTTCCTCTTTTCGTAGAAGTTGTGAGTTAAGTTATATTGATACTAGTTAAAGATTTATTAACCATGTTTATATTGCTTATTAATTGCATTATATGTGTAAAGATACGCTTATATAACTTATTGGTTAGATGTTATATAGTGTTTCTCCTTATATGAATTATCATGGCTATGTATATGTTATTTATTATGCTATTGTCTTTGTCTGATACTTGGAAATTAAAGAATGTTGCATATGCGATCACTTGAGTTTATGTATTGTTCAAATATTGATTAGAATGATTGTTAAACCATGAAATATATTGTTAGTTATGTGAATTAAAGGGAATCAAATAGAGTTGGATAAAATTAATGGCTTTATGAACTAGCTTTAGTTGAGAATAAGAAATCACTTCTTATGCATATAGTTGATTGTATTAGGTAGTGAGAATTGAAGGGAATTGATGCTTTTGGAGAATATTGAGGGAATCTTGGCTTAATTCACACAGGTTTGGCTTCCTAAAAGGTGAGGGATCATTTCTATGTGCATTCTATATGTCTTATCTTGTTATATGCTAAATATTCGATACTAAGTGATTTAAGTGTTTTAGTTGGATTAGTTTAGCAATTATAGACTAATGAATGTATCATATTTCATCGTATGGTGTGATTGATGATGTGT
Source organism: Ehretia macrophylla (assembly GCA_037974665.1). Classification (NCBI taxonomy): domain Eukaryota; kingdom Viridiplantae; phylum Streptophyta; class Magnoliopsida; order Boraginales; family Ehretiaceae; genus Ehretia; species Ehretia macrophylla. The sequence goes on along the minus strand of CM075777.1, from coordinate 4,930,290 downwards.
GTGCTCGAGGACAACCTATTTTGTTGTCCTCCTTGTTTGTATATCGGCTTATTTTGTTATATTGTTATTATTATTGCTTCCTGTGTTATTGAGTCAATGGTTGCACAACCTTCTCGTCGGGGTAGATGCGATGGGCCTCTCTGGGCGGCAGCAGGCTTGCCAGGGTTGGTTGCTCTAGCTCCGTACCCTATTCCCTCACTCGCCTGGTCCGGAGATTGCCAGGGCGTGTTATCGTGATCGAGATCGTGGTTCGTGGATCGTGAATGAAGACCAAGTGAAGATTGGAGTACTGGGGTTAAGTGAATGTATCCTTTTTAATGTGTGGTTACTTCAGCTTTTGTCATTCTTGAATGGTTTAATTGCTATAATTGTTTAACTATATTACTTGTTGTATTGCACGCCTCGAGAGACTTTATCCCTCACTAGGCAACAGTGGTTGCTCATACCTTACTAACATATTTCAGGTGGCGCAGTTGAAGGAGTTGCCTTAGTTGTTGTGTGATTGTTGTCTGAGGTGGATGTGCTTTCTAGTTGCTATGTGAAGAATTTGTTGTTCTATGTTATAATCTATTTTGGGGCCTTAAGGCTCATATATGTATTTGTGTAATATGTAAGTTGGAAGCCAGATGACTGTAGTAGCAGTGGTAATTCTATGGCTTGTAATAACTTCTATTTCTATTTCTAGTTGTTTTGCTTGGTTAAATTTAAATTACATTCCTTATTAACATTAAATACAACAACACATGAAACATACATCTTTGCATCTTTGACAACTCAAGCCACATAGCACGCAAGACAACTCTTCAAGTACGAACTTTCCAGCTAACATGGCATTTCCTAAAATATTGTGGTGAGGAGTGAGTATATTCAACAGGTATACTCAGTGAGAGCAAGACAGATTTCGAGGTGAAGAGAAAGAAGATCGTGCAATGTAAATAAGGCAGTTAAGCAATATATATCTGACAAGTAGGCATTCAATCTAACAATCAATACAATAAATAATTGATAAAGCATTAACACAACCATTCAAAGCTATACCACACTTTGAAGGCTATGGTTCACTCAAACAAGCACTGTACCGATCATGATTTCGATGACTTTAATGATGATGCGCTAGCTCACCCACCTTATAACTTTCGTTAGAGTACTCCGGACATACTCTGTTAATTCTACGACCCAAAACTCCTTGGGCGGCAACCCAAGCGAGAAAGGGAATAGGACACGGAGTTAGAGCAACCAACACTAGCAACCCGAGGCTACCCAGAGAGGCCCATCACTCACGCGCCTGACACTTATGCAATGCAATACGAGATATATAACGATAATCGAGCAATGCACTGAAGTGTAGGTTAATAACAACATACGATACAATAAGCATTTACAATCAATAAAATAACAAGAACAACACTAACAAGCATTATCAACAATTGATATACAAATTTAGTCATAATCAACTTTAACAAGCATAACAAGCAATATTAAGCATTCTATAGGCATTACACTCTGAAAACACACAAAATCACAAAATGACCCCAACTTCTAAAACGCTACTACTTTCAAACGAGCCACGAGTTTTGGAAACCGACTTCACCAATCCTCCTAGGTCACCATAAGGTACGTCTAAAGACCCCAAAACCCTACTTAACCCTAGAATTCACGCAAAGTCCCGATTTTCCCCTTTGCTCGTTTGAACTACCACTACCCTAACCAAACACCCAACCAACGCCATAACCACACCAAAAGTGCTTCCATGGCCTCCTGAGATAATGCCATCACGTAAAACGATAAAATGCCAATCTTGCCCTAAACGAACCCAACTTTTACTAAGCCATTTTCCTCTGTTTTCCATTACACAATCCAATTAAATCACACATTTAGGCATTCTAGCATATCTAGCACCTTCCTACATCAACAGAACGCATAACGGAGCAACTTCATCAAAATGGGGGTTTACTATTCATAATTTACTATTCAATTATCAATTTAAATTGCAATTTCGATATTCAACCACAGAAAATGCTAAAAAAAACTATAAATACATGTTCTACAATTGCTAGGGAACATCAAAACGAATTAAATAACAATCTACGGTTAAAATCCAAAAATTAAAGTTTAAACACAATTATTTCAAATGCACAAATAACGATGAAACCCTTACCTTAGATGCTCCTAGATGCTAGGAAAACCACGCTGGAAGCCCCGGAAACAACCCCGTGCAAGCTCTCGCGAAGATTTAAAGTTTGGATGTTGAAATTTTTTTTTTTTGCTTCTCCTCTATGTTTCGGCCTTCTCTTGTTTATTTTTTCAGCTTTTGTTTTTTTTTATTTTGATATTATTTGCTTATAAAAGATGAAAACTAAGTCAACTAGTCAAAGCCTTGGTCAAACTACTTAAAAATTGGTCAAATAGGCTTATTTCTTGTATTTTAAAGCTTAAACAACTAACACAATTTTAATTCTAGCTAACAACAACTAAAATATTAAAATTAAAACACTAAATACTAGTTTTTCACTATTTGCTGAGGACTAGAAATCATTTCCTAACTATCGCTCTCGATATGCTATGCACTTTGCGACAATAAAAGAATAATAATTAAATCTCAAAGAATTTAAGAAAATATAATTTTCGAAAAATAACATAGTTCAAAATTTACTCCGGCTCAGAGCTACTTTTCATTTTATTGAAAACCGAGCATTAAGGTGCAAGAAAAATAAAACCGATTAACATAAATATGAAAGTAGTTGATATTCCGTTAAAATAATTAACTCAAGTATTATTTAATTACTTCTGAAAGAAATATGAGAATAATGCTAGAAATGAATGTTTAACTTAAAAATAAACACGAATTCAATGCTAACATTTAAGATGTCACTTAATTAATTGCAATTAAATGCCATTAAATGCATGCCAGGTTCGGGTTATTACACAGACCTTATGAATTTTCATTCACAACAGGATAGGGATTAAAACCCCGGTACTCATGTCATCGCCTGACAAGCCCTATGCAGCCCAATGCAACATGAGTACTACCGTGTCTATTTAAAGGTTGCAACCCTTCGCATTCACACATCACGACCAATAAGGGTAAACAATAAAGTGGGTTGTTTCCCTGGACACTTATACAATTCATAATCATTTCATAAGGAAACAACCAAGACCTAAGCATCTATATTACATTTAGCATGAACACGACCTTCTCAACCAAGCCAAACACATTGACACCAATTGGAGACATGACAATATATTTAGCAGTCAAAGAATTAATTCAACAAACATTCGAACAATTCCATGAACTTTCTAGTAACAAACTACGCAAATACACAATCAAACGAACCCCGATCAATTACCTAACGTAGAGGCAACCTAGCACAACATTTTTAGACCCCGAGAGAAGCCCAAAGGCCCCCCAAACACTGAAATTCCAGCGTGTAACAGCCCACTGTTCACGCTGGAATTTCAGCCCCAAAAATCATATTAGGCTTTGTACCATGTTGCAATTCTAGGCTAATTTGCATGCTATAACGATATATAAATGTATATGAGCCATTTGACATACTAAGAACACTTATACACATCTATTCTATCAATTAAAATCAACTTATAACTCACAAAATATATATGAGCCATTTGACATGCTAAGAACACTTATACATATCCATTCTATCAATTAAAATCAACTTATAACTCACAAAATTCAACTATAATAAACTATGTAATAAATTGGCTAAGAAGCAAGATAAGTGTTCCCTAAGCCATAATTAGCAAGATACAAAGGTAGTTATAGCATTATAAGACGTAAATAATGAATTTTGAAAGATTTGTTAGAAAATCCCCTCACATATTTTCACAAAAATAAAGGCAAAAACGATTGGTAGAAAGATGCTAGACAATGAGAAAAGTTCACAAATGCTTGGTTTGCACTTTGGTTCTACCCCTAACTCCAAATATTAGCAGAAATATGTAAATTTACTATTCCTAGAGCTTGTGAAGCTCACGACTGGTTGAGGGAGAAGAAGAGCTGAATTTTTGCAATTTAAGCTTATTTTGTGCTTTAAATAGAAGGTCAAAGGGTCAAACTTGGGTCAATGCAACTTAAGTTGGTCAAATGGTCAAATTAGCCCTCCAAATCAATTCTAAATTCATTTCTAACACTCTAGTGATTATCTAAAATGATATTAGACTAGTCTTAGACTTACTTTTAGCTAGAATTCGCTATATTAACCCTTACGTGACTAAAGAAGATAAAAAGTCACCATTAGTATTTAAATCCGATTTCGAACGCAATTTTAACTTAGTAAACATGTATAAATCATATAATTGTACATTTTATGAATTAAAATAAATAAACACATATTTTTGCACATAAAAGTGAAATAAACACATAATAGCACATAAATCAAACTAGGGTCTTACATCATTCCACCCCTTAAAAAAATGTGGTCCTCGAAATTCTTACTTGCTACTCAGAACAAATCTGGAAACTCCTGTTCAATATTATCTCTCCTTTCGCAACTAACTTCCTCAATGCCATGATGATCCCACAATATTTTCACCATCGGAATCTTCTTTGATCTCAGCTCTCGATCCTAATAATCGAGGATACGAATTGGTCGTTCCTCATAAGATAGATTTTCACCTAGCTACAAAGGCTCTGGCTCTAATACATGAGAAGGGACGGGATGATACTTTTTGAGCTTAAAGACATGGAAAACATCAAGAATTCTGGAAAGACTAGGTGGTAAAGCCAAGCGGTATGCCAAATTTCCAACTCTGCCCACAATCTCAAACAGCCCAACAAACCTCGGACTCAACTTCTGCCCTTACCATGTCGTACCAAGCCTTTACAAGGAGATATCTTCAAGAACACAGAGTCACCAACCTCAAATTCTAATTCCCGTTGATGTTTATCAGCATAACAATTGTGTCGGCTCTGAGCTATCAGCATTTTCTGCCTGATTAGATGAACATGCTCAATTTTCTCTAGAAGTTCCAGCATCAAAGTTGGATCAACAATCTTCATCTCCCTGACTTCATCCCAATACAATGATGATTGAAATTTACGCCCATATAAAGATGCATAAGGTGCCATCCCGATAGTCGTTTGATAACTATTGTTATAGACAAACTCGGCTAGTGGCAAATGTTTCTCCCAATTCTTCTTGAAGTCTAACACACAAGTTCTCAACATATCTTCCAGAATCTGAATTGTTCTCTCTGATTGACCATCGATCTAAGGATGATATATTGTGCTGAATTTCAACTGAGTACCCAAAGCTGCTTCCAGATGCTACCAAAACCGAGAAGTAAATTGAGGATCTTGGTTTGATAGAATGCTCATTAAAACTCCATGAAGTTTCACAATGTTTGCCACATAAAGATCTGCCAGGTTATCAAGATTATCATGCTTATTCATCAAAATAAAATGGGCAGTCTTGGTCAATCTATCCACTGCAACCCAAACAGCATCAAACCCTCCCAATGATATGGGAAAATCTATGACAAAATCCATGGTGATATGCTCCCATTTCTATTCAGGTATTGCCAACGGTTAAAGTAACTTTGCTGGTAGCTGATGCTCTACTTTCACCCACTAACAAGTCAAACATCTAGATACAAACTGAGCAACATCCTTCTTCATATTATTCTACTAGTAATGTTTATTCAAATCCCGATACATCTACTAAGTATTTATTAACAGTTTGAGATCATTGAGCTTCTTCAAGAATTCATCTCCTCAAGTTTAGATCATCGAGAACACATACCCGTTCTGGAACCATAGAATAGCATCCTCGTGTAATCTGAAGCCTAACTCATCATCTTTGATCTGATCTTTGATTTTCTGAAGCTGCTTATCTAGTTGTTGAGCTTCTCAAATCTGAGACAACAACAATGGTTGAATTTGAAAATGAGCACACATAACTCCAACTCCAGTTAACTCCAACTTCTAATAACTAGCTTCTTCAAGCAACTCCCACTCTTTAACGACCAACATTGCAATGCTCATCTTCCGGCTAAGAGCATCTGCCACAACATTTATCTTCCCAGGTAGATAATTGATAGAACAATTATAGTCATTTGGAAACTCTATTCATCTCCTCTACCTTATATTCAATTCTTTCTAAGAGAATAAGTACTTCAAGCTTTTATGATCAGTGAAGATTTCAAACTTACTGCCCCAAAGATAGTGGCACCATTTCTTCAAAGCAAATATTATGGTTGCCAACTCTAGATCATGTGTTGAATAGTTATCCTCATATGGATTTAACTTTCTAGAAGCATAGGCGATAACTTGACCATATTGTATACGAACACAACCCAAGCCCTCTTTAGAGTCATCGTTGTAGATAACCAGATTCTTTGTTCCTTCCAGCAAAACAAGAATTGGAGTTGTAGGCAATCTCTTTTTCAACTCCTAAAAACCCTGCTCACATTTCTTATCCCATACGAAGCTCGTCCTCTTCTGAGTTAGTTTAGAAAGTGGTCCTACAATCTTTGAGAAGTCCTTAACAAATCTACGGTAATAACTTGTCAATCCAAGAAAGCTACGAACCTCCGTCACATTTTCCGACCTTTCCCAAGAAATCACAATCTCTATCTTCATGGGATCCACTAAAATACCCTGTTGTGTAATCATATGACCCAGAAAAGATATATGCTGCAACCAGAATTCACACTTACTGAACTTTGCATCCAATTGGTGTTGCTAAAGCTTCTGTAGGACAAGGTGCAAATGTTGTTCATGCTCATATTCAATTTTAGAATACACCAGAATATCATCAATAAAGATTACCACGAACTGATCCAAATATGGCTGAAATACTCGCTGCATAAGATCCATGAATGTTGTAGGTGCATTAGTTAGACCAAAGGGCATAACCACAAATTTATAATGCCCGTACCTCGTCCGAAATGCCGACTTTGGAAGATCCTTCTTATGAATATAAAGTTGATAGTACCCATGCCTTAAGTCAAATTTAAAGTATATCATAGTTCACTGCAATTGATCAAATAATTCATCAATCAGCAGCAAATGATACTTGTTCTTAAGGGGGCGTTTGGTTCACGGATTATCAATAGATTCTTGGGAATAAGGAGTTGGGAATGTAACATTCCCATGTTTGGTTCGTGAATTAAAAAATTATTCCTGGGAATATTGGATTCCTGGGAATCCTTTATTCCCATGTTTTAGCCAAAATTTATTCCCATGTCAAGGGGTGGGAATATGTTATTCCTGAGTTGTGGGAATAATTTGGAGAACATAGAAAGACGAAAATACCCTAACTAAAAATAATTTTTTTCTATTTTCTCTGATACAATCGTTGCTTGACCTAGGGTATCTATCAAATATCATCATCTTCTCACCTCACGATTTCAAACTCTCCACACTTCCCAGTAAGGTATGTGTTCTAATCATTCAATTTTATTTTTTTAATCTTTTTTATGCATACTTATTTTTTTTAATTTTTCCCTTTTGGATTATGGGTTTGATTTGATTTGGTTTAGTTAGTTTTACAGAAATCCAGATTTTACCTACTTTGAAGTTTTGAATTCTCATTGAGTGCTTAGACCTATGATGTAAAAGACGTGTGTATTTTGTGTATCTTCTGTTACTTTTGACTTTTAATCAATAAGCCAAACATGTTGCAATGCAGCTAAATATGCCTTAAACATGCAAATCAATACATCATTGTATTGCACAAGAAAACAAGGACACTGTTAAGTACTACGTATTGCAAAGTGTAGCTAGTGTCCAATTTAACTCGTGCGTTTGTCTTTTTTATTAATTGTTCTTTATTTTCAACTTGCCGTTTGAGAGAAAAAAAGAAGAAAAAAAAGTCATCTATTAGCCGTCCACTTGCCTCTCTGCCGAGGTAATGAAAGCTTTAATGGGGTTGGTTAAATATATATGTTTATAATCTAAATTAGCAAGTCTCGTTTGCCTTCTTTTCAAGCACGAAAGCCATGTGATAAATTTCTTATTAGAAAGTTGCCATGTATATTTACCGCTGAAATTATATGCATGTTTTTCTTATTTCAATTGGGTTCGCTATAATACTCATAGAAATTTTAGACTGAAAGTTTTGGGTATAATTTTAATTTCTATTGTTTATTTACAAAATAGACAACATAATGCAAGTAAAGAAGAAAAGAATTGTGGCTATGTTGGTTATGTTTTTGGAGATGTTGAATGATTTTACTTTAATGATTATTATGGTTGTAATACAATGTTAAATGAAAGATCTAAAAAGTGGAGAATAACATATGATTTATGTGATAGGCATTTAGTGAGATATCTTAATTTTAATAGGATTGTGTTCATATCAGATTTAGCATGTATTGAAAATTGTAGAATGGATAGACGTGTTTTTCATAGTTTGTGTGAGATGGTACAGAGGATTGGTGGGTTAGAGCCAACTAAGAACATGTCTGTTGAAGAGATGGTGGCTATGTTTTTGCATATATTGGCACATGATGTGAATAATAGAGTCATAAAAAGACAATGGATGAGGTCTGGTGAGACAATAAGTAGACAATTTAATAATGTCTTGTATTCTGTCTTAAGATGTCATAAAGAATTGCTCAAGAAACTAATGCCAATTCCTCATGACAGCACCGATGAAAGATGGAAGTGGTTTAAGGTAATTGATTCATGATACTCAGTCCACTAAAAACTACATATATTATTTTTTCCCTTTTCCTAAGTCCACTAAATGAATAGTTTATTTATGTTTTTAGAACTGCCTAGGAGCTTTAGATGGTACGTATGTCTAGGTAAATGTGCTTGAGGATGATAAGCCTAGATACAGGACCAGAAAGAGTGAGATAGCTACCAATGTGTTAGGCGTTTGTGCTCTTGACTTACAATTTATATATGTTTTGGCGGGATGGGAAGGATCAACTGCTGATTCTAGGGTTCTACGAGATGCAATTTCTCATACAAATGTTTTAAAAGTTCCACAAGGTACATTTTGTAAATTGAATTATTAATCAATTGAATTATTTTCTATTGTATACTAACTGAAAACTATATATTTATGGTAGGTTGTTATTATTTATGTGATGCTGGATATATGAACTGTGAAGGATTCCTTACACCTTATAGAGGGGAAAGGTACCATCTAAGTGAATGGGGGAATGAACCACAACCTACCACTCCCCGAGAATATTTGAATATGAAACACTCATCTGCTAGGAACGTGATAGAAAGATCATTTGGATTGCTAAAAGGTCATTGGGCAATTTTGAGAGGGAAGTGATTTTATCCTGTAAAAACACAGTGTAGGATTATAACGACATGTTGCCTACTACACAACCACATTCGAAGAGAAATGGATGTTGACCCCCAAGAACGCTATAACTTTGAGGACGATAATAATACTATTTCTGAAGTTGGAATGATTACACATATGGAATCAAGTGATGCTTGGAGTCAGTGGAGGGATCAACTTGCACAAGATATGTTTAATAGATGGAGAGGAGAGAATAATTAACTTTGTTATTGTATTGAACTAACATTTTAGTGACTATTTTATCTTATTATGTTACGTAATATATTATATCCTATTAACCAATTCATTACATTTCACAAGATATTGAAGTTTATTTTTCCTGTTTAGTTGTTTCATTTTCCCACCTTAATTGTCTAACTTTTTCGTAGCATATATTTGTGAATTGTATCAATATAAAGATGTCTTTCATGTGTTTCATAATACAAAAGATAATGGAGGTTACAAAAACAAAGGGCAAAGGTATAAGACGTTAGTGGACAACTCAAGAGGATGCCAAACTTGTGGAGTGTTTGTTGGACTTAGCTAGCAATAACCACTGGAAAGGTGACAATGGTACATTCAGATCTGGGTATGCTAAGCAATTAGAGAAATGGCTGCATGAGAAGATTCCTGGTTGTGAATTGAAGGCTCAACCACATGTTGAGTATAGGGTAAAACAATTAAAGAAACAACACTTTGCAATTATGGAGATGTTAGGACCAAAGGGGAGTGACTTTGGATGGAATGATAAAGAAAATATGATTGTTGTAGATAAAGAAATCTTTAAAGAATGGGTCAAGGTAAATTAAATATTCAACTATCAAGTTTTAAATGCTAAAGGATTACATTTACTAATAAATCCTTGTTATTTGTATGTAGTCACATCCTAATGCTGTTGATCTTTATAACAAGCCATTTCCTTATCTCGTTGAATTGAGCCAAGTATTTGGTAAGGATAGAGCAAATGGCGAAAATGCCGAAGATCCATCAGATGCAGTTGCAGCCATGGACAAGGAAACTAATGAGGCTGAGCGAGATGGGGTACAACCTATGGGCACACCACTGGAAGCTACCTGCATTGATTTAGAGGATGAATCAATTGCAGATACTCAACCACCAAAAAATCAAAAACTAGGAGACGTTAGGCAAAGCAGTGTGAAGAAAAATAGGAAGAAAGGAAGAGATACGAGCGATGTGATGGAGAAGATGATAGGTACAATAGAGAAATTGGGAAACTCCTATGAGCAAACAAAAGACAATATACATGAGCTTGCTTCTTGTCTTAAGCATGAAAAAGAAGTTGCTGAGAGGAGGATGAAGGTGTATGATGACTTGAAATTAGTAGAAAGATTGACTGATGGTGAAAGGATAAGGGCAGCTATTATCATTACCAAGGACAACAATCTCACTGACTATTTCTTCACTGTGGAGCCACATTTGAGAAAAGACTTCGTTTATCAAATTTTGTAGATGATGGCCTTTACTTGTTACTTGGTGTGAAACAATTTTTAATATTACGGATTATATCATTTATTATACTTGAATAAATACATTGGACATATATTACTTTTTTATTGGAAAAAAATATGAAGTATATCGTGATTGTGGAGATATACTATTTAAGTTTGTATTTTTGCGCACGATGTTTGTCTTTTGAGTTATGGGCGCTTTCACTTTTTTGAATATATAAGAGACCACTACATATTTATATTTCCTTATTATGAGTGCATAATTGGTACTAGATTTTCTATTATATGATGAGTAATAATTCAAGGCCAAAATTTTTATTGTCTTTGATACGTTAATATAGTGTATTCCTACTTTTTTGTTTAATCTATTGTTAACTGGTATTTTTTTTCATTGATAAATATTTGTGACATCATTAATAAGTTGATTGTGTAGATACAAGAAATAAATCTTTTGAATATGATATTGGAGTTGTTTTTTCAGTGATAAGTATTTTTGAAAAACTAATTAATATTCCCAGGAATATCAAGTACAAACCAAATACAATATTATAATATTCCCAGGAATATTTGTGGTACACCAAACAGATTTTACAACATTCCTGGGAATGTGATTCCCAGGAATAAAAAATTAATCCACGAACTAAACGCCCCCTAATAGTCACCTGATTCAGCCCCCGATAATCAATGCACAATCCCAAGGTGTCGTCTTTCTTTTTCACAAATAAGATAGGTGCTCTCCACGGTAAAGAACTCTGCTGAATGAAACCCTTTTCTAACAGCCCCTTTAATTGAATTTTCAACTCATAAAGGTTTGCTGGTATTTTAGTTGTAATTAAAATTTTAATTTTCATGCATGTAACCTAACAATTAATTAATGTGGCTTGCAAATGAGGTTCTTCTCGATTTTTTACTGCATGCAATAGGAAATTTGTGTAATGGTAAACAAGAAGGAAAGAGTGTGGCAGGCAAGAGAAACAGTTGTGTAGGGGCAGATCCAGAAATTGAAAGTTGGGGGCCGAATTGTTTTTGTTATTATTTTGTACAGTGTTTTTTGGGCCAGTATAAAATGACTCAAAAATATTTTTTCCAATAAAATTAAGTGATAAAAAACTAGTTAAAAATTCAATCAAATATAAATTATATATTTTTATTTGACCAAACTTGAAACTTTTAACATTATAAGTTAATTTGATTCGAGAAAGAATAAAAATCCGATATAGACCACAAAAAAATAACAAACACATGTGGTCATCTTCATATCAAAATCTAGTATTTAACAAATAATTATTCAATATAAATGCAAACTAACAAATAAAAGAAATATAAGAAAGAAGTTAATAAAATATAAACTAACTGAGAAAAATTAAGTCTTGTCTATTGCGATTCGAACTTACTCATATTTTGGCCTAAAAATAATTTTCAAAAAATAGAATAATTAAAAAAGACCACTTAATTTTTCGGTATATAATGAATTCTATATGAAGTTTTAAATTTACTATATTCATGTATTTAATTGTTCTAATCGATGTGTAGAAATTTCCATAATTGTTTTTTTGTATAACAAAAGCTAAAATTAACTAACAAAAAACTATTACAACTCACTAAAATTTGTCCACTAAATTTATATATTTATTATAGAAAATTTACTATTGAAATATAATTAACAAAATAATATACCCTAAAAAATTATTACGAAAAGTATTTTAGTCAAATTACTTCTTAGCCACCTATTGGTGTCTTGCATTAATTTCATCCACTGTAATAAAAAATAACAAAACAAATTATGCATTCATAAAATTATATAGCCAAGAAAAAATATTAAATAAGCATAATATTATTATTTTCATGATATTTTACCTTAGCTTTGTGTGACAATGTTGTTATGTATTTTATTAGACTATCCTTATCAGGGTCTCTAAATCATGAGTCTCTACTTTACAATTTAGAGACTTTTAACAAAATAAAGTGTCATACCCGAGCCCGGAATGTAAAAATTTCTTGTTTATTATTTTAAAAATTATATTTTCTTAGATTCTCTAAGATTTAATTGTTACTTCCTTGCTGTTGCAACGTGCATTCCATTTAGGAAGCGATAGCTAGAGAACAGTTTTTAGTCCTCAATAAATAGTGAAACTAGTATTTAGATGACTTAAATTTTATGTCTTAAGTGTTGTTAGCAATAATTAATTTTTCTTTAGTTAAAATGGCTTTAAAATGCACAAAATAAAGCCATTTGACCAAGTTTTAAGTTGTTTGACCTAGTGCTTTGACCATTTGACCAAGTCATCACTTAATAAGCTAAAACTAAGCAAAATAAAAAAAAAACAAAGCTGAAAACAGCCCAAGCAGGCCGTGAGCTTCAAGAGAGAAAAAAAAACTTTCAACTTCTAATCGTTCAATCTTCGCGTGAGCTCGTGCGGGGTGGTTTCCGAGGTGACCAGTGTTGTTTTCCTAGCAACTAGGAGTGCCTAAGGTGAGGGAAACATGTTATTTGCGCATTTAAATGTCAAGTGTATCAACTTTTTGATTTTTAGCTTTTGTCCGTAGATTGTTGTTTAAAGCGTTTTGATGCTTCTAAAATGTTCCATAGCAATTGTAGAACGTGTATTTATAGCTTTTTAACATTTTCTGCTGTTAAATGTTGAGATTGCAATTTAAATTAGATGTTGAATAGTGTTTTGTGAATAGTAAATCCTTGGAACGATGAAGTTGCTCCGTTATGCTGTCCGTTGATGTAGAAATGTACTAGGTGTGCTAGAATGCCTAAATGCATGGTTTGTTTGGGTTGCGTAATGGAAAAAACGGGAATTAAGCCTTGGTGAAAGTCGGGGTCGTTTAGGTCAAGTTTGGCATTTTCTCGTTTTGCATGTTGGCATTGTTTCGGGAGGCCATGGAAGCACTTTTGGTGTGATTATGGTGTTGGTTGGGTGTTTGGTTGTTATAGTTGTAGTTCAAACGAGCAAAGGGAGAAATCGGAACTTTGCGTGAATTCTAGGGTTAGGTAGGGTTTCAGGGTCTTTAGACGTGCCTTATGGTGACCTAGGAGGATTGGCGAAGTCGGTTTCCAGAACTCGTGGCTCGTTTGGAAATGGTAGTGTTTTGATAGTTGGGGCCGATTTGTGTTTTTGCTTGTTTTCTTGATATTATGCCTATAGAATGCTTAGGGTTGCTTGATATACTTGTTTGAATTGATCTTGATTGAAATGCATATCAACTGTTACTATTGCGTGCGAGAGTAACCTATTTTGTTATTCTCCCACGTGTGGCTTTATTGCTTGTTTATCACCTTGTATCGAATCTTGCATTGCATAGTGTCTCGCGCGTGAGTGATGGGCCTCTCTGGGTAGCTTCGGGTTGCCAGTGTTGGTTGCTCTAGCTCCGCTGCTATTCCCTTTTCTTGCTTAGGTTGCCTCCTAGGGAGATTTGGGTCGTAGGTTGATGGATACTTCCGGGGTATTCCAAACTGGTGTTATAAGGTGGTTTGGGCCGGCGCGTCTTCATCGAATTCGTGTTTGAAAGTTGCTCGTGAAAAGAGTATCGTATCCTTTGAATGAGTGTTTATAGCTTTAAATACTTGCCTTGCTTTATTGACGGCTTTATTTGTATCTCTATATGATACTTGTATGTATTACTTGACTAATTGCATTGCATACTCCTCTCATCTCCGTCCTTGAGACCAATTGCCCTCGCTGAGCAATAGTTTTTGCTCATTCCTTTCTATACTATATTTTTACAGGAGTAGTTGAAGCAGACCCTCTTGAGGTAATTGAGGAGGAGGAACAGGTGGAGGTGTTCCCGTGATAGCACTTCTTTGCTTTGTTGGTGGTTGGTTACCAGATTTTGTGCGAGCCTTGCTTGATATGTATATTGCTTGGATGTCGCTTAATTTTGAGGCTTGTAGCCTTGTATGTATTTTCTAGTTTGAGGCCTCTATGGTCTTATGTTGTATAAGTTGAAAGAATGTAAAGTTGTAAACTTATACTCTTGTGACTAGTAAGGAAATGCATGCTAATGGAATTGATTAGTGACATAAATACTTGTGTAGTATGCATATCATTTTGGGTTGCAAAGTTGGTTAATAAGAAATGTATGTTTCAAAGAAAGTCAGCTTGTTTTAATTATTTTATGGCTTTCGCAAGTAATATGTTGATTTTAGGGTTTTCGGATCGTCCGCGGTACAGAGGAGACTCCGTCAGTGTGTCGGGTCCGGGCTTGGCCTTTTGTGGGATCGGATCGGGGCGTGACATCTTTAGGTGGTATCAGAGCATGATAGTCTTGCATGAGCCGGGATATGTTTCTCGGTCTGTGGGGGTAAAGGTCCAAAATGCTAGAATGTTATTGTATAATTGTTAAGTGGAAAGAAGTGTTATAGCATGACTTTGTGAACTTAGAGTGCTTATGTGTTTAAAGTGAAATAGTTTGGCAAGATAAACTTGTCTAATGTGAATTGTGTGATAGAATATTGGATTGTTATTGACTTGAGTGTTATCTAATCTTATGTGCTATATTTCTGTTTATAAATTGCTTTTAAATGTTGCCAGCTATTGTGAATTGCTACTATGCTACCACTTCGTGGTACTCAAGGTATAGGGTCAGATGAAGAGGCAGCAGAACAGGGTCAGCAACCGTTGCCTGAGCAGTTTATGGCTACCATGACTACAGCGGTTGACCGGATTACACAGGTACTGCATGAGCAGAGGCAAGACATGAATAATCCCCAGGGAAATCAAGCTAATCCTGGTGGACAGGGGTATAGAGTTGAGAATAATCAGTTGGAGAAATTTTTGAGGCACGAGCCGGGAAAGTTCTTCGGAGAGCCGGATGATGAGGCAGCCGTGAGATGAATTAATCGTGTTGAGAAAATTTTCACCGCTTTGAGGTACATTGATGAGGCAAGAATAGATTATGCGTCATTCCTGTTTGAGGGTGATGCAAAGCAGTGGTGGAATACTGTCAGGATGAGGTGGGACTGTGAGGATGTACCACATTTGTGGGATGATTTTGTAAGTGAGTTTCAGGACAAGTATATTCCCGAGATGGCTATGGAAAGGAACGAGGATGAGTTTGTGGCCCTGAAGCAGGGAAACAGGATTGTTGCACAGTACGAGGGTAGGTGTGTTAGCCTGTCGAGATATATGGCCGAGTTGGTACAGCCGGCTAGGAGGATGATTCATAGGTTTGTTCGTGGGCTGAGAATGGACATACAGTTGCATTTGACTGGGCAGACCTACACTACTTTTCCCGAGGCATTTCAGGCAGCCTCGAAGTTTGAGAAATAGAAGGCTGAGATGTTAGCTGAGAGCAGTCAGCCAACATCTCAGCCGAGTAAGAAGCAGTATTTGGGCCAGAGCAGCCAGAGTCTGCCGAGGCAATATCAGACTTCTGCGCAGGTTCCTCAACAATGTTCGTATCAGCCACAGCAGCAAATTCAGGCTAGGCCAGCTGTGACTAGACCCCAACAGGGAGGTACAGTTCCTACTACCAGAGCCCCAGCACCTACGGGAAACACTGTTGTAAGGCAAAATCAGCAGTGTAACTATTGTAATCGATCGGGGCATATTGAGGCTAATTGCTGGAAGAAGAGTGGTAAATGTACGGGTTGTGGCAGGGATGACCATAGCGTGAGAGATTGCCCTAAGTATAACAATGTTCAGGGCCGTACTGGAGGCTAGGGTGTTCAGAATAGGGCTGCAGGTGCACGTCCAGCACAGATGGTTCAGGCTAGGGTCTTTGCACTGGATGCAGAGGAGCTACCCGATACTACAGCTATTGTGGAAGGTACCTTTCTTCTCAATACTCAGCCAGTTAAAGTTTTGATTGATCCCGGAGCTACACATTCGTTTATAACTCCTACATGTGCACGATATGTGAATGTTTGCATTGATAAATTGCCTCATGAAGTTGAAGTTAGTACGCCTTTGGGTGCAAAATTTGTTACTGAGTCTATTTGCAAATCTTGTGATATATGCATTGAGAACCGTAAATTTCTTGCTGATTTAATTATATTGCCATTCCGTGACTTTGAAATCATTTTGGGAATGGACTGGTTGGGGAAGTACTATGCTCAGTTGGATTGTAGAACAAAGATTGTTTATCTTCAGGTTCCTGACCTACCGGTACTGGAGATTGTTGGGAACTGCAGGACTGCCCTAATTCCTCTGTTATCAGCGATCAAGACTTCTAAGTTGTTGAATAAGGGTTGTGAAGCTTACTTAGCTTATTTGATCAATCAGCCTACTGATAAGTTGAGTTTGAATGAGGTTCCGATTGTTAGAGACTTCCCTAGTGTATTTCCCGAGGAATTACCGGGTTTACCACCGGATAGGGAGATTGAGTTCGTGATTGATCTTGTGCCAAGCACTGCGCCAACTTCTAGGAGTCCTTATAGAATGGCATCGGCTGAACTTCAGGAGTTAAAAATTCAGCTTCAGAATTTTCTTGAGAAAGGGTTTATACAACCTAGTTCTTCGCCGTGGGGTGCGCCTGTGTTGTTTGTGAGAAAGAAAGACGGCACGCTACGGTTATGTATTGATTACAGGGGACTTAATCAAGTCACGATTAAGAACAAATACCCCTTGCCGTTGATTGAAGAATTGTTTGACCAGTTGCAGGGTGCGAGTGTTTACTCCAAATTTGATTTGAGGCAGGGTTACTATCAACTTAGGATTTGGAGTGACGATATACCAAAGACGGCATTCAGGACTAGATATGGCCACTATGAATTTGTTGTATTGCCGTTTGGTTTGACGAATGTACCAGCCGCATTCATGGACTTGATGCAGAGGGTTTTTCGACCTTATCTTGATCAGTTTGTCGTAATCTTTATTGACGACATTTTAGTGTACTCGAAGAATGAGGCTGAGCATGAACAACACTTGAGGATTGTGCTACAGACTTTGCAAGAAAACAAGCTTTTTGCTAAATTCAGCAAGTGAGAGTTCTGGTTGAATCAAATATCTTTTCTAGGCCATATCATTTCAGATCGAGGAATTTCAGTGGACCCAGCTAAAATTGAGGTTGTTTCATCTTGGAAGAGACCTGAGACGGTGTCAGAGATTCGGAGTTTTCTTGGATTGGCAGGTTACTACCGGAGATTTGTTAAAGACTTTTCCAAAATTTCTGGACCTTTGAGCCAGTTGACTCAGAATAAAGTTGCTTACAACTGGGATGCCAAATGTGAATCCAGTTTCCAAGAATTGAAGAAGAGACTAACTACAGCTCCTATACTAGCTTTACCTAAGGGAACAGAGAACTTCGTTGTCTACAGTGATGCATCTAAAGAAAGTTTGGGCTATGTTTTAATGCAGAATGGTAAGGTGATTGCCTATGCTTCTAGGAAGTTGAAACCTTATGAAGTCAATTACCCTACACATGACCTTGAGTTAGCTGTAGTTGTGTTTGCTTTGAAGAAGTGGCGTCACTACTTGTGGGGTAGCAGATTTGAAATTTTTACTGACCACAAGAGTCTCAAGTATTTTTTTTCACAGAAGGATTTGAATATGAGGCAGCGGAGATGGCTAGAGCTATTGAGTGGTTACAACTGTTCTATAAACTACGTACCAGGTAAGGCAAATGTTGTTGCTGATGCTTTGAGCCGAAAGGCTACTGTTGCAAGCTTAATTATCGAGGATTGGGAGACTTTGGAAGAAATTTGTTCATGTAAGCCAGAAGCTACTGAGGTAGGGATTCGATTTGCTAGCTTACAGATTCAGTCAGGGTTGCTGGCATAGATCAGAGAGGCTCAGAAGACTGATTCTTACATCTTGAAGATCCAAGAAAAATCAAAAAGGGGAGAGTCGGAGTTTAAATTACATGCAGATGGTATTTTCAGATTCAGGGACATAGTATGTGTTCCTGGTGATCCGACTTTGAAGAATGAGATTCTATCCGAGGCACATAATTCGAGGTATACGATTCACCCGGGCAGTACTAAAATGTATAGCGATTTGAAACAACACTTCTGGTGGAACAATATGAAGAGGGAGATTGCTGGGTATGTATCCAGATGTTTGACTTGTCAGAGGGTTAAAGTTGAGCATCAAAGGCCAGCCGAACTTCTACAACCGTTGTCGATTCCGCAATGGAAGTGGGTGCATATAACAATGGACCTTGTGACCGATCTTCCTAAATCTCCGAGAGGATGTGATTCTGTTTGGGTTGTTGTGGACCGCTTGACTAAAGTTACACATTTTATTCCCGTGAACAAACAGGATAGCCTTGGTAAGCTAGCTGAGCTTTATGTTGCTAATATTGTGAAATTGCATGGTGTGCCACAGAGTATAGTGTCAGATAGAGATCCCAGATTCAGATCTCGTTTTTGGCAGAAGTTGCAAGAGGCCATAGGAACTAAATTAAGCTTCAGTACTGCATATCATCCACAAACTGATGGCCAGTCTGAGAGAACAATCAGGATCTTGGAAGACATGCTTCGGGCATGTGTGCTAGACTTTGGGAAGAATTGGGAGAAATTTTTTCCTTTAGCGGAGTTCGCCTACAACAATAGTTATCAATATACTATAGGTATGGCTCCCTACGAGGCGTTGTATGGTCGTAAATGCAGATCCCTGTTATATTGGGAAGAGGTTGGAGAAATGAGAATAGTTGATCCGACTGTGTTACCTGAGATGATTAAGATGGTAGATAATGTTCACCTTATTCGCCAGCGTATGCTTACAGATCAGAGTCGTCAGAAGAGTTATGTGGATAAGCACCGTCGGGATCTTGAGTTTGATTTGGGAGATTGGGTGTTTCTTAAGATTTCTCCTCGGAAGGGATTGATTCGGCACGGTAAGAGCGGAAAACTTAGTCCCAGGTATGTAGGTCCGTATGAGATCACCGAAAAGGTAGGTCCTTTGGCTTATCGGTTAGCTTTACCTCCGAGCTTGTCGAGACTGCACGATGTATTCCACGTGTCTATGTTAAAGAAATACCATCCAGACCCTTCACATGTACTTGAACCAGAGCCTTTGCAGATTGAAGAAAAGTTGTCTTATAAAGAGAAACCGATTCGAATTGTGGATCGGAAAATTCAGGAGCTTCGCAGAAAGAGTATTCCGTTAGTAAAGGTTCTGTGGAATCATCATGGGTTTGAGGAAGCAACTTAGGAAAGAGAGGATCAGGTTCGGAATCAGTATCCGGAGTTGTTTGTTGACCAGGTAAGAATTGCATGGGCGCAATTGTTTTAAGGGGGAGAGGGTGTAATACCCGAGCCCGGAATGTGAAAATTTCTTGTTTATTATTTTGGAAATTATATTTCCTTAAATTCTCTAAGATTTAATTGTTACTTCCTTGCTGTCGCAACGTGCATTGCATTTAGGGAGCGATAGCTAGAGAACGGTTTTTAGTCCTCAGCAAATAGTGAAACTAGTATTTAGATGACTTAAATTTTATGTTTTAAGTGTTGTTAGCAATAATTAATCTTTCCTTAGTTAAAATGGCTTTAAAATGCACAAAATAAGGCCATTTGACCAAGTTTTAAGTTGTTTGACCTAGTGCTTTGACCATTTGACCAAGTCATCACTTAATAAGCTAAAACTAAGCAAAAAAAAAAAAACAAAGCTGAAAAACAGCCCAAGCAGGTCGTGAGCTTCAAGAGGAAAAAAAAAAAAACCTTTCAACTTCCAATTGTTCAATCTTCGCGTAAGCTCGTGCGGGGTGGTTTTCGAGGTGACCAGCGTTGTTTTCCTAGCGACTAGGAGTGCCTAAGGTGAGGGAAGCATGTTATTTGCGCATTTAAATGTCAAGTGTATCAACTTTGTGATTTTTAGCTTTTGTCCGTAGATTGTTGTTTAAAGAGTTTGATGCTTCTAGAATGTTCCTTGGCAATTGTAGAACATGTATTTATAGCTTTTTAACATTTTCTGCGGTTAAATGTTGAGATTACAATTTAAATTAGATGTTGAATAGTGTTTTATGAATAGTAAACCCTTGGAACGATGAAATTGCTCCGTTATGCTGTCCGTTGATGTAGAAATGTGCTAGGTGTGCTAGAATGCCTAAATGCATGGTTTGTTTGGGTTGCGTAATGGAAAAATTAGGAATTAAGCCTTGGTGAAAGTCGGGGTCATTTAGGTCGAGTTTGGCATTTTCTCGTTTTACGTGTTGGCATTGTTTTGAGAGGCCATGGAAGCACTTTTGGTGCGATTATGGCGTTGATTGGGTGTTTGGTTGATATAGTTGTAGTTCAAACGAGCAAAGGGGGAAAACTGGACTTTGCGTGAATTCTAGGGTTAGGTAGGGTTTCGGGGTCTTTAGACGTGCCTTATGGTGACCTAGGAGGATTGGGGAAGTCGGTTTCCAGAACTCGTGGCTCGTTTGGAAATGGTAGTGTTTTGATAGTTGGGGCCGATTTGTATTTTTGCTTGTTTTCTTGATATTATGCTTATAGAATGCTTAGGGTTGCTTGATATACTTGTTTGAATTGATCTTGATTGAAATGCATATCAACTGTTGCTATTGCGTGCGAGAGTAACCTACTTTGTTATTCTCCCACGTGTGGCTTAAGTGCTCGTTTATCGCCTTGTATCGAGTCTTGCATTGCATAGTGTCTCGCGCGTGAGTGATGGGCCTTTCTGGGTAGCCTCGGGTTGCCAGTGTTGGTTGCTCTAGCTCTGCTGCTATTCTCTTTTCTCGCTTGGGTTGCCTCCCAGGGAGATTTGGGTCGTAGGTTGATGGATACTTCCGGGGTATTCCAAACTGGTGTTATAAGGTGGTTTGGGCCGACGCGTCGTCATCAAATTTGTGTTTGAAAGTTGCTCGTGAAAAGAGTATCGTATCCTTTGAATGAGTGTTTACAGCTTTAAATACTTGCCTTGCTTTATTGACGGCTTTATTTGTATCTCTATATGATACTTGTATGTATTGCTTGACTAATTGCATTGCATACTCCTCTCATCTCCGTCCTTGAGACCAATTGCCCTCGCTGAGCAATAGTTTTTGCTCATTCCTTTCTATACTATATTTTTACAGGAGTAGTTGAAGCAGACCCTCTTGAGGTAATTGAGGAAGAGGAACAGGTGGAGGTGTTCCCGTGATAGCACTTCTTTGCTTTGCTGGTGGTTGGTTACCAAATTTTGTGTGAGCCTTGCTTGATATGTATATTGCTTGGATGTCGCTTAATTTTGAGGCTTGTAGCCTTGTATGTATTTTCTAGTTTGAGGCCTCTATGGTCTTATGTTGTATAAGTTGAAAGAATGTAAAGTTGTAAACTTATACTCTTGTGACTAGTAAGGAAATGCATGCTAATGGAATTGATTAGTGACATAAATACTTGTGTAGTATGCATATCATTTTGGGTTGCAAAGTTGGTTAATAAGAAATGTATGTTTCAAAGAAAGTTAGCTTGTTTTAATTATTTTATGGCTTTCGCAAGTAATATGTTGATTTTAGGGTTTTCGGATTGTCCGCGGTACAGAGGAGACTCCGTCCGTGTGTCGGGTCCGGGCTTGGCCTTTTGCGGGGTCGGGTCGGGGCGTGACATAAAGACCCTACCAAAAATTGTAGTTACTTTTTGGGTCTTTAACAATTTTCTAACCACATTGATTTTGGGGTCTTTATTTTAGAGACTCTATTAATTTTTTAACATAATCTAATTTTGTGCTACTTTTTCGTGTATTTTAATACTTATAAATTCATAATTGTTTTTACAAATATTTTAACCTAAAAATTAATTAATTCCGACAACAATTATATTTTGGCAAATATTATGTCGTTAACTACACTCGATTAAATAACATAAAATCTTTTTTTTAAAGCAATAAATGTTTTTTTACAAAAAAACAATATGTTTTTTTTAAAATATATATATATATATAAACAAAACCCTACCCCCCTCCTCACTTTCATTTTCCTATCTTCTTCACTCCCACTGCCCCCACCCCCTCCCCTCTTCTCCCCTCCCTTCCCCACGGCATCACTATCCCCACCTCCTTCCCCACAGCATCACCATCCTCCCCCCCTTCCCCACAGCATCACCACCCCCACAGCACCCACGCATCCCTCATGGCACCCATGAAAGCATACCTTTTTTTTTCTCTCTCAAAATCTGATTTTTTTGTTTTTGTTTTTTAACTTGAATGTTGAATCGTTGAAGGTGAACGTTGCCAACGTTCACCTTCAACGGCTCTAAAATTTGTGGCCCTCAATTTTCTGTTTTTTTTTTTTTTTGAACAAATTTGTCATCTCTGACAGATATGTCGGAGACTCACCTCCTGTTGCTACAGTGAATCTCCAAATTTGCTATTTTTTTTTTTGCAAACTTGCTTCCATTTGTTATCCCAATCTTTAAAAAAAAAAAAAAAAAAAAATTAGTTTTTGGGTTTTCAAACCATCTGGTGTGGTTGGATTTTTATATGTTAGAGTCTCTAAAAAGTGCAATAATTACATTTTGAAAACTCTGGTAAGGATGGCCTTATACAATAATTAAGAATTTAAGATGGTTAGGACTTGGAAAGAAGGATTAGAAAATAGAGAAGGAAGAAGAAATGGTGAAGGAAAAGAGAATGGGATTTGGGAAGAAGAAGAAAAGGAAGAATTTATTATTTTTTACTTAAATTGAATTTAATCATGAGAAAGAGATAAAACAAAAAAAAAGAGCCAGTTCTTTTGACTCAACAGAATCCAGTCATGATGAAAAAAACCAAACCAAATTGATCTTTGTTCTATTAGGTGGAGTTGACACTGAACAAAAAAAAAAAAAAAAAATCTCAACCCCTAATATTAAATTTTTGACTCTGCCCCTGGACTACATGTGATTGTTGTATGAATGATTTCGTCTTTTCTATCTCAACAGATAATACTATATCATTGTATAACTATATATATATATATATATATATATATATATATATATATTTTTTTTTGGTCAAAATCATTGTATAACATTAAAAAGGCAATTTTAGTACTTTATCTGACGCTTATTGTGTAAAATGTTCTTTTGTGGCCGTAAATCATGTCTGATCATCAATTCCAAATTATTGAAATAATCAATTTTGCAATAAGAAGAGTCAAAATAAAGCTCCTTACAACGAACTGAGTATCTAGACGCTAGAAAACCTTTTTCTTTTTCATAATTGAACTTAGCAAGACGAAGAAAAAAATGTTGCAACACAAGTGTCACATCTTGGACTCAAAATTTTAAGTCTATTAATGAAGTTAACGTCATATGCATAAAAAATAACTAATTAAACCTCAAATTAAGAGACTCAAATTGTTACTTAAACTCTATATATGGGCACTTATAATTAAATCACCACTCTCTAATTATATATCCCACTGATGAACATTATTACAACACGAGACGAAGTTTATTTATTATGACATGCAAATAAGGTTCTACTCTAATTTACATTCGACGCAAAAGGAAACCTGTCAAATGGTAAACAAGAACATAAAGGATTGTGATAGGCAAGGGCCAAGGGAACAGTCCAGAACACTCCTGTATTAAACAAAAACTGCATGAACAAACAGCAAACCTCAGAAAGCGCAACCATGGATAGTAGCTACCTGTAATTTCCATCTGTTCACAAACGTTAACCTATGTAGGCATTACTCACGAGCAACAACCACCACCTTCTTCCCGACATTGCTGCCGGAGAAGAGTCCAATAAGAGCAGCTGGAGCCTGCTCAAGCCCTTCAGCAATGTCCTCCACATATACAATTTTCCCTTCTTTTATGTATGGCAGAACCATCTCCAGATACTTAGGATAGAGATGATAGTAATTAAGAACAATAAATCCTTGCATACGAACTTGTTTGATGATGAGAGATAACAAGTTGTGTATGCCTTCAGGCTGTTCAAGGTTGTACTGCGAGATCATCCCACATCCAGCAATACGACCATTGTTTCTCATGTTGAGTAGAACCGCATCAAGCATCTTTCCCCCAACATTGTCAAAGTAAATATCTATGCCATCAGGGAAGTATCTAATTGCACAAGACTTCAATTAAAATCAGGTCTATGGCCTCATTACATTTTATTTATATAGTTTTCCTGGTAAACAAATATGCCACTGACCTTTTCAAAGCTGCATCTAAGTCCTGCTCGTCTTTGTAATTAAAAGCTTCATCAAATCCGAATTTGCTCTTCAACAGATCGACCTGCAATAACAAAACAAGAATTTAACACAAGCGCCAAATAAGACAACGAAGAAATACGTTAACACTCTGGTTATTAATCACCTAATCTAACCAGATACCAGTAAAGAGAACTATTGATTCTCCGTTCACATATATATGGTCTTTGATAAACTGGCCTGTTTTTGCTACTAGTTCTCCATAGAACTCCAGCTCATTGTTGGGTGATTCTCAGAGAGAAGATGCAGATCAACTAGAGTAGCTCTTTCATATTGCTTAAGGCCATTCTGCAAAGCATTTGGGAGCTCCAATATCATTCATATTCACATAATTGAAATGTGCTTTGGAATCCCAAATGCATGATTGATTGAGCTACAAAGTGTGATTTTAACATTTGGGAGAAGTTTAACATCTATTATTTTGGCTGATATTATTGTTTTTTCATTTTGATTTCTAAAGTGGGATGGGGAAAGTGTGGAGGGAGTGTAGGTAATCAAGTCGCAACGGCTAGGATCCTATTCCTATAGAGAATAGTTTTAGACAAGGGTTAATAACACTTGATCTCCTTAATACATATTGACACGTAACAATTTACCCCCATCATACATATTTAGTATCACTTAACCCCTTTTTCTCTTTATAGTTGATTTTTTGATTACTGATAATTAACCTCTACCCTCTCAAATACTATAATAGTAATAACAGATTATAGACTGTACTACTTCATTTGATCATCACAAGCCAGGTAGGAGCGATAAAATCTTAGATTCAATAAAATACAAATAAAAAAAATAATCTTGAACTTTCCCAGGAAGTAAAACTTACAATTTTCACAGATTACGATATTATAAACTAGAGATATAAAGAGCAGTAGTAACCTTTTCTCTGCTTCCAGCACTTCCAACAACATAGCAGCCCAACAATTTTGCAAATTGCCCAACAAGCTGACCGACTGCTCCAGATGCCGTTGAGATGAAAACACGCTCGCCTTTCTTGGGAGAGCAAACCTCATAAAAACCAACATAGGCAGTCATCCCGGGCATACCTGCATTGGGGCAGAAAAAATTGTAATGGCTCAAATTTAACTACTGACCTGTTAACACGTTGAGTTTAATCAATTGATCCAAAATACTTAAGCTCATCTTACTAATAGTAGTGAACCGAAGTTATTATAAAATGAATACAAATCTTATATATAACAGACGTAGAACAAGATGCCACAAAAATGAATACAACTACTTAAGTTCTACCCACAATAAGCTCTTTCCCAGCTATGCCACTCCCAACAGAAATCAAAATGCACATTATGTTTCTCCTTTAGGTCCAAGACATCCAGCAATTCAGTTTGCGGCACATCAGAAAACGAAGAATACAGTCAAGTACCTGTGAGATATGTTGAATAAAAACTTACCGAGGATTCCTGTATAGTAGGAAAGAGGCACATCAGTATGCTCAATCTTAAACAGAGTCTCCGGAGCTGTAATTAGACTGTATTCTTCCCATCCAGTTATGCCCCAGATTAAGTCGCCCTTCTTGAAGTTTGGATTAGCAGAATCAATAACCTTAGCCACTCCATATCCTGCAATGGCCTGCACATATCAATAGGAGAGGTTAATCAAAATAGGCCACGATTGTTCTGCTCCAGGTAATGGAAAGCTCATTATTACAAGTGAAAATAGAATTTAGTAATGATATGATTATAATGGTGACTGTATTTTGTTAGAATCCATGAACTAGGCTCGAGAACTTTGTGTTGAGAGATGCAATGACCAACCCTTGATACACTGGTATTTTCAAATAATTTTAAACTCAATGGTGAAAAGTATATTCTATTACGTAGAAAGCATGAGTATTGATTTATTGAATCATTTTAAACTCAATGGTGTCGTTGAATCAGTGTGGTATGTTCAAATAATTATTGCAAGCATTTTTTCTACAGGTAATTTTGACTCACACCCCTTCTACTAGTGGTAAGTGTGACTTAGACCCCCTTTTTATTGAAAAATGAGAAATACACCCTTTCTGTTAGTGATCCGTTAATTTTCCTGTTAAAGCAGCTGCCAAATGACATTTGTAACCTTCCTTTCTGGTTTCTATATCTTTAATTTACATTTTCCTCTTCCATCTTCTTCCCCCATTCTTTCTCTTATTTTTCGTATTCCAGCCTTCCTGCAACCTCTCTGTCCAACCTCAGTTTAGGCGAGCTATTCATAAACTCAATTCCAGTGTCCTTCAAACCAGATGTGGAACATATGAGTCAGAAATTGTTACTTCTATGTTATTTTGGATTTTCTCCTCATTGAGCAATAAAAGGATATTATGGGTCTCTAGCTAGTTGATTTTTATCATTTCATTTAGTTTATGGGACTTTCATGGTGCTCGTTTTACCACTTGCTGATTTCCATTTCCATTGTCTCCTTCATAAATTCTCTAAGAAGTTTCTATAGGATAGTTTTTATTCAATAAAAGACACAGATTAAATCCTTGTAAAGATTTCTTTAAAAACTTCTGCTTCGAGAGCATGGTTATCTATGTGTGTTTAATGGATTATTGGCTCTTGCCTACTTATGTATCTAAATTCTCCATTGTTGATTTAGAAATTTTTTTTTCCGGGCACAAATGAATTTGATGGCTCTTGCATATTCTTAACAAGAAGTTTTTTTTTTTTGGTTTTCCCAGGCTGATACATCAGTCTTCAAGTTTCTTTGTTTTTACAATAGGAAGACAAAAGAAGCTGGTGAAAGTTTTGTAGATATTACTCTTTACATACAAGCAACATAATTGGTTTTTGGATTTATGTGATTTTTGGTCTATTCTGGTATCAAAGATGGAAGTGAAAAAAACCATGCCCACGAGTGAACAACAATAACATCGACAACAACAGAGTATGAGATTGAATAGGAAGAATAGAGGTGGTGGTAGGGGCAATGAGCATTTTAGGACAAAGAAGATTTTCTTAGGGTTTATCAGCTCCAATTAATGATTTAGATTGAACTCGTCGGAATTGCAGCCGGAAAGAGAGGATGAGGGAAACTAGATGGAGAGAAAAGAGGGAAAGAAGACGGAAGAGGAGAGAATTTAAAAAAAAATGTAAAAACAAAAAAGGGAAAGCAAAAAATAAAAAAATAAAAAAAAGAGTCTAAGTTCTACTGCTAAAAACTCTACAACTCAAAAATTAAAATTTCATAATTAGGTCAAACAGAGCCTAAGTTTTAGTTTATGACTCTATTATTGTGTAGCTTTGACATACTTCATTTCGATTTTTAATGTGGTATTTATGCTTCATAACTTAAAAAGGAGTTTTAATTTTAGATAACTTCTGACATTTGCATTAAGCCCTAACTTTTAGATATTTAAAAACGCTTTATATGAGTTTAGAAATTGAAATTAACGTGTTTGACTCATTTTTTAAAGTGTTTTTAGATAAAAGTTAAAATTTAAAAAAGTTAAATTAAGAAGTTCCAAATTTGAGCTTTTAAAAAAAAACTTTTGTAAAATTATTTTTACATAATGAGGGAAGATTTATCTCATCAATACTACATTTTGTAGAATGAAATCGATACTTGCTGACTTAGTAAAAAAATAACAATAAGGGAGGATTTTTTTTTTCTCAAATATACCCTTCTATATTTTTTAAAGTTTAATATTACCCTTCAAATTTCTAAAACTTTAATATTACTCAACATAGGTCAAACAGTTAACAGTTTTTATTTAACTGCACTTTTAACTAAAATTTTATGACTAAAAACTCTACAATGCAAAATCTAAAATTTCACAATTAAGTCAAAGTGAAGCTTAGTATCTTACATTCATTATTCATCTATGGTATAAGTCCATGTTATTTTAAGATACATATCATGCTACTTATTGAGGTTATTGTCTTCTTTCTTGGTGTTGTTTCCTTTAAAGAATATAGACTCTTTCGGCATGGGAAGAAGACCACCTCGACAGGTGGACCTTGAATTCCTTAAAATAGTGTTTGATTGCACTTTTAAAAGGAAAGGAAAATGGTGGAGGTTAGGGAATCGATTGAATCTTAAGGAGGAAAGGTTATAGAGGGATTAAAAAAAAATTTGATGAGAATTTTAAAATCTTCCAATTTTGGGGTTTTATTGAGAGAAAAGAAAATAAATATGTGAAATGTTTTAATTATCCTTAATACTTTTACATAATCTAAACTATATGCTTACCACAACAATTAATATGAAGAAAAGTAATTAAATAACTTTCGCTTAAAATTATGTTTCTATTTCTTTTTCTTCTCCCATCCAAATAAAAAATCATATCCCATTCTTTTCACTTATTATAATTTTTCTCAATTCGAGAGAGAGAGAACTATTTTCTTTTTATTTCCTTTATTAGTTTTCCTCTACATCACTTTCTTTTTCTTTCCTTTGCAATCCAAACATAGCGTTTTCCGCTTGAATAACTCATAGGGTTGTCTTGACTACGAGAGACTAGACTCGTGGTTTTGCTCTACTTCTTTGGATTTGGAGTGGCAAGCTCTCGAGTTTGGCTTGAGAATAAATTGATCAGGGCGTGACAATGAAATGATGTTTGAGTTTGGGATATTTAACCCAGGATCACACCAACTAAAACTAATTAATATTAATACAAGTAACTCAAAACCTTATATACTAACAAATAAAGTTGCCAATTATTAGAAAATAGTGATTTTGGGCGAAATTAATGGAAAAAGAAAAGGCAAAAAGCTTACGGAGCCAGGAGTGAAGGATTCAATGTAGCTGCCTTCCAGCTTTCTCATGCGACCGCCCAGGAAAGGATCACAAGACAAGTAAAGATTTTTCACCAGAACGGCGCCATTTGAGCCATCCGGAACCTTCAGTTTGATGGAAGTGGTATGAAAGTACATGTCGGTTTCTTTAGGTAATCCACTCACGTAGTGTTTCAGAATTATTTGCTTGTTGCTCACTTCTTCCGCCATTTTCTTTTCTTATTTTTTTGTGTGGATAAAATAAGAGTGTGCTTTCGATAATATAATGGTGAGATGTCTGAAGAGGAGAGAGTGTAGCATGCAGTACTATGATATATTGAACGTTGTGTTAGATATTTTCATATTTTTCAATGGAAAGAGACAGCGTTTTTGTTGATGCGTTGAATGCTTGGTTCTTTTTATCATCAATGCATGCGTTGAAAGCTTAGTTGTTTATTATTGACTGACACCTAGAATAAGAATTCCATTTGACGCAAAAGTTTGTCGTTTCTTGGCTGAAGCGTAAGAGAATTGATCTCTGTGTTTGTCTTCTGTTTTATTATTTTGTTGTAGAAAGAGAGACGCAGAGTGAGTGAGGGGAGACGTGTGGTATAGAGAGGAAAGGCACACAGGGGTCTGGTGAGTTTGATGTAGGTTGTCAATTGGATGGTAGGGGGGGTTGGTGGGGGTGGAGGTAATTGTCATAAGGAAGGCGGGCCCACCTATTCCTTTTTGTATTTCTGTACCCCTTTATACTACATAAAATTCTTGTAAGGATGATCGGGTTTGTATAATCTCCTTTCTTATTTCTTTCATTCTGAAATTAGGCATCGTGTAGTCTTTTTCAATTTTAACTATTATATTTGAATTAATAAATATTTAAATACATTGTTGTGATTTAAAAAAAATTAAACACATTTTATTTCGACTTCAATTACCCAATCCTAGGAGGAGTTGATAGTTAGACACTAGATTCCTTTGAACATGGAGAATGTGTGATGCTGTGAAAGATCTTAATTCAATTTCATCTTTAAGACAAGAAAAAATAAAAATAAAAACTATTCTTTGATTTGACTTGCTAAGTAAGGAACTTCTCTTTTCTCTCTCATCTTTTAAATAAAATACATTTATTAGATTTTATTTTTTTAAATTTCAGCCACCAAAATGGGCTAATTTAAAATTAATTTTGAAATAAATGATTAGATTTACAAAGATTTTTTTTTTGTCAGAGATTTACAAAGATCTAAGCCCATAAAAAAGTAGGTCTCTTAACATATTTTTTTACACTATTATAACAAAATACAATTTATAAAGCAATACGTGGAAATGGAGAAAGAATATTGTCATATACCATTGTATTCTAATCACCTAAATACCACATCCTACATAGAAGCTTACTTGGTGTAACGTCCCGATCCCTCACAGAACTGGGACCTCTAATAATCATACTATCTTCAATCCAATTTCAAATCCCGGACACGAATTTTTCAAGAAAAACGGACGGAGTTTTTCCTATTTATAGGACTATCTAGAAACCTGCAAACAACAACATACAACCACAAGATCATAATCCACAATCTCAATCCATTTCATCCTACAACTTCACCACATCACATTCTACATTAAGACCATCCAAGCCACAACTTAACAAAAGTTCATCACACAAGTATGTCAGGCATAACTATTGATATTCTATAATCTAAACCCACTTATCTTACCACTCTAATATTATTTATCAAATTTTCTTATATTTTAAGTCTTCCAATCGATTCCTATTTCATCCATACAAGCATGCAAATCAACTAGATAATAAAGTAAAACAATAGAAGCTATTACAAATTACTAGCACTTAACCTTCACCCAAGACTAAAACTTTAATATTACATTTCTTAAGATAACACAAATACATACATGATCATAAGGTCTCAAATAGTATACAAGCATATCATGTACACATTCTTCTTTGTTCTACACACTGATAGAGCAGGCAAGGCACACAGGAGGCAATCCAATCTCCAGTTTTTCCTGGGACATGTTGAAAAGAGGAGTGAGCAACACAGTTGCTCAGCGAGGGATGTGATGCAACATATCGGGGAATGCTTTCATGAGATACAACAAAAATAACACATAAATATCACAAATAAGCAACATATGAAACAAGTAGTTAAACACTTTATAAAAGGGAAAAGGACATCCAGGTCCCTGCCTTTTTCCCTTTGTCTCAAACAGGTCCTCCAGTTTTTAAAAATGTCTTGAGAGGTCCTTCACTAAAAGGCAATTCAGTATTTTTAATAATAATTAAATAAAAAATAAACAAATTGGTAGAAGTTTAACAAACTATATACACACCCTTAAAAGACAAAATAATTAACAATTAATCCCATAAATTTTAATATATTACAACAATACAACCCATACACAAACACCACCATCGTTACTTTCCTATTGTTACCATCACCATCACTATCACCACCATACACATTGACAAACCCTTCAATTCTAACCAAACTCTTTACCCCAACCACCAACATCAACACCACCACAACCACCATTACATATGTGTATATCAACAGCATTACCATCAACTCTAAACTTAAATCTAATCCCAACATCAACGCCACCACCACCACCACCATTACATTGTTAATTATTTTTCCTTTTTGGGTGTGTGTATAATTTATTAAACTTTTATTATCATGTTTTAAATTTTTTTATTTAATTATTTTTAAAAAGACAAAATTGCCCCTTAGTAAAGGACCTCTCAAGACATTTTTAAGAACTAGAGGACCTGTTTGAGACAAAGAAAAAAAGGCAGGGACCTGGATGTCCTTTCCTCTTTATAAAAGGATACGGTTCAACTTCTTGTCTTCAATCTCGAACCATGAACCACGATCTTCAAACAAATGTCGGCAACCCCTTATTCCTCCAAATGGGGTACTTCGGATATACCCCGATCCTACGACCCATATCTCCCGAGGTAGGTCCGTCTGCCCCAACGAGGTGAACCACGTCTCTAGGGTAGAGGAGTATGCCTCAGTGAGATAGGGACTGGGAAACTATGATAGCCGAGGGAGCACGGCAAGCAATGACAATATAATTCAAGAATCATATAAATAAGGGACAACAAAGTAGGTTGCCCTCGCATGTAAGTTACAATAAATAAGCAATATAACAATATAAACAAGAAACAAGTGTATATTTAGTCAATTCATATCAACGTACACATAATTATAAGCAATCATATTAAACTACACAATTTATGAGCAGTAAAACAAATTAAGATGCACAAAGAAATATAACTCCCT
Source organism: Ehretia macrophylla (assembly GCA_037974665.1). Taxonomy (NCBI): domain Eukaryota; kingdom Viridiplantae; phylum Streptophyta; class Magnoliopsida; order Boraginales; family Ehretiaceae; genus Ehretia; species Ehretia macrophylla. Next base: position 4,897,459 of record CM075777.1, on the reverse strand, counting down.
CACCTTTACCAAACCTATAAGAGTATAGATTAGGTTTACTCCAAATCTCTTTGAATCCGCTCAAATGTGCAAATCCTAGTTATTCATATAAGTGTAACACTTTTAACAATTGATTATAGCAATTCTAACTTAACTATAACTTAACTCAATAGAAGTTACTTATATAATCACTTATGTATATCATATCGCCACATAGCCCAAGTAATCATTTTCATGCATATTCATCCAAATACATTTTAGTAGCGTAGAATACTTAGCAGTTAATAACAGAAAGTTAACTTCAACTAGTTAGTTATTAAACCTTCTTTTCAATCAAAATGTCCAATCAATCAAGACAATTAATCGAATTTCCTCATATACTTATCATAGCTCATACACTACTCAATATTATTTCATCTTCTATTTGCACTCACTTCATAACTTCACTTGTCTCAAGAATACTTCAGGTTCTTTAGTAACATCCCACAACCTTGTAACCACATAAAAGCATTTACTAAGATATAAAGTTAACCTAACTATAATTAACCAAACTATACTTAAAATATAATCCAAATGCTAATAGTATAAGTGAATTCAATTAACATTAAAGTACTTTATCATGTAATATATGGTCTTATTTACGCTTAACTTCCAATTTCAACTAAATCATATTACTTCCAAGTTAGATTTGAAAATGTTAGATTAGTATATAACATGCTATCATATACATTATCTACTTAGTTAACATATAACTCATACAAGGGTGGCAAAATAATCTCTTGACTAACAATCCAATTAGCTAACTATAACTAATCAAAATTACACTTAACATATAAACTAAATGTTCATCATACACGTAGCTCAACTTATTAACACATAAGAAGTTTCAACAAACTATATAGCAACATACACAAGATATAGTCATGTTCCAACAAAATAGTCAAGTCATTCAATTCATGAACTTTACCAATAGATTATACAAGCTATACCAATGCAATTAAACACTTTAATAATCAGCTACAAGTTAAATACTAGCTATAAAACCCTAACTTCAATATTTTCCCCTTTGAATTCAATAAGTCAGAACTAGTTTTAGCTAAGGTTTAGTTAACTAAAGCATCTATCCATTCTCTAACCCATTTATGGTACCTATTTGAAGCACTAAACTAGTTCTAAAGACTCTAATTGCATTAATTCTAAGGTGCGCATATGAGAGGTCATGAAAATCAATATTTTTGGAATTCGATAAATTTTAACGTGGGGCTATTTTATCCACCCAACAACATATATCTAGCATTAGATTTAGGTTTAGAGCATTATTTCTTGGGTCTGCGTGAATAGTGCCCGTTAACTAAATTTACCTAAATGACCTTACAATTCAAGCATTTCTATCTCATTCAAAGCTTTATTCTAAGTTTATTTACTCATAAATTGAGTCTAATTAACATTCAATCAAGCATTAATGCGAAGTTACCCAAAAATTCCCAATTTCCATATGAAACCCTAACTTGAAATTTAAGATGGAGCAATTTAGTAATGAACCAAGTTATCCAATCACATAGACATGTTCTATACACATATTTGAGGGTAAAATAAGCATAGATAAGCATACATAGTACATTATCTAACCTCAAGAGGCAACAAGAGCACAAAACAAATAAGTTTAATAGTTTCAACATCTCAGCAGTAGCTCAAATTTGACTGCACAATTACCTAAGCAAATGACCTCCTATGAAACTAATTTTTATATGTATGGAAATTCTTTGAAATTAGATAACTCTAGAATCAAACGACACTTAATTCCGAGCTAAATTCATCAAGATATGACTAAAACAACTCAAGTGCGCAAAGCTGTTCAGATTGACGTCGTTTTCTGCTAAGTTTTAAAGATGGCAAGATCGGTAGCCTAAAACAGTGGAATTAGCCTTTTTCACCAGAAATAAAAATTGTTCCAAATTGACTAATCTAGCTATTTTCAAAATTTCATTGAATTATGAGTTCGTTTACTATGGAAAATCATTTCCGCAAGACAGGTGTGTAATCTGTCCAAGAAAGCATTTCTACTGCTTTGCTATGTTTTCATTAGTTAGAGCCTAGATTCACCATAGGATCTTGTTCTACTACTTACATTGATCACCTAAATCAACTACTACAACAATCCTTAGCCCCTATGAACAATCAATCCATAAATACAACATTAGTTCATATAAACATGACATTAGCGCAAAAATAAACCATATCTTGCAACAACCAACTACTAACAAGAATATTAATTAATAATCATGCAAATAATTTCAAATCAGATTTGTAAAAGCATCCCCTCTCCTTATATGTGCTAGAAATGCAAGCCAATGAGCAAAAAATGTGAAGAAACTGGCTTGGGTTGCTTATTTCTTCACCTTTCTTCTTCTTTTTCTTCTTCTTTCTTGTGTGTGTTGTAGTATTTTAGTATGTGTAAATAATGAAAGACAAAAGGCCCAAATGACCAACATTCCCTTCAACTAAATGCTATTAACTAGTTTTTCATTCTAGTTTAATTCTAATTAATTTAGTTACTCTATTGTTTATCAATACATTTATTTATTTACTACAATTTCTAAATCACCTAAATATTCGTGAATGCACATAAATACACGTTAAACGAAATAGATGCACGTAAACCAAAAATATAATATTTTATGCAAACAAATATATGTAAATAATTAAAGTAGACATATAAATATATGCACATTAATAAAATAATTATATGCACTGGTCGGGGTGTCACAGTTGACATGTTAAAATAATAAACTTTTTTAATTTCTCTTTCTTCTTGTAGTATGTCAACTAAACATATACATAAAAAGTGATATTTGGGTTAAAAAAATAAAGTGATATTTAGCATTTCTCAATTGGAGAAATTTGGTGGTGGCGATCTTGAAAGATCGACAAAAGTCGATGTATGTTACTGAATAAGTGATCTATTTTGTTACTTAAACAATAACTATGACAATCTATGAATAGTGACATTTATTTTCATTTTTCATTTTTCATTTTTCAGCCTTGTTTCGTGGCACCGATTGTATGGTCTAAAGGCAAAACGCTCAATAAGTAAATAAATGTAAGGTCTATTATAGAAGATGTTCAAAAAGATTGCGACATAAGCTTCTCATGAAACTTCAGTGTATTAAAAGGGCAAAATTTTATCATTATTCCCTTCTTTTTTCAAGTTAGTTTTCATTAATTCAAATGGTTCAAATCAGTCTTCATTATTTTAAAAATGTAGTCAATATGGTCCCTGATGTTAAATATTTAACACAAAATCTATGAAAAGACTAAAATACCTTTAGAAATTAAATAAAATTACTAAAGTACCCACAAACCCCACACCCCACCCTTCACCTCACCCCATGTCACTTACCCCCATGCCATCCCCCAACGCTGCCCTACCCCATACCACTCCTAACGTAGTGTCACCCCACCCCACCTAACCCCCAAGCACGGCGCGTCATCCTACTCGGCAACCGATGCAATCCTTATGGCCGTTATTTATGCTCTGAGGGAAATGACAGAAATCTACAAATACTGAAACTTTAGTCTAATAGACGCAAATGAACCCGATAGATCGAATGGACGTGAAGCATGCCATCAATACTCTCACACGTATGAAGTCAAATGATGCACAGAGGGAATGGATTACAAAGCGTCACCCAAGACACAAATTCTAGCTCATGAAAACAATTGATATACATCGATCTTTTCCAGATGCATACATTTGTTTTTTTCCTTTTTTGTCTTCGTCGCGTTATAGGTATTGGTTATATTTTCATACGTCTGGCACATTAATGATGCATATGCTGATGTGATAGGGAATATTTAATGGTGTGACTGGAGATTCCAACTTCACTGTTCGTACAAAATGGCCAAAGGTTTTCATTTGATGATGAATGCGTGCCTTGAGCACAAAGCAACACTAGTGGTTCAAATATTTTCCTCTCTATCGTGATTGAACAAAATAATTCTTCTTCAAACTTTTCTTATGGATAAACAACACACTTGCTCTTGTGATTTTATCTATGTGCACGTTTGCTTCCTGTGTTTATTTAAGTTGCTAGTTACCCCCTATGATTTTAAAACATGTGCACACATGCCCCTTCCGTCACAATTTATGTCAAACTTAATCGCGTTTGTAGCGTAAGGGCGGTGATTGCGAAATTGTAATTATTTTTTGCTGGTCAACACTTAAAAGTATATTTTTTTGGACAAAAAAGTCTTCAAATCCTCTTTATAATACAATGATTACTTTATCACCACCAAATGCTACCAAATTCACCACACCAAATTCACATTGCTTAAAGGTCCTTACTGCCAATTAGTTTAAACAATCAACACGAAATTCTCACACAAACTTACAAAACGTTGGAATAGCCAATGAAATTGGTAGTATATTATGTTGTGTTTGGCCCAGCAGATCATAATCACAACATCAACTTCAATGCTAAACAAAAGTTAAACAAATAGTAAAAAAGGTTCATAAATGAAAGAGTTCCTGAATATGCCAAATTCATACCATTTTTTTTGGGTAAATGTCATAAATATTCTATTATCTTTAGTCTAATTGACATTTTTATCAATTATCTTTCCAAATGAACCTTTTAGCCTATTATGTTTAACATTATTAATGCTGTTAGTCTAACTCATCTTTTCTGTTTAATTTTTAACGTTAAAATCACGTGGCGCGCACATGTATCATAATATCTCAATTTTTTAAGGGTAAAATTGGCATTAGTATTCGTAACACATGATGCACATATGTTAGATATGTCCAAGCAACAGCTTCAAGAGCATGCATGTGCGTGCCACATAATTTTAACGTTAAAAATTAGACGAAAAAGAGGAGTTGGACTAACGACATCAATAATGTTAAACATAATGGACTAAAAAGTTCATTTGGAAAGATAATGGATGAAAGTGTCAATTAGATCAAAGATAATAGACTATTTACGACCTTTACCCTATTTTTTTGGCTATATATCTTTTAACTTTTTAGTAAAGGTGAAGTATAATACATGGATCTTCTAAGCATGATTTGAACAAACCAATTACATGTAAATTCACAAAAGAAGCCAATTTCATACATTTTAAAGCAATATTTCAATGGTGGCAGTAGAGTTTTCACCATGATCAGTAGACCCACAGCTATATAATATGTTTTTGTTAGGGATATGCCCTAATGCTATAGATTAGATGACCTAATTAGTGTTTAAGAAGAATATATGTATTTTTCTACACAATTATGTTTTTAGATATTCATATTCTCCGCCTTTATATGAATATGTCCCTAGTGTTTATCGGAGAAGAAAAATATTCTAAAAGGATTTAGAATACTTCGTTGTTTTTTTTTGATATGATAAACATTAAGAATTGAATCATAACCCTTCAGATTATTTGACCGGGACTACAATAATCGAGCACATGTTATCATATGTAATTACCTTTGATTAACATAGTAATGTTAATGATAAAGGATGGTATGCAAAGTACCAGAACAACATGAGGATGTAGATTAATACATATGAGTGATCTTCAGTGGTACGGATCATTGAATGTGATGATAAATAGTAAACTGTATGATTTCAAGTTAATAGTTTACTATTTAGTTGAGAATTGTGCAAATTAATCATCAGACTTGAGAAATTACGGTCGTCGGATATATCAGGGGCTAAATATAGTGTCTGGACTATATCTGCCTTCTATAAAGTAAGTTATGGACTTTTGCATTTTAGTCTTATGATATAGAGATTGACATGTAATTGTCAAGATAGGATCTATTAACCTCTGGTAAAAGGCGATGTCCTATGATATCTAAAATCAATCGATAAACGAGGAAGTCCTTGGCTAATGCAAGAATGAAATTGATGGAAATGAGTTTTTCCATAGTAGTCATCTCTCGTTTCGTTGTTTTAGATCTATTCATAGAGTCAGAAGTGGACTTAACCATTTCAAGGTCCTTTTCCCGATCGAGACACTTTAGTAGAAGGATCAGACTGCATGGTAATTCCTGACAGTAAATAGATTCATAAAAGACCGAGTCTTCATTATCGCATACATTTTCATGGTATGTTTGTTGCTAGTGTATCACTTATGAATATGAAGGTATTTCGAGTAATGACGAAGACATTCCCAAAATAGATTAAGAGGCTTAATGGTCCTTTATCGGTATGCGGTTATGAATCTAGAAAGTCACACACTAATAAGTATCAAGAATAAGTTCTCCAGTAGCTTGTATAATATGGCTAATGACTTTAAAGTATTAAGAGTCATCTAGATTGGTCTTTGGACCAAAAGTGTAGCTTTGCAAAGTTTTGGGGTCAAAACATAAATAATAAAAGTTTTGGGGCCAAACTACAGATATTGAAAAGTTGTTTCAATGTAATTATTCTAATAGAGATTAGAATATACAAAAGTAATTATATATATATATATATATATGTGTGTGTGTGTGTGTGTGTGTGTGTGTATGTGTGTGTGTGTGTGTGTGTGTGTGTATGTATGGATGTTTGTATATATAATTAAAGATGATATGATTTATGAAATGCCACGTCATCAATCCCAGTCATCAAAGGCAAAGCAAATTAGTGATTGGGCATGCACATGTGGCGTGTACATGTGTAAAGTTGGGTGAATGGATTGTCTATGTCATCTATCCTAGGATTAATCTTATCCACTAATTTGAATTAAAGGTGGAGATTTAATCTTGATTAAATCAAAGTGTCCACATGTCATTAGATGATAATGATTGCTTTTGCAAGTTGTAGGAGAGAGAAAAAAATAACCATTGGATTGTAATGATTACAATCCAAAGTCATGCACAAGCTTATCCAATCATGCACTCAACTAAAGTTTTTTGATTGGATAATTAGCATCCATATAATACATATTATAATAGAGATTATAATATAATAATAGAAGAAAATTCTTTCTCCTCCATGCAAGGATATACACGACCACACTAGGAAAGAGAAGATATCTCCTTCTTCTTCATGTGGATTTTCGGCCATTGCTAGATGAAAAAGAAAGCATTTTCTTTTGCAAAACCAAACCACACATTTAGATATATATCTTGAAAACAATACTAGCACCTTTTAGTTTTCAAGCATTTGGTGAGCTTTGGAAGCTTGGTGGACTTTTCTAGAGCCTTCAAGTTAGAAGGATTCAAACTAAGTCTTCAAGTTTCATCTACACAAAGTGACTACAAGAGGTATACTTCTATTATACTCTTTTACATATGAATATATATATATATATATATATTGTCGTTAGAATAGAAGATACATGCTTGTTATCTTAAGAGCTTCTATTAGATTTACATGTTGTTACAAAGTGTTTACATGCCAAAAATTTTAAATGCTAGCTTGTCTTGGTATGTACTTGTTGTATACAACTTGTTTATCTAACGATCCTTTATGTGATAAGTTAGAATTTCAAGTGGTATCAGAGCTAGATTCATGAGGTTCTTAAAATAATGTGTAGTAACTTTAGATCCATTCTTAAAAATGTAAGATCTATTTATATCTCTTGTTTTTGTTCACATGCATGGCTAAAAACTTGAGAAATATGGGTTGATCTAATACATGCATGTTGGATATCATGATAGATCTAAAAGATGGAATTGATAATACTAACTTTTTGGGTTTAATATGATAATAAAGTCAAAAAGTTGAAGAAGACAAGTCTTGCATTTTTCCTTAGCATGGCCGAACACCTAGGAGAGTAAAAAGGTGTTTTTGTGATTTTATTTAGCTTGAAAAGTTGTCTTGAAGTCCTCAACATGAATATTAGATATATATGTTGTAGTTGCATGTGTTGATATATAAGTTTAAAAGGATTGTTTTAAACTTATTTTAATGTTGACATATGTGTGGACTATTTGAAGATTAAAGTGTTTAATAGTCAAAATGCAACTTTTCCTTTTCATTTTGATATAGCCAAAATGTCACACAAAAAAGAAGGCAATGTGGTTCTTGACTTGGATTTGGAAATAGTCTAAAAGAGTATATTTAGACATTTCCAAATTTGAGGAAGTTAAAAGTAATTATATGTTGATATAATGTATTTAAGAAGAACTATTGGGCTAAATTTGTGTGCATGGGCCGAAGACATATGGATTTGGGCTTGGGCCATGTGTACATGTGTTTGTGTGTAAGTTTAGCCTATTGGGCCATTTTATATGTTTGGGCCATGGACTTGCTATCTTCAATTTGAACTTAGACATGCATGTATTACTATAATGTGTTATGGGTAAATGGACTAACTCAACTTGCATTAATAATGAAAAGTGTTTTTCAATTATGTAACAAGAATGGATGGGGTTTGATTACTCATAGGATGAGATAATTAAACTTAAATGCTAGCTAATTTTGTTATGGTTATTATATATTTGATATGAATGATCATATACATTTTGAAATGGTGAATTTGATAATGGATTTCGGCCTTAGAATAATTATTGATTAGGGTTGTAATTGAGACATAAGTCTTATTTTTATATTCTTGCTTTTGAGAGAATTATGTAGTGAGGACATTTATGTAATTCTTCAAGAGAGATATTTGCAAGAAGGCCCAATGGACAATTCAAGGAGTTGGATGCCCAATGAAAATTTCAAGGAGTTGAAGATATTTTATAGGATAGTTTTATTTCCTAATGACCAAACCCAAATACATGATCCACTGTTTATGCATCTTTGCATTCATATTCTATAATGTGCTATAATTGTGATTATTAGTTTGTAGTATGATGAATGCATGATTATATGATGAGATCGAATACAAACTAAAGAACTCCTTATGTGCAAACCAATATTAGATTGATAAAAAATGGTAAAAAGAGTTTTATCGTAGTCCTTCGCCATCCTAGGGTTTAATGAAACTTAAAATGAATACAATCCTTCTTACTAAACGTAGAGGAAATGTTTCATGATAAGTTTATTAAAATCGCTAGTATGAACATGGAGATGTAGTTATCTTCCAAAATCAATTAACCAATATAGCCACAAAGGTTTGAGGTTTACAGATTCAATTTGTCAGATAACTATGAGTGGTGGGTCTAATCTAACTACATCACTTAATCAACATAGCCACAAAGGTTTGAGACCAAAGTGATTTAGGGACTAAAGTTAACCATACCCTATTTAGAGAAATAGACAACAAAAGTGTTGCTGACCTTTGGTACTTGTATTTCAACATAGCCACAAAGGTTTGAGGAATATATCTTGATGAGTTCGAGGTTGGCAATATAAAAGGGTGCAAAATTGACCAAGTTTTAATAACCTACAAGTGCACAGATCTTATAATGTAATGTGCTCTGAGTGCAAAATCGTATCTACAGGGAAGCTCGTTAGTTAGTTAGTGAAGTAATGTCAAAGTGTTAAAGCGGTTAAGTGACAGTTCCGTAAAGGGAGTTCGAGTAACGTGCAGAAATGTAATTTAAACTACAACTAAACTAAACTAAGTATTTGTTGAATATGAGGGAAATGAATCTAGGGGATAGGCATGCAATAAGGTAGTTAATATAGGCTCGGCATTCAGGTTCTCTAATTCTATGCAAGGGATAAGCTATAAATATTAACCTAGTCAATTATCTTAGTCTATTAAAGTCCTGATTACTAACTCTGATGTAGGTGTCGTTCCATCTATGAGTGTATAGTCATAGTATGGATATGTTCTTGCAACCTGGTGTAAAAGGTCTGTTTTAACTAAGTAATCAACATCTCCTTACTAGTCTAGAACTAAGGTCTAACTTATAGTTCATGGAATCTATGGTTGTCAAGCTATTTGATTCACTATTAAAGCATGAATATATGGCACGAAAGTAAAGTAATCATAACATCTACTTAAAAGCATTACGTATGAAATACAGTACTAAATTAAAGCAAGCCATATATTGCAATTGAATCAAATAAACTGAATTCAAAACCATATATTAAAAGACTGTTATTTACAATATTTTCTCTTAAATAATAGCTCTACTAAGGCATAATAATAAATACAAGTTGTACAAACAAGAGAGTCAAAAAAGACTTCCCCGATATGACAACTTTGTATTTCTGATTCCCGAAATTTGAGCAGAGGTCCAATGCAAAATAGCTATTCGGGCAGAATAATTTCATACACGCCACCCAGTAATAGCTCTATCTAAGACTTGGTCAAGGAAGGGTAAAAAAAAGTAGTCTTTCCTAGTTTTAGAATTAAGCTTTCTATAATCAATGCATACACGCCACCCAATTATGGTGCGTGTAGAAATTAGCTCACCTTTGTCACTTGTACCGGATTTACCCACGGACTGTCAGAAATCGGGTAGATAATACCCACATCAAGCAACTTGATGATCTCTTTGTGCACAACATCACCAATCTTAGGTTTAGTCTTCTCTAAAATTCTCGAGAATGAGTAACTCTTTCCTCCAGATGAATTTTGTGCATACACATAGAGGGATCAATACCTTTCAAGTCAGTGATTGTCCATCCTATTGCCTGTTGATGAGTACTTAGGACTTTTAAGAGTTTGTCTTCATTCTTGGTAGTCAGATCTGAGGCAATGATGACTGGAAGGGTCTCATCAGGGTCTAAGTAGACATACTTAAGGTGCTCAGCCAAGGTTTTGAGTTCCAACCCTAGTCGAGACTCAATTGTGGGGCAATCAGAGGCTTCAAGGAAAGAAGTAGTTATTTGATCGTTCTTATCTGGATCAACAACAATGGAAGCGGAGGCGACCATTTCAGATGAAATGTCGCATTCATACAAGAGTCGTTCTAGCTCTGCTATTTCTTTATCAGGGGTTAAGATTGAATGGGCAAACTTATCTATGCATAAGTCAATGATATCTAAATGGAAGCATTCTTCTTTCTCATCTTGGTTCAACTTATTGGTTGCATTAGTAACCCTCAATTTTGTCCTCATGTTCCCAAATGTTAGTTCTATCATACCCGTTCTACAATAAATAACAGTATCAGCTATTGCTAAGAATGGTCTGCCTAGTAAGACGGAAATGATATTTTTGTTATCAGGGCCTAAGTCCATATCTAACACAATAAAATCCACTAGGAACAGAAATTCTCCTACTCTAATAATGACATCCTCTACAATACCTCGAGGTCTCCGCTCAGATCTATCTGCCAAATGGAGGGTTACATTTGTTGGTGTTAACACTCCAAGACCTAACTTTTGGTAAACTGTGTGAGGGATTAAGTTAACACTAGACCCTAAGTCTAGCAAGGCTCTTTCTATGCGTTGGTCATTAATTAAACATGGAATGGTGAAAGCTCCTGGGTCACTGCATTTTTGAGACAGTTTTCTAGCGTAGATGCTACTAACCTTTTCAGTGAGGCAGACCCTTTTAGGAATGTTATTGGTCCGTCTCTTCTTCACACACAAATCCTTTATAAATTTGGCATAGGCTGGGATTTGTTGGATTACCTCTACTAAGGGCAGATTGATCTTAATGTGTTTCAAATATTCTAAGACCTTGGGTTGTTTAGGATCATCAATTGATTTTGAACAGGACAGAGCAGTGGGGAAAGGTGCGCGAGATGAGGCTTCAACTGTTGACTCTACCACTAGGTTCTTAATCCTACGGGAGTCATTGATATCGCTATTTAAAACCTCTATCTCAGGTTCCTCTATTTCCTCAGGAACATCATTACTCGTATCTTTAACCTAATGATCTATAGTCTTCCCACTCCTAAGGGTAGTCACGACCTTAGCTTGTTCTTGGACAATCTCAGTTTGGACAGTACTACACTGTCCTCATTGATTTTTTACAGTCTGAGATGGAAGTTTACCCTCATTTCTCTTACTAAGATTTTGGGCCAGTTGCCCAATTTGTCCTTCAAGTTTAGCAATAGAATGTTGCTAAGTTTGGACAACTTGTAAGAGTTTATCATACTTGTCATCAGATGATGACTGTGCAGGAGGAGGAGCGGGGACATTGTGCTGTTGTGTTCAGAACTAATCTCTCTGAACTTGGTAGAATCCAGGAGGGTTAGAGTTTTGAGGTATTTGATATGGTTGTTGAGGGAAATGATTATCAAAGTTTCCTTGCTGTCTTTGGAATTGTTGTTGAGGCTCAAAATTTCCTTGTTGATTTTGGATTTGTTGTTGAGGAAATTGAGGCTCATAGTTCCCTTGTCACCATGAAAATGTAGGATTGTCACGCCCCAACTCGACCCCACCTACAATCAGTCAGGACGCAACAGAATTTCGGCAGTATAACGACTGTAACACGTACATCAGGGCTCTAAACCAACCTTTTATAACTTCATACAATCAACTTCAAAGATCATCAACAACTCCACAACTATTTCAACAACATACAATACAACCATTTCCATATATTAAACAATCATTCAATAGTTCATTCATAAGTTATACGCCTCTGTTCCAACATCAACCATAGGCCAAACCATACTCATGCATAATATATTATAAGCTAGTTCAGCAACCTATTCAAGTTCCAAAAGTAAGACAACCCAGCCAACATAATACTTTCACTATCCTTAGATCATCTTTTACAATATAACTTCAAAATAAATACAATCCATCTAGCTCATATGTATATATAATATAGCAAAAAGAGAACTACATCTCAGATATCATGGATAAGACTCTGGCACATAAGACTCGTCCACATAAGGCACATTCTCAACTTCTTGAGGCATGTACCAGAAATCTGGTTCAGTAGCACCTGATTGCAGAAAACGAATGAGAGTGAGCTTATATAAAACAAAGGCCAGTGAAGAATTCATAGATCTTTTGAAAACATTTTCTTTACCACTTTGAAAATCGTTCCATGAGCAATAACACGCAATTAACACTGATAACAATACGAATATAGTAAGAACAATAAACACACAATAAGGATACGATACACTTATTGATGAAGCTCCATACACCATTTCAATGCTCACCAACTCCTCCAAACCTAACGACATAATCCTGAGGTACCATATTCTAGACCCATACCCTATGGCCTCTCCGCCCATGCGAGATAGGGATTAGCCATGATAACTGTGCTCGCAACCCGGGATACCTCCCGAGGTGACACAACATTATCACATTATCACAGCTCATAACAATGACTCTCCACTCATGACACCAATGATAATTCAATTCGAGAAGTCAACAACAAGGGTTGCCCGACTCTCGACACATAACAACAATAACCATTTCAATTCGAGAAGTCAACAACGAGGGTTGCCCGACTCCCGACACTTACCTCCCGAGAGATCAGTAACGAAAGTGCTCGATTCCCGTATTTCAACAATCGACAATCAGTAATCAATTAAACAATATTTCAACAACCAATTAATCAACATTTAACAATCAACAACTATACAATTCTGAAACAATTAAGTCAGATGACAAAGTATGCCATCCAACTCAACATGCATTTAAACAAACATTCAACCCTGAACCCAATCAACAACAATCCAAGAATCAACTACCCAAACAACCCAATACAATATATCAACATTTTAAAGAAAGGCTATACAAAGTTCTAAAAGTCATAACTTACAATCTAGAAATTCAATCACCTCCAAACCACTTTCTGTCACTCAACCACACATGTAACTACATTAACCCCATCAAAACTCAACCAAAAGCCATCCAAAACAAGCCCAACAACCCTAAGTCCTCAATGCACCATGGCTGAATTTTTTGGACTTTCGCTAGAACATCCAAATCAAAAATTCAACATTACAACATTATTACCCCATAATTAACAAACTTCTAGAAGCAACAATCAATCAATTCCAATCACTACAACAACAATTATTCAACAATGAACCTAAAATCCAATTTAATACCCAAAAAATAGAAATACATGCTACTACCGTTCAAAACTTATATAAACGTACATAAATGATCCTTGGCATCTACTGGGCAATAATATAAAGACAAATTAATATTTCATCAGATAAAAATTCAATTATATGAAAATGACATAAAATAGAATTTTGAGATCTAGAATTTTTCTCTCACCTTTGATGTTATATGATGCTAGGAATGTGTGCAATAGGTGCCCAACAAGCAGAATCCAACTTGGTTTGAAAAGCTTCGGACAAAAACCAAGTTTTCTAGGTAAAATTTGCTTTGAAAAACTAAGTGAAAAACTTCTCAAAATGCCCAAGGAGCTCACGGAAATGTGTGTGTGTGTGTGTGTGGTGTTTTGTGTTCTTTTTAGTATGTGTTATCACCTTATATAGCAAAGGTCAACAAATTTTGCAAAGTCAAAGTTGATTTAAGTTGATTTTTTAGTGTTTTAATTGCATATCTAGATTATTTTGCTCACATATATGCATTTAACACTGAGACTATTTTCAGTAGTATATTTTTAGTTGACAACAATTTTCATATGCATACGTTTATACCCGACTTGGTTAAAAACTCAATTTTTGCAAAAGAATATGTAAAAACCTTTAAAATTCCTAATCTGATTTGAAATCCGTTTTGAAATTTGTTTTAATTAGACACGGGTCTATGAATATCCTTGAACTAAGTTTTAAGATGTTTAAAACCCTCGTGTAAAAATTTTAGCGGATGTGCGTTCAAAATACTATTCACAAAAACCGACGATAAAATTTTCGATGTTGATTTTGATGAAAATTTCATGAATACACACATAGCATGTAATAGGAATATAATTCTCAGAATTAGTGCATTCTAACTCATATAACACTTAAACATGTCAAAACACGCAATTCTATGCAAATGTGAAATCTGGGGTTTCACATTTTTCCCTCTTTAAAGAAATTTCGTCTTCGAAATTCTTACTTATAGTACGGAAAAGATCTGGATACTGTTGCTAAATCTGGTCTCTCCTTTCCTAAATAGCTTCCTCAATCCCATGATGCTTCCACAACACTTTGACCATCGGAATCTTCTTCGACTTCAACTCTTGTTCCATCTGATCTAAAATACGAATCGGTCGCTCATCATAAGTCAGATTCTCACGAAGCTGTAACGGCTCTAGCTCTAGAACATGAAAAGGATCCGGATTATATTTCCGCAAATTAGGCACATGAAAAACATCATGGACATTAGAGAAGTTCTTCGGTAAAGCCAACCGATACGCTAACTTGCCAACTCTTTTGGTAATCTCAAATGGCCTTGCAAACCTCGGACTCAGCTTACCACCTTTATTATAACGAGCAAACCCCCTTTTGAGGAGACAATTTCAAGAAAACTCGGTCCCCGACAGCAAACTCCAAATCCCGACATCGCTTATCAGCATAACTCTTGTATCTACTTTACGCTGTCAACATTCTCTACCTGATCAACTGAACATTCTCAATCTTCTCTAGAAGCTCTAGCATTATAGTCGGATTAATAACCTTCATCTCCCTTACTTCATCTTAATACAAATGTGATCAGCACTTACGGCCGTAGAGAGCTGCAAAACGTGCCATCCCAATAGTTGCTTGATAACTATTATTATAGGCAAACTTGGCAAGTGGTAGATGTTTCTCCCAGTTCTTCCCGAAGTCCATAACACAAGCCCTGAGCATATCCTCTAGAATCTGAATGGTCCTCTTAGACTGACCGTCGGTATGTGGATGATACATTGTACTGAAGTTCAACTGAGTACCCAAAGTCTCCTGAAGTTTCTCCCACAATCGAGAAGTAAACCGAGGATCTTGATCAGAGACAATACTAGATGGAATTCTGTGGAGTTTAACAATCTGATCCAAATAAAGATCTGTCAACTTTGCAACTTCATCCCCCATCCTCATTAGAATAAAATGAGCTGTCTTCGTCAAACGGTCCACAATAACCCAAACTGCATTGTTACCCCTTGGTGTTCTAGGTAAACTAGTGACGAAGTCCATTGTAATATGTTCCTACTTCCATTCCAGTATTGCCAACGGCTGAAGTAACCCTGCGGGTCGTTGATGTTCTGCTTTTACCCATTGACAAGTCAAACATCTGGATACAAATTGTGCAACCTCCCTTTTCATGTTCCACCAGTAATGCTGTTTCAAATCCCGGTACATCTTGTTTCCACCAGGATGAATGGTGTACTTAGAATTATGAGCCTCCTCCAGAATACCTCTCTTCAAACCTGGTTCATCGGGAACACAAACCCTATTCCGGAACCGAAGAATACCATCCTCATGTAATTTGAAGTCAGACTGATCATCCGTGATCTGATCCTTGATCTTCTAAAGCTTTGCATCAAGTTGTTAAGTTTCTCTAATCTGAGACAACAATAAAGGTTGAATACGGATATGTGAACATATCACCCTAACCTGAGTCAATTCGAGTCTCCAATAACTAATTTCCTCAATAACCTCCCACTTTTTAACATCCAAACAAGCAACATTCGTCTTACGGCTAAGAGCATCTGCTACAACATTTGCCTTACCAGGCAGATAATTGATCGAATAATTATAATCTCCGAGAAGTTCCATCCACCTCTGTTAACGCATATTTAACTCCTTCTATGAGAACAAATACTTTAGACTTTTGTGATCCGTGAAAATCTTGAACTTACTGCCCCACAGATAATGACGCCACTTTTTCAATGCGAAAACAACTGCTGCCAACTTAAGATCATGAGTCGGATAATTTACCTCATAAGGTTTCAACTTTCTAGAAGCAAAGGCAATAACCCGACCATTCTGCATAAGTACACAACCCAAGCCCTCATTCGATGCTACACTGTAGATAACTATATTATCGGTTCCCTCTGGTAGAGCCAACACTGCAGCTGTAATCAATCTCTTTTTCAGCTCTTGAAACCCACTCTCATATTTCTCATCCTAAGTAAAGCTGGTTCGTTTCTGAGTTAACTTAGAAAGTGGCCCTGCAATCTTAGAAAAGTCCTACACAAACCTACCTGCCAAGCCAAGGAAACTGCGAACCTCCGAAACATTCTTCAGTCGTTTTCAAGACATCACCACTTCAATCTTAGTAAGATCTACTGATATACCGTTTTGAATAATCACATGGCCAAGAAAAGATATATGTTGTAGCCAGAATTCACATTTACTGAACTTCGCAAACAACTGATGCTCCTAAAGCTTCTGTAAGACAAGCCGTAGATGTTGCTTGTGCTCTGATTCAGTCTTAGAATAAACCAAGATATCATCAATAAAGATTACCACGAACTGGTCCAAGTACGGCTAGAAGACTCGATGCATAAGATCCATAAATGTTGCTGGTGCGTTAGTTAGTCCAAAAGGCATAACTACAAATTCATAATGCCCGTACTGAGTCCTGAAAGCAGAATTTAGAACATCCTCTGTACGAATTCGAAGCTGATAATACCCCTGCCTCAAGTCAAACTTAGAGTAGACTTTGGCCCCTTGAAGTTGATCAAACAACTCATCAATCAGTGGCAAATGATACTTGTTCTTGATGGTAACCTAATTCAAACCATGATAATCGATACACAATCTCAAGGTACCATCATTCTTCTTCACAAATAAAACAGGTGCTTCTTACGGTGAAGAACTCTGTTGAATGAATCCCTTCTCTAACAACTCCTGCAACTGAGTTTTCAGCTCTTTAAGCTCAGCTAATGCCATCTGGTACGCTGATTTAGAAATAGGTTGAGTACCGGGAAGTAGATTGATCACAAACTCAATATCTCTCTCCGGCGGCAATCCTGGCAACTTCTCGGGAAATACATTGTGATATTCCCGAATTATAGGAACTTTCTCCAGCTTTAGCTTATCAGATGGCTTGTTGATCAAATAAGCTAGATACCCTGAACACTCCTTACTCACCAGCTTAATAGGTTTAGTTGATGAGATAATTAAACTCGTCTTAGCATCTCGGTTCCCTGCTACCTCAACCACTAGTTGTTTAGGCAACCAAAATCATATTACGTTTGTTCTAAAGTTTAACTGGGCATACTTAGAAAACCAGTCCATACCCAAGATAACGTCATCTTAGAAAACCAATCCATACCCAAGATAATGTCATGCCTCCAGATAAGGAAATAAGATAAGGTCCGAAGAAAAATCCTGACCCTCAACATGTATTTTATAGTCTTTACATACTAAGCCAGTCACATATTTATCAGTTAAAGAAGTACCAATCTCAACCACATAAGGCAATCTTTCAGGTTGCATGTTAACACGCTACACACAAGTAGGTGTAATGAAATATTGCGTAGCACCAGAATCAATCAACACTTTAACAAGTTTATTGAGTATAAGGAAGTTACCTTCCATAACTGATGTTGCCTCAGGTGTCTCCCCAAGTCCACTGTGTAGGCCCGAGCTTGAACCCGCTACTGCTGAGGTGTACCACCGGTAGGTCTACCCTAATAACCTTGGGTTGCTGGCCGACCCTCAGACCTCTGATATCTAGGGAAATCCCTCGCCCTGTGTTGGTTGCTATCACAACCCAAACATGTCCCTGCCTTCTTCTGACAGTTGGCTTTCATATGGCCCTTACGGTCACAAAAAAGTACAATGCGGTGTCGGAGCACTGACACTACCTCCTGAAGACCCATAAACTAAATAAGCAGCTGTACCAGCCTACTGCTGAGGTCTCATAACACTGGGCCTGTACTGACCCTGAGACTGGGTCGGCCTATATTGTGACGGTGCCTGATAGGATCCCGGATGAAACTGGGGCCTAAATGATCCTTCCTGCCCCTGAGGTCGGAAAGAACTCCGCTGACCCGGTGGCCAATAAACACTCTGCTGCACCGAAGGCCTATACACAACCTATTGACCTGCAGCTGAAATGGCTTCTTACTGGCTTGATTAGAACTAATATGTTCCCTTTTCCTCTTTCTCAACCTAGAAGCCGTATCAAAGGCCTCAAAAAATTCATCACACTGATTCAAGGCCATTGCATCCTGAATCTCTGGCCTCATACCCAAAACGAACCTCCGAGTCTTACGTTCTTGATCTGTTACAAACTCCGGTGCATACCGAGACAGCCTGGTAAAGTTGGCCTCGTACTGGGCCACTATAGAATCACCCTGAATCAGAGACTTGAACTCCGCCTCCCTACATTCACGCGCAATCCTGGGAATATACTTGGCCCGAAATGCCCTAAGAAAAGTATCCCAGACATAGGGAGTACCCCGTGCTTCCCAATCCGATCTCACGATACGCCACCACTCCTCAGCCTCGTCATCAAATAGGTACACTGCAAAGGTGACCTTCCTCTTATCCGTGTAATCTAGGGGATCAAAGATTTTCTCAATTTTCCTGATCCAAGCTTCGGCTTTCTGATCGTCGGGCTCACCCTGGAACCTCAGTGGATAATAACCCAAAAATTCTTTCAATAAACTATGCCCTTGATAACTACCCGCTGTATTCTGCATCTGTACCTGAACATTCTGTGCTTGAGCAGCCTGTCCTGCCAAAATCTATGTCTGCCCTGCTATGACCTCTGTCATCCGGTCCATAGCTGCTGCAATACGATCGTAACCCTGATCTCGGCCTGGTGCCGATTACTTGGTGCCTTGTTACCATCCGGTGGTCTACTACGTGTTCTCGGTCGACCCGCCATTCTACTATCAAAGAGTTAGCACATGTTATAACACATAGACAGGCTATAGACAATTAACAGCACGTAAGCAACAACTCACGTAAGACACATAAGTCACTTAAGTATTAGTCACATAAACAAATTGATCACATAATCACATAGTCACTTAATCACATAATCACTTAATCATATTAACACATATTTCACTTTTCTTTCACTTCATACATACTTTCATGATAAGACCACTACCCATATTCCAAGAATACCCCGGCTGACAGCTAAACTTGTGCTCTGATACCACATAAATGTCACGCCCCAACTTGATCCCACCTACGATCAGTCAGGACGCAACAGAATTTCGACAGTATAACAACTGTAACACGTACATCAGGGCTTTAAACTAACCCTTTATAACTTCATACAATCAACTTCAAAGATCATCAACAACTCCACAACTATTTCAACAACATACAACGCAACCATTCAATAGTTCATTCATAAGTTATACGCCTCCATTCCAACATCAACCATAGGCCAAACCATACTCATGCATAAAATATTATAAGCTAGTTCAGCAACCTATCCAAGTTCCAAAAGTAAGACAACCCAGCCAACATAATACTTTCATTATCCTTAGATCATCTTTTACAATATAACTTCAAAATAAATACAATATATCTAGCTCATATATATATATATATAATATAGCAAAAAGGGAACTACAACTCAGATATCATGAATAAGACTATGGCACATAAGACTCGTCCACATAAGGTACAAACTTAGCTTCCTGAGGCATGTACCCGAAATCTGGTTCAGTA
Source organism: Ehretia macrophylla (assembly GCA_037974665.1). NCBI lineage: Eukaryota > Viridiplantae > Streptophyta > Magnoliopsida > Boraginales > Ehretiaceae > Ehretia > Ehretia macrophylla. The sequence continues at coordinate 4,877,166 of CM075777.1, read as the reverse complement.
ACACCTGATTGCAAAAAATGAATGAGAGTGAGCTTATATAAAACAAAGGCCAGTGAAGAATTCGTAGATCTTTTGAAAATATTTACTTTACCACTTTGGAAATCATTCAATGAGCAATAACATTCAATTGACACGGATAACAATATGAATATAGTAAGAACAATAAACACACAATAAGGATACGATACACTTGTTGATAAAGCTCCATACACCATTTTAATGCTCACCAACTTCTCCAAACCTAACGATATAATCCTGAGGTACCTTATTCTAGACCCATACCCTATGGCTTCTCTACCCATGCGAGATAGGAATTAGCCATGATAATTGTGCCCGCAACCCGGGATACCTCCTGAGGTGACACAACATTATCACAGCTCACAACAATGACTCTCGACTCATGACACCAATGATAATTCAATTCGAGAATTCAACAACAAGGGTTGCCCGACTCCTAACACTTACCTCCCGAGAGATCAGCAACGAAAGTGCCCGATTCCCGTATTTTAACAATCGACAATCAGTAATCAATTAAACAATATTTCAACAACCAATTAATCAACATTTAACAATCAACAACTATACAATTCTGAAACAATTAAGTCAGATGACAAAGTAGGTCATCCAACTCAACATGCATTTAAACAAACATTCAACCCCGATCCCAATCAACAACAATCCAAGAATCAACTACCCAAACAACTCAAGACAATATATCAACATTTTAAAGAAAGGCTATACAAACTTCTAAAAGTCATAACTTACAATCTAGAAATTCAATCACCTCCAAACCACTTTCTATTACTCAACCACACATGCAACTACATTAACCCCATCAAAACTCAACCAAAGGTCATCCAAAACAAGCCCAACAACCCTAAGTCCTCAATGCACCATGGCTGAATTTTTTGGACTTTCGCTACAACATCCAAATCAAAAATTCGGCATTACAACATTACTACCCCATAATTAACAAACTTCTAGAAGCAACAATCAATCAATTCCAACCACTACAACAACAATTATTCAACAATGAACCTAAAATTCAATTTTAATACCCGAAAAATAGAAATACATTCTACTACCGTTCAAAACTTATATAAATGCACATAAATGATCCTTGGCATCTACTGAGTAATAATCTAAAGACAAATTAACATTTCATCAGATAAAAATTCAATTATATGAAAATGACTTAAAATAGCATTTTGAGATCTAGAATTTTTCTCTCACCTTTGATGTTATATGATGCTAGGAATGTGTGCAATAGATGCCCAACAAGCGGAATCCAACTCGGTTTGAAAACCTTCGGACAAAAACCAAGTTTTCTAGACAAAATTTGCTTTGAAAAACTAAGTGAAAAACTCCTCAAAATGCCCAAGGAGCTCATGGCAATGTGTGTGTGTGTGGTGGTATTTTGTGTGCTTTTTAGTGTGTGTTATCACCATATATAGCAAAGGTCAACAAAATTTGCAAAGTCAAATTTGATTTAAGTTGATTTTCTTGTCTTTTAATTGCATTTCTAGACTATTTTGCTCACATATATGCATTTAACACTTAGACTATTTTAAGTAGTATATTTTTAGTTGACAACAATTTTCATATGCATACATTTACACCCGACTTGGTTAAAAACTCGATTTTTACAAAAAAAGGTGTAAAAACCTTTAAAATTCTTAATCCGATTTGAAATCCATTTTATTCAGACACGGGTCTATTAATATCTGAAGACTAGGTTTTAAGATGTTTAAAGCACCCATGTAAAAATTTTAGTGGACGTGCGTTTAAAATACTATTCACAAAAATCGACGATAAAATTTCCGATGCTTATTTTGATGAAAATTTCAATAATGTGCACATAACATGTAATATGAATATAAATCACAGAATTAGCACATTCTAACTCATATAACACTTAAACAGGTCAAAACACGCAATTCTATGCAAAAGTAAAATATGGGGTTTCACCGAGATTGTCTCGCCAGCCAGGATTATACGTGTTAGAATAAGGATTATAATTCCTTGTATATCCTTGGGTGACATAGACTTGTTCTTGCATGAACTTGGAAAATTATGAACCGATTGGGCAATCCAGAGTAGAGTGATCTACTATAGAGCATACAGCGTATACTTTCAAGTTCTAAGGAGCTTGTGCAGAAGTAAACCCTAGAGAGATGAATTTTTCTACTTTCAACCCTAGGGCATCTACTTTGTCTGTCAGATGGGAATTAGTGTTAACTTTGTACAATGCCCTCTTTTGGGGATTGTGGGTGCTCTTACTTTCTCTGTCTTCAGGAGTGTTCTGGAAATAGTCTTCAGCAATATTTTCTATCCTACTCCAAGCATCGCCCTCTGTGAGGTTATAGAAACCTCCATTGCTAATTGCATTAACCATCATTTTCTGATGAGGTGTAAGACCTTTAAAGAAATGATGTAAGAGTTTGTGACGGGTGAAACCATGATATGGACATTGGTTTTGAAGATCATTAAATTTCTCCCAAGTCTCATGAAATGGTTCTGAGTCCGACTGAGTGAATGTCATGATGTCAGTTCGCAGAGTAGTAGTCTTAGCCATTAGAAAGAACCTATGTAAAAATTTCTGAATAAGTTCTTCCCAGGAAGTGATTACTCCTGTGTCTAAATGATTCAGCCACTGTTTGGCTTTATCTTTCAATGAGAATGGAAACAGACGCAGGTGGATGTTTGCAAGGCTCACGTTAGGAATGTGAAGCGTAGTACATGCTTCCATGAATTGTACAATGTGAGCGTGTGGGCTTTCGTTGCTTTTTCCATAAAAGGAAGGAAGCATTGAAATTGTCCCTGTTTTGAGCTCGAAATTAATATTGCCAAGAGTCGATGGGGCTATGGTAAATTCAGGATTATAATCGCTTGGTGAAAAATATTGACGAAGAGTCGTCGGTTGGTTCACAGGTTGATTAACAAGCTGAGCTATAGGAAGAGGCGGAGGGTTTTGAACATTTCTTTCTTGATCTGCCATTGTGAACTGTAACTTCTTACGCAAAATTTTCTGGAGCTCGAGATCAAACGGGGCTAGTTCCGGTTTCAAGGAACAACGCCCGTGCATACAAGAACTTTATAAACTTAAGTGTGTAATGAAACTACAAGATTAATAATACTAATATACTTTATAAGTAGTAATATAAATAAAACAGTGTAAAACAAGTATAAACAATATAAAAAGTAATTACAACACTTAAAATAAATTCGTAATTACTTTTATAAAAAAACTAAACTATATCGTGCTTCCCCAGCAACGGCGCCAAAAACCTGATGCGTTCGAGGTCGGTAATATAAAAGAGTATAAAATTGACCAAGTTTTAATAACACGCAAGTGCACGGATCTTGTAGTGTAGTGTGCTCTGAGTGCAAAATCGTATCCATAGGAAAGCTCATTAGTTAGTTAGTGAAGTATTTTGTGAAAGTGTTAAAGCGGTTAAGTGACAGTTTCACAAAGGGAGTTTAAGTGATGTGCAGGAATGTATATTATACTACAACTAAATTAAATTAAGTATTTGTTGAATATGAGAGAAAGTAATCTAGGGGATGTACATACAATAAGGTAGTTAATATAGGCTCGGCATTCAGGTTCTCTAATTCTATGCAAGTGTTAAGCTATAAATATTAACCTAGTCAATTATCTTAGTCTATTAAAGTTCCGATTACTAACTCTGATGTAGGTGTCGTTCCATCTACGAGCGTATAACCATAGTATAGATCTGTCCTTACAACCTAGTGTAAAAGTTATGTTTTAACTAAGTAATCAACATCTCCTTACTAGTTTAGAACTATGGTCTAACCTATAGTTCATGAAATTTAAGGTTGTCAAGCTATTTGATTCACTATTAAAGCATGAATATATGACACAAAAGTAAAGCAATCACAACATCTACTTAAAAGCATTACATATGAAAGACAATACTGAATTAAAACAAGTCATATATTACAATTGAATCAAATAAACTGAATTCGAGACCATATATTAAAAGACCATTATTTACAATATCCTTCTCTAGATAATAGCTCTACTCAGACATAATAATAAATACAAGTTCTACAAATAAGAGAGTCAAGATAGGCTCCCCCGATATAACAACTTTGTATTTCTGATTCCCGAAATTTGAGCAGAGATCCGATACAAAATAGTTATTTGGGCAGAATAATTTCCCCCGAATAAGAGCTTGTAATAAAAAGCTACTCGGGCAGAACTTCTCCCGTAAAATAATTACTTGGGTTGGATTTCCCCCGTAAAGTAGTTATTCGGGCAAAATTTTCCCGAATAAGAGCTACCTAAGCAGGACTTCCCCTGTAATTAACTACTACTACTAAAATTAACTCTAAAATAAACTAAAAATCAATTCTAAAAGTAAATATTAAAACTAAAAAAAACTACTAAATTCTCAAAGGGTTGATGCCCTATTTATCGGCAAAATTCTGAGGCAAAGTTGACTTTTGAATTTTTGACTTTGACCGAGTGTTGACCGAGTCTGATTACGTGCTAATTCAGCCAAATTCTTTCTCTATGGGATTCATTCTTCCACCGATTCTCATGTTTCCACATTCTCAACTTCTTTGACTTGCAATTTGGATTGTTTTTGGGTCTGTTTTTTAACTTTTCGGTATCAATCTTGCATCGAAAGTATAAAAGTATTGCATTTATTCCTAAGTTAAGATGCAAATGTAGTACAAATACAATGGTTTGAATGCCGCAAATACAGTCACTTCATCTTATCAAAGGAATTTGGTTATCCCGCTTAAAGTCTTTTAATAGATTCATCCTTCTCATTCAGGAAGTATTAGATTCAAAGGCAATAGTGGGAGTAGCTATTTTATTTTATAATTTAATAGCTTTGTATATTCTTGTTAGCCTACAATCTTACTTTCTGTTATATTTATCTTTTCTGCAGTTTGTATGCTATGTCTTCTTTCATAAATCCTATTGTCTCCATTCTTAACCACGACTACTTAACTTGACCAAACTTTGAAAAATGGTATAAAAGCTTAAGAGTCGTTCTCCGGTTTGAAAGGATTGAATATGTTCTGGACTTTGAACCCTTGGCTTCTATTAATGAGACTGCATCTGAGGCCGATAAAATCACCTATCATAAATGGGTCTAGGATGACACACACTCCAGAGGGTATATCCTTTCATCGATGAGTGATGATCTACGTCGATACTATAAGGGAATCTCTCATTCCATGGATATCATTCGATCTCTGAAGGAATACTTCGGTGAGCATAGTTGGGGCATGAGATATGAGTTGACCCGAGAATTGTTTAGTATGAAACTAGAGGAGGGAGGTAACGTTAACTAACATTTCCTTAGAATGATTTACTGGGTAACTCAGCTAGAGGTATACAGTTTCGTCATGGATCCTCAGCTTCAGATAAACCTGATCATGCAGTCCTTGCCACCATCTTACTCTCCCTTGATATTGGATTTCTGTCACGCCCCAACTCGACCCCACCTATGATCAGTCAGGACGCAACGGAATTTCGGTAGTATAACGACAGTAATAAAGACACCGAGGCTCTCTACCAACCTCTCCGAACATTATACAATCAAACTCCTCAACCAAACAACAATCAATTCCTTAAAACATTAACAACATACAACATAACCATATTATACAACAATCATTCTTAGACGATCCATTCATAGTTATATGCCTCTATTCCAACATAATACCTTAACTTTAACATACAAATCAAAATAGATTATAAACCAACTTAGCAACCTAGATCATAACAAAAAAGAGACTACTAAGTTAGCATCATTTAGTTCATTATCTTTACTACAACTTATACATCATAAATTACAAGGAAAAATAAGAGACAACTAGTTTAATATACATGATAATAGAGTATACAACATCTCAAGCATCAAGGACAAGACTCTGGCACATAGGACTCGTCCACATACGGCACATTATCCCCTTTTGGAGGCATGTACCCGAAATCTTGCGAAAGGACACCTGTATGCATGCAATAATAAAGAGTGAGCTTATATAAACAAGCTTAGTGAGGATCCGATAGATCTCTAACAGTATTTACTAAACTCCTTGGAAATGATCCTTTGAGCAAGTAAACACACAAATAAACATCAATAATCATTATAAATGCAACGATTGTAATAACTGTAAACACACAATAAGGATACGATACTTTTACTGATGAAGCTCCATTCACCAATTCCATGCTCAACAACTCCTCCAAACTCAATGACACAATTCCTGAGGTACCTTGACCTAGACCCACACCCTATGGCCTCTCCACCCATGCGAGATAGGGATTAGCCATGATAACTGTGCCCGCAGCCCAGGATGCCTCCCGAGGTGACACAACATTATCAAAGCCCACAACAATGAGACTCAACATAAATAAACCGAGAGCTCAACAACGAAGGTGTCCGATTCTCGTAATCAATAATCAATCAATAAACTGAGAGATCAGCAACGAAAGTGCCCGATTCCTATAATCAATAATCATCAATATTTCGAGAGATCAGCAACGAAAGTGTCCGATTCCCGTACTCAATAATCACCAATATTCTGAGAGATCAGCAACGAAAGTGCCCGATTCCCGTACCCAATAATCATCAATATAACATCAATATTTAATTAAACAATAAACAACTAAGTTAGATGACAAAGTAGGCCATCCAACTTAACATGCATGAAACACGTAATCTAACCCTAGTCCAACCATTAACAACTCACAATTCAATCACTCAAATACCACCCAATCATCTAAAGGCTCAATTCAACAATTTAAAGAAAGACAACCTAAACTTCAAATAACCATATCTTACATTCTACTAATCCAAACAACTACAAATCAGTTTCAAACACTCACCCATTCAATCAACTACATTAGCCCTCTCGGAAACCAACCAAGACACCTCAAAATCAAGCCCAACAACCCAACAACCCTAAAACCTCAAGGCACCTAGGCTGAAATTTTTGGATTTTCACCCAAACATCGCAATCGAAAATTCGGCATTATAACGGCGTTACCACGTAATTAACAAACTTTTAGAAGTTGACGGCAATCGATTCCAACCACAACAACTCAAGATAATCCTCAAATAGCCAATCTATCAACTTTAAATACCCGAAAATAAATAATTTTGCTACAATGGCTCAAAGCTCGTAGTAATACACATAAACGATCCCTAGCATGCACTTATCAATAATATAACTTCAAATTAACATTCTAACAGTTCAAAATGTAGTTATGAGCAAAAGCATAAAAAAAGAGTTTTGAGGTTTGGAATTTTTCTCTCACCTTAGATGCGATATAAGCCTAGATATGCATGCAATGTGTGCCCAACAAGCGGAATCCAACTCGGCACGAAGTTCTACGAAAAAAAACTAGGTTTTTCTATGAAAAATTGATTTGAAAACTTGAAGAAAACCTTGGCTTATTCTCCCATGGATGTCTCAGCCATGTAGGTGTTTTTTAGGGTGTTTTTGTGCTTTGTAAGTGTGTGTTGATGCTTATAAGTAGAAGTCAAACAATTAAAATGCAAAGTCAAAGTAGTTTATTAGTCCTTTAATTCATTTCTTAGTCTTTTAATTCATTTCTTGAGTATTTCTTGCTCAACTAACAAATTAACACTTAAATTAATTCTAGACATTATATTTTAGGTGACAAAGAAGGTTACATTAAAATAGTTTCACCCGAATCGGCTTAAAACTCATTTTCTTGCAAAAGAAAGTGTAAAAATCTTTAAAATTCCAAAACCGATTCCAAATTCGTTTTAATCAAACACGGGTCTATTAATACTCGAGGACTAGGTTTTAAAACATTTAAAACACCCCTGTAAATATTTTGGCGGACAGGTGTTCAAAAATACTATTCACCAAAACCGACGATAAAATTTCTGATTCTGTTTTTGATGAAAATTTCATGAATGCACACTTAGCATGTATTAGGAGTATTAATCACTTATTTAGCACATTCTAAGTCATATAGCACATAAACAGGTCAATTCACGCAAAACAAGGTAAAGCACGCAAATCGAGATAAGATAGAAAAGTGGGGTTTTCACAATTTCCATGTGCATAGAATTGGTTGCACACTGTCTGGGATGCCTGATATTCTGACTAGCTGGCAGAGACTTGGTTTGGATGTGGTGCTTACTCCCCATATTGACTATTCTCCCTCTATGGCTGGACCTAGTCATAACAGAAGAAGGAGAAGGAGAAGACACAAGAGGAATTGGGTCGCTCGATTCTTACTAGGAGATCTATCTTCAAGAGAGGATTTTCGACTGTGTGTAGAGCCAGAGTTATGAATTTCCTAGATCTACAATGATTTAGTTGTTTTGAGCATCGGCTTGGTATGCGATCCTGTTTTCAAAAATGATTATGTAAATGTTTGGTTTAATTTCAAGTTTCTTTTTCTCTTCTTTTTAGATGATGAAAATAGTAGCGACTATTTGTTTCAATCTTATCTTACTAAGGAAATTTTGAATTCGTCCTATGTAAGAAAAGACTTGCATTTTTGTATAAAGTTTCATTATAGTAATGGAATCTTCAAAATGCATATCAAAAAAGAGAATGTCTTCAAATATAAAACCACATAAACATTAACATTCTATAACATAGCATTTATGAAATGGATAATGACTAAATCTAGATAAATGAAGTCGTCATGAAAGTCTAAAATTTTGAGTTGCTCAAGAGTTAAAGATTTGAACAAATAAAGAGCCAAAGTCATTCTTTTTCTATCTAAAAGAGTTTAATAGAATTACTATTCTTTTGGTGAAAGAGTTTGTCCAAAAGGGATAGTGGGAAGAAATGAAGTTTATCTATAACATAGTTATCACCTTAAAGTTCCTTGAATCATCATCAAAAGAAATGTATTGACTCTAGATGAATGATTTATTCATTTAGAGGAATCGTAGGTGATAGCAAAGTTAAGCAAAACAAAGGAAGTACTAATGGAGTCCATTTGTTCCAAAGATGTTATTGGAAATGATGGGGTTGTTAAAGAATGTGTTTGGTTATAAAAGACGATTGGGAATGCCTCTTTTATCACTAAAGTACTTCAAATCATTTTGAGCTTGTCTTTGTTATATGTACTGTGACGCCCCAATTCCTCGTGAAATCAAGAATCGTTAAAACATCCCGATCTAAACCCAAGGCACGAATATGAGGGAAAACAGACAGAGTTTTCCCTGTACTTAGGTCAACCAACACCTGCTTAAACCACCCAACATCCAAGCATTCACAATAATAAAAGCATAGTGGGCTCGACATTACATCAACTCTTTAACATTACAACCCAACATTTCTCATTTACAAAGTATGACTAACATGATCATTACATACATCACTACTTTGGTTCTTAAACTCGTTACATTCTCCTGATAATGTCATAAACCAACACATAAGTCATACTAATACTTTTCTTTCACTTAGCCAAGTCCTCGGGTTCACCTGTAGCATGCAAAAAACGAGGGTGAGCTAAACAGGCTCAGTGAGAAATGACACGGGTGTTTTAGAAACCTTAACCTAAAACTCTTTTGCACGTTGGATAAAATATCATATAGATAATCAAGTATTTCACACTCGCATAAACACTTTGAGTACTCAAGTTAACTTATACATTGTGATACACTAACTTACACAAAGAAACACGTACGCATTCGTTCACAAGATATATCACTTTGACACATAAAGGAAGAGAATACAATACCACATGTTGTTGCACGAAGCCTCGTTATCACGAACAAGTAACATGAAACGCTTACACACTAGTCGGCATCCAACCTTGTCACTCTCGCTTGTGCACTTCGGATCATATAATATGAATGATAAAGCTATAAACCACATTGTAAGGATACTGCTCATAGTTTGTTGATGCCGACCCTTATAGCCCCTTTCACGATCTCATCACATTCACTTCACTTTCGCATATTGGTACTCCGGATGTACCCACCTAGACACCTCATTCCCCATGGCCTTCACCGACCACACGAGAATGGTGTCAGACTATGGTAGTCGTGCAATTACCCGCAAGCCCTATACCGCCCGGCACGACCCGACGCTACCAAGCCTCGCTCGAGGTTACAACCTTACATTAAAGGGAATCTACCTAATGATATAAGGGAATCTACCCAACGCTTTCGTATAAGGGTATCCACCCAACAATATAAGGGAATCCACCCAACGCTTTCAAATAAGCATACAACCATTTATCACACATTCACACCAACTTGAGAGGATAACAAAGTAAGTTTCCCCCTCAATACATTTGACACAACTATACATTCGCGTATAAGAGTAACACATTTTTCAAATGATAGCTCATATTTGGGTAACGAAGTAGGCTACCCCACCATATAATAACAATTTATAACATGCTTGACCAAAGTTCTAAACCTCATACTTAAACATCATCACCTTCATGTAACTCATACAATAGTCCAAATTAATCAATTCAATTACATATTCTCCCAACCTCCAAATAAATTGGTTTAGATATATATTTAAAGCTCTTTGAAAGTAGATAACTTTAGAATCGAATAGAGCTCAATTCCGATCTAAATTGACAAAGTTATGGTCAAAATAGTAGAAGCGTTACTTCAAACAAAACATTAGAATTTAGAACAACTTATGTAACTCTGCACTAGCTTGTCTTAATCAATTATTGAAAGTAGATAATTCTAGAATCAAACAGAATACAATTCAGAGTTGAAATGAGTGAGTTATGACCTTTTGAAAATTATTGCGCAAAGTTGAAAAGAAAACCCATCCAGGTGACCGGATCCGACTTGTATCGCCCGATAGAGAATTGCCATCCGGGCGACATAACATGCATCAGGGCGACCGGATCCGACATATAACCCCCGGATCCGACCTAATTTCATAATTTTTTACCCAAACTCTTGCTCTAATCATACAACACCATAAGAACACATATGAAACATCTTTAGGCTATCAAAACATGATAAATTAACCATGGAAACACTTCCAAATCATCAACATAGCTCACATACCTAATATTCTATATAAACCATAGAAACATGCACAAACACTTGATTTTCATGCAAGGCTAGCTATATATGCATTGTTTACTCTTTACTTAGCACAAGAACACATACAATAACACCAAGCTAGCAACATATATCTACCAATGACCATATCACTTATCTTCAAACAACAAATAAACTCAAGAACACATAAATGGCTCATCAACTCCATTTTTCTCATAGATTCAACTACAACAAGCATCAAGAATACATGCTTTAGCATTACCATCACCAAATAAGCACAAACATGCAAGAATATAAAATTTTCCCACCTTAGAAATGTTGAACAAGAGAAACTAATCCGATAGAAAGCTACTACAAGTTGAGGATAGCTCAAATCTCTAATCTTAGCCTTTGATTCAACTTCTAACCACCTCAAATGGCTCAAGAAAGCAAGAAATGACTATTTGAAAACCCTAAGGGTGGAGCAGCTGAAGAGGGCTTGGATCTATGAAATTTTGATCATTTATTTGTTATTTATAATATTAGCTAGATGGTCAAAGGAAGAGTCAAACAACCTAGGTGAAAAATGACTAAATTGCCTAGCTATTTTCATCCTTATTATTAAAATACCCTTGACGAAACCCTAAAAATGCAAATGACTAGAAACTCTTCATATTTTGCTCATATGACCCTTATACCCTTTCTAGAAGATTGGTTAATGTGAAAAGAGTATTTTACCGCTCTAGCAATTTATATGCGAAATGCACTCAAAATCATGCATAATGTAAATTTGAATGCACAGATAAGTTCAAGCAAATAAAATTAGCAATCTAAATATGTTTGATGCATCTTGGGGTTTCACATGTACTATGATTGTAATTTTATGGTATAATAGAATTTAAACTCAGATTCATTCATACATACTTTATTGAAAGCGACTATGATGAATGGTCAATGAGTTTTTATCCAAGATACAATCAAAGTATAAATATTCACATTCTTAATTATGAAATGATAGAGATCAATTTCATAGAAAGTGAAAAATAATTCTCATATTTATAAGAAAGTTAATGGGAGCCTGTGCCCTTAACAAATCTTATAAATTGGTGATATCTTTGGTTAATAGAAGACCAATAATTATCGAAGTTCATTGAGGTCTAGTTAAATAATATAAAAAAATACCACAAACATAGGGTGAACAAGTCATATCTTGTAGGATCATTTCTGTGAAATACAATGATGTGATTATTTAGTTTACCTCACAGCCTGTACGCTAAGTCAAAATCTTAAAATCCTAAGATGGAGGATTCTAAGAAATGAATGGTCTCTAGCCTTTGAGGTGGGGTATCCATCTTTTCTTTTAGACTGTCTTTTGACTTTAATAAGGAAGGGTAGCGAGGGGATCGCATACCTTACCCTTTAGCCGTTTGCAGTCTCCAACAATCAAAGGCAAGTACACGGAATAATATGATAGAAAGGGTTGCATTGGAAAATATCTAAGTATAGGTACAGATGATCTTTTTGTGATTGTAGTAATCTCCAGTTTTTACAATAACTTGGGATCTTCAAAGTCTGTGAAAATAGTGAAGTTCTTAGAGAAGAATTCACATATTAATAGAAACATTATTAGATTTATAGTTGATTTATAAAAGGATCATAACAGGTTGGAAAAAGTTATGAATAGTAAATAACTGTTATCCTGTTACTTAAGCCTAAGTGCATACTTGACATTATGAAGAGTGTTTGGATACAGTATTTTTATCAGAAAAATAAAGGTGGTTCTATTTATTGATGGTTATAGATACCTTTTTTTTTGTAACTACAATGAAAGCTTTTTGCACAAGCTTGTAGGACCTAATCTCATCAAGAATCCAAACATATAGAAAAGGATTTTCTCACGCTTTACGAGAGTTCCTTTCTTGAAAGGAAAAATGGTTTAATAGAAAGGTTCCTATATATATATATATATATTTTATAGTTGACCTACTGATCCTGTAAAGATAGTTACGGTTGACCACCATCTTAGAGAATATGAGTATATGGATACGAATGTACCGTGCGTTAATCCTATAATAGATAGCAATAGGGCAAGTGAGAGATTGTTAGGGATATGCCCTAATACTATATATTAGATGACCTAATTAGGGTTTAATAAGAATATATGTGTTTTTCTACACAATGATGTTTTTGGATATTCATATTCTCCGCCTTTATATGAATGTGTCCCTAGTGTTTATCGGAGAAGAAAAACATTGTAAAAGGATTTAGAATACTTCGCTGTTTTTCTTCGATATGATAAACATTAAGAATTGAATCATAAACCTTCAGATTATTTGACCAGGACTAGAATAATCAAGTACGGGTTGTCATATGTAATTACCATTGATTAACATAGTGATGTTAATGATAAAGGATGGTATGCAAAGTGCTAGAACAACATGAGAATGTGGACTAATATACATATGAGTGATCATCAGTGGTACAGATCATTGAATGTGATGATAAATAGTGAACTACATGATTTCAAGTTAATAGTTTACTATTTAGTTGAGAATTGTGCAATTTAATTCACAGACTTGAGAAATTACGGCTGCCGGATATATCAGGGGTTAAATATAGCGCCTGGATTATATCTGCCTTTTATAAGGTAAGTTACAGCCTTTCGCATTTTAGTCTTATGATATAGAGACTAACAGGTAGTTGTCAACATATGATATATTAACCTCCGGTGAAAGGCAATGTCCTATGATATCTAAAATCGATCGATAAACGAGAAAGTCCTTGGCCAAGGCAAGAATGAAATTGATGGAAAGGAGTTTTTCCATAGTAGTCATATCTCATTTCACCGTTTTAGATCTATTCATAGAATCGAAAGTGGACTTAACCATTTCATGGTCCTTTTCCCTATCGGGATGCTTTAATAGAATGATCGGACTGCACGGTAATTCCAGACAGTAAATAGATTCATAAAAGACCCAGTCTTCATTATCGTATACATTTTCATGATACGTTTGTTGCTAGTAAGTCACTCATGAACATGAAGGTATTTCGGGTAATAACGGAGATATTTCCGAAATAGATTAAGAGGCTTAATGGTCCTTCATCGGTATACAGTTATAAATCTAAAAAGTTACACACTAATAAGCATCATGAATAAGTTCACTGGTAGCTTATATATATATATATATATATAAAATTAAAGATGATATGATTTATGAAATGTCATGTCATCAATCCTAGTCATTAAAGGGCAAAGCAAATTAGTGATTGGGCTTGCACATGTGGCATGTACATATGTAAGTTGGGTGAGTAGATTGTTCATGTCATCTATCTTAGGGTTAATCTTATCCATTAATTTGAGTTAAATGTGAGATTTAATCTTGATTAAATCAAGGTGTCCACATGTCATTAGATGATAATGATTGCTTTTACAAGTTGTAGGAGAGAGAAAAAGATAACCATTGGATTTTAATGATTACAATCCAAAGCCATGCACAAGCTTATCCAATCTTGCACTAAACTAAACCTTTTTTGATTGGATAATTAGCATGCATATAATACATATTATAATAGAGATTATAATATAATAATAGAAGACAATTATTTTTCCTCCATGCATGGATATACATAGCCATACTAGGAAAAAGAATATATCTTCTTCTTCTTCATGTGTGTTGATTTTTCGGCCATTGCTAGATGAAAAAGAAATCTTTTTCTTTTGCAAAAACATACCACACATTTAGATATATATCTTGGAAACAATACAAGCACCTTTTAGTTTCAAGCATTTGGTGAGCTTTAGATGCTTGGTGGACTTTTCTAGAGCCTTCAAGTTAGAAGGATTCAAACCAAGTCTTCAAGTTTCATCTACACAAAGTGACTACAAAAGGTATACTTCTATTCTTACTCTTTTACATATGAATACATACATATATATATATATATATATTGTTGTTAGAATAGAAAATACATGCTTGTTATCTCAAGAGCTTCTATTAGATTTACATGTTGTTACAAAGTGTTTACATGCCAAAAAATTTAAATACTAGCTTGTCAGCTTCAACATCGACAGACACTTCATATTAAACAAGAATGAGAATATTTTCAATCCACACGTAGCGTAAAAGCAACCAATAAACTTCAATGCGTCGATTCTTCAGCAATTGCAACCAAGAAATACCACAGATTCAAAGTTATAAATTTATCATTTTCAAAGAGAGGGAAGGAAAAGTTAATTTCAGAATCTCAATTTGGGGATCTGTCGAGCCTTAAATCCTAATTTCTTATGCGTCGATTCTTCAATGCGTTGATTTTTAATTGTATCTTCTTTTCTCTTTTTGTTCACATGTGTAAGGGTATATTTGTCAATTACCCATCACCGTTACAAAAAACTAACAGCTGTTGGCCAGATGGGCATGTGTGCACATGTTTGAAAACCATAGGGGTAACTAGCAACTTAAATAAGGATAAGGGAAAAGCACGCACATAGGTAAAATCACAAGGGGCAAGTGTGTCGTTTACCTTTTTATTATTAATAGAGGTGATGATATATCTCCGGAAAAGATATACTGTTCAAAAAGTTATTTGTCTTTTCGTGTAATTATATTTTCCCATTTGTCAATCAAATAGTCGTATGACACTTTACACACTCCAAAGAATTATTTTCGAAAGGGTGAATAGCACAGGAACCCTTTGTGGTTTTTGGAAAGTGCACAATATCCTTTTATGGTTTAAAAACCACTAAATACCTCCCTTATGGTTATAGAAATGCTCGCATACATGCCCCTCCCCACTTTTCCATCAAAGTAGCTAACGTAATGTATAAAAAGACCTAAATACCCTAAATTTTTTGTTTCTCTCTTTTCTCATTTGTTTATTTATATATAAATATAGGGTGAATTGTACCAATGATCCTATATGTTTCACCCAAAATTCAGTTTAGTCTTATATGTTTCAAAAGTTTTAATATAATCTTATATGTTTGCCTAAAAGTTTCAAATTAGTCCTACCACTAACATCAACTGCCTTGGAATGATGTCAAAAAGAAAAAGAAAAAATTATTTTTGTGGCGTCTCGAAAAATGATGTGGGTACAAAAAAGAAAAAGTAGCAGCCAATCATTAATGACAGCCTTTTGACATAAGGGCATTTTTGTCCTTCTCCTTTATTTGAGGTCAAAATATAATTTATATAATATATTTGCACAAAAAAGCTCAAATCTGTCACTTCATTAATGCTGGCAACGTGTTAAGCGTATAAAATTCCATAGTTTAAAGACAATTAGATAAAGTTATTTTATTTCTCTCTTCTTTTATTAATTTTTCTCTCTCTTAGTTTTTTTCTTTTTTCTCTTCCTTCGTTAAAGTTCATCTCCTCTTCTTTTTGTTTTGTTTTACCCTACCTGCAGCCAAAATAAAGAAACTTTTACAATCATCTAATATAAACAAAGTAGAATTCTTGTTTGATTTTTCCATAGTTGGGACAAATAATTTGCGAAAGTGAAGCCGACAAATGATCACAACAACACGAACAACAATGTTGTATCCACTAGACCCCACTTAGATTTCGATGATCAAAGCAACAACATCACCATTATCATTCACTCCAGCAGCATCAACACTCAATCTTTTGTTCAATCATAGAATTGTAGGGTTAAATAAACAAAAAGAAAACAAGAGAGGAAAACTTAATTAAAATGGAATTAAATAAAATAATACAAAAAAGAGAAATAAAATAAATTTATCTAGTTGACATGTCGACTAGGTACATTAACTAAGAGGTAATAATTGGGTGGTTAAAAAATGGTAATATATAACATTACTCTTATATGTATATATCATATCTCCAAATATTACCCCTAGTATGGTATTGAACATTAGTACATACAATCTTATTTTTCTTGCTAATTTCCCCCATTTTATATGAATGCTTACTTGACATTCTAAAATTAAAATTTATTTTTTTCACTCTCCATTAATTTTGTTGAAGTTCCAAAGAGAACTTATGAATATAAGAGGAAATAAGAGTATTTGCAATAAGTTTTTGCTTGAGGTAGCCTTCATGACCACATAAAGTGAAAAATAAATTGTGATTGTTCAATGACCAAAGTCATAAACCAATATGTAAGCTTCTACATAAAGAAATATTTCGTGGATTCATTTAAGGACAAGAGGCATATGGAAGAGTCGATGAATCTAAAGCTATATTGAATCCATGTTCTTAAAAGGTTTATGTAACTACATTCATTATAATACTACATTATGGTATTTTTAGTAGGATTAGTAAGTTCATGAAAGGTCATTTCGAGTTAAATCCATAATGGGTGTAATTAATTGAAAGATTGTTATATAAAGGACTCTTGGTCTCACTCTCCACTCAACAATAACCAAAAAATAAGTTTGTTATTCCCACAATTGACAAACATAAAAGTGAAGAGTAATGGGAGAGAACAACAAGAAAGTCAGACTATAACATTTTAGATATTTTCCAAAACTCTAATTCAAAATCAAAAAATGTTGTTGTGAAAGATGAAAAAATTGTTGCATAGATTAAAAACTTTTGTAATATTTAAAAAAAATAATCATTTTTTGCTAATAATTGCTTATCAATTTACTTTTTGGCAACGGTTTTCAAATATTTTTTATTACTTAAAAAATCATTGTAGTAGAGAATTTAAAACGTGACCATATACAACAACACAATAAGCAATAGTCAAAGTTATTTGTAATAGTTTTTAGTATTTTTGCAATAGTTTTAAATTTCTTCAAATGTTGCAACAAATAAAAAATGTGATAATGTAAAAATGTATATACTATTATGTTGTATCTATCCAAGATCATTGAAGATATATGAAGGTAAGTTTTGTATTTGATTATTTTGTGATGTTATAAGACAAAAACTAAAAATCCTAATTTTATTCTTATGTGTAGTATCAGACTAAGGTTAAAACTTATGTCTTAAAGCTCAATCATTGTTTATATTACATATTTGAACTTTTTATTCATGTTATGGAACA
Organism: Ehretia macrophylla; assembly: GCA_037974665.1. Classification (NCBI taxonomy): domain Eukaryota; kingdom Viridiplantae; phylum Streptophyta; class Magnoliopsida; order Boraginales; family Ehretiaceae; genus Ehretia; species Ehretia macrophylla. The sequence continues at coordinate 4,859,149 of CM075777.1, read as the reverse complement.
TTTTGTAAAGGCGACCATTGTAGTTTTAGGTGACCATTTTTTTTGTCACCTTGGATAGTAAACCATAGTTATTCTTTGACTTTTTTGTATATGGAGTAGTTAAAATTTTAATGTGTGTCCCAAGTTTTATTAATATTTATTTTATTTTTTGCCCTTAATATTATTTTTCTTGAATTGTTGAGATTTGGAATAAAGGTGAATATTTTCAAAGTTATAGACCAATTCTACAATATATTTGCATGTCAAGATTAAAGCTAATTGTTTTATAAAATATTGATATGTGGATATTCACTAGTAACGTAAACAACTTATAAGCAGCAGCGTAAGTAGCTTGGCATTAGCAACTTGTAGCCAGCCTGTATTAGTAGCCTGCTTTTGATTCTTAGTAGGCTGCTTCTGATTTGCAGCAACTTGATACTGCATCAGCATTTGTGTAACCTGAAGCTTCTGAAACTCTATAAATAGAAGAATTTCATAATTTTGTAATTCATTCAGTAATTAATAATAATTTTATTTTTCTCTCTATAATATCTATTGTCTCTTATTATAGTTTATCTACCTGTTAATTTCTAATACGTTATCAATACGAATCTCTACCATAACAATAAGGCACAGGTAATCATACCATTTTACTACAGTTCTCAGAACTTTTCAAAGGTAATTAATCTTCCATATTCAAATGTAGTGTTATTATATTTTGTACATCAAATTGTTATATATATACATCTACGTAGATTATATATATCTCTACATATTAACATATCATATACTTGTATATGTAAATAGATCACCAACTGTTTATATCTTATTTGACATAATGTTGACAGTTTATTAAGATACTCATACATTTTGCATGCTTGATATGATAGTGATAATGCTTATTTTTGTACTTGTTTAATCTAGAACTTAGATTTTGATTTTCTTATGGATTTCTAGTAACTAAATTTTATTTGATATCTTTTAGTGTTATAATGTCAAATCTTACAAAACTCGAGTTTATTACCCTTGACATAACATACAATAATTATTTGTCATGGATACTGGATGCTAAAGCACATCTACAAGCCAAAGGTCATAAAAAGACTAAAGTCGAAGGAAATAAAGAATCTCCACAAGATTGCGCTAAGACGATGATATTCCTTCGTCATCATTTACATGAGGCATTAAAGACTGAGTATCTTACTGTAAAAGATCCACATGAACTATGAATCAATTGAAAAGAAAGATATGACCATCAAAAGGTAGTGCTCCTTCTAATGCTCTACCACAGGTGGATACACTTGAGATTATAGGATTTCTCTATCGTATGTCAATATAACTCCGCAGTGTTCAACATTACTTTACAATTAAAAATGTGTAGAGAAAAGATTATAGAGGCAGACATGTTAAAAATATATATTGTACATTCCACGCATCAAATATAATATTGCAACAATAATATAGAGAGCATGGTTTTGAGAAACATTTTGAGTTAATAGTGATCATTTCCTTGGTGTATAGAAAATTAAAGTACAAAACTACCAAGTTAAACCTACAAGTGCACAGATCTATGCAATATAGTGTGCAAGAGTACGGGGTCGAATCTCCACAAGGAGGCTCCTAAGTGATATCTAAGGTGTGTTCGTGTGAGAAGTGCTCTAAAATCGTGAAAGAGAATGAAAATTGATTAATTGATGATGGATTAAACGCAACTCTAACTTAAACTTAAACTTGAAATTAAACTAGTTAAATCTAACTAAATGGAAGGTGTCAAATCCTAAGATTGGGTCAAATTAAAGATGGGTTAGGTCAAGATCCTCGTGTTATGCCTATAAAATTATGTTTGAACCTTAGATTTGTATAGTCAAACTAAGTTGACCAAGCTACAAGTCCATTTTGTTGATTTCACCTAGTTACCCTAAGTCAACAATTCTAGATCTAGGTACAACTATGTTCGTCTAGTCACCACAAAGGCCGAGGTGCAGGTTTGTCCAAATGATCCTAGGGTCAATTGACTAAGGTAGTGGGTAAATCATGGTACAACCTATGATTTATTTGAAGTTAAGCTCGATTCACATGGATAATTTAATATGCACCAATTTTGAACCCGCTACAAGCATTATTAAAACCCAAAATTGAAGCAATAAACAATAATCAACAAGACCATGTTGAATTTATAAGCTAACAAGGTAGAATCATATGTATATAGTAGCTACAAGCATATTTAAAGTACAAACACATGATTCATAAGCATTAATAAACAAAATCCAACGAGATCCAAATCATCCAAAGTGAATAAACCAACAAAATATCCAAATCAAAAAGTCATACATAAATAATAAGCAATAACACTATAGAACTTTCCCTGACCCTTAGATAATCTAGTTCATATCAAATGAAAGCTAAAAACATGGTAAAAAATAAAGAAAAGCTCTCCAATGAGATTGGCCTCTTCAATTGCTTGCAGACTCCTAGATTCATTGCTCCAATTTGTTCACCAACTTCGGATTTCAAGGTAGAGGTAGATGGGTTTGATGGATTTTGGGGCTTGATTGTAGTGGGTAAGTATGTGTAATAGTGGGTGAGTGTGTGTAGAAATTTGTGTAAAAGTGTAGAGAAAAGTATGTGTTAGTATGTGTGGTAGTGGATAGAGTGCGAAGTGGATAAGAACATATAAAGTGAGGTATGGATAGTGCAGATCTATTGTGTGTGTGTGCTGAAATTTTTTTGTGCTGGTGTGTTCAGGTGGTTCCGTGACTTAGTTGTGAATTTGAGTGATTAATAGTGAAGTGGGCTGCTACTGATTCAATTGAAATCTAGGAGTACAAAGTGTGATGATGCAATTCAGGAGTGAAAACATGTGAATTGTTTGGTAGGTCCCACGTGAATAAAATGGTGAGTGCCAATTTAGTTTGCTGATGAGTGATGCGTGGAGTTGCTGGTTCTTAATTGTTTTCTCTTCAATTCATTGACTTCCCAATTTGGCCATGAAGTTGAACATTAAAATAAAATCATGGCCTAATCATTAGGCTATAATGGCCCAATGATTGGGCATTATGACTTTTTTTTTTTCTTTTTGATCTTCTCTTCTTTTCTTCGTTTTGGGTCTTACTCTTTATCACGTACACTACCTTTTCTCTATGAACAAGTCCTAACACACATAAAATTTACATTAATAGATCATTTTAGCATTAAAAATGATAAAGTCAATTTAACAACAAATGCTAAGAATGACTATTAAATGCAATCAATTAAGCACAAAGATCTTTAAAATGTATGTAATAAACCCCAGATAAATACGAACACATCAAATAGTATGTCTCCTAGTGGTGGAGAAAAACAATGATGGTCATGGTAAAGGTCGTGGTCATGGTCATGGACGAGATTGTGAAGGTGGTCGCAGTTATAATAACAACTCACATCATGATGGTCCAAAGAATTTCAATTTTAAAAGCAAGAAAACTACGACAAAGGAAGCAATTCACAAAAGAAACCATGTCAAGAAAGTAATGTTATAGATGTGGCATGACAGGCCATTAGGAAGAAAGTCATACGACAAATCATACTGTGGACCTTTATTAAGCCTCATTGAAGGGTAAAGGAAAAAGTGTGAAGATGAATCTAGCTAAACATGATTTAGCAACATAATATACAATTTGATTATTCTAGTTTCTTGAGGATAATAATGAAGGAAGTGAACACATAATTGATAATTTTCATTTTGACTAAATCAAAAAGGGGAGAAGCTTATATTATCTTGTTGAAAACTTTTTGACTAAATGGGAGAGAAGATTAAATATTATCTAGTAAGAGAAAAGCTTATATATTTTCTATGTTTCAATTAAGTATTAATCTATACCTATTATTTCGAGGATATTATAATTTCTTATTCATTTTGCTTACTTTTCTCACATATTCTATTTATCTTATTTTGAAGAAAAATGGATCTACATAATATAAATGGTAGAAAAATACGTCTGGCAGACTGTGCAACAACACATACGATTCTTAAAAATAGAATATATTTCTCACAACTGAAATTAGCTTAAGCAAATGTTAAAACAAGTTTTGGCAGTACAAATCTTATTGATGGCTTTGGAAGAGCTTGCATTATGCTTCCTAGTGAAACAAAACTTATTATAATTGATGTTTTATATTCTAGTAGATCACAGAGAAATCTACAAAGTTTTAGTGATATACGTGAAAATGGTAATCATGTTGAAATCACGAACGAGAAAAACAAAGAATATTTCCATATTACATCGCTTAGATATGGTAGGAAATATACAGTGGAAAAATTTTCAGCATTATTTTCTAGAATATACTATACTCAAATAAATCATGTGGAATCCAACATAGTGATAAACCAAAAGATATTTGATCCAAAGTGTTTTATTCTTTGGCATGACCAACTTGGACATTTAGGTGCAATAATGATAAAAAGAATTATTGAATATTCATAAGGACACCCATTAAAGAATCAAAGATTTCTATTGTCAAATGACTTTTCATAAACTGCTTGTGTCCAAGAAATTTTGATTAAAAGAACATCCCCAACTAAAATTGATAGTGAAACTCCTACATTTTCAAAAAGGATACAAGGGTATATATGTGGGCCTATTATTCCGCCATATAAACCATTACGATATTTTATGGTATTAATAGATGATCAACACGATGGTCACATGTATGCTTATTGTCCACTTGAAATGTGGCATTTGCAAGACTTCTTGCACAAATAATTAGATTACGAGCACAATTTCCTGATCATACAACTAAGATAATTCGTGTTGATAATACTGGAGAATTTACATCCCAATCATTAAATGATTATTGCATGTCAACTGGAATTGTTGTTGAGCATCCTGTAGTTCACACAAATAAATAATATAGTTTAGCAAAATTGTTTATTAAACACTTACAGTGTGAAACCCCAGATTTCAGCTTGGCATAGAATTGCGTATTTTGACCTATTTATGTGTTATATGAGTTAGAATGCACTAATTCTGTGATTTATATTCTTGTTACATGCTATGAGTGCATTCATGAAATTTTCATCAAAATCGGCATCAAAAATTTTATCGTCAATTTTTGTGAATAGTATTTTTGAAACACGCTAAAATTTTGAAAATGGTATTTTTAGTGTTTGAAAACCTAGTCCTCAGATATTAATAGACCTGTGTTTGATTAAAACGGATTTTAAATCGGCTTAGGAATTTAAAAGGGTTTTTACATATTCTTTTGCAAAAATTGAGTTTTTAACCGAGTCGGGTGTTAATGTATGCATGTGAAAATTGTTGTCAACTAAAAATATGCTACTTAAAATAGCCTAAGTATTGAATCCATGTAAGTAAGCAAAATAGTCAAGAAAAATAATTAAAAGACTAAAAATACAATTAAAAGACTAAGTAAATCAACTTGGACTTTTTATATTTCGTTGACTTGAGCTTTATATCATCAACACACATTGAAAAAAACACAAAACACACACATACACACATACAAGAGGCCGAAACTCCATTGGCAAGTTTGGGAGGTTTTTCAACATATTTTCAAAGTAAATTTTCTTTAGAAAAACTAATTTTTGTCTGAAGCTTTTCAAACCAAGTTGGATTCCGCTTGTTGGGCACCTATTTCACGCATTCCTAGCTTTGTTTCGGATCAAAGGTGAGAAAAAAATTTTAGATCTCAAAATGCTATTTTATGTCATTTTCATATAATTGAATTTTTGTCCGATGAAATGTTAAACAATTGTTAGATTATTGCTCAGTGGCTTCCAAGGATCATTTATATGCGTTTTTATAGGTTTTGAATGGTAGTAGCATGTATTTCTATTTTTCGGGTATTAAAATTGGATTTTGAGTTCATTGTTGAATAATTGTTGTTGTAGTGGTTGGAATTGGTTGGTTGTTGCTTCTAAAAGTTTGTTAATTATGGGGTAGTAATGTTGTAATGCCGAATTTTTTATTTGGATGTCGTGGTGGAAGTCCAAAAAATTCAGCGTTAGTGCATTGGGAAATTAGGGTTGTCTGGCTTGTTTTAGATGGGTTATGGTTGGTTTCTGAGGGGGCTAATGTAAATGCATGAGTGGGTGAGTGATGGGAGGTGGTTTGGAGGTTATTGGATTAGCAGATTGTAAGTTATGTTTGTTAGAAGTTTGTGTAGTCTTTCTTCAAATGTTGAAATGTTGTCTTTGGTTGTTGGGTGGTGTTTGAGTGGTTGAATCTTGGGTTGTTGTTGGTTAGATTCGGGATTGGTTGTGTGGTTTGATGCATGTTAAGTTAGGTGGCCTACTTTGTCATCTGACTTAGTTGTTATTGTTTATTTGATTAATTGATGTTATGTTGTTGAAATGATGTTAACTGATTGATTATTGATGATGTCGGGAGTTAAGCAACCTACTTTTGTTGTTCTCCTGTAATATGAATGTTTATTATTATTGTCATGAGTCTTGACAATGTGTGCCACCTCTTGGGTAACGTTGGGCTGTCGGGTTGATAACAGCATGACTATCATAGACTACCCCCAGCTCACATGGGCGGAGATGCCATGAAGGGAGGGGCTAGATGAGGTACCTCGGGTGTGTATTATAGGAGTTATAAGAAGATGGTTGAGATCGTGATGGCGTATGGAGCTACACCAACTATTGTATCCTTTCACAATTGAATGGTCATTTATGTGATTGAATTAAAAAGTTGATGTTAATGAAGTTGTTATTATTGTTGTTTATGCGATGATTTTCCTAAAGGGTAAAGTAAACGTTTTCAAAAAGATCTATAGAATTCCTCACTGGGCTTTGTTTTATATAAGCTCACTCTCATTCATTATCAGCAGTAGGTGTTACTGAACTGGATTACAGGTACATGCCTCAGGAAGCTGAGAATGTGCCTTATGTGGTCGAGTCTTATGTGTCGGAGTTGTTTCTATGAGTTTATCTTAGTTTTTGTAATATATTGTATTGTTTAACTTACTTAAGGATAAGGACATATGTAATGCTAGTTTAGTAGTCTTTCTTTTGAACATGAATAGGTTGCTAGATTGGCTTATAATCTATGTTGCAAATGTATGATATATTCTATGTATGATGTTGGAACGGAAGCGTATAACTTATGGTTGAATCATTGAAAGAAGGTTTAATATGTATGGATATGGTTGCGTTGTATGTTGTTAACATGATTGTGGAGTTGTTGTTGATCTTTGGAGTTGGTTGTATGAAGTTCTAAAGGGTTGGTTTAGAGCCCTGATGTCCGTATTATTGTCATTATACTGCCAAAGTTCTGTTGCATCCTGACTGATCGTAGGTGGGGTTGAGTTGGGGCGTTACATTAAGTGGTATCAGAGCACATGTTAGTTGTCAGCCGGGGTATTCTCGGAATGTGGGTAATGGTCTTAGCATGAAATTATGTAAGAAGTGAAAGAAAAGTGAAATATGTGATAATATGACTAAGTGATTAAATGATTAGGTGATTAAGTGAATTATGTAATTATGTGATCAATTTGTTTATGTGACTAATATTTAAGTGACTTACGTGTCTTGCGTGAGTTTGTTGCCTATGTGCTATTAATTGTCTATAGTATGTTTATGTGTTATATAACCTGCGCTAACTCTTTGGTAGTAGAATAGCTGGGCGACCGAGGACACGGGGTAGGCCCCAAGGTAATGATGAGGTACCGGGTCAGGCGGTACCAGGCAAAGATCAAGGGTATGACCGTCTAGCAGTGGCTATGGACCGTATAACCGAGGTCATAGCGGCTTAGGCACAGATATTAGTGGGGCAGGCTGCTCAGGCACAGGTTGTGCAGACTCAGATGTTGAACACACAGGATGGTTATCATGGGCGTAGTACATTAAAGGAATTTCTGGGTTACTATCCACCGAGATTCCAGGGTGAGCCCGACAATCAGAAAGCCAAAGCTTGAATCAGGAAAATTGAGAAAATCTTTGATCCTCGAGATTACACGGATGAGAGGATGGTCACCTTTGCAGTGTACCTGTTTGATGATGAGGCTGAGGTGTGGTGGCATACCGTGAGATCGGATTGGGAAGCACGGGGTACTCCCTACGTTTGGGATACATTTCTTAGGGCGTTCTGGGCTAAGTACATCTCGAGGATTGCACAGGATCGAAGAGAGATGGAGTTCCTATCTTTGGTTCAGGGTGATGCTATAGTGACCTAATACGAGGCCAATTTTACCAGGCTATCCCAGTATGCACTGGAATTTGTAGCAGATCAGGAGCGTAAGACTCGAAGGTTTGTTTTGGGATTGAGGCCAGAGATTCAGGATGCAATGGCCCTGATTCAGTATGATGTGTTTTCAGAGGCCTTTGATGCGGCTTCTAGGTTGGAGAAGAGGAAAGGGGAGCAGATTGGTCCTAGTCAGCCTAGTAAGAGGCCATTTCAGCCGCAGGGTCAGCAAGGTGTGTATAGGCCTTCAGTGGAGCAAGTTGTGTACAGGCCACCGGTACAGCAGAGCTCTTTTAGACCTCAAGGTCAGTAGGATTTCCACAGGCCCCAGTTTCAGCAGGGGTCCTACCAGGCTCAGTCACAGTACAGGCCGGCCCAGTCTCAAGGTCAATATAGGCCTAGCATTGCGAGACCTCAGCGACAGGCTGGTACAACTTCTTTTTCAGCTTCTAGGTCTTTAAGGGGCAGTGTTAGTGCTTCGTCACCGTAGTATGCTTACTGTAAATGTCAGGGCCATTTGGAGGCTGACTATAGGGTAAAGGCAGGAACATGTTTAGGTTGTGGCAGCAATCAACACAGGGCGAAGGATTGTCCTAGATTTCAGAGGTCTGAGGGTCGGCCAGAGACCCAGGGTTATCAGGGTCGACCTACCGATGGTGCACCTCAGCAGCAGCGAGTTCAGGCTCGGGCTTACGTAGTAGATTCAGAATAAGCACCTGAGGCAGCGGCAGTTGTGGAAGGTAACTTCCTTATACTCGATCAACTTGTTAAAGTGTTAATTGATTCTGGTGCTACGTATTCTTTCATTACACCTACTTGTGTGCAACGTGTTAACATGCAACCTGAAAGATTGCCTTATGTGGTTGACATTAGTACTTCTTTGACTGATAAATATGTGACTGACTTAGTATGTAAAGATTGTAAAATACATATTAAGAGTCAGGATTTTTCTTCGGACCTTATCTTATTTCCTATCCGGGGGTATGATGTTATCTTGGGTATAGACTGGCTTTCTAAGTATGATGCCCAGTTAAACTGTAGAACAAAGGTAGTACGGTTTTGGGTGCCAGATCAGCCAGTGGTTGAGGTAGCGGGGAACCGGGATGCTAAGACGAGTTTTATTATCTCATCAACTAAAGCTATTAAGCTGGTGAGTAAGGGGTGTTCAGGGTATCTAGCTTATTTGATCAACAAGCCATTTGATAAGCTAAAGCTGGAGGAAGTTCCTATAATTCAGGAATATCCCAATGTATTTCCCAAGGAGTTGCCAGGATTGCTGCTGGAGATAGATATTGAGTTTGTGATCAATCTACTTCCCGGCACTCAACTTATTTCTAAATCAGTGTACCGGATGGCACCAGCTGAGCTTAAGGAGCTGAAAATTCAGTTGCAGGAGTTATTGGAGAAGGGTTTCATTCAGCAAAGTTCTTCACCATGAGGAACACCTGTTTTATTTGTGAAGAAGAAGGATGGTACCTTGAGATTATGTATCGATTATCGTGGTTTGAATCAGGTGACCATCAAGAACAAGTATCCTTTACCACTGATTGACGAGTTGTTTGATCAACTTTAGGGAGCCAAAGTCTACTCTAAGTTTGACTTGAGGCAGGAGTATATCAGCTTCGAATTCGTACAGAGGATGTTCCAAAGTCTGCTTTCAGGACTCGGTACGGGCATTACGAATTTGTAGTTATGCCCTTCGGACTAACTAACGCACCAGCAACATTCATGGATCTTATGCATCGAGTCTTTCAGTCGTACTTGGACCAGTTCATGGTAATCTTTATTGATGATATCTTGGTTTATTCTAAGACTGAATCAGAGCACGAGTAACATCTATAGCTTGTTTTACAAAAGCTGTAGGAGCATCAGTTGTTTGTGAAGTTCAGCAAATCTGAATTTTGGCTACAACGAATATCTTTTCTTGGCCATGTGATTACTCAGAGTAGTATTTTTGTAGATCCCACTAAGATTGAAGTGGTGATGTCTTGGAAAAGGTCGGAGAATGTTTCGAAGGTTCGTAGCTTCCTTGGCTTGGCAGGTTATTACCATAGGTTTGTGAATGACTTTTTTAAGATTGCAGGGCCACTTTCTAAGTTAACTCAGAAACGAACCAACTTTACGTGGGATGAGAAATGTGGGAGTGGGTTTTAGGAGTTGAAAAAGAGATTGACTACCGCTCCAGTACTTGCTCTATCAGAGGGAACCGATAATATGGTTATTTACAGTGATGCATCCAAGGAGGGCTTGGGTTGTGTACTTATGCAGAATGGCCGGGTTATTGCCTATGCTTCTAGAAAGTTGAAGCCATATGAGGTGAGCTATCCGACTCATGATCTTGAGTTGGCGGTAGTTGTGTTCGCACTGAAAAAGTGGCGTCATTATCTGTAGGGCAGTAAGTTTGAGATTTTCACTGATCATAAAAGTCTAAAGTACTTGTTCTCACAGAAGGAGTTGAATATGCATCAACGGAGGTGGATGGAACTTCTCAGAGATTATAATTGTTCTATCAATTATCTATCTGGGAAGGCAAATATTATAGCAGATGCTCTTAGCCGTAAGGCGTGTATTGCTTGTTTGGCTGTTAAAAAGTGGGAGGTTCTTGAGGAAGTCAGTTATTGGAGACCAGAGTTGACTCAGGTTAGCGTGATGTGTTCACATCTTCGTATTCAACCTTTATTGTTGTCTCATATTAGAGAAGCTCAGCAACTTGATGCAAAACTTCAGAAAATCAAGGATTAGATCACGGATGATCAGTCTGACTTCAAATTACATGAGGATGGTATTCTTCAGTTTCGGAACAAGATGTGTGTTCCCGATGAACCGGATTTGAGGAGAGGTATTATGGAGAAAGTTCATAATTCTAAGTACACTATTCATCCCGGTGGAAACAAGATGTATCGGGATTTGAAACAACATTATTGGTGGAACAACATGAAAAGAGAGGTTGCACAGTTTGTATCCAGATGTTTGACTTGTCAGTGAGTGAAGGCCGAACATCAACGACCCTCAGGGTTAATTATGGGGTAGTAATGTTGTAATGCCGAATTTTTAATTTGGATGTCGTGGTGGAAGTCCAAAAAATTCAGCCTTAGTGCATTGCGAAATTAGGGTTGTCGGGCTTGTTTTAGATGGGTTATGGTTGGTTTCTGAGGGGGCTAATGTAGATGCATGAGTGGGTGAGTGATGGGAGGTGGTTTGGAGGTTATTGGATTAGCAGATTGTAAGTAATGATTGTTGGAAGTTTGTGTAGTCTTTCTTTAAATGTTGAAATGTTGTCTTTGGTTGTTGGGTGGTGTTTGAGTGGTTGAATCATGGGTTGTTGTTGGTTAGATTCGTGATTGATTGTGTGGTTTAATGCATGTTAAGTTAGGTGGCCTACTTTGTCATCTAACTTAGTTGTTAGTTGTTTATTTGATTAATTGATGTTATGTTATTGAAATGATGTTAACTAATTGATTATTGATGATGTCGGGAGTTAGGCAGCCTACTTTTGTTGTTCTCCCGTAATATGAATGTTTATTATTATTGTCATGAGTCTTGATAGTGTGTGCCACCTCTCGGGCAGCATTGGGTTGTCGGGTTGATAACGGCATGACTATCATAGACTACCCCTAACTCGCATGGGCGGAGATGCCATGGAAGGAGGGGCTAGATGAGGTACCTCGGGTGTGTGTTATGGGAGTTATAAGAAGATGGTTGAGATCGTGATGGCGTATGGAGCTACACCAACTAGTGTATCCTTTCACAATTGAATGGTCATTTATGTGATTGAATTGAAAAGTTGATGTTAATGAAGTTGTTGTTATTGTTGTTTATGGGATAATTTTTCCTAAAGGGTAAAGTAAACGTTTTCAAAAAGATCTATAGAATTCCTCACTGGGCTTTGTTTTATATAATCTCACTCTCATTCGTTATCTGCAATCAGGTGTTACTGAACCGGATTTCGGGTACGTGCCTCAAGAAGCTGAGAATGTGCCTTACATGGACGAGTCTTATGTGCCGGAGTCATTTCCATGAGTTTGTCTTAGTTTTTTGTAATATATTGTATTGTTTAACTTACTTAAGGATAAGGACATATGTAATGCTAGTTTAGTAGTCTTTTTTTTGAACATGAATAGGTTGCTAGACTAGCTTAAATCTATTTTGTAAATGTATGATATAGCCTATGTATGATGTTGCAACGGAGGCGTATAACTTATGGATGAATCGTTGAAATAAGGTTTAATATGTATGGATATGGTTGCATTGTATGTTATTAACATGGTTGTGGAGTTGTTGTTGATATTTGGTGTTGGTTGTATGAAGTTTTAAATGGTTGGTTTAGTGCCCTGATGTCCTTGTTACTGTCGTTATACTGCCAAAGTTCAGTTGCGTCCTGACTGATCGTAGGTGAGGTCGAGTTGAGGCATTACATACAGTTAATTGCTAGACCATTATTTGTGAGAACTAAGTTGTCTAGTTTTGCTTGGGGTTATGCTATATTACATGCTACAACGTTGATTAGAATGAGGCCAACTGCTTATCATATGTACTCCTCATTACAATTGGTTTCTGGTCAAGAACCAAATATATCCCATTTAAGAATTTTTGGTTGGACAATCTATGTCCCAATTACTCCACAACAGCGCATAAAAATGGGACCATAAAGGAGACGGGGAATTTTTGTTGGTTTTGGATCTCCATCAATTATCAATATCTTGAACCTTTAATTGGAGATCTTTTTACAAAACGTTTTGTTGATTGTCAATTTGATAAGGCAGCATTCACAGTCTGAAAGGGAGAAAAACAAAAGCTAGAAAAGAGAATTGTCATGGAATGCATAATCTGTATCTTATTTTTATCCTCACATAAATCAATCTGAACTAGAAGTTCAAAAAATTACTCACTTGCAAAGAGTTGCAAATCAATTGCTAGATGTATTTACTGATACAAAGAAAGTGACTAAGTCACATATACCAACTTTAATTGCCCCAGCTAAAGTTGATATTTCAAACAAACAATTTACAAAACCAGTAGCAAATGAGTCTATGACATATCAAAAACATGGTAGACCAATTGGTTCTAAAAATAAAAATCCTCGCAAGAAAAAGGGGCAAAATGAGCAAGTTGGCAATATTCAGATTATTGAGAACCCTTTTGATGGCACGATAAAAGAAAGAGCTAAAAACATAATTTAAACAGAAAATCAAGTACCTGAAAAATGATGTAAATAACAACAATATTGACAATGATGAGATCTCAAATAATTATGTATCTACAGGACAAAGATAGGAATTGAAACGAAATCATTATTGATGAAAAATGTGCATATGCGGTATCTATTGATTTAATGAAAGAAAGCGAGGATCTTGAACTGAAGTTCGTTCAAGAATTTCGACATAGAAATAATTGGCCAAAATGGGAAGTGTGATCAAGACTAAATTAAATTCACTTGCAAAATGTGAAATGTTTGGACCAGTAGTCCGGACACCTGAAAATGTGAAACTTGTGGGCTATAAATGGGTATTTGTGCGAAAACTCAATAAAAATAATGAAGTTTTGAGATATTAAGCCCGAGACTGAAATGTATGGACCGAGATGAAGAAGATTATATTTTGAGGGAAATCCATGACAGGATCTGCAGGAATTATATGGGGGCTCAGTCCTTGGCCTACAAGGTCCTCGGGCAAGGGTACTTTTGATCAACCATACAAATTGATACTAAACAGCTAGTTCGAAAGTATGATACTTTCCAGAGGTTCTCCAAGATTCAAAGGTAACCAACCACTGACTTGACTAGTATCTCAAGCCCGTGGTCTTTTGCAGTGGGGGCTAGATATATTGGGGCTGTTACTGACCAACACCGCTCAAAGGAAGTTCATGTTCGTAGCAGTTGATTACTTCTCTAAGTAGGTCAAGGTCGAGGCAGTACCTAAGATAACCAACAAGGCAGCTTGGAACTTTTTTCTTTGGAAGTCAATAGTCTGCAGATTCGAGGTCCTAAATGCATGATTTTGATGATAACAAATATGATTATTTGGTTGTGTCAAGTATGATTGATAAAATGTGTTTATATTGTTAAATTCACAATTGTGAGTCTTGTGAATAAATTGCATATATTTGTTTGAGTCAAATATTGATCGATGGTATAACTTGCATGGAAAAGACAATGGTATTAGTCTAACAAAGAATGCAAGTATGAACAATTAGATTTATCAAGTATGTAAAATCAAATATGTCTATATTGTTAAATATACACTTTTGGGCCTTTGTGCATTAAATATGTATATCATTATGAGCTAAATTTGTACTTGAATGTTTTGGCTTATGTAGATAATCTTGTACTAATGTGATTGTGAGCCAAAATATCATCTGAGTGCTTGGTGTTAAAAAGGGGAAGAGGATCTAGCTTGAAAGGAGAAGATATGATTGATAAAAAAAAGTTGCAAGATAAAGAATATACAAACTTATATATGCCTTTGAAAATAATTTAATGGTCAAGCTCACCATAATGAGACCGAATGCACGTTTCGGCTTAGCGACACCCACAACTTGCCGAAATATGCTAGACAGAGTTGATGGTGCACGTGCAAATTTTTGCTCGAAGCATTTTTAGGCCTTCACCCACTGGGAGAAAAATCCAAAAAATGGCTAAGGCAAAAATCTGGTAGCTTGCTGATGTCATGTTGATGCTGGAATCCACTAAGGCTAATTAATCTACTAGATTTTTTTGGTGGCTAGATTATGTGGCTAAATTAGAATAATTTTGATTATCATACTTGATGATCATGGTTGATTAATTGTAATGCTGAAAAATGACAAGATCATAATGGTTCCACTTATGCATAATTATAGGCATTTATCAAGACTGTAAACAACTATATATATGTGTGTTTGTACAACAATTTTGAGCAATGAAGAATCAGTATCTACTTAGCCAAATTCGTGCATCCTTCCTATCTCTCATACTTAGCCAAATTTTTAGTTTCCTACAAGCAATAGTCCCTTAGTTCAGTTTGTAAAAGGGTGATACTACACTCAAACACCACTTTGCAAGCTAGTGTGCCTAGAATTGACAAAGTATTGGAGCTTTCAACTTCTCACACTCTAAATTTGTGATGCTCACTCTGATTTAAACCACTCATAGGCGCAACTTAGTCATCCACAGTGTTTGTTAAGGCCGCACGGCGACCAGATTTTTGGTCTCAATTTCTGAACCCGTGACAAGTGGTGTCAGAGCCAAGGTTACTTGGCTCAAATTTGTGTGCTACTGAAGACTACTTCATTCTTTCTTTCAATTTCGTTGGTTGGTTCTAATTCGGGAGCATAGTCGGGAATGAAGGTAAAGTTGCCAGTACTAAGTAGGTTGCTATTGAAAAGCCATCCATGAGGGCTAGATCAAAGGGCTTCTCACGATAGGGCTCAGAGGACCAATTAAGCTCTTTGAAATCTAGGGTTGTACAAGTAGAACAAGCCATGTTGGAGAACACTGTAGTGTTGGACAATGTGGGTACTCAACTAAGGCAGGTAGAAGTCAATAGCGAGACCAACTTGGCTGAACGTTTCCAAGAGTTAGAAGACCAAGTTGAAGAATTGCAAGGTTAAATACTTTTTTCCCTAAACTCTTTTGCTGATTCTATGAAGAAATCATTAGACACACTTTTGTGATCAATTTACTTTGGCCTTGGGTAAATTCCACACAGAGATAGAATCGGTTAAGGCTGATGTTGCTTTGTGCAAGGCTGCTGTTAGTAGAGGTGCAGCCACTGTAGCTTTTTCTGCCCCGAAACTAGACGCGCCTAGACCCAAGCCATTTAGTGGCAATTGGAATCCTCAAGAGCTGGAGATTTTTTTGTGGAACCTGGAACAGTAGTTTGCTATAGCTGGTTTGGTGGACGATACAGCAAAGCTTCCTAAGACATCATTGTACTTAACTGATGTAGCTATGCTATGGTGGAAACGAAATTCTGCTGATGTTGAACTTGGCCTACACACCATCAATACTTGGGATGATTTCAAAATAGAAATCAAATGGAAGTTTTATCCCGAAAACATGAAGCATGAGGCTCAAGGTCGATTGAGGCACTTAGCATATAAAGGCAGCGTGCGTGACTATGTGTAGGAATTTCAAGAGGTACTACTTGAAATCCCTGATTTACCTAATAAAGATGTTTTATTTGCTTTTCTTGATAGCTTACAATCGTGGGCAAGGCAAGAGCTTCAACGTCATGGCATACAAGATCTTGCTTGGGCATAACTAGGTCGAGAGTCTAATTAAGTTTTTAAGGAAAAATGTTAGTTCCAAGCCCAAAGGCTAGGGACCAAGCATGGGGAAAGATGGAGGAGAATGAAACAAGAATAGGGGCTCAACCTCGTCCTCTTCAAATATTGCCAAGGCTAGCTATTCCAAGCTCGCACAAAGTAAAGATAAGAGAAAGCAACAGGGTTATGATGCTGGCAAATAGGGAGGCAATCAAGCCAAACCAAAGACATACGAGTGCTTCCTATATGGCAATAAGGACCATTTTATTATTAAGTGTCCCCAACGAGACAAGATGGCTTCGATGATCCAGTAACAAGAAGGCACTCAATCCTAAGAGCAAGAAATGCAAATGGGATTCCTACGGATCCTTAGTGCCGTAAAGGCTGAGGTAAAGAAGCCGGTAGAACCACAAAAGGGGCCAATATATGCCTCCATTAATATGAAGGGCAAACCAATGAAAATGTAGGTGGATACGGGAGCCACCAACAACTTTATTCGTATCGATGTTTTAACGACACTGGACCTTCAGGTAATCAAGACCCAAGGCCTGATCAAGGCAACCAACTCCAAGTCCATTCCCATCATTGGTATTGCTCGATGTGTACAGACCAGAATTAAAAAATGGTAAGGTTTTGTGAGCTACATGGAGGTACCATTGGATGACTATGACGTGATACTTGGCTTGGAGTGGCTTGATGAGGTACATGCATTCTTGGTTCCATTTGGTAACTCAATTGTGGTGACAAGTAGATCAATACTATGCACGGTGCTGATAGTATGAGAAATCAAAATAGAAGCCAAGACCCTACGGCTATGTAGTTCGTGAAAGGGCTTAAACAATAGAAAGAAATATACCTCATTGTTGTTCAATAGGAAGAAGCAGTTGGTGGTCTAGAGGTTGTCTCCCAGTCTATTCAGGAGGTGGTTATGAGTTCTGAGATATCATGCCCATGGAACTCCATAGACGGTTGCCCCCAAAATGTAAGGTGGGCCATAAAATTGAGCTGGTGGATGGTGCACGACCCTTAGCTCAGGCGCCATACACGATGGCCCAAAATGAATTGGTGGAGTTAAAACGGAAGTTACAAGAACTCTTGGATACAAGCATGGTCAGGCCATCCAATAGTCCATTTGGTGCCCCGAAGTTGTTCCAGAAAAAGACCGATGGTTCCCTAAGGATGTGTGTTGATTATCGAGCACTCAACAAAATCACTGACAAGAACAAGTACTCAATACCTTTCATCATGAAGCTGCTTGATCAATTGGGTGTTTCCCGACACTTTTCAAAAATTGCTTGTATGTAGGGTATTGGCAAGTCAGGATTGCTAAGGGGAATGAAATGAAGACGGTCTGTATGACTAGGTATAGTGTTCACTAGTTTTTGGTAATGCCTTTTGGTTTAACTAAAGGCCCTGCCATATTTTGTACTCTTATGAACAAAGTGTTTCAGCCCTTCTTAGATAAGTTTGTCGTCGTCTACTTGGACAACGTTGTCGTTTACAGCTCGGCATTGTAGGACCATGTAGTGCATTTAAGGCAGGTTTTTCAAAAGCTAAGGGAGCACAAGTTGTACATAAAATTGGAAAAGTATAGCTTTGCCAAGGAAGAGGTTTACATCCTTGGCCACATGATCAGCAGAGGCAAATTTGGCATAAATCCAGTCAAGGTGCAAGCTATTTTGGATTGGGAGCTACCCAACGGTGTCCCACAATTGCAGTCATTTCTTGACTTAGTGAATTATTACCGATAGTTTATCAAAGGCTATTCCGTTATTGCTGCCCCATTGACGAATATGCTTAAGAAAAATAGGTTATAGGCAGGGACGAGACATGCCAACATACCTTTGAAGCCTTGAAGACGGTCGTGACAGCCAAGTTGGTGTTGGCGTTACTAGACTTTGGTAAGCCATTTGAGGTACATACTAATGCCTCTAATTTTGTTATTGGTGGTTTATTGATGCAGGACAAATACCTCATTTCTTTTGAGAAACGCAAGCTGAATGACACGGAACGACGGTACTTGATGCATGAGAAAGAGATGACGGTCGTTGTGCATTGCCTATGGTTCTAGTAGCATTACTTGCTTAGGACTAAGATTATGGTACCGACTGACAATGTTGAGTCTATCTATTTTCAAACCCAAAAGAAGTTGACTCCCAAGCAAGCCTGGTGGCAAGGCTTTCTGGTAGAGTTTGACTTTGTGATGGAATACAAGCCAAGCCATGACAATTATGTTGTCGATACATTGAGCCACAAGGCGAAGCTTGCTGCCATTAGCTGTCCTACCAGTCCCCTGAATGACAAGATATACGAGGGACTGAAGCATGATCCAGTTGCTCAAGGGCTGATCAATTATGCCAAGGAAAGCAAGATCCAATAGTTTTGGGTGAAGAACGGTTTGTTCCTAACAAAGGTTGACCGATTGTACGTGGTAAACTAGGAAGATTTGAGGCAATAGATAATAAAGAAGTGCCATGACTCCTTGTGGGCTGGTCACCCCGGCATACATCGCACTATGGCATTAGTAGAGGATGCCTATTATTGGCCACGAATGCGAAACAATGAGGAAACATATGTGCTGACTTGTCTCATGTGCCAACAAGACAAGATTGAGCAAAAATATCCGGATGGACTTCTTCAACCTTTACTAGTGCCAGAGTACCCTTTTGAGAATGTCACAATGGACTTTATTACTTGTCTGTCGAAGTCAGAGGGGTATAGCACAATCTTGGTCATGATAGACAGGTTCTCAAAATATTCTGTTTTTATTCCAGTATCGTCAAATTTCATTGCACAAGAAACAACCAAACTCTTTATGCGGTATATAGTGAAATGGTGGGAAGTGCCGAACACAATCGTCAATGGTCGTGACCCTCGTTTCACTTGCAAGTTTTGGTCTAAATTGTTCAAGTTGCTTGGTTCTGACCTAGCCTTCTTAACAAGTATTCACCCATAGACCAACGGTCAGACGAACCAATGAATACCTTGTTGGAGCTAGACTTGTGGCATTATGTGAGTACAAACCAGAAGGACTGGGTTCGGTTGCTTGATGTGGCCCAGTTTTTCTATAACCTGCAAAAATCGGAGTTAACAAGTCGGAGTCCATTTGAACTAGCCATAAGCAGACAACAGTTAACCCCTCACACGGTTGATTCTGGCTACACAAGTAATGCCACAGCTACCTACAAGTTTACCAAGGAGATGCAAGAGAATGAGACCTGACTCGTGCCGCTCTTGAGAAGGCAGCCAAAAAAATGAAGAAGTGGGCCTACAAAAAGAGACGGTTCATGGAGTTTAATAAAAGGGACATGGTAACAGTGAAACTAACTCCTGAACAATTCAAGTCCCTTCATTCGGTGCATAAAGAGTTGGTTCAAAGAAATAAGGGACCTTTTAAGATGGTGAAATGGGTTGGCAAAGTGTGCTATCAACTTGAGCTACCACACAAGTTGATGATTAACCCGGTGTTCCATCTGAGCTTCCTAAAGCCATACTATAGCGATAAGGAGGACCTGAGTCATGGTGAATAAAGTCGAGCCCCAACAGTCGTTATCACTTCATATGATCGGTAGGTGGAAAAAATATTGGTTGATTGACGAAAGGGCAAACGTCGTGTGAAAACTTGGACTGAGTATTTGGTGAAGTGGAAAAGTGCACCCTATAATGAAAACAACTGGGAGCATGAGGATTTGATGTGGTAGTCCCAAAAGGATATTAAGGAATTCAAACATACTAAGGAGTCAGGGACGACGCTGATTTAGGTAGAGGAAGGTGAGATGGAATGCACATTTTGGCCTAACGACACCCACGGCTTGCCGAAACGTGCTAGATGGAACCGATGGTGCATGTGCGAATTTATGCCCAAAGTATTTTTAGGCCCTTACCCATGCACTGTGATGCAAACTCAAGCTGAAAAACTTCTTCAGTAACCCTTGGACGAAATTGGAGGGAAACATCCAGAATTGAATGGGAGAAAAATCCAGAAAATGGCTAAGGCAAAAATATGGCAGCTTGCTGATGTCATGCTGATGCTGGAATCCACTAAGCTAATTTATTCGTTGGATTTTTCTAGTGGCTAGATTGGATAAATCAGAATAGTTTTGATTATTATACTTGAAGATCATGATTAATTAACTGTAATGCTGAAAAATGGCAATATCATAATGGTGTACTTGTACATAATCATAGGCATTGATCAAGATTGTAAACTATATATGTATATTTGTATAGAAATTTTGAGCAATGAAAACTTAGTGTTTACTTAGCCAATTTCGTGCATGCTTCCCGACTCTCATACTTAGCCAAATTTTCAGTTTCCTACAAGCAATAGTCCCTTAGTTCAGTTTGCCAAAGGGTGATACTACACTCAAACCCCTATTTGCAAGCTAGTGTGCCTATAATTGACTAAGTGTTGGAGCTTCCAACCTCTAACACTCTAAATTTGTACTGCTCACTCTTATTTAAACAACTCACAAGCGCAACATAGTCATCCACAGTGTTGGATAAGGCCGCACAGGAACGAGATTTTTGGTCTCAATCTCTGAACCCGTGACAATAAGCACATGAAGTCTTGAAGAGTTACGAAGTAAAAAGATTGAAGATTAAGACATGAAGAGATGAAGATGATGTGGTGACATAAGGCAGCGACGAGGTGACATAAGTGATAATGGCATGACTATTCTCATTTGCCTTAGATTTGCATTTGTGTAGTAAAAGCTCTTGGTAATCTTTCTAAATTGTTTTAAGGCTCTATTTGGCCTAGTTTTTAGAGCCCTATAAGTGTTCTCAGTGAGTCTAAAAGCTGCAACTTACCTATTTGGCCTATTTTTAAAAGCACTTTTAAGCAAAAGTCCAAGCTGAAAAAAGCTAAAAATCATAAACTCCAAATTGCAGCTTTTCAAAAATAGCTTTTTGAAAGCTATTTTTATAATATGCGAAAAGTTGTTTTATTTTTTCTTCTCTTAAAAATACCCCTTCATATTTTTTTAAAACCCATCATTACCCTTAAAATTTTTGACAGGTTTTCTACCTTAATAGATGTTTATCATTTTTTACTGTATTCCAACTTTGTTTTCCTCCCCAAAGAAGAACAAGATTCAAGTAAAGAAAATCCAAATAATCATCCAAGTAAGCCCCATGTTGCTTCTTTTTGTATATGATATCTTCTATATTGGCTTTACTTGTGATGTTGTATTAGAGTAAATGGAGCCGAAGAATCAGTTTTAGACTATGGATGAACTTGGATTTTTGAATGTATTCTTTCTTTAATGGTGACTCCAACCATGGAATGGATTTTTCCCAACAACAACCAAAAGGATCATTCAAGTGCAGCTTATGTTATTGTGGTTGCATTAGTTCTAACATGTGGTTTAACTGATGGTCTGATTGTAAAAAGCTTGATTGGGTCTTTAGGAAAGCTGACGAAACAGTACATGCAGGCTATTTTTGCGGGTACTGCATCTTCAGGTATAAATTTGATCGAACTTCTAACATTGTTTTCTCCTCCAGTATTATTATATGTTTCCCTTTTACCATTTCACCTTCCCTATCCAATACATAATACTTATTATATAAAACTTTAGTTAGGAAAAACAATGTCATTATAATTCAAGAAAAATTACTTAAATCGTAGTATACCCTGACCCAAAATGAAAGCAAACAAAGAAAAGAAGAAAAAAGAAATAACTTTTCATGCTAATAACCATAAAGATTTTCAAAATACACTAAAATAACGTCCATCACTGTTTGATAATATGTTCTTTCATTTAATTTCTTCATAACATGGAAGTTTCACTATTAGAGTCAATGACCCACTTCCTTTTTCTTGATTGTAAAGTCCATGCAACGTGGTGGTTCCTCCATCTATAATAGCTCAACAAAAGAATTAAGACTAGAAAAAAAAATTGATATAACCATTTTTTTCCTTGTGATTAGTGAAATTTTATAACTTTTTTCTACATTTATGGCACTAAAGAAATTAACTACTAGTGCTCATTCCCAAGACGAAACTTAGAAAAGAAATAAGGCATTTTGAGATAAACCTTTATTGGAGAAATTTGTAAGAATTAGCGTAGCTGAGGTGCAGGCAAGTAATAGACCAGGTACCTATTTCCATAAGGTTGGATGAAAAAATGTGGTTGCTAGGTTTAATGAGGCATAGTGGCAAGTTTAGAATAGGCTGATGGGCAAAAAAACTGGTCTAAGATGGGATGCTCAAAAGAAGACAATTACCGCGAGTGATGATTGGTGGGAAAGAAAAGTACATGTAATTTACAATTTTAGTAATTATACAGTTAATATCATAGGATTATGTGAAACTAAGTATTAATTTTCAGCATGCAGGAAATACCTAACACAATATTAATTTTCAGCATGCAGGAAATACCTAACGCAGTTAAGTTTAAGGAGAACGGCTTGTTTATGGAAAATGATATGGACATCTTATTTAAGGATACAGTAGCAACTGGAGAGCGTGCAGTTACTCCATCAGGTAACCAAATAACGCATGTCATGACTGAGCATGGAGTAGAGGAGAATGAAGAAGGTGAGGGTGATTATGAAGATAAGGTTGTTAGGTTAGATAACATTAATTTCGAGGATAATCAGCCTATAGAAGGGACTAGTTAAGAGGGATAGAGGAAGCGAAAGGGTAAGTACATTTGGAAGAATCACAATAACACTGCTATAAAGATATCACGACAATTGCAAGAGCTAGTGAACTTTTCCAAAACACAGTCTAAATCTTCAAGTGTTGAGACAACATTTATGGCTACATCAAGTAGTCGTAACAGCGTGCAATTTGTGATGAGCTACATCTGGAATTTTCCTGGCTTTGAGTTAGGATCTGAATTGTATTTTGATGTTAGCATATTGATGTTAAATGAGGCAAATTGTAAGATGTTATGGGCCATGGAAGAGTCTGATATTCAGGTGTAGTGCCTTCACCGAACGCTTAAAAGACAGAGTCAACATTAATTTGTTATCATATGTAGTCCTTTTAATAATTTGTGGAATTATATATTTCAACAATTTTGGGATTTATGGATTTACTACTATGTTTTCCTGTATTGATTGTACTTATTATTTTTGGATGTACTATTTAATTCTTCATTATGAAGAAATTGTGTACTATACTATTTAATTTATTATGCTTTGTTTAACATCATGGTTGTATGATGATTTGGAGATTAATATATTATGCTTGTTTTAATTATTCTTGATTACAAATGAATTTTAGCAGTGATGAATCTATAGATGATGAATATGAAAAAATCATAAAGAATGTAGATGATAATCATTTCGATTTTCTTCTACCAGCAGTGATAGGGGAAATTATTGTAGGACAACACTTTGTCAAACATTGTTCGAAAAAATCATGTAGGACTTCAATATTGTTTGGCCACCAATGGATAACTGAAATTTTAGAAAGGCATGAGAAGCGATGCTACGAGAATTTGAGAATGCCTCTTGATATATTTCTTAAATTATGTAGTGACTTATTTGCCAAATATGGGTTGAAACCAACTAAGAGGGTTGAGTGTTCAGGAGATGGTTGGGATATTTTTGTATTCTTTAGGACATGGATCGGGTAATCGTGAGCTTCAAGAGTGATTCCAACATTCTAGAGAAACCATCAATAGACATTTTCATTCCATAATCAATGATTGTATTGCTTTGTCTATTGATGAAACCAAATCAAAGGATCCAACATTTTCAGGAATACATCCTAAGTTAAAGGAAGATGTTAGATATTTTTCATATTTCAGAAATGCCATTGGTACTACTGATGGTACACACATTCCCACTATTGTTGAGTCACATAACCTAATTTGATATATAGGAAGAAAGGGGATTCCTACTCAAAATGTGATTATTGTATGTGATTGGGATATTTGTTTCATATTTGCATGGGCAAGATGGGAAGGCATTGCACATGTAACAAATTACTTGAGCGAGCTCTTAGAGAAAATGATATTAGATTTCCTAAGCCACCTACAGGTAATACTTTTATGACTTTTTGTCTTTCTTTGTAATTCTTTTTTTTTTTATCTTGATAAAAAATTAAATTCTGATTTTTAGAAAAATATTATCTCATGGATGTCAGTTACCCGATGCCAATGGGATTCTTGAGACCTTATAAAAATGAGAGGTATTACATTCCTGATTTTCAATGATTAGCAGCATTTAGAAATCATAACGAAGTTTTCAATTACTATCACTTAAGTTTGCGAACTACAATTGAGAGGATGCTTGGTGTTTGGAAAAAAAACATTCAAAATTTTGCATACCATGCCACAATATTATTATAACGCACAGGTCCGACTTGTCATATGTAGTATGGTTATTCATAATTACATTAGAAGACATGCCCTAGATACAGATGACAAGCAAGATGAAGAATTGGAACCAAATGACTTTATTGCAAAAGAAGATTTAAGAAATGCATGTACTCAAAGGGCTATGGAGGTCTTACGTCATTCCATTAGGGATAGGTTGGTGCAGGATAAGAGAAATGAACGTTTCACTTCTTAATAGGTTTTTTAAACATTTCCATGTATTTTAATTGTTATGAATTTATTACAGACTTGGTATGTAATTTTATAACTTTTTAAATAATTATTTAACTTATTTGTAGTTTTTATGATTTTATTATAGTTTAATGATTTTTTTATTCTTTTAGATAATTTATTACTAATCTTTTAATTTTTTCATATTTCTTTTTTTATATTTAATTATGTTGTTAAAAGAGTTTTTGCCAGGTTTGATATGACTATTTTATGTGCCAAAAACTTTTACAACTTTAGCTTTGTCTTTTTTGGTCAATTTGATAACCCACAACACTTTTATTGTAATAGGCCAAATGGGTTCACAGATAGTAAACAGTGCTTTTGGCATGACAAGGCCAAACAGTTAACGACTCTTGTTCAACAGCACTTCTAACCAAAGGTCTACTACTAAAAGCTCTACAACTGAAAAGCTAAAATTTCACAACTAGGCCAAACAGAGCCTAAATATTTTCTCAAGAGCTTTTTGAGGTCAATTGGATTAAATATCTTTTGAAGAATTGTTCTTAAAAAATCCAAATATTTTTATCTTCAAAAGATTGAATTTTGGGTAAAAATTACTTTTAAACTCTTGGATTGCAAAAATTGATTTTAATCTTTTACGAAGAGTTTAGATAATGTTTTTGGATGTTTAAAAGGTTAAAAATCTTTTGAAGAAGTGTTCTTGAGGTGTCAAAATGCTTACCTTCAAAAGATTGAATTTCGGGTGAATCTTTCACAACAAGGGCTATTTTGAAAAAGGTAGAAGAGTAGGATGAGTCCTCATCTAGCATCCTCATTCGGCAATTGTTGAATTTGTAAAAATAGTCATTGAAAAATTGTCTAAATACAAAAACTTACCCATTTGATCCCAAACCTCTTTCGCACAATCTTCATTGCCATTAAGCTTACATTATTGATCTAAAACATCAAAAACACCAAGTTTGAGCTTACACTTACAAATCTATTGAGCATTCAAGAGCTTTATTTGTATTATTCAACTCATTGAGTTATCTCTTTGTACTTATTTCTTTACTCAATTACCTTGGTTGTGTACATTCTAGTATTATACCTTTGAGAGATTCATTGTATAGAGAGTGTGGATATAACCTTTGTAGACTCAAATGTTGAGATTGTAGTAGGTTTGAGCTTTACTTACATTTGAAGAAGCTTGTTGCTCTTGTGTTTCACCAACATTTGAAGAAGCATCATAGTTGGTTTGTAGAGATTCTAAGGGAATGAATACCTTAGGTGGCATATGTAGATTAGCGTATTACCTAAAAATTGTTGGCTTCATCTTTCTTTCTCTTCTCTTCCTACTTTTTGCTTTATTACATTTATTGTGTTTGATATATTGTGCAAGAGAAAACAAGAGTTACAAGCTAAATTGAAAAAGTAGTATTATTGCTTCTATATCCTAATTCACCCCCTCTTAGGATAATTTGGGCTAACAAATACTATTATCACTGACGGGAAACAATTTGATTTTGCCTAATTCAAGGGGTAGTGTGAGGAACTCATTATATCACTTCGTTTTGCTTTTGTAGCTCATCCACAATTTAATGGTCAAATCGAAGCCACTAACAAAGCAATCTTGTAGGGATCAAAGAAAAAGCTAACAAAAGCAAAAGGGCTTTGGGCGGACATCCTACCCAAGGTCCTATGGGCTTTGAGGACTACTCCCAGCACAGGCACATGCGAGACTCTATTATGCCTGACCTTCGGTGTAAAGGCAGTTCTTCTAGTAGAGGTCGATTCTCCAACTTCTAGGGTCCGAGAATTTTAAGAAGAAATTAATAACCATGCCATGAAGAAGGACCTGGATCTAGTCGAGGAATTCTGGCAAAAGGCCTAGATTAGGATGCTGGATAGAAAAAGGCTGATAACTCAATGCTTTGCTAAGTAGGTCCAACCTCAAACCATCAAAGAAAGAGACTTGGTATTGAGAAAAGCTTGTTTTTGACCCGACCCTACTCAGGGAAAGTTGGGGCCTAATTGGGAAGGTGTGAAGCCCCACACGAAACCCTGTATGCATATCATATCATTCAATATGTGTTTGCATCAATTTACGTGTATTTACATCATTTTACGTGCATTTATATTCACTTACGTGCATTTAGGTGATTTAGATGTCGTAGGCATTAATTAAACACTATTGATTCAAGACTAGTAACTAAGTTAGTTAAAACACAACCGAATGGCAAACTAAAAGTTAACATTTAGTTAGAGGGGTAAGGTGGTCATTTGGGCTAATAACAAAATATCCTACCTACCCATTTGTGTCTTCTAAAGCAAAACAACAAACACATACACACACATACACACTAGAGCCAGCCAAAGAGAGGAAAGGGAAGAGAAAAAGAAGAGAGAAAGAACGGAAGAAAAATGAAGGATGAAGAAGAAAAGGAAGAAGGACCAAGCTATTTACAAGAATTTCAAGTCATCTTTTTGAGTCTACAAGCTTTTTAGCACCATTTCTTGCCTTCTAACACAAAGCTAAGGTGAAGGATGTTCTTGAAAAGCTTTGAAAAGGACATATAATGCATGATTGTTGAGTTATATATGTATATTAAGCATGATGAAGGTATATATAAGCTTGCTTTGTGAATTTGAGCCTAACACATCTAGGGTTTTAAGATGTTGTTATAGTGTTGTTCTTGGCTTGAACTAGCTTTTTATAGCTTTTAATGATCTTGAAGAGTATTATATGAGTTATATGAAGTAATATATGTGTGAAACATGCTTAAGTTGGAGGCAAAGAGGAGAAATAGAAGATTGTGTCTTGAACTCTTGAACTAAGTAAATGTTGTAACGAGAAGATGTTGTAATTGTGTTGTAAGCTTTTAGGAGCTAAAGAACTTGAGAAATAATGTTTTTTGGTGTTTAATTAAGTTGCATACTTGAAATGAGCATGAGAATATGAGTTTGGAGCAAAGAAATCAAGTACATACCATGTTTGTGTCACCATCCGGACAAGGCACCTGTTGTTGCCTCATCCGGATGGCCTAGTCCAGATAAAGGGCAGTGGGTCTGCCCTTGATCCAGATAAGGGGTCCAAATGAGGGCTTCATCCAGATCTAACCTAGTTTGGCCCCATTTTGCATTTTCTTGTTGTTTTGAGTGGTCTAATGATGGCTTTCACTATCTTATGGTATATTGATAATTTGTGCACTACTAAATGTCTTGAAATGCTCAAGTGTGGTATACATTTGATTCATGATTGCAGATACGGCACATACTAATACATGCTTGCTTGATATTTCTACTTGATCAAATACTTGCTAGACGGAGGTAACCTACTTTGTTGCCCTCCAAATATGTTCTTATTTGTCAATGCCCTTTCTCGCTTGGTGTGTTTCCTTGGAGAGTTGGGACGTACTTGTGCAATTGATAATGATTCATGTTATCTAGTAAACCCCATGGTAGAAGTTTCATTCCGCCTGGCGGCATCGGGCTTGCGAGGACGGTTTCGGCTACTATGGATAGGTTGCCTCCAGAGTGCCCTCTTGATTGGTGTGTTGAGGAAGATTTGACAAAGAAGCTTCGAGACTGGCCATCTCTAACAAAGTTCATGATATTGTATCCTTTTACTATATGGTTCCTACTCTCGCTTGGTCCCTTGAGGCCCTCAGAGAGTAGAGTTAAAATTCTTTTTCCCCTTATTCATCACTGAGCTAAGTGTAGTTTACCCCTCTTATTGACAATTTCAGGTAAAGCTGAGCCCGAGCCAACTGTACAAGTTGAGGGTAAAGCGGCTTTATGTGATGAGACCGATTTCTGTCTCTTGTGATCTTTATGTTTGTGTTGAAGATGTAGCTTGATAATAGAGATTCGTATTGTATATGTTGAACAACTATTTGGGTTGTAATATTCTTTTGGATATTTGGGCATGTAAGTAGGTTGGACTACTATTCTTTTGAGGCCTAGATGAACTATATTGTGCATGTATTATGGATAGATAGGTGGGACTAGGCCTTGTATATATAAACAGGTGGTGGTACCTTGAGTTGCCAATGACTTGAGCAACCCTTTTGGAAGTCCTTATGATATGTCAATGATCTTTTGATGTTAATTATGGTATGTTGGTATATGTTTAGGTTGTTAGTTAATGATCTTATAGGTATTAAGTTAATTGACACGTCATGCTCCAACCTTAACCTCCGTGGGTCTTGGGCTTGGGGCGTGACAAAAGGACCTTACAAGGTTGTTTGTGAGGTCATGCTAAGAACCTACAGGCTAGCCGAAGTTGAAGGAAAATAGTTAAAGAATGCTTAGCACTTAGAGCACTTAAAAAATATTTTGTATAAATTATACAAGGATCTCAAAAATCAATGTAATAAAACTTTTTCCTGCATTCTCAGCTATTCAACTAAAGGCCATTATGCCTATGGCCATTGAGCAACCGAGGCCACAAAGCCATCTAAAGGGTTACTGCACCCTAGGCCATTGAGCCACCGAGGCCACAGTCATCTAAAGGGCTATTGTACCCTAGGCCATTAAGCCACTGAGGCCATGGACCTACCTAAAGGGTTATTGCACCTAAGGCCATTGAGTCACCAAGGCTTTAGAGCCATTTAGGAGGCTATATGCCTAAGGCCAGCAGAGCCACCCAAAGGGCCACTATGCCCGAGGCCATAGAGCCACCCCATGGGTCAAAAAGATCCAAACACTAACAAGGCTAAGGCCGAAGCGAATTAAGATAAACAATCAAGATCGAACACTTTTAAATGAAAAGGAAATAACTCACATTCACTAATAAAAGCCATTACACAAGGAACTTCCGCTGACGAAAGGTCGGGAATTATAAGAGATTGAACCTAATTTAGGTCGCAGGGGCTTAATCTTCATCACCAACCACTGGCGTATATCCGTTTCCAGACTAGACCTGTTGCTTGGGTATCGTCACCAGATTGAGCTTGTTGTCCCACCGAGGCCGTGGTTGCCTCATTCTTACCATCATCTTCACCTTCTTCTTCTTCAGATTCAAGCTATGATTCCTCGATAGTCAAGAAGTTGAGGTCGAGGTCCAGTCCCCTTTTCTCAGCATACCACTCCATGCAAGCTCGGACATATGTCATACCATTGGCCCGAGCCTTCTTGTATCCCTCTTTGAAAAGGTCCTTGAATTCTTTGCTCCCTCGGAAGTCCGCTACAACTTTCTCACGTGGGTATCTCATCCTTGAGCTCCTCATAGGCTAAGTCCTTAGCCTTTACCTCGGAGGCTCAAGTAGCCTTCTCATCTCTAGCTCCACCATAAGTTGTATGGCTCAGTCCTTTATTACCTTGACTTTAACGGTAGTTTGTCAGCGAAGAGCTTCCAAGGAGGCCTAGTGAGCTTGGGCCTAGGCTTTGTATTGAATTTCGAGTTCACGATACCTCTAATTGAGGTCTTCATGGAGATCCCCCATTTTGCTCAAAGAGCTCGCAGCCTTAATTAGAGCTTGAGATCCCTGAGAGTTGAGAAGAGAAAAACATTTAGAATTGTGTAGTGAAAAAATGGAAAAAGTAAAAAATACCCGATAAGACTACTCACCTTCTAGTACTATAGGATGCTGCCAACGTCATATTGCCTCAATCAAGGTCACAAATGGAGGCCACCATTATCCTCTCAAATGTCTCGATCCTTATCTAACGAGGATGAAGATGAGAAATTCGATACCTGGGCCCCTGAGGAGCCAGAAAAGGGATCTCTTCTCGAGGTGGTAGAGAATGGGTGAGGTCTACATGCTCCACAAACCGCATCTTTTCATCATAGGACTACTTGTCATCCCGAGGTTGATTGTCAGAAGGTAGGACCACTGGAGAAGCCTCAAAGACCACCTCTGGGCATGTGTTACATTCTTGGAACCCCAAGTCAGTGCCATCTCCGCCTTGCGCTTGGCTTTCCTAGCTGCCCCTCATCTTGGAGTTCGCACTCAGTATCGATAGTAAGGGTGTCAATATCCATTCCTAAGAAAAATGAACACATATTAGTTGAAGACCTCGAGAAATGTCAAAGTATAAACAAAGAAGGAAAAAAATTCAATAAAGAGTTAACCCTCATACCCTTCCTTGGCTGGAACTTGGCTCAAGGTCCCAACTCCATCAAATCGAAGGACCTCAGGGGAAGCGTCGTAGAGGCCTGAGGAGATGACTTTCTCGAGTTCAATAATTTTTTTGCCAATAACAGGATGGTCTAGTGTAAGGAAGAAATCCCTAATGGAATCTTCCTCGGGGGACAAAGGTGGAGCCTTTTGTAGAGCTTTGAAGATAGGGTCGGGAATGATCCTCCATGTCCTATGAACCCTCTTACTCATGGAAGACTTAATGAAGAAAAATCTCCCATGCCAACCCTTATTATTTGAGGGCCAATCATGGAAAAAATTTCCACCAGATCGGGAAGAAAAATAATACCAACCTAATTGATTCACTTTATCTAACTTAAGTTGGTGGAATACAAGAACATGTTTAAGGTCGAGGTATAACCTAAAGACAGAAGGTAAACAAAGAATGCTATTATCATCCTCCAGCTATTAGGGACTAGTTGGCTTGGGCTAAGGTCAAAGAACTGGAAGACAAACTCCACAACTAAGGTAAAGGACGAGAAAAGAAATTGAAAATAAAATCTTAAAAAGTTATTTCGCCTCGGCCGGACAACAGGCCTTGTTTTCCCTATCAAGTACCCTAACTTCACACTAGCAGGAAATACCCTTATCTCCAATAGGTTGTCCTTATCTACGTAGAAGGCTAAACACTCTCTATCTAGAGCCGCAAAAGGGACATCCGATTCAGGACTGCTAGGGAGAGACGTAGAGGATATAAAGGCATATTCAGGGGACATATTAGGCACGACTACTAGAATTGAAAAGGACCTCGGGCCTTGAGGAACAAAAAGTGGTTAGGTCCCACGGCGGAGAAGGAACGACACTCGGGGGCATCACATTCAGTGGGCTTCTCTTGGACCTTTTGATAGTCAACTCAGCCTAGACATAAGCTCTACAACTTGTGGGATTCCTAAAACAAAAAGACTCGAGTTCCCTAGACATTACAACTTCGACTTACGGTGATGGGTTGGACTCACTCGACTGCTCACATGGCCATAAGAGGGGACAGAGTGATTTTGGGAATTAGATTGTCTCCTATCACTACCCCTAGAAAAAGACAAGAAAAGACCTACCTAGAGACTCGAGGAAGGTTTGACTTGGGAAGAGAACTTGGAAATAGAACTGAGAAAACTTGAGGGCCACCGAGGAAGAAACTGGGGAGGCTTGTAGCGAGGAGAGAGCTCTTGAGTTTGAGAGAGAATTCTTTACAGATGAAGACTTGAAGTGAGAAATGAAATTTTTTGAAGAGTCAAGCATTTATAGAGTAGTAAAATGCTTAGGCGGGAAAAGGAATAGACAGTCCACCAACACACATGCATAGACACGTTCAAATTTTAGCCAATTGGTAAAGGCCACATCGCAGCCCTCACATTATGGAATGGTTAATTCTAATGGTTATGGGTAAATCAACCATGATAGTGGAAATAATGGGAGTTAATGCTCGATTTCTTGAAATTCTACGCAACTCAAGAAATCAAGGGGCAATTGATGAAGAATAAATCTCGACTCAACGTAAAATGACTGTTTTATCCTTGATGGAACATAGTAGACTCCTACCTGACTCAACCACTCATGAAACCCGAGGTCAAGATCGTCAATGTCTATCCTAATATATGAATCTGAGGTCAGGATCCCAAAATATCCCAAAGACCTCGGGAAAGTAGTTATTATAATAGAATCTGACACAATCCCACCAAATCAAGAAAAGATATTCTTAGTAAGATATAAATATCTCATTCATTCTCAAAGAAAATGTAACTCATTCACACTATATACTTCCTACTATCTTACTACCTAAACAAGTCACTCAAAGACTAACTTGAACTTCAGAGTACTCACGTGGGAAGATTTCACACCCATTTTTGTGTGCAAGCCAAGCTCAAAACAGAGACCCAAATTTCTACCTTAACATAATCATTTGAGATCCTATTGTAGTCTTCGAACACAAAAAATAAGAAGAGATCCCATCATAGTCTGGCATTGTTTCATTGTGACATCCAAGGTACATTAGATGTTTCTAACCCCTTGTTTGGATTGCACAAAGGAAAGGAAAGGAAAGAGAAGGAAAATAAAGTGGATGAAGAAAAATAAAGGAAAAGAAAACAAATGAATTACCTTGTTTGGATCACAATAATAGAAAGGAAATGAAAGAATTTTATAATTTTTTATATGGATTGGAGAAGGAAAAGAAAGGAAAAAATAATTTTAAATGAAAAATTACTTAATTACCTTTTTTTATTTATATAACTATAAGATATGTAAGAACAAAAGAGACTTTTTACACAAAACCTTTCATTTGCCTCCAAAACACCCCAATTTGACAAAATATTTCTCATTAAAGAAAATGGAGAGATTTTAGACCCCTTCTATAACCTTTCATTCTTCTAAATTTACAATCCAAACAAGAAAAATGATTAAAAAGTCTCTTTCTAACCTTTCCTTTCATGTACTATTGCTAATCCAAACAAGCTGTAAATGCAGTGAATCACATCCACACATTTTTTAGATATTCAACTATTTGAAAAGTATATACTAAATCAAATATGATAATGTTGTCAAAATTTTTGTATTACAGTAATCTCGACTTGTTGGAAACGTAAATTCATGTTATTTCATACTATCTTAGATGATATTACTGACTAAAAAATATCGAGCATTCTAAAGCCTATAATAAACCCTGATATTTAATCTACATATAAGGAAGGACATACCAATAGAAAACCTCATTTTCTTGAGGAAATATCACTTTAAGTGGATTGTGAACCAATGACACCTCATGGTCTCAATATCCAATGGTCCAATCTTACAAAATTGACAGTAATTGTATGACATACTTGTTACTATGCTTACCTACAATCTTTAAATCAAGTCTAAATCCTAATTTTCTAGGTTTTGAGTGCAAATATTTCTGATTCAAGTCTCGTGCAATTACAAATACCAAAAAATATTATATTTTCTAGGAAAATATTTTCATCTAAAAAGATTTTCTACAAACAAGTTATTTATGATAAACAAATGGAGCCTTAGTTTTTTCATGATTGTATAGATATTTACTTTGAGAATGTTAGGGAAAATATGCTTGAAAAGGTGCTACACAACATGAGACGGTAAGGCCACACGTCATTGCACGAATGCTAAGTAGAAACTATGGAAGGTTACCGTGGAAGCAAAATGCTTCAAGTTGAGCAAATCAAATACCGAGTATATATTATCAAGCAGAGGAAGGCAAAGAGTGTTCTACCATACACAAAAACAGGAAAATTATGTGGCATGGCGTCTTTCCATTACTTGTCTAGTATAGTATAACAAGCACATAGCTCTGCAAGATTCCATTTCAAGGAAACAAAAATGCATAATTAAGTTCAAAATTTAACCCTTCAATCCTCAAAATTTACTAGTTGCATAACCAGGAACCGCTGATCAGATTATTCTGCACATATTTCACAGCCGAAAGAAGTCTGATATACACATTGTAATAATATTGAAAAATCTGCAAGCAGCAATTTCCCCTTCCTATTTTATTGGCGTACCAAATGAGTTGTAAAATTCGTGGGCCTCACAAAAGCTTCACGATTCAAGTTTACACAGGGAATGAATATCCACGGAGATATTTCGAGTCAACACCCGATTCACGGACCAGTGCCACCCGTCCAGTGCGAGCAACCTGCAAAAGAAGTGCAATAGAGAAATAAGTTTGCTGGAAGCACAAACAAAAGTTAAATTTAGAAGGTTAGATAAGATGTTGTGCGATCAGTGTGGAAAAAAAAACATCGACCCTTATGTACACACAACCACGGCTCTTCAACAAAACCATTAGACGGAGGTAGATAGCAATAACAGAAAGAGACAGACCTCGCAAATGCCATAGGGTTCCAACAATCTCTGCAGAGCTACCATTTTGTTTAAATCTCCAGTTAGCTGTCATAAGTACAGTATGTAGAAAACATAAGAAACCTACTTATATTAGACAGAAGAAGATTCTGCACTTATCTACGCAGATAAAATGATAAACAACAACCATCAACTAAAACAGGGTAGGCACTGATCAGATTCACCAACAAATTTAAAATGTGATCTTTTATGCACATGATGGTTACATTGGACCCAACTCTATATGCTGTAATTTTTGTCATACATTAAATATCAACACTTCCACAGCTAACATGTTACAAGCCTTCATCTGCTGCACTAGCAAACTATTCTCAAAAGGATGCCAACTATTTGTTTATACTATGTATTAACTAACAGAATGTTGGTTTTGTACCAAAGCTTTATTAGCTGAAAATTTCCAACGGGTAGTTTTAGACATTCCACTTTCCACTTCTATTTGTGCGCGTATTAAGAAAAATAATACTTTGTCTAGATGGACATCATGAATTCTCAAAGCTCTCATCAATATAAATAATAAAGACAAAAATATGCAACTTTAAATAGCACTTAGCGCTATGACCACCCTGTTGCATGTGATTAGAGAAATTGTTGGAAGACACTCCACATTTGATAGCAATAGATGGCATATGTGCAAAACAGAGCCATTTCCAGGATTCTTGGTGAGATACTATTTACAATAAAACACGCACCTCAAGGGTTATAGTATGATCAGACACATCAACAGCTTTAGCTCTAAAAATGCTAGCAATATCAAGGACATTGCGGCGAGCAGCAGCATTTACGGCAATCTTTATCAACATCAGCTCTCTCTCAGCAAATGGCGCGTGGGTAAAATCGTGAACCTGAGAAAGGTCAATAAAACTATGAGCAACTTTATTGCTCAAAATGGAACTTATTATAGAGTACCCAAATTATTGGGAGTGTCATGAAAAAGAAAGAAAAAGCAACAAAATCCCCAGACAGAGGAAATGCACCTATGTTTCATATATAAATACGGTTATTATCCAAGTAAAAAGAACAGCAAGAATAAACATGAAATTCACCAAAAGGGCACTCTAGACTGCCATGTTACCACAGCAAGCATGCGAAAGAGACCAAGAAAAGAATCATAGTTCTGATCAGTGAAAATGTGACAACGCCATTAAAGTCAAAAATAGTTTCTTTAACGCTTTCTGACTCCAAAGATCTTCCAAAAGTGAGAAGTAGAAAGTATCTATACAATATCATTATGCACCATCTCATATTGTTACATAAATAAAACTATATCATCTAAATATGTATTGGCATACATTCTCACCTCATGGACATCTATTAACTTATACAGTTGCTGCATCAACTTGCTGATTGATTCATCGGTACCAGGAACTACAGTTGTGATGCGAGAAAGGCCTTCTACTTCAGAAGGACCAACAGCTAAACTCTATCAAAAGAAAGAATAATAATAATAATAATAATAATGAAAAAGAATAGTTGAAAATATTAACGAATCACTTTTCTTTTAGAGGCAAAGTTGATCAAACATACCTGAATGTTGTAGCCTCGTCGAGCAAAGACCCCAGTTACTACATTAAGAACTCCAGGATTGTCATTCACAAGAATTGATAAAGTATGCGAGCGAAGCCCACTTGTCTGGAAGATATAATTAAGCACTACATTGAGCATAGGTAGATAGAACATGTAAACAGAGTAACACCATTCTGCAACTAGTTTGACTGAAAAATATTACCACTTTTATGAATCCATGACCATCAAAACAAAATTCATGATGCCAAGTGCTAGCAAGTGACAATTGCATTGAAAGAAAAAGTAATCTAAAACTTCCTGAAGAGAGTATAATAACTAAGAATGTTTTCCTTTCCCACGATAGCAAACTCACAGAGAAATTATATTTCATCAAATAGTTATACCCTGCTAAGCAATCCTGCACCACTTAATTGGAACATAACAGCTGGAAGAGGCTGGAAGTGTCTGCACCATAACAATGCAGCACCTCAGACTCATCTGAGAATCCAACTCAACAAATGCCAAACATATGCGGAATACATTACAACTTTGTTATCATAAGCGTAATTGATATAGAAGGTCTATTTTAGTTGTCCAGGTTCGAATCATTACCACGAAGATTAAATTAGTGATTAGCTGATGCCAGCATCACAAAAGACTAAAAGATTTATTTTCTTCAATAGAAAACTTGAAATGAATCCCTCCCTTTGGCAGTTTTTGGTAGGATAGATGATTTTTTATCTTAATGAAAAACAGAGAAACTTTGCTTAATTAGAAAAAATTTTAAAAATAAAATAAAATAAAATTGACATTTATCCCCCCAAATGTAGACATACCCACACAAAATCTTAAATACAAACACAAATAAAGAAGAAAAGGCCCTTGGGGGTCTGGGCAAGAGGTGCAATCTTCCTTTTTCCTTTCAATTACCAATTCAAGCCATTCTCCAAGAACTAATATGTCATAGTTGAATAAGAAATATTCTAGCAGGTAATTGACATATCATACAGCTTTCTTGACAGAAAATTCAAATATTCCCACAGTCCAACCCCACAAAAATAGAAAGAAAAAAAACAAAAAAGGAACATTGAAAAATACTAGCAGAAAGTCCAATTGTTCACCTTTCTTTCTTCTCTTATTAAGAAAATGGAATGCGAATAGAGCAACTAGATGGTAACTTTTTGCTTTAAGTGAAACTATAATTGAAAGCAGACAGAAAGGTGGCATAGTTATCACAGTGGGGATACCGTTCAGAACAGAAAAAAATACCTCCAAACTAATATCCTCACACCAGGCCTCCAGCCCTCGCCCCCTGACCCCCTCTTTTGTCTTTTATCTTTGAAAGAA
Source organism: Ehretia macrophylla (assembly GCA_037974665.1). NCBI lineage: Eukaryota > Viridiplantae > Streptophyta > Magnoliopsida > Boraginales > Ehretiaceae > Ehretia > Ehretia macrophylla. The sequence continues at coordinate 4,821,373 of CM075777.1, read as the reverse complement.
AGCACATATCCCAAATCCATACTCTGGTCATCTCATACCATGCTGGACATGTATAAGAATTGGGGGCATTAATATGGTATTGTAAGTATACAGGCTACGGTATACAAATCTTCTTTTCTTTCTCATGAACCAGAAATATCACTTTACGCTTCTCCGACATTTCACCATCCCTTAAAAGTTTAGAAGAGTAATGATTTTATTTGGTTTTTCAGAATTAAATACCTGGGTATATCCAAATCACATTATTTGCTTGTTACAGAACAGTAGCACTTTGAAATCTCATTTATGTTGAAGATAACATGAAGCAAACTCCCTTAACTATAATAAACGTCCAACTGAACTATTGAAATCATGATGTTGTTTCTTTTAACCCATAGAATCAAAGTTTGTAACTCCAAATCAAGCTTCAGATTGATATTTGAGTTCAGATTCTAAAATAGGAAAGAACAATATCTCTGTTCACTAGTACCGTTCCAAACCCTACGCATTGTCTTATCCATCTTTAAATCCTTAAGACCGACCAAACTTGAATCTAAAACCTGCAAAACATGACCTCAAGTAAGTTTCTAACTGTTCCTCTTGGTTTTTCATGATTTCTAAGTTGCGCCATTTACAACCTTGCTGAAGATAAATTTAACCAACCACTATTGCTGCATTTAGAACATTTTTTAAAGGCTTGATAATAAAACTTGATTGAATACCAAGAAAATAGAACATGATGCATACAAATTTCCAATTCCAAGATTGAGAACAGATTTTAATTTGAGGCCTAGAAGGACTTGCGTGTTCAGATTGTTTATATAATATCTGATAAAGAAATTGTGAGCAAAATTCCTTGAAAAAGAAAAGTGGAGAAAAAACAGAGTGATGATCTCTTACATCCTCATCATTGAGAACACCCCAGTGAGCATCAAGAACTTGAGTAACAGGATTTTCATCAGCTGTCTCCACAGGGTAAACATCTCCCTTCACAATAATCACAACCATATCAGATTCTAGAACCAAGTAAGAACACTGAAAGTCTAGGAAAAAAAAAGCCAGGCGGGATAATAAATAGCAGTAGTTCAACTATAAATAACCATTTAGACTACAAGAAAGTAGCCACACAGAAAGATGTACTTAGGCGCCATGTCCACCCAAAAGAAAAGATTTCAGAATTAAACACCTCATAAAAATAAAAAAGAAAGAAGTATTGAACTGTGCAACAATCCTCAGACATCATGTCTTCCATTTATATGCTGAATTCCTCAGTAGTACTAAGGGGAAGGAAAATCTACAAGGACCAAGGTCCAAGAAAAGCAAGTCAAACAGTACGACACTGCAGCAAATATTAGGACTAACTGATCAATTAGGCATAATTACAAATCCACCGGAAGGACTTGAACAAAAATCACACAGAAAACAACTAACCTGTACAAAGCAATCAGTTTTTATTAGAAAACATCTATATTTTCTCGCAAAAGAACTTACAATTCACAGATGACAAATCCAAATGAAGTAATTAAAACCAATTCTCCTTGCGGGAAATCCACTACAATATGTATAAAAAGGTATAGAAATATCTAGTTGAACAAATTATGCATGCTCGAATTCCAGTCATGGCTAAGACAAATTAAGGATATAACACCTAAAAGATATTTTGAGTTAATCTTCTAAGAAAGATGCCCATATTACACCTTTATCCTCGGGTAGTCCTATTACTCCAGGATAGTTTACAAGAAAGTCTGTTGCATTTTTCTTTTTGGTGAAATGAAGGCTCCAAACAGGTGCCTAAATTATATAAGATTGACTTTTCTTGTCATTCTCCAGATTGACTTTTCTTGTCATTCTCCAGACAAGATATTTTTCAGAAGGGAGACGCAGTTACCTGTATGCACTAAATAGTGTTCTTCTCGAGGCAATTAATTTGAAGCATTCATCAAGGCAATACAAACAAAATTCAGAAATCATCGATTTGAAGTAAGGATATGACGTTCTCTCTCTGAACTTTTAAATCCTGAACTATGCTGAGTTGAAATAAAATGATAACGGTTTTTGTTGCTTGTATGATTGCATCCTAAGAAAGATCGGCTATCATGTTAGCCCTGACAACTATCAGGTAAGAATTACCCAACTGTTCATTCTCCGTTGGAAAGTCACACAGCAGAGTTCATATAAAATTTCCTTGCATATTTCATGATAGTGTGGGACAAAATCGACCACCTGCATTCTTCGACTAACAGCATATGGACTAGATAACAACGGCATTACAGCATGTACTTTGGAAGTGGCATAAACACCTTTTCTCGCCACCCTCAATTTGGTGGACCATGCAAGAATCTGCTGCCTCACACGCTTCATACAATGACTTGAACTTCAACTAAATAACAATACTAATTGCTCAGAGGATTATTTCTTTGAGCTAGCGCAGGATAGACTCAACATGGCAAGGTACAAGTTTATATCTTTAAGGAACAAAGTGCCAAGTCTCTTAAAAAACAAGAAACTTAAGGATAGGATCATGCTCATATAATGTGTTGACCTCGTCAAAGGGAATCAGAAGGTCCATTTACGTGACATATAGCATCAAGAAAAACAGGTCCCCAAACAGATAGATGTTTTTGCTCCAAGCATGCAAGATGAGGAGAAAGATAGCTCCTCTGCCTAAAAGATAAAATCCAGCATCTCTTCTTACCTCTTCAACACGTCACTAATCTCTCCAAACCTTAAATTTACTGTTGTTTTTACTTTAGTAATTTGTCAAGGGGTAATCTAGTTTACAGTCCTCTTTAACCAACTGAAAGCTTCATAACTTAGATATTATAAGATGTAAATCCACTTATGATCCTATCAAGGCTCAGATCCTACATGTCACCTATTAAAAGGGTAAAGTTATCCTTTAAATCAATAAATTAACTGGATTTGTATTTGCATGATAATAGTAACTACATACCCCAACAGATGCATCAGAGGCTCCATTATGTCTTCCTGCTGTAGTCCTAATAACAGTATTAACAGGCATTGCTCCTTCAAGATCTGGATATGAAGCTGCTGAAAACCGCCAAAATGGAGCAGATTCTCCCATCTTTTCCCTTCTCAAGGCAATCTAAAGTTTAAGCCATCAAAATAAGAACCATAAGCATGATTAAGAGGAGGAAAGAAATAATGTCTCTTCAGCTGCAAACCTTTCCAGTTCTGGCGATTTCTCTAACTCCAAATTTACTGAAATTCTTCTGCACTGCAACCATCTTGCCGGGATCCCCAGTTACCTATATCAACAATGTAAAAGAAATTTGAGTTCATTGCAGTCAGTAGATTACTGCCAGGATACAAATGCATTACAGTATCTCCAGATTCTGCTATGCTATTCCAGTTGTCCAAACATTTCCAGTTTCAGCAAAGAATAGTATATTACCACAAACAATTTCCAACACCAAAATAGACAACCTAAACTCGATAAATCCTCCTAGTCCAAAAACAACCTGAATTCATTAATTTAAACAAGGAAGGATCAAATACTGCAGATCGCAAAGACCTTAAATAACTGCCTTTGGTGTGAGTTGATGACCTGCAAAGAAATATTCAATGGACATAGCATAATTTCACCTTTGGCAATTCAGAGGACAAGTTGCCCTTATAATAGTGTAACTATTCAATCTACATTTTTCTATACTGGAATAAGCTGTAGCAAAAGACAGGGATGTGGGAGGGGAGGAGACACCAATAACCTACTTATGGTCAGGATGCTTTTGGATAAAAAGTGCTATTGTGGAAGTGAACAGGTGCACTCCATAAACACTTCTAACATAAGAGTTTGGCCCGAATCACTTCTAGTCAAAGCATCTTGATTTTGGATTCTTCAACCATCACAATGAAGCATAAGGAGCTTAACTCCTTGATTCTTGGATGTGTATCCAAAAATATATACATCAGCAACATAGATCACTAATTAACAAAAATCTGACAAAGATTATGCAAATGAAAGTGGAAGTATTTTGCCCTCCAGGACAACTTTTCTTCTATCTATGCATGGTATTAGGTAGTTCAAGCCACTTTCACCACATATGCCATACATGACAGATACAGCCACATAAGGTCACACAGTATGAACAAATCTTAAATTCTTGAGTCCCAGCTTTCAGATATTCAATTACAAGAGCTAATGTAACATGATTAGAAACTGGAGGAAGTTTCTAGACGGACAAACATTCAAAGTTTAAACAATTAACACAAAGTGCATAGGATCACAATTCTACAAAAAAATGATAAAGAATAGTCCAATAGAAGTCCACTAGTCATCACCTCAATTGTGAGAGACAGGTCAGAGATATCAACGATTTTTGCCCTGAAAATGTCCACCAACCACATTACCTGGTATTATATAATACACAAAAGCAGGACAACCAATCAGAAAGCAGAAGGAAAAAATTGGCAAGTGAAAATTTAAAGACACCATTCGGGTTGAAAACTGATATTTATCTCTTAAAAATTAATGTCAGACATGATTTTGTTAAACTCTATACATCAAACAACACAGCATATACACCTCTGCATGATGCCTTGGATCTGCATTAATTTTTATCAGCATCAGTTCACGTTCTACCTGCGGCTCCCTGGAGAGGTCAACAACCTGAACATTAACGTTTCATGAGAAGTATGAATTCCAGGTACAGTGATAGGCATATGCCAACACAAAAAAATGAAAAACCCTTTTGAAAGTTAATGATGCATATGCATCTAGACAGAAAGACAGTCCACAAAGTAAAGAAATGATTCAAGAATTTGTTCTTCACATGTTGTATGCATATCTAATTTGACGAGATAGAATGATAAACCATACCACTCATACATCTCAGCATCTTTTTAGTCCAATAGATCTAAGTAATTCTCGACTTTAACAATCGGTTGGTTAAACCACCATCTCTAATTCTTATTAGAAACTCTTTTAACAAGCAGGATCCTAAGCAGTATGGTCTAATCGAGAGAGATGGTAATGAAGATGAAGAATGAGGCAACGACCTTTAACACATTTACAAGCTTCTGAAGTTGTTCCATGACTTGCTGCAACACTTTTTCAGTTCCAGACACAACAATAGTGAAAAGAGCCTTATCCCTGTTGAGACCAACTGCAAGCGACTCAATGTTATATCCTCTTCGCGCAAATACACCGGCAATTCGATTTATCATTCCACTTTCATCTCCAACAAAGACTGAAATGGTGTGCCGTTTCACCCTGGATTTAAACAACGTAAAGATATTGTACATTAATTTCATATCAAACACGCACGTAAGAATTGAGCAGAGCCAAAGCTTTACGGCATAAAGAAATCAAGAGACAATATTAAACATAAAGTATTTAGCAATGAGTGTTGTGTCGCAAACTACATTGTGTTTCAAATGTTGCATTAGAGGAGTTCAACTGACCTTTTCTGACAATAGTATGCATATTCTTCACTTACATATTCTTATGCAATTCACAGAGACCAAGTCAAACAATATCCAACGGCTTCAGAAATCAATTAAATCTTATGTTCAATAACAATTTCAGATCATGGCATAAAAATCCCCAAGTCAACATATCATACACATTTTATGTGTTTATATGTATTTTTCAAAACTATTAACACCCTCATTTCCACAAACCAATATATTGCACTAATTGTACTATATCAAAGCATAATACGTAAACAATACCAAGCAAAAGTGTCAAGAATTCGTACACACACATTAACACACATAGCATTTCTTAGTCCTGCCCAAAATTCTTAAGTGCTGAAAATTCCCTGTGTTTCAAAATCGAGGAGGGTACTTGTCTACCACATTCATGTAAACCATAAAAGTTTAGAAGATTATTCCGATACAAAGTTTGTTTTTCGTAGTTTACCCTATTCAAAATAAAGATATTAAAACAGCAACATAGATAACATTGGTACAAATCATCACAAAAAGAGAAAATGAGAAATAATTTTACTGCATCCAAATAAAAAGAAAGATAAATCCACTGTCACTCAACAGCGGGAGTTTTTTTGTCACGTTCTTATATTCGTATAGATTATTATGATACCACAAACTTGTCTTCCATATTCAGACTTATTAGATTATTACAAATGGATTATAATCCTCTCCTAACTAATACACTTTATTCTAACATTCTAGCATTACATCGCAACCGTTCATTTAATTTTTAACTACAAAAGTGGGAGGGAAAGTACTTACGTCGGTGAATTGAATGGTTAAAATAAAATACTAGTTAGAAGAGAATTCTGACACGATATACATGTTTTTTAAAAAAATTTAACCAGTTACAGTAATATAAATATAATAAACAGCAATATGGATAACATTGGTGCATATTAATATCGAAAGAGAAAATGAAAAATCAATTATTTGGTAGTTTACTTTTGTCTGGTGGCAGAGGGCGATGGTGAGTCAGGCATGGAGAAAGAAGCTCTTTGGTCATCATTAATGGTGCTGCTGGCAGAGACCACGAGTCTTTTGGGCTTTGAGAACACGATCGAAGTTTTTGTATTGGAAGAAGCGAGTGTTTTTGAAAAACCAAGATGAGAAGTATTGCAGTAACTGTCTTTGATGGAGAGCTTAGATGTGATGTTGTGGCATGGCGTTGAAGAAGTTGATACAGCCGCCATCTGAAGAAGAACAAGAAAAGAGAGATTACAAAATGGTGAGTCGTTGGGTCAAAGTTTCGTCCTTGTTATGTATACAAGCTATTCAAAATGGACATGCGGGTTTGAACCAAAAAAACAAAAGGACATGTGGGTATTATTTTTTTACTTTTTTGGTTGTTGACATAAGAGATCCACTTTCATCTTTTTGTTTTCTGTTTTTTCCTTTTCTTTTAATCAATTTTTTTATTCTTTTGTCAATTATTGGAAGGGATTGGAACGGAGGTCAATTTTCATATGCGCAAATTTTGTGCTCCTACAAATTATTGAAATTCTCAATTGCCAAATCGAAATTATTTTTGAATAATTTTTGTCCAAAAACTCCCAAAAGTGTTTCTCATCATTGTTTTATCAAAGTTTCGTTTGATTGCTGTCAATCCAAGGCGGTGCCCCCCTCCCCACGTTCCCTTCTTTTTGTCTCTCCTATTTCTTCTCCATTGTCACCAGCAAATTCATTTCGAGTTTATCTCTTTTTTTTGTGCTCCGACAGCGGGTTGATGACACTGATGGCGTCCCGCTCTCCTCTCTCTTTTCTTTTTATTTGATTTTCTTTTATTTATGGATTTTTCATTTTCTTTATGGTTTATTTGTGTTAAAAACCCAAATCTTGGGTTTGAGTTTGCCCCAACCCAGATCTGGGTTCTCTATTGGTTCTTGTGGTGGCAGCGGCTAGTGATACCGCCACCAACATGTGGCATCTCCGCCACTATCGCTGCTTGTAATTTTTTTTTTAGTTTTATTTCCTTTTTCCTATTGGTTTTGATTTTTTTGGATTTCTTTTTTTTTTTGTTTTTTCCAGTTTTAAACCCAAATATGGGGTTAGGGTTTTCCCAAACCTAGTTCTGGGTTTTTTGTTGGCTTTTTTGGTGCCAGCAGCTGCTGGTGCCGCCACCAGCAAGTGGCACCATCACCCTTACCGTTGCTTGTACTTACTTTTTAGTTTGGTTCTCTTTTTCTTATTATTTTGATGTTTTCTAGTTTCTCTTTTTTTCTTTTGGTTTTCTCCATTGTTAAACCTAGATTTAAGGTCTCAGTTTTTGCCCACCCTAATATGGGTTTCTTTTTTTTCTACTATTTGGTGGAAACAACTAGTAGAGCTGCCACCGACTAGTGACTCTGTGACAACCCGAGTATTCATTACATGTGCATTCATTTACTTTAATCATTATTTGAAAATAATATGTGCATTTACTTGTTTAAATTAGTATTTGAAAATAATATGTGCATTTACATGATTTTCAAAGTGTTATTATGTGAAAATTTCATTTAAAGTCCATTTAAATTGTATTTTGTTGACCTTTCATCTTTTTTGATAAAACTAGTTGATTTTTCATCTTCATCGACCAACTAGGACAAGGTGAGTATTTCTTAAAAGTTTAATGAAGGGCAAACTTGGGATTAGAAGCAAAAATAAAAGGTTAACTTAGTCAAATTTTTGGCCAACTTCTGAATACAAACTGCATCAATTAGGGAAGAGTTAGGTGACGAGTTATATATGGTTGGATTCTAGTTTCTAACACTTCAAACGAATCATGAATTGGAGTTTCTAGAAGAAGTTATCACCATTTTCGTAAAGTATGGCATAGCTAATTCTTTTACACCGGATTGACCATCTTTGACCTTCCACTTAAGTTTATATTGCAAAATAAAGCCAAAAAGGCCTCATTTTCTTCTCTTCTTCAGCCCACCAAAGCAAGCTTAGGTATATAGTATTTTTCAAGGGTTTTTAGCCATTTTTGAAGAGAAGTGAGGAAGATCAAAGTCTTTGCAACCAAATTCAAGCTTATTCTTGCATCTCCTAAGCTTGTTTTACTTGTTTCTAGCATTTTTATCTTCAAAAGGTGAGAAGATTTTCTAAACTTAATTTTAAAGTTGAAGTATGGTTTTCATACTTGTATATATATGCTAGATAATGATGTATATGTATTTGTTTCTTGCTAAATAGGTCAAAGAGAACATCACACATCAATATTAGTTAATTTGATCCATGCTTTATAGTGGTTGATTGTATGTGTTATATAATGAATGATTTGACTAAATGTGAGTGTAACCTTTAGTTTAAAGCTTGTATATGTAGTTTATATACTTATATATGTGTTCATAACATGTTAAAAAGGTTTGGAAGCAAAATTGGATGAGTTTTTTAAAAAATTGCTTGTTGCTGGAAAATTTTAGAAAAAAAGCGTGAATAGTATTTTTGTGTTATTTTAATGCTTAAATTGCTCCCTAAATATTTATAAATGTGTGTATATATATATATATATATATATATATATATATATATGTTCATAACTTAATCTTATAGATTGGGAGCACAAATTGTGGAGTTTTGGTGCATTTTAGTGAATCTTCTGGAAATTCCAACAATGGTGCACTTTGAAGATTTTGCTTGTAAAACTTTTTTTAAGCTTGGTTTTGCCAAAGTTTTGCACTTATAATGTATTATAGTTGGGGTATATATTGGTTGTGTGGAGATTGAGCATTTATATTGCTTGTAAGTGTATTAAAAGTGGGAGATTTTTTTTGAGTTTTGTTGTTTAGTATAGTTGTATTATATGTAGATTAAGTGTTTGATGAAATGCTTAAAAAAAAATTGGTTTAATTGTTGAAAAATGGCATTGAGTTGGAAAAGAGGTTGGTTTATGGTTGAAGTGTTGGTTGTGGCTTGAAGGGTAAAAGAGTGTAATTCGTGGTGCTTTCAAGTGAGTTCATGTATGTAATTTAAGTGGTGAATTGTGTAGTTTAATCATAATGATTGTTTGGAGTTATAAGTGTTGTTGAATTCTAGTTTGTTGAATGTGTTGCTAAGCTTGAATGGTGTCAAATGTAATTGGAATGAGTTAAAGCATGAAAGTGTTGTTGTTAGAAGTTGGATTAAGTGTGGTTTGAATTCTATTTTGTAGAAGGTATGAATATCTTTGAGTGTGGTGCATAATGTGTTTGGAGTTGTTAATGATTGGTTTTATTAAATGTTTGGCCTTTGGATTGCTTGATGATCTTAAACATTTAGTGGTCTTTATAGTATAATGGTATTTAATGTTTAGTATACAAGTGTTAGTGTGGTTTAAGGACAGTCAATGATTGGAGACCTGTAATGCTTGGAGTGATTTGTGTTTACTAGTTGATTGGTTATTGAATGGTTGAGGAAGTGTCTAAGTGCTTGTGGTTAGGTGTTGTAAATGAGTCAAAGTCTTGAATAGTGTTGTTAAAGTGTTTAGTTGCATGTTAATGACTACTAGTTAGAAATAAGTGGTAAGGTGAAGTGATTGATTAGATGGAATAAATATGAAGGAAAATTGAAGGTTTAAAGGGAAAGGGTGCTTTTATGTGTTTTCATACTACTTTCTTAATACTTGCAACTTCATTTAAATTTTAGTTATGTCATATTTTATCGAAATAAAGTGCATTAGAATGTTTCCATGAAAATAATAGCATGAATATACAGCTTTCCAAATGAAATGTTTAAATGTTTAAAGTGTTTCCAAATGGTTGGGTAGCCTACTTTGTTACCCAACAAATATGTTCTTGCTTGTTAACGTGATTGGAGGGACAACCTACTTTGTTGTTCTCCTTTATTTGTCATGATGCGTGAATGTGTTATGTGTGAATGCATATACGATGTGATGTGAAAGGTTGCAACCTTTAAAACAGACACGGTAGCATTCATATATAGTAAATGTATGATGTTGGAATGAAGGCATATAACTTATGGATACAATGGTAAAGAATGTTTATTGTATATTGTGGTTGTGTTGTTAATTGTTGAGTTATTGTGGAGTTGGATGTATGGGTTTCGAAGAGGTTGGTTTAGAGCCTCGGAGTCCTAATTACTGTCGTTATACTGCCGAAATTCCGTTGTGTCCTGACTGATCATAGGAGGGGTCGAGTTGAGGCGTTACATTAAGTGGTATTAGAGCGCATGTTTAGCTGTCAGCCGGGGTATCCTCATAATGTGGGTAATGGTCTTAGCATGAAAGTATGTATGAAGTGAAAGAAAAGTGAAATATGTATTAATATGATTAAGTGATTAAATGATTATGTGATTTAGTGACTATATGATTATGTGATCAATTTGTTTATGTGATTGATACTTAAGTGATTTATGTGTTTATGTGAATTGTTGTTTATTTGCTAATAATTGTCTATAGCCTGTCTATGTGCTATAACATGTGCTAACTCTTTGATTAGTAGAATGACTAGTAGACCAAGAACCAGAGGTAGGCCTGAGGTAGTTGACGAGGCACCGGATAATGTGGCACCGGACCGAGATAGGGGTGATGACCGTTTTGGTGCAGCCATGGATAGGACTGCAGAGATTATGGCAGGGCAAACACATATACTAGCAGGGCAGGTTGCCCAAGGACAGACGTTGCAGACTCAGTTGTTGAACGTTCAGGGTGGTTACCACGGTCATGGTACGCTGAAGGAATTCTTGGGGTATTATCCGTCTAGATTTCAAAGGGAGCCAGATGATAGGAAGGCAGAAGCGTGGATTAATAAGATAGAGAATATATTCGATCCTCTATACTATACTGATGAGAGAAAAGTCATTTATGTCGTTTACTTGTTTGATGATGAGGCAGAGGAATGGTGGCACACAGTGAGAGTCGGTTGGGAGGCAAGAGGTACTCCGTATGTCTGGGATTCCTTTTTGAGTGCCTTTCGAGCAAAGTATGTCCCGAGGATTGCACGGGAGCGGAGAGAGGCAGAGTTTCTGTCTTTGATTCAGGGGAATGCTACGGTGGCTCAGTATGAGGCCACTTTCACTAGACTGTCCTGATATGCACTAGAGTTTGTAGCAGATGAGGAGCGCAAGACCCAGAGGTTTATGTTAGGTTTGAGGTCGGAGATTCAGGATGCGATAGCCCTGAATTAGTATGATATATTCTCTAAGGCTTTTGATGCAGCATCCAAACTGGAAAAGAGGAAAGGGGAATAGATCGAACTTAGTCAGCCCAGCAAGAGGCCATTTCAGCCACAGGGCCAGCAGGGTATGTATAGACCTTCAGTACAGCAGGGTGGTTATAGGCCTTCGGTGCAGTAGGGTTCTTTCAGACCGCAGGGTCAGCAGGGTTACTATCGGCCTCAGTTTTAGCAAGGGTCTTATCAGGCTCAGTCACAGTATAGGCCAGCCCAATCTCAAAGTCAATATAGGCCCAGTGTTGTAAGACCTCAGCAGCAGGCTGGTACAACTGCTTTCTCGGCTTCTGGTTCTTCTAGGGGCAGTGGCAGTACTTCATCACCGCAGTGTACTTATTGCAAGTGTCAGGGCCATGTAGAGGCCGACTGCAGGGCGAAGGCAGGAATATGTTTGGGTTGCTGCAGCAATCAGCATAGGGTGAAGGATTGCCCTAGATTTCGGGGGTCTGAGGGTTGGACAGCGACCCAGGGTCATCAGGGTCGACCTACTGGTGGTACACCTCAGCAACAGCGGGTTCAAGCTCGGGTCTACGCAGTTGATTTGGAGAAGGCACCTGAGGATATAGCAGTTGTGGAAGATAACTTCCTTATACTCAATCAACTTGTTAAAGTGTTGATTGATTCTGGTGCTACGCATTCTTTCATTACGCCTACTTGTGTGCAACTTGTTGACATGCAACCTAAAAGATTGCCTTATGTGGTTGAGATTAGCACTTCTTTAACTGATAAGTATGTGATTGGCTTAGTTTGTAAAGATTGTAAAATACATGTTAAGGGTCAGGATTTTCCATCGGACCTCATTTTATTTCCTATCCAGGGATATGATGTTATCTTGGGTATGGACTGGCTTTCTAAGTATGACGCCTAGTTAAACTGTAGAACAAAGGCAGTACGGTTTCGTATGCCAGATCAGCCAGTGGTTGAGGTAGTAGGGAACCAGGATGCTAAGACGAGTATTATTATCTCATCAACTAAAGCTGTTAAGCTGGTGAGTAAAGGATGTTCAGGTTATCTAGTTTATTTGATCAACAAGCCATCTGATAAGCTTAAGCGGGAAGAAGTTCTTATTATTCGGCAATATCCCAATATATTTCCTGAGGAGTTGCCAGGGTTACCGCCAGATAGAGATGTGGAGTTTGTGATCAATCTTATTCCCGGTACTCAACCTATTTCTAAATCAGCATATCAGATGGCACCAACTGAACTTAAGGAACTGAAAACTCAGCTGCAGGAGTTATTAGAGAAGTGTTTCATTCAACAGAGTTCTTCACCCTAGGGAGCACTTGTTTTATTTGTGAAGAAGAAGGATGGTACCTTGAGATTGTGTATCGATTATCGTGGTTTGAATCAGGTGACCATCAAGAACAAGTATTCTTTGCCACTAATTGACGAGTTGCTTGATCAACTTCAGGGAACCAAAGTCTACTTTAAGTTTGACTTGAGGCACGGGTATTATCAGCTTCGGATTCGTACGGATGATGTTCCAAAGTCTGCTTTCAGGACTCGGTACGGGTATTATGAGTTTGTTGTTATGCCATTTGGACTGACTAATGCGCCGGCGGGATCATGGATCTTATGCATCAGGTTTTTCAGCCGTACTTGAATCAGTTCATGGTAATCTTTATTGATGATATCTTGGTTTATTCTAAATCTGAATCGGAGCACGAGCAACATCTACGGTTTATCTTACAGAAATTACAAGAGCATCAATTGTTTGTGAAGTTTAGCAAATATGAATTTTGGCTGCAATGTATATCTTTTCTCGGTCATATGATCACACAGAGCGGTATTTTTGTAGATCCCACTAAGATTGAAGTGGTGATGTCTTGGAAGCTGCCAGAGAATGTTTCAGAGATTCGTAGCTTTCTTGGCTTGGCGGGTTATTACAATAGGTTTGTCAAGGACTTTTGTAAGATTGCAGGGCCAATTTCTAAGTTAACTCAGAAACGGACTAGCTTTGTTTGGGATGAGAAATGTGAGAATGGGTTTTAGGAGTTCAAAAAGAGATTGACTACCGCTCCAGTACTTGCTCTACCAGAGGGGACCGATAATATGGTTATCTACAGCGATACATCCAAGGATGGTTTGGGTTGTGTACTTATTTAGAATGGTCGGGTTATTGCCAATGCTTCTAGAAAATTGAAACCATATAAGGTGAATTATCCGACTCATTATCTTGAGTTAGCAGCAGTTGTATTCGCATTGAAAAAGTGGCATCATTATCTGTAGGGCAGTAAGTTCGAGATTTTCACTGATCATAAGAGTTTTAAGTATTTGTTCTCACAGAAGGAGTTGAATATGCGTCAACGGAGATGGATGGAACTTCTCGGAGATTATAATTGTTATATCAGTTATCTGCCTGGGAAGGCAAATGTTGTGGCAGACACTCTTAGCCATAAGGCGAGTGTTTCTTGTTTGGCTGTCAAGAAGTGGGAGGTTCTTGAGGAATTCACTTATTGGAGACTGGAGTTGGCTCAGGTTGGGGTGATGTTTTCACATCTCCGTATTCAACCTTTATTACTGTCTCAGATCAGAGAAGCTCAGCAGCTTGATCCAAAACTTTTGAAGATTAAGGATCAGATCACGGATGATCAATCTGATTTTAAATTACACAAAGATGGTATTCTTTGATTTCATAACAGGATTTGTGTTCACGATGAACCAGGTTTGAGGCAATGTATTCTGGAGGAGGCTCATATTCTAAGTACACCATACATCCCGGTGGAAACAAGATGTATCGGGATTTGAAGCAACATTATTGGTGGAATAACATGAAAAAAGAGGTTGCTTAGTTTGTATCTAGATGTTTGACTTGTCAGCGAGTAAAGGCCGAACATCAACGACCTGCAGGGTTACTTCAGCCGTTGGCAATACCACAGTGGAAATGGGAGCATATTACGATGGACTTCGTCTCTAGTTTGCCTAGAACACCGAGAGATAACGACGCAGTTTGGGTTGTCGTAGACTGTTTGACGAAGTCAGCTTATTTCATTCCGATGAGGTTAAGGGATGAGGTTGCAAAGTTGGCAGATCTTTATTTGGATCAGATTGTTAGACTTCACGGGATTCCATCTAGTATTGTCTCAGTTTACTTCTCGTTTGTGGGAGAAACTTCAAGAGACTTTGGGTACTTAGTTAAACTTCAGCACCACGTCTTATCCACAAACCGACAGTCAGTCTGAAAGGACTATTCAGATTCTGGAGGATATGCTCAGGGCTTGTGTTTTGGACTTCAGGAAGAACTGGGAGAAGCATCTACCACTTGCCGAGTTTGCCTATAATAATAGTTATCAAGCTACTATTGGGATGGCACCTTTTGCAGCTCTCTACGGTCGTAAGTGTCGTTCAACTTTGTATTGGGATGAAGTAGGAGAGATGAAGACTATTGATCAGACTATTATGCCAGAGCTTCTAGAGAAGATTGAGAATGTTCAGTTGATCAAGCAGAGAATGGTTACGTCACAGAGCAGATACAAGAGTTATACTGATAAGCGTCGTCGAGATTTGGAGTTTACAATCGGGGATCTGGTTTTCTTGAAATTATCTCCTCGAAAGGGGTTTGCTCATTATGGTAAAAGTGATAAGCTGAGCCTGAGGTTTGTAGGGCCATTTGAGATTACCAGCAGGGTTGGTAAGTTAGCATATCGGTTGGCTTTACCGGAGAACTTCTCTAATGTCCACGATGTCTAATTTGCGGAAATATAATCCGGATCCTTCTCATATTCTAGAGGCAGAGTCGTTACAGCTTCGTGAGAATCTGACTTATGATGAGAGGTTGATTCGCATTCTTGATCAAATGGAATGAGAACTAAGATCAAAGACGATTCCGATGGTCAAAGTATTGTGGAAGCATCACGGGATTGAAGAGACTACTTAGGAGAGGCGAGATCAGATGCAGCAGCAGTACCCAGATATTTTTCATACAACAGTAAGAATTTCGAGGACAAAATTTCTTTAAGGGGGAGAGAATGTGAGACCCCATATTTTGTCTTTATCTTGATTTGCGTGTTTTACCTCGATTTACGTGGTTTGACCTTTTTATGTGTTATATGAGTTAGAATGCGTTAAATATGTAATTTATATTCCTAATACATACTATGTGTGCATTCATAAAATTTTTATCAAAATCGACATCAGAAATTTTATCACCGATTTTAGTGAATAGTATTTTGAACACCTGTTCGCTAAAATTTTTACAGGGGTGTTTTAAACGTTTTAAAACCTAGTCCTCAGGTATTAATAGACCCGTGTTTGATTAAAACGGATTTGGAATCGGTTTTGAAATTTTAAAGGTTTTTACATTTTTTTTTGCAAAAATCGAGTTTTAAGCCGACTCGGGTGGAAATGTTTGAATGTAAAACTCTTTGTCACCTAAAATATATTATCTAGAATTAGTCTAAGTGTCAATTTAATGTTTGATCAAGAAATAGTCTAAAAATAGAATTAAAAGACAAGAAAATACTAAAAATAAACTAGTTTCCACCTTTGACTTTCTTTTAATTTAGTTGACCTCAAGTATATTAGCATCAACACACAATAGAAAGCTCACAAAATACACTCACTTACACACACATGGCCGAGAGCCATTAGAGAGAAAAACAAAGAGATTTCTTCAAGTTTTCAAAGAGATTTCTACCAGATTTCAAACAGATTTTTCATTAGAAACTGCATTTGAAGGCCCAACTTCATCATCCAAGGGTTGAATTCGCTTGTTCGGCCATCATTGAGCATCTTTCTAGCTTCATAACACATTAAAGATGAGAGAAAAATTCTACATCTCAAATATCATTTTTTATGTTTTTGGATATAATTGAATTTTGAACCGTTATAAAGTTGATTTGATGTTATATTATTGCTCAGTGCATGCTAAGGATCGTTTATATGTATTTATATAAGATTTGAACTGTTGTAGTATGCATTTATATTTTCGGGTATTAAAAGTTGAATATTTGGCTATTTGTTTAATAAATGTTGTTGTGGTTGTTGGAATTGTTTGCTGTTAGTTTGTAAAAGTTTGTTAAATACGTGATAGTAATGTTGTAATGTCAAAATTTTGATTGTGATGTTGGTGTGAAAGTTCAGAAATTTCAGCCTAGGTGCATTGAGGTTTTAGGGTTGTTGGGCTTGATGTGTATGGTTTATTGTTGGTTTCCGAGGGGGTGAATGTTGTTGATTGAGTAGGTGAGTGATAGAAATTGGTTTGGAGGTTATTTGATTAGTAGAATATAAGTTATGACTTTTAGAAGTTTGGGTTATCTTTCTTTAAAATGTTGATATAAGCCTTTAGATGTTTGGGTGGTGTTTGAGTGATTGAATTGTGAGTTGTTGATGGTTAGATTAGGGTTTGGTTGTGTGTCTAAAGCATGTTAAGTTGGGTGGCTTACTTTATCATCTAACTTAATTGTTGTTGTTTAATTGATTAGTTGTTGTTATGTTGTTGAATTGATGAATATTGATTGATTATTGTTGAACCGGGAGATAGGCAACCTACTTTGTTATCCTCCTGTGATAATTGATTATTGATAAACTGGGAGATAGTCAACGTGAAAGGTTGTCCTCCTGTGATTGAATGTTAATTATTATTGCTGAGTCTTGGTATGTGTGTGTCACCTCTCGGGCAGCATCGGGCTGTCGGGTTGAAACCGGCATGACTACCATAGACTACCTCCAGCTCGCATGACGGAGGTGTTATGGAGGGAGGGGCTAGTGAGGTACCTCGGGTGCGTAAGTAATGAGGAGTTACAAGAAGAATAGTTGAGATCGTGATGGCGTTTAGAGCTACACCAACTAGAGTATCCTTTATTGATTGGTCATTATAATTAATGTGCTTATATTGTTATTGATGATTATTTTGTGTTTACTGCTCAAAGGATGATTTTCAAGGAGTATAGTAAATACTGTTAGAGATCTATCGAATCCTAATTGGGCTTGTTTTATATAAGCTCACTCTCAATTATTGCATGCATACAAGTGTTACCGATCCAGATTATGGGTACGTGCCTCCAGAAGATGATTATGTGCCATATGTGGACGAGTCCTACGTGCCAGAGTCTTGTCCTTGATATTTGATGATGTACTTTTTGTTATCTTATAGATTAAAACTAGTTGGTATGTATTTATTTAGAAGATTATGATATATAAGATATTGTAAAGATAATGGATTAAATGTTGCTAGCTTAGTAGTCTTGTTTTGGGAATATGATTAGGCTACTAGATTGGTTATAATTTATTTTGGGATTGTATGTTGTATAGTAAATGTATGATATTGGAACGGAGGCGTATAACTTATGGATACCATGGTAAAGAATGTTAAAATGTATGATGTTGGAACGGAGGCGTATAACTTATGGATACAATGGTAAAGAATGTTTATTACATATTGTGGTTGTGTTGTTAATTGTTGAGTTATTGTGGAGTTGGATGTATGGGTTTCGAAGAGGTTGGTTTAGAGCCTCGGAGTCCTAATTACTGTTGTTATACTACCGAAATTCCGTTGCGTCCTGACTGATCGTAGGAGGGGTCGAGTTGGGGCATTACACTTGTTGCGTCTGACTTTTCTAGAGAATGAAGCCCAAAGTCGGACGAGTAGTCGGACAAATGACTCTTCCGACTTCCTTCGACTAACCTGGGTAAAAACAACCCATAAATGCACACATTTTCCACCATAATTTGCTACCATTCCTCCTACCTCTTACAAACCATCAAGCATACAAAATGTGGTTCATTAGGCATCAAATAATGGTTCAAACATCAACCAAAAACATCCCACACCAACAATCAATACATAAACTAGCTAGAATTCTCTATAACTCATAACTTCAAGATTAACATCTAAGTTCTCAAAAACTCACTCCATGCTTTCAACTCTTACACACAAGTTATACATATAATCAATACACCTACAAGAACAACACAAACCCAACTTTCAACTCCTCAAGAACACCCACTTTGGTTAGGCCATTTCTAGATCTACAACATACAAATACTCAACCTTCTCATCATCCAAGCTTAAATATACAAGCTATAGCAATATTAACACCAAATGAACATTAATAAACTTGAATGAATTCTTTAAAACCATTTATGAAAAATCCCTCACCTAGATGTGGAGTTGAATGCAAGAGATGATGTTCAAGATGCAAACAAAAGCTCGAGAATGCTAGAAAATGGTGGAAAATGGCTGCACTTTGCTTATTCTTCCTTCTCCTCTTCTTCCTCTTCTCTTTCTCTCTTCTCCCTTAGTCAAATTTTTGAGTTGTGTGTGTGTATAGATTTGGTGTATGTTTGAGTGTGTTTTGAGTCAAAATAGTTGGTAGGATATTTTTTTTTGTTTTACCAAATGACTAGAGTACCCTTGAATTAATTGCCTAACTTCTAGCATGTCATTTAGTTCTAACTCTATTGTTTTAGTTCCAACTTAATTGTTCTAGTTAGTTAGTATTCATAATAGGATTTAACTATAGGTCACGTTATATAATTTTTTAAATACACGTTAAACGATGCAATGCACATATATCGAGACAAATGCACATAAGTCAATTTAAAAGCATATATAACATATAAAAACATACAAAATAATTTAATTATGTATGATATGATCTATATGCACATGTAGTCTCGGGTTGAGCCTTACAGGTAAACCCAATGCCGCCCAGTGTTCCAAGATGCTACCGTCACAACGCTTCACTTTCACACATTCATGCACATATAACATATAGTTCGCATTCACATTCACATCGCAACGCATCTCATTCACATACACTTATAATCACGTTTCACGAACTTATAACCAAAAAGGGAAACAAAAAATAAAGGCTGTCTCACGACCATATCAATCATTTAACATCACATTTAGTGGAAAAGTACACATTAATAACAACTTGCAACATGTCTGATTGAAACTATAAAACACATGCTTATTCAACAACTTCATGTACCTCACGCAATGGTCCAAATTAATCAGTTCAGTTACCTATCCTCCCAACCTCCAAATAGTCTTATTTTGGTATAGAATTAAAGCTCTTCTAAAGTAGATAACTCAAGAATCAAACATAACTCAATTCCGATCAAAATTGACAAAGTTATGATCAAAACAGTGCAAGCTATACCCAGTGAAAATGGAATCCAAACGAGTCATCCGATTGAGCCACTCAACCGGATCCAAGGCAGTGGCTATCTGGATGAGTTATCTGATCGAGCCACTCGTCCGGATCCAAGGCAGCAACACGGACGAACCCTAGCTTTCAAACATGCTTTTAACACCATTTCTTCACCTCATCATGCAACACACACTTTATAAACACATATAACCAACACTTAAACATCCATAAACAAGATCAACTAAGTAATAACACCCAAACAAGTTCTTGAAGCTTATAGTTCATGAATCCAAGTTCAAACTATATGAACAAACACATACATTCTTAGAACATGTTTAGCATAACTCAAATCATTATCTCATCACATAAACCTAATCCTACCAACATGGAATTCACAAGAACATGCAAGTGCATAAATTCCTCACCTTGAATTTGAGTTCTACAAGTAAAAGATGCAAGAGGAAGGTTGATTATAGCTAGAGCATGCAAGAAATGGCTTGGGTTTGGCTTGAAGACTCTTCTTCTTCCTTCTTCTTCCTTTCTTTCCTCTCCCTCTCTCAGCCGTGTTTGTTGTGTGTGTTTGTGGTGTATGTGTCGTGTGATGTGTGTGTCTAGAGTAGTGTTGTGTGTGTAGATAGGAGGTAGATATTTGTAGGATATTTGTTAAAAGCCCAAAAGACTAAAATGGCCTCCTAACTAAAATGTAATCGCTAACATGCCATTTGGTTGAAATTAAACTATTCTAGTTAGCTAGTGTGATGTGGTAGAATATAATTAATGCCTACATTATTGAAAACACACAAATGCACGTAAGTGAGAATGAATGCACGTTAAATGAGATAAATGCACGCAAAATGATATAAACATGCATTAGATAAAATAAACGTGCACGAAATGATCTATATGCAAATGGAGTCCCAAGCTGGGCCTTACAGAGTTCATAAATGATACCCTAGCAATGTGCAAATAGTGTGTGATTTGGCAGCTTATAGAAAGATATGTAGAAATACTGGCTCATTTCTACGACGAAGTACTGGCCATACACTAGAAGATAGAATTGGTGAAGAACGAAAGTTAATTGAAAAAGAAAAAACCTTGATAAAGACTAAGAAAACCACATAATCAAACCATAAAGCTAATGATACCTCCTTTAATCCTTAGCTCCAGAAAGCCGGGTACAAAGAACAGCCACTAAGTTTTCACTAGTATCGTTGCAGATAACATGAACATGTAACTAAAGTATTCCTCATGTGTATTATTAATTCAGGAGTCATATATAATTGAGTTTCTCAAGATGTAGAGCAGGCATAGAAGGCTGCCTGCTTCACATTTATATTTCACCGTTGCCATAACTCAATCAACAATATATGTGTGAGAGCCAAGTTTGATTTACATGCTATTATGTGTTTATTTAACTTTTATGTGCTAATTTATGTGTTTATTTATTTTAATTCATAAAATGTGCAATTATATGATTTATATATGTTTACTAGTTTGGAAACACATTTAAAAATCGATTTGAGTTCTAATTGTTGTCTAATCGTATTCTTTGACCATGTAGCAATAAAATATGCTTATACTAGTTAAAATTAAGTCTAAACTAGTCTTATAACTTTTAAATATTTTGTAGAGCGTTAAAATTGCATTTTGAATCAATTTGGAAGCTTAAATGAGCCTTTTAAGTGAGTTTGACCAAGCATTGGACTGTTGATCTTCTATTTAACTTAAAACATAACGTAAAATTGCAAAAAAACCATCTTCTTCCTCTTGAGCTTCAGTCATGACTCTCATCTCCTATGAATAGTAAAGCCTAGCTTTCTTTTGCTAATTTTGAGCAATTGGAGCAAGACCAAAGGCCATACCAAGCATTTTTGAACTCGCCTCGTTGTCTAGCATCTTTCTACCGATCGTTTTTTGCAAAAATAGGTGAGGGGATTTTCTAACAAATCTTTCAAAGTTCATTATTTATGTCTTATAATGCTATAACTACCTTTGTATCTTGCTAATTATGGCTTAGAGAACACTTATCTTGCTTCTTAGCCAATTTATTACATAGTTTATTATAGTTGAATTTTGTGAGTTATATGTTGATTTTAATTGATAGAATAGATGTGTATAAGTGTTCTCAGCATGTCATATGGATCATAAACATTTACATATTGTTATAGCGTTCAAATTAGCCTAGAATTGCAACATGGTAGAAAGCTTAATATGATTTTTGGGGCTGAAATTCCAGCGTGAATAGTGGGCTATTACTCACTGGAATTTCAGTGTTTGGGGGGCCTTTGAGCTTCTCTCAGGGTCTAGAAATGTTGTGCTAGGTTGCCTCTAGGTTAGATAATTGATTGGGGTTCGTTTGATTGCGTATTTACATATTTTGTTACTAGAAAGTTCATGGAATTGTTGGAATGTTTGTTGAATTAGTTCTTTGATTGCTAAATATGTTGTCAAGTCTCGAATTGATGTCAATTTGTTTGGCTTGGTTGAGGAGGTCGTGTTCATGCTAAATGTGGTTTAAATATTTGGCTACTTGGTTGTTGCCTTATGAAATGAATATGAAATGCGCAAGTGTTTAGGGAAAACAACCTACTTTGTTGTTTACCCTTATGTGTAATGATGCGTGATGCATGAATGCGAAAAATTACAACCTTTAAATAGACTTGGTAGCGTTCATGTTGCACTATGTAGCATAGGGCTTGCTAGGTAATGACATAACTATCGGGGTTCTAATCCCTATCGTGTTGTGAATGGAGAATTTCACAAGGTCTAGGTCGTAGGTTTTGATGTACCTCCGGAGTACATCCACGTGGGCTATAGGGGATGAGTTCGTGAAGAGTATAAGGGATTAGCATCAATTGAACGAGCGTATCCTTCTTATGTGGTTATTTACATTCTCGCGCATTTATAATTGTTGTATGTTCTTGTTCATATCATGCTTTCGAAATGAGTTTTCAAAACCCAAAAATGCTTTCAAAACCTTCCTTATTCCCTCCTCACCGAGTTCTTGGAAACTTACCCCGTTTGTTATAGTTAAGATGACAGTAATTATGTATTGCAAACATTCATATATATCAATGACAATGTATTAATGGTCTTTTGGGCATACCATTCTCAACAGATGGCACAAAACTCAATATTGCTAATACTGATAATTCTTCTTTTCCTAATTTTTCCCGTGTCTTTTCCTTTAAAAATGTTCTTCATGTTCCCCATATCACCTAAAATCTTCTTTTCATCTCTTAATTTATGAAAGATAACTCTATCTCACTCGAGTTTTTTCCTTCTGGCTGCATGGTTAAAGACCTCCGCACTGGAACTCCTCTCCTCAGGGACCATACTGAGTCAAAGCTCTACACTCTTCTAATGTCATCCTTCAGTTCATCTGGACCCCCATTGGCACTAGTAGCCTTTCATGTCTCATTTTCACTATGGCATAATCGCTTGGGCCATTCGTCGCAATCTATTTTATCTTTTTTAAAATCTAGGAATTATGTTACTTTTCTAGATTCTTCAATTTCATGTTCAATTTATAATTCTTGTATGATGGGGAAGAGTCATAAGCTTCCCTTTCATACTTCAGAAAATAACTTGACACGTCCTTTTGAAATTATACACTATGACATTTGGGGTCCTGTCTTTTTTTTGTTCTTTTTCTGGCTTTCATTATTTTCTCATTTTTGTTGATGAATTCAGTCAATTTACATGGATCTACCCTTTGAAACATAAAAACGATTGTGTTGATTGTTTTGTTCAATTTAGGAAACTAGTAGAAAATCAATTCTCCACAACAATCAAATTCTTTCAATGTGATGGGGCTCGTGAACTAACTCAAGGTCATCTAAACTCTATTATTCAATCTGCCTAAATTCAATACAGGATATCTTGTCCCCATACACCTAAACAAAATGGCATGGTTGAACAAAAAATACATCACATTATTAAATTAGGCACCACTCTAATGTTTCAAGCATCTATTACTAAACAATTCTGGCTTGAGGCATTTACCACTGCAGTTTACTTAATTAACAGGCTACCAACTCTAGTTATAAATCACTACTCTTTTTTTTAGAAACTGTAATCCAAAACGCCTCGCTATTTGACTTTTTGTGTATTTGGATGCTTGGGTTTGCCATTTCTAGGTGCTACTAAAGCTGACAAACTTAGTCCCAAATTTTTCCCTTGTATATTCATTGGTTATAGTATGGACCATTTGGGTTATCGATGTTTTGACATGCAAACTGGAAAAGTTCACCTGTCACGTCATGTGATTTTCAATGAGAACTCATTTCCATTTCAGATGTCTAATGCCTTTCTACTTTTGCCAGATTCTTCTCTTTCTGCCTTACTCAACTCAACCTGCCTCAAATCTAGTTCTATTCCTTGTAGTTCACTTCTTGTTAATCCTGATGTGTTAATTCAAAATTTAATTGTACCTCACCCTAAGCCGTCTCTCTCCATTATCGCATGTCAATCCTTTTCCCAGCCTGTCCCCACTAATTCTCCCATTACTGCGTGTCAACCTAATGTCCAACAAATTCCATCAACTCAAATAAATCCTATGTGCTCTTGGGACCCACCTGCATGCCAATTAATACTTGTCCACCCTTGTCTCCTAGTATAATTAATGTCAATATCTCTCCTAGCTCTCCACAACACTCACCTAGAATTTTCCCTAGGCCCCACGTATCCCACACTCTCTCTTTTTCCAACTAATTCATGTTTAAACAACTTAATTGTCCTATCTACCAATTCAACCACTTCCAATTCTCCTTTTATAATTCTCTCTCCCGACTTCTAGTCAAACACCATTTTTTTATTGATGAGTCTGCTACCTCTAGTTTGCAACATCCTATGGTCACGCGAACGAGAGACAATACTCGTCCAATAATAAATTTTTTAACTATTTAACATTCAATACCACTACTGTCCTTTCACTCTCTAATTGTGCTCTAGAACAGGAACTAACATCTTATTGTTGGAAATAGGATGTACCAAAAAGACCACTAGCACTTTGTCATCATTGTATCTGAATATTTGTAATGAATAATTAATGACATCTTACTTTTATAAGCATGTTTCTCTTTTATATGGTTAACTTATATATATGTGTGCAATGTCCTTACTTCAAGTGTTGACTTTGGTACGAGGTGGTTATATACAAAAGGTCCAAGTCATGGTTACTTGTCAAGTAGAATCGTTTTGTCCATAACTAAGAAATAGAGATGCACACTCTACTATGGTAGAAGTTATTGAGAAATAAGTTCCCTTTATAGTAGGGTGATCTTCCTTGATCATGGATAGGGTTCCATACTTATTTCACTTATGCATGTGTATGCATTAGACGGGCCGTCATATGTGTGAACTCTGAACACATACTATTAAAGAAAGAGATCACCTATACCTAACAACTTCAAAGTGGGCTAGTGCTCTCAATCTTGAGCATATGTGGATGAACTGATGAAGTCAAGTTCTTGCAGTTTGAGTCACTATGGGTGAGATCTTTTATAGATCAATAGCTCTATGATTTGGCTGTCTAGACTTGGTTAGAAAGAACATGAGTATGTAATAAGGAATCTATACAATAATTACTCCCTTAGAATGATCCAGGTTCATCATCCTGAATCTATGCATTGTAGTATAGTTTGTATGTTGTATTGGTTATTACACTTATGGGTCGTCTCATGTATAAGTGGACAACATTTGTAGGATGGTTGGATTATGGGTTAGAGGTTCTAAAGAGAAATATGTAATCAAAGAGGTAATAGTACAAGTAGTGTGCCTGGCTTGGCTATGAGTGAGTATAAAGGGGCAATATGGTCATTATCACTAGGTTGGTCTAAAGACAGAGCATCATATGTTATTGACTAACTGTTGTTCATATAGTAATTATCTTGTAATGTAATCACAGTCTTTTAGTGGAATAGATTAAGGTTAAAGTGACAAAATATTGCTAGAAATTAGCAAAGGTATTTTGGTCATTTTTAGTGGAAGGATAATTATGTCTTTGGTCCCCTTTCTAGCTATTTACCTTATAAGTCTCATTCCTAAACTTAAGTGTTGTTAAATGTAGGAGAGAATTAAAGTCTAAAAGCTACTAAGAATTTAAGGTAGACTTTCCATTCTTGGAAGGAGAAAGTGGACTAGATTTGGACTTGAATTTAATTTTTTAATTGGATAAAGCTTGTAGGCCATCTAGAGAATTAATCATCCCGGCCAAGGCCTGGGACGCATGGGCTAGGAATTCCACCATGGGCTAGGCGTGTGGCTTAGTGTATTTTGCTAGGAAGAAGATTTTTCATTAGAATTATGGAATTAAAGGATAATTCAAAGTCCTAATCCTTTTCTATCTTGGTTTCTGATTAAGACAGGACTACCTAGAATGGTTTTCACCTATGTAAATGCCTCTACCCTAAGCTTTACAATTGCACCATCTCATTTGAGATCAATCATTCTCTC
Organism: Ehretia macrophylla; assembly: GCA_037974665.1. Lineage (NCBI taxonomy): Eukaryota > Viridiplantae > Streptophyta > Magnoliopsida > Boraginales > Ehretiaceae > Ehretia > Ehretia macrophylla. The sequence continues at coordinate 4,795,236 of CM075777.1, read as the reverse complement.
ACGTGTAAGCCTGTCTAAGAGGAAACACGAAACTCTCTTATTTTAGTTTAGTTTTGCAAGACCAAGTCTCATAACTTGATCAACATTTTAGCTAGGATTTGGATTAGAGGCGAAGATCAAAGTTGAGGAGTGGAAGCGAGTTCTAGGCTTGTGAAGCATCTTCTTCAAGGTGAAGTTTTTTGGTTTTTTGCGATGAAAAAGTATTCCAAAAAACTTTTTTGCTTTTAGTTTAAACTATGAACTGTTTAGATGTTCAATAAGCTATTTCATACCTTATTCATTTTAAAGATTCATGCATGAATGTTTCCGCCTTATTCTTGTCTAAAATAGAATTTGATTTATGTGATATAATGTTTCCCTTCAGTGGTATCAGAGCCACTGCCAATTAAATCATGAAATAGTTAAACTAGTTTAATTAAATTTCATAGAAACTAAGAAATAATTTTAGAACACTAAAAATTCAGATTTATTAATGTGCTAATTATTGCATGGAATTATGTGTTCTAAGTTGTTTCTATAAATACTAAATTAATTCTTGGTAATTAATTTGTTTATGGTTTTGGATTAGAATTAGACCTTGACTAAATTGCTTGATTGGTTGTAGTTTAGAAGGTTATAACTAATAGAATTTGAAACCATTTTGAATTCCCTAGAATTTATATAGGAATTAAAGGAAATTAAATTTTTCTGATAAAGTTTACGTTAAAAATTCCTGTGGTATTAATTATATTTTATGTCTAAGCAAAATTTGGATTTTGGATTGGATTAGGACACTTATATAGTAAAACCATAGTATCCAAGGATCCAATACACAACAAAAAACAAAAAATAATAATATAATTGCGTGCACGCATGAGGTCATGCGCGGTCAACACGTGTTGACTGTGCCTTTTTTGTGTATTTTTTTGTTTTACATGTTTAATGAAATTATTTTGCGGATCTTTGTGGTACAACATACAATTATAATTTCACTAGTGGGAGTCATCAAGAATTGTTTATTTATCATATGCTAGAATTCATTTTTGTTAAAAATTATGTACGAGTTTAATTGTGCAAAATAGTCTAGCATTAAGATTTGAATATAGGATTAAATAATAGGCAATCCTATATATATAAGAATTAAGTTCTTGATAATCAAGTCGAATAATTAATCTAGACATTAGACTAGTAAAATTAAAGTCTAAAGATTAATTTAATTAAGAGATTGAATTTGGTTAAGGAAAATATTAAGATGACTATTTTACCTTAGAAACCTAGACTTGACTAGAGACTTAAAGTAAGTCTTACCTAGGGTTAGAAAAAATAATTCGGATTAGGTTTATGTGATTTAATGATTATACTTAAAGGTTTTAGACAAAATGATTATAGGCTTTAAACAAGTTTTTTTGAGAAAACCAGAATTAAGTATTAAAGAAAATTATATAAGTAGAAATCCTTAGTCCAAATAATCAAGTGGGAAAGGGAACTAGGAAATCCCATGGTTTTTCATGTCTAGATCATGTTAAAGGGTGATGTCACCTCGCCTTACCATGCAGTATGCTCCCTTCGAAGGGTGACATCATGCCTAGACTTAGCAAAATGATCTAAAACTAGGAATTCGTATAAAAGATGTTAGTGGAGTGACCACCCTATCGGTCGAGTTCTAGACTATAGATCACCTTATAGATATTGATGAAAGTAACCTCCCCATCGGAGGCTCAAGTCAGAATAATCTAGGAATTGGAGACAACAAGGAATTGAAGATAGCAAGGAGTGCAAGAAAAATTAAAGGTCAAAGACGGCAATCAAAGGCAATGGTTATGAAAAGGACAGGTAAAAGGTCTAGTGGGAAATGATTTGTCTGTGGCCAAATAGGTCACTGGAAGGACGATTATCCCAAGTACATTGCCAAAGGCAAGATAGGTACATGCTTTACTTTTCTCGTTGAATCTTGTTTGGTGGTTGATTCTACAGATTCCTAGATAGTAGATTCTGGAGCCACTAATCATGTATGCAATTCATTGTAAGGGTTTCAAACAATGAAGAAGCTAGGTAAATAAGAATTTGCTCTAAAGGTTGGCAATGGAGCGAAGGTCTGGGCTACTGCAGTTGGAAAAGTTGTTTTACATTTTCGTGATAGAGCTTTAGAATTATATAATGTCTATTATGTTCTAGACATACGAAAGAATCTTATTTTGATTTCGCAATTAGTTAATAGATGTTTTTCTATTACTTTCCATTCTAACTTTACTATCAGTAGAAATGGAAACTTTATATGTTCTGGTAAAATGCATGGTAATTTATTCTATCTCTATCCAACTATTTCCAACATGCATAATGTAGGATTTGAATGCTCTAATTCCCTTAAAAGATAGGTTTCATCCACCAATGACATATACTTGTGGCACTTATGTTTGGGGCATATAAACCTAAACAGGATTCAAAGGTTGGTCAAGGATGGGCCTTTGGCCTCATTGGATCTTGAACCATGGACTCAGTGTGAATCTTTCCTAAAGGGGAAGATAACCAAAAGGCCATTTATCTTTAAAGGGAATAAGGCAAGTGAAGTGTTAGAATTGGTGCATACTGATGTGTGTGGACCCATAAGCACACTAGCTCGAGAAGGTTTTGAGTACTTCATCACCTTCACTGATGATTCCTCTAGATATGGATACATTTACCTATTGCGACACAAGTCTGAATCCTTTGGCAAGTTTAGAGAGTTTAAGGCAAAAACGGAGTGACAAATAAAAAAACCCATAAAAATACTTCGGTATGATCGAGGTGAGGAATACCTCTCGGGTAAGTTCAAAGACTATCTCACACAACAAAGTATTGTGTCTCAGTTAACTATGCCTGACACTTCTTAGCAGAATGGTACATCTGAGAGACAAAATCGGAGTCTATTAGATATGGTAAGATCAATGATGAGTCACACAACTCTACCCATATCATTTTGAGGATATGCCTTAAAGAGTATAACATATATCTTGAACCCGGGGATGGAGGAAAGGGGGGCCATTCTCTAAAAAAAAGTATTTAATGTATTTTTTTTAAAAAAAATAGATTTGGCTCCCCCAATAAATATTATAAAAGTTGTTGATGTTCACAACATATGGTTTAGCTTGGTGGTTAGTCATTAGTGTATTTATATGGCTGGCATGGGTTCGACTCACCACAGCACTACATGCTTTATTTTTTTAGTAGTCTCTTTGTAAGTTGGTGAAAGAAAACAAAAAAAAAAAAGGTTGGCATTTCCCTGTGCCAATTGCCTTGCCGGGAAATAAGATTAAAAGCTCGTAATTGTGTTCCACATTTAAAAAAAAAAGAACAAAACCATCATCAATCATCATCTTCATCTTTTTCTAAAATTCTCCTTGCAAATCTCAACTTTATTACATAACATCTTCTTGCAAATCTCAAGTTAAAAGGTATATATGCTATGTTAAAAAAAGTATTAACTAAAAAATACCGTACAAAAAATACTATACACTATTTTATACTAAACGAAAAAATACTTGCCCCCCCCAACATTGATTTTCTAGCTCTACCCCTGCTTGAACCTAGTGCCTTCAAAATCGATACCTAAGATACCTTATGAGTTGTGTATGGGCCGCAAGCCCAGTTTAAGGCACATCCACATTTGGGCGTGTCCAGCTTATGTACTGAACAACTCCGCTTCTAAGTTGGAACTAAGGTTTGAGATGTGCCATTTCATAAGATATCCCAAAGGAACAAGAGGTGGAATATTCTACCATCCTAAGTCTGCTAATACGTACGCATGCTAGATACTTGGAGAATGATAGTGTAATTCATCGAGAGTTAAATTCATAAACTACACTAGAAGAAGTTACTTTTGATAATTCTACTACACTTGCTCTTGTAATCAAAGTAGCAAATGAACAACAAATTACCTTAAGTACCCTGAGCCTCATCGTAATGGGAAAACATTGAGATAACCCGATCGATACTATAGAGAGTCTTTTGAGGTAGTCTTCGATCAGGTTGACAATCCCACTAGTTACTATGAAGCAGTAATGGATATAGATGAGGATTATTGGCATAAAGCAATAGAATATGAGTTAGAGTCCATGTATTCCAACAAAGTTTGGGATCTTGTAGTTACACCTAAAGGAGTAAAACCCATAGGGTGCAAATGGGTCTACAACAAAAAAAGATGAGTGGACGGGAAGGTAGAAACCTTCAAAGCTAGGTTGCAGCAAAAGGATACATTCAAAGAGAATGTATTGACTATGAGGAGACTTTCACACTGGTAGCTATACTAAAGTCCATAAGGATTCTGTTGGCCATCGCTTGTCATTTTGACTATAAGATATGGCATATGGACATCAAGACTGCATTCCTTAACGGGAATCTTAACGCGAGCAGACAGGTTTATGGTTAAAGGCCAATAAAATATGGTTTGTAAGCTTAAGAGGTCCATCTATGGACTTAAGCAAGTATCTTAGGCGTGGAACAATCGATTCAACGAAGCAATCAAGGCCTTTGGTTTTGAGCAGCACGTTGATCAACCATGTGTGTACAACAAAAGGGATAGTCACGCTATTGCATTTCTTGTCCTTTATGTGGATGATATCCTACTGATTGAGGCCGATGTAGGGGTGTTAACATCCATAAAGATTTGGTTGTCTTCTCAACTTCAAATGAAGGACTTGGGATAAGTTAGCTATGTTCTAGGGATTTAACTCATACGAGATCGCAAGAACAAGGTACTAGCATTATCCCAAGTTGTATATATTGAGAAGATACTGGTTAAGTTTAACATGCAAGACTACGAGAAGGGCTTGCTGCCCTCCAGACATGGAGTTCTTCTTTTACGAGATTAGTGCCCCAAAACTCCTGATGATGAAGAAAACATGAGACCGATTCCATATGCGTCAGTAGTTGGTAGTCTCATGTATGCTATGTTATGCACTAGACTAAATATTTGTTTTGTCATTGGCGTGGTTAGCCGATATCAGTCAAACCCAGGACAAGTTCACTGGTAGTAGTCAAACATATATTCAAGTATCTTCGGAGAACGAAGGATTATATGTTGGTCTGCCAAGCTGCGGATCTGACTCCGCTAGCATACACAAACTCAAACTTTCAATCTGATAAGGATTCTAGGAAATTTACTTCTGGATACGTTTTTACCCTGTAGGGAGGTGTAATTTTGTGGAAAAACGTGAAACAATCGTGCATTGCAGATTCTACCATAGAAGCTGAGTATGTGACGCATCAGAAGCTACTAAAGAGGTTGTCTAGTTGAGAAAGTTTTAGTTAGAGTTGGGAGTCGTGTCTTCCGTAGAGACACCAATAGTTATATATTGCGAAAATAGTGGAACGATAGTACAAAGCAAAGAGCCAAGGAATCATCGAAAAGGCAAATACATTGAGAAAAAATATCACTTAATCCGAGAATTCATATAGAGAGAAAACATAGTGGTAGATAAAATAGCCTCTGCAAATAACTTAGTAGATCATTTTACTAAGACTCTTACGGAAAAGGTCTTTTCTGTTTATGTTGAGTTGAGTCGATGGGAGTTAAGTTGTTAAGTAGCACAACCTAGTGCTCTTTCGTGCAAGTGAGAGTTTATTGGAAATAGGATATGTCCAAAAGACCATTAGCACTTTGTTATCATTGTATCTGAATATTTACAATGAATAATTAATGTCATCTTACGTTAATAAGCATGTTTATCTCTTATGTGGTTAACTTATATATATGTGTACAAGGTTCTTGTTTCAAGTGTTAACTTTGGCACGTGATGGTTACGTACAGAAGGTCCAAGTCATGGTTACTTGTCAAACAGAATCATTTTATCCATAATTAAGTAGTAAAGTTGGACACTCTACTATTGTATAAGTTATTGTGAAATAAGTTCCTTTTATAATAGGGTGATCTGTCTTGATCATGAATAGGGTTCTAGACTTACTTCACTTATGCATGTGTATGCATTGGACGGGTCGCCATTGGTGTGAACTCTGAACATGTACTATTAAAGAAAGAGATCACCTATACCTACAAGCTTCTAAGTGGGCTAGTGCTCTCAATCTTGAACATATGTGGATGAACTGATGAAATCAAGTTCTTGCACTTTGAGTCACTATGGGTGAGATCTTTTATGGATCAATAGCTTTGTGATTTGGGTGTTTGGACTTGGTTATAAGGGACGTGTACAATAATCACTCACTTAGAATGATCCAGGTTGATCATCCTGAATCTATGCATAGTAGTATAGTTTATATACTGTATTGGTTGTTACACTTATTGGTAGCTCCTATGTATAAGTGGATAACTTTCGGAAGATGGTTGGATTATGGGTTAGAGGTTCTAAGGAGAAAGATGTAGTCAAAGAAGTGATAGTACAAGTGGTGTACTTGTTTTGGCTATGACTGAGTATAGAGGGGCAATATGGTCATTATCACTTGGTTGGTATAAAGACTAAGCGTCATATGTTATTGACTAACTCCTGTTCATATACTAATTATCTTGTAATGCAGTCATTGTCTTTTAGTGGAATAGACTAACGTTAAAGTAACAAAATATTACTAGAAATTAACAAAGGTATTTTGGTCATTTTTAGTGGAAGGATAATTATGTCTTTGGTCCCCTTTCTAGCTATTTACCTTATAAGTCTCATTCCTAAACTTAAGTGTTATTAAATGTAGGAGAGAATTAAAGTCTAAAAGCTACTAAGAATTTAAGGTAGACTTTCCATTCTTGGAAGGAGAAAGTGGACTAGATTTGGACTTGAATTTAATTTTTTAATTGGATAAAGCTTGTAGGCCATCTAGAGAATTAATCATGCAGACCAAGGCCTGGGAGGCATGGGCTAGGCATTCTACCATGGGCTAGGCGTGTAGCTTAGTGTATTTTGCTAGGAAGAAGATTTTCCATTAAAATTATAGAATTAAAGGATAATTCAAAGTCCTAATCCTTTTCTATCTTAGTTTCTAATTAAGACAGGACTACCTAGCATGGTTTTCACCTATATAAATGCCTCTACTCCAAGCTCTACAATTGTACCATTTCCTTTGAGATCTATCTCTCTCTCTTATGTGTAAGCCTCTCTAAGAAGAAACACAAACACTTTTCTTTTAGTTTAGTTTTGCAAGATCAAGTCCCACAACTTGATTAACACTTTAGCTAGGATTTGGATTAGAGGGGAAGATCAAAGTCGAGGAGTGGACGCGAACTCTAGGAGTGTGGAGTATCATCTTCAAGGTGAAGTTTTTCATTTTTTGCAATGAAAAGGTATTCCGAAAAACTTTGTTTGCCTTTAGTTTAAACTATGAACAATTTAGATGTTCAATTAGCTATTTCATGCTTTATTCGTTTTAAAGATCCATGTATGAATGTTTCCGCCTTATTCTTGTCTAAAATAGAATTTGATTAATGCAATATAACATTTCCCTTCACCTACTCCATTGCGTCAAAATTTACTCAGTGGCGCATAGCTATGAGCAATGAATACAATGCTCTAATACAAAATGGTACGTGGTTATTAGTGCCGAAACTACCTACAATGAACGTCATTGGGTGTAAATGGGTGCTCCGCATTAAAAGAAAAGTTGATGGTTCTGTGGAATGATATAAGGAAAGACTAGTGGAGAAGGGTTTTAATCAAGAAGAGGGTGTTGATTATACTAAGACACTCAATCCGATAGTCAAACCGACTACTAGTTAGATTATTCTCTCACTTGCAATTTCTTGGAACTGGCCAATTCAACAAGTTGATGTCAACCATGCCTTTTTGCATGGTTTTCTTACTAGGGAAGCATTTATGGCCCAACCTCTAGGTTTCACTAATGGGTCTCTTCCGAATCTTGCGTTCAAATTGCAAAAGGCTAATAGGCCCTACGAGCTTGGTTTTCTCACCTGATTAATTTTCTACTGCAAGTTGGGTTTTTTGCTTCTAAATCAGATGTACATCTTTATTTATGCGACATACAACTCATGACACAATCTATCTGCTAATTTATGTGGATGATATAATTCTGATTGGTATAATACTAGAGGTTATTCAATCCATCACCATCATTCTTCATCATCAATTTGCCCTGAAGGACTTGGATGACTTGTCTTTCTTTCTTGGCATCCAAGTTCAGCGTACTACATTGGGTTTATTACTCACACAACGACGTTACAATAATGATCATGAACCAAACTTATCGAGGCAAATCCCATTGTTACTCTTCTTGCTGCCTCTCAGCAACTTTCTCAGTATACTGGTGAACTATTCTCTGTTTCTACTCTATATCGCAGTGTCGTCGGTGCTCTATAATACCTTACAATCACTCATCTAGAGATTAACTTTGTTGTTAACAAAGTATGCTAATTTATGCATACTCCTATGGATATCCATTGGTCCGATGTTAAACGTATTCTCCATTATTTGAAAGGCTCTATCTTACATGGGTTATTTTTTCGGCCTTCAACAAATACAGTTCCACATACATATTCTGATTTTGATTGGGCAAGGTATCGTAATGATAGCTGTAATACTCACAGTTACTGCATATATCTTGGTTCGAACCTCGTGTCATGGTCTGCTAAGGAGCAAACAACCACATCACATTCCAGTACGAAAGCAGAGTATTGAACTATCGTCTTTACTATTACTGATCTCTTTTGGATTTAGTCTCTACTTTGTGAATTGCATTCTCTACCTGACTCTAAACCAGTACTTTGGTGAGATAGTATTGGTGCAACATATTTGAGTACGAACCCAGTGTTTCATGCAAAAACGAAGCATATTGAAGTAAATGTTCACTTTTTTCAAGAAAAAGTGGCTTCCGGTGACTTATATATTCGTTTCATTTCCATAGTTGACCAACTAGCAAACATCATGACCAAACCTCTCTCCCGTCAGCAGTTTACGAACTTAAGAAACAACTTTGCTATTTGCGATTTGGCTTCACTTAAGGGGGTGTGATAACGATTAGAGATTTAAATATTCAAACTTTGATTTGCTTTTTGTTATGATCTTGTATATCATTATCCATACTGGTAGTTACATTAGATAGACTACTGCAATATATATAGATGTACTGTATATTTGAGAATCACACAAAAAATACAACACAATTTTTATCAATTGAATTCTTTTAGATAGAAATTCTAAGAATCTAATATTCACTTTGTGTTGTTTAGATGGAAAAATCCAACTTTCTTTTCTCCAATTTGCTCCTCTAGTTTTACAAGGTTTACATAGCAATCAAGATTATCATAAGCAAGTATTTATTGCGAAATATACGCCAATATAATATGATGTTTGCTTTCACATATTTTTGGGAAAACGTTGATACCTCGATCAATAGAGATTGAAAACCTTATATTTTCAAGTTGGATGGTCAAAAGCATCATTTCATAAGCAGCCTATTTCTCACTGAGGACAAGGGTTGTAAATTTGCTCATTTGTAGATAAGATACAAACAGTAAAGTAAACAACATATTGAGATTATTTAGGTAATGAATCTTATGGCATATAGTATAATTTTATTTCAACATAGTCAACTTCTATTGTACTCTTTATGACTACTTAATTGGTTATATATTATCATAGATCATATGATAATTCTCCTCCATTGAATTCTGAAATAGTTACTGCCTTGAAATATATGATTGATGAAAATAATATCTTGGCTAAATCATTCAAATATGGGAGGGATCGCTATAAAGAAGAAGAACTTAATCTCTATATAGTGTTTAGTTTCATTTGTTTTTTGGATATCCCATGTAGTGGGCTTTAAGGCCAATAATCCCCCGCCATTAATGGTGTTGATTAAAAGAAAAGATCGTGATGGGAGAACTTATAACCTTCCAACAACATCTAAGGTAGCTGCTAAGGTAGTTCGTGACATCAATGAATATGTGCGTAATAGAGATATTATGATAGAGACAAAGTCTAAAATGTTGAAAAGAATTGATGTGAATCATCCCTAATATCTTGCCCTACAATATCCATTACTATTTCTATATGGTGAAGATGGCTTGAGAAGTGATATTTCTTTTAGCAATGTGAAAATTTGTCTAATAGAAAAAGACTCTCAAGGATTTCACACAAATCAAGAAAAAATATTAGCATGAGGAAATTTTTTGGATTTAGACTTCAAACTAGAATAAATGAGTCTTCAATTTTGTTTCAATCACGGACACTATTCCAACAATTTTTTTAGATGCATATACAATGATAGAAGCAGTACTTTGCAAAAAAAATGATAGAAGAGGTGTGTCTGAATTTTATCTGAAATAATCAACCACAATTAAGAGCAGATATGTGCAAGGGTTTAGACGATGCGCTTTTCAAGGTAAAACTAAAGCTTCATCAATTGGAAAGTGCATCATTCTTCTATTGTCACTTACTGGAGGTCCTAGGTACACGATAAAAAAAATGTAAGAATGTTTTTACAATTTGTTTTCGGGCAAGATATCCTAATCTTTTTATCACGATTACATGCACCCCAAAAGGGGTAGAGATTGAAATATTTCTTAAACCAAGAAGACTTAAGATTGAAGAATATCCTGACATTGTCTATAGAGTATTCAAAATAAAGCTTGATCAATTACTAAAGGATTTAAACCAAGGGCTCATTTTTTGACGAGTTAAGGTACGTTAGTATTTGTTTGTTCTAATTATTCTCACATATTATCTTGCATTATGCTTCTCCTAATTTTTTAACTTGAGATTATAGTTTCAAAATCCAACCTTTTACCCTTTTTATCTTTTATTAGCATTGGATACTCTTTGTTAGCTTTATTCCTTATTCAACTATTTCATTGCCTTTTGTAGTTCACTTTTTAATCAAATTCTTTGACTTTTCCTACCCTGAAAGTTGTTTTACATGTCTAACAGATGAATGTACTATAGAGTTTCAGAAGCCTAACCTCCCTTATGCTCACATCTTATTGTTTCTCCATCCAGACGACAAAGCTCAAACTGGTCATGATATTCATAAAATTATTTCAGCTAAAATACCCTTCAAAGAAGAATCCTACTCTACATGCCGTTGTTAAAAATTTCATGGTACATGGACTATGTGGCCAAGCAAATCTGAAATATCCTTGCATGAAGAACCATAAATGCTCTAAAAGTTTCCCTAAGAACTTTAAAAGGGTGAAAACTATTAATGAGGAAGGATTTCCTCAATATAGAATAAGAGAAGATGGGCAACTATTATTAAAAAAGGAATGGAGCTCGATAATCAATATGTTGTCCCTAATAACTTATTGCTTCTCTTGAAATATCATGTTGGCATTAATGTTGAATGCACATGTCAGACAAATGCAATCAAATATCTATTAAAATATATTCATAAGGGTCACGATCGAGTGATAAGAGCTATGTAACATAGACCTGCTAATGGGGATCAATCTCAAGTTGCTGATGAAATTAAGATTTATTATGATTGGGTATACATCGCCTTGTGAGGCTGTTTAGAGAACTTTTGCCTTTGATATTCATTTTAGATGCCCAGCTGTTCGGAGGCTATCATTTTATCTTTGGTATGGAAAAGTAGTTGTATATAAGGATATTGAATCACTTGAATATGTTAAAAGAAAGGTTGATACAAAAAAAATCAATGTTTGAAGCATGGATAAAGGCAAATAGGGAGTATGAGGAAGCCAACGAGCTGATGTATATATAGTTCCAACAAAATATGTTTACAAAGAACATGAGCGTAAGTGGTATCCAAGGAAAAAAGGCTTTGTTATTGGAAGAATATCACACGTGCCTCCAATCATCAAGGAGAACTATTATCTTAGGATGCTTTTGAATTTTCAAAAAGGATGCAAATGCTATGACGATATTAGAACTATCAATAATGTGTAATATCCTACATTCAAGGAAGCTTGCTATACACTATGTTTATTAGAAGATGATAGAGAATATATTGATGGAATAAATGAAGCAAGCACTTGGGTATCATCATCTTATATTAGAAGACATATTGCAACTTTATTAACATCAAACAATATAAGCAGACCAGAACATGTATGGGAGAGTTGCTGGAGAAAAATGGTCGATGATATTCTCTACCATCAGAGAATTGAGAGTATGTTTTCTGACCACATATCAAGAATTAAAATGTTCTACTTCACATTAATTTTTAAATTTTGTATATATTATTATAATATTTCATAAGTTAAATATCAATTCTTGGTAGTTATCACTTAAACAAGTCAACCTAATAAAATTTGAGTTCTTGAATTCTATTATTTGACATGAATTATTATTTACTGATATTTTTTTTTATTTGAAATACAACGGACTTGACTTTAATTGAGCATGAGCTTAAAAATCATGTTTTGTTAGAGATTGAAAAGCTTTTACATAGTAATGAGAAAAGCCTTAAAGATTTTGTGACAATGCCTTACCCTAAAGATGGTTGTTTGTTATCAGAAGTCCATAATAGATTAATCCTTGATGAATTAAATTATGATAGGATTCATTTGTCTGAGGATCATAAAAGGTTATTGTCATTTCTTATTGATGAACAAAGAAATGTTTATGACAATATAATGACAACTGCTTCAGAGAATAAAAAGGAATTTTTTTTTTGTACATGGATATGGAGGAATTGGCAAGACTTTCATTTGGAAAACTCTATCAGCAGCCTTCAGATCAAAAGGTAAAATTTTTCTTAATGTCACTTCGAGTGGAATTGCATCTTTGTTACTGCCAGGTGGAAGAACAACACATTCTAGATTTGTGATTCCTATACAAATTGATGAAGATTCAACTTGTAACATCAAGTAAGGAAATCCACAAGCTGAATTGTTGATAAAATCTAGGCTATTCATCTAGGATGAAGCCCTAATGGTTAATCAATTTTGTGTGGAAGCTGTAGATAAAACCCTTAAAGATATTCTTAGGTCAAAATATTCCAATACAACAAAAGTGCCTTTTGGAGGTAAAATCGTTGTTCTGGGATGGAGATTTCAAAAAAATCTTGCCTATCATTCCACATGGAAGTAGGTAAGAAATTGTGCATGCAACGATAAACACGTCCAATTTATGGTATTTTTGCAAAGTTCTGACTTTGGCAAAGAATATGAGACTTAATACTGGAACTTTAACTCCAAATGCAGATGATTTAAGAGAATTTTCAAAACGGCCATTGAGAATTGGAGATGGGGAAGAAGTTGATTCTAAAGATAGTGAATCAATTATAGAAATCACTGATAAAATGCTCATCAAAGACTTAGAGGATACATTTGTTTAACTTATGAATTTTGCTTACCCTACTTTATTGAATAATATGTCTGAACATCATTTTTCAGAGAAAAAGCCATTCTTGCTCCAACATTAGAACAAGTTTAGATGATAAATGATTACTTAATGTCTTTAGTACCTAGAAAATAGACAATTTACTTAAGCTCAGATGGTGTTTGCAAAGAAGATGCAAATATTGACAGTGAGTTTGATGTATTTTCTCTAGAGATTTTGAATACTTTTTTCTTGCTCAGGACTTTCAAACAACAAGCTAAGCCTCAAGGGTGGAGTCCATGTGATGTTGTTAAGAAATATTGATCAGTACAATGGTTTATGCAATAGAACGAGCTTACAAATTACCAATCTTGTTAAACATGTTATTAAAGCTAAAATTATTTCTAGGAGTAATATAAAAAATATTGTGTTAATATCCCAGATGACTATGATCCTATCTAACCATAGTTTGCCTGTTAAATTCTAGAGAAGACAATTTCTTTTGGTTGTAAGTTTTGCTATGACGATAAATAAAAGTCAGGGTCAGACTCTTTCCTACGTTAGGTTGTATCTTTCAAGACCTGTCTTCAGTCATGGACAGTATATGTTGCACTTTCCAGAGTGACAAGTAAACAAGGATTGAAAATTTTGATAAAAGATAGTGATGATAAAGTATCAAAAACTACAATCAATGTGATTTACAAAGAAGTGTTCTAAAGAATAAATTATGTAAGTATGTATTTCTTATTATGTATATCACACATTTGATTCTATTTAATATGTTTATATTCTTTTTCATCAATGTCTATGTTATATTGTAATGATAGTAATAAAAATATTGTTTTATGTTATATGATTTATAAGATGATTTGCTCATTATTTTTAATTTAATCCGATCATATGTTTCCTGTATTATCTTACAAAGGTATGGGATTACTTTAAAAGATCATATATATATATATATATATATGCATGTTAGGCATAATCAAATAATATTTTTTTCTGTAATGCAGAGCATTGATGCATCTTCTGTAGAGAAGCATATGTGTGGCAAGATAGACCATTGGATATGATATGCGAAATTTCTGGCGATAAAAGATGGATTTGCATATAGGTCATATGAGCAAGGACTAAGAATGATATCAAACTAGAAGAGATGACATGAACTTTGTAGATACAATAACTTGTTTAAAAGAAGATACATACATGTATCTTTTAGAATGTCTGATCTATATAAATAGTAATTATTGTCCTATTTTTTAGAAAGTAGGTGTTTATATTTATTTCTCATTTTTCGAAGGATTTAATTGAAATCATATAACAGCGTGTCATTATAATATCTCAATAATGTGATTAAAAAATTGAATGAATTGGTTTTATATTTCATATTTTTAGAGTATTTAAATTACACTCGTACGACATCCGTGCATCGCACGAGTATAACACTAATATTGATCTTAATTGCTAAACCAATTGATCTCTCTCATTTGGAATGATTTATCATTAGTTGAAGTGAACATAGGAGACCAACAAGCACACACTACCATACTGTTTGAAACAAATAAATTCTATAAAATTTATTTGCAAATCCAAATTACTAGTGTTTGGAAGCACCTTTCTAGAAAATTGGAAATTCAAAATTTGCTAATCTTGAATTTTCTTAAACTTTATCCAAATCCTTTCTCAAGAGGTGAAATTTATAAATTCAAGTTTGCCAAAGTGGTTGCTCAACAAAATTGCGAGATTACTCACTAACAAATTTCTTTTCCGTATTTTTCAATCCAAGTTTCTTTTTCGTCTTCAAACTAAAAGTCCAAGGTTGTTGTTACGAAAAATGAGACAAAAAAAAAAACAAACTTATTAAGCTTTTGTATGTGCTATTCACCAACTTTTATTTTGTTTTCATGCTCTTTAAAAAATTAACTTGTTAAAAGAGCATAGGTTGCACTATGAAGGGCCTTTTCATAATACTAGCTTCATTGACAATGAACGAGGATATATTTGGACTGCGAAAACTTTACTGCTTAATACAAGAGGAAAAGTCTTACTATGTATTATGTTTATGTTATTTATGTTTATGAGTGATTACCCATTCTTTTTATATTCTTTCTATAACAAATGCCACACTAATAATCTTTTTCAAATAAATTATTAATTACATTTACATTTTTTTATTGCTAATCATAATTACATTTACATTTGACATTTCCTTCTGGGAGGAAAATTTGGTGATATTAATAATGGGCAAAAACCATTGTAGTCCCTGAGGTTTACCCTAAAGACCAAATTGGTCCTTCAGGTTTGCAAAAAGACCAAAGAGGTCCCTTCGTTAACTTGTTGGCATTAGATTTAACAACAAGAAGGGCGTAAGTGTCATTTTGCTCTCATAAAAAAATAATAATCATAACCCTTCTTCTCTCTCTCTCTCTCTCTCTCATCCCTTTGTCTCCCCTCCTTTGTATCACTATTCCCTTCCCGTCTCCCCTATGCACACCACACACACATCAATACACACTTGCGGCACACACAACAACACACACCCCAGACACACACAGAGCCACAGAGGTATGTTTGGATCTTTTTTAATATTATTTATTTATTGCATGATTATTATTTGTTTGTGTGTGTTGTTATTGTGCTATTCTTAATTCTTTTTCGTGTTGTTGTTGTGTTATTTTTAATTTTTTTGTATTGTATGTGTGTGTGCTGTGGGTGAGTCTATGTGTGCCGTTGGTAGGGTATGTGTGCCGTGGACTGTGATGTGTAGGTGAGCGTGTGTATAGAGTACTATGGGAGAGTATGTGTATGGGTGCAATAGGTGAGTGTGTGTGTGTGTGGGTATCGTGGGTGAGTGTGTATGTGGGTGTCGTGGGTGGTGTGTGTGTGGGTACCGTGGGGGGTGTGTGTGTGGGTGCCGTAGGTGGTGGTGAGTGGTATGGGTGTGATGGATGAGTGTGCTTGTGGGTACTATGGGGATGTGTGTGTATGGGTGCCGTGGGGTGAGTGTGTGAGTGGTGTAGGTGCCCTAGGGTGAGTGTGTGAGCCATGGGTCATAGAGTATGGGTGGCTGTCGTGGGTGAGTATGTGTATGGGTGCCATAGATGGGGTGTATGTGGGGGTGTTGTGGGGGTATTTGTGTGGGTATCGTGGGTAGTGGTTGTGACGCCCGAATTTTTTTTTTTCTTTTTCACATAATTTGTTATAACTGTTGTATACCTACTTGAGCATTCTTACGTGCATCACCTTTCTTGCTTAATTACTTTATCTTGAGGTTACTATTTGTAAGGCCCGACCCCAAATAACGTGTGTTACCTTGATTTACGTGCCCTGTCTTGGTTTTCGTGCATGCTTCGTCATTCGTGCCTTGACCTAGAATTATGTGCCCTAATCCTCGACTTACATGCCCTGACTTCGAATTGTGTGCGTTAACTCATTTCGTGTGCCCTGACCTTGAATTGCATGTCTTAATCTAGGTTTAAGAGTCGTACCTCGATTTACGTGCATTGCATTGAATTATGTGCCTTGCATTGGTTTATGTGCATTCACCTAGGGTTACGTGCATTTGTATTGGAATCCATACATTTATCTTGAAGTACGTGCCTTACCTCGTAGTTCGTGTCTACCTCGTGAATCGTGTCCCGTATTGATTTCTGTGCGTGTCTCGTAGTGCGTGCCCTAAACCTAGAAAAGCGTGCCCGCACGCTAATCAATAAAGAATCCTACACAAAGCACAAGACAATAAAATAATCCTACACAATCAACTAACTAATATTATATTCCTAATTCAAATTCTCTACAAAACCTACTAACTAATAAAATATTCTATCACACTCAACTAACCAATAAACTATTATAAACCTACACTTATTATAATCCAAAATATACTAACTTGAATCTGAAATTTCAGATTCTCCCTTGCATTACATGGCCAAAACAAGACAATTTGATCAACTTTGCAAAATTAAATTAAAGTCTAGACATTCTATGACACATGCACTAAGCACAATGCATAAAAAATTCACCTATACCCTACCCAAGCATCTCATTTTCGACCCTCTCAATGCCATGCTTCATTTCAACTCAAAAAAATGCTAAAGATGACACAAAATTCAGATTTGAAAGGCTCAAGGCCAACACACACACATACAAGCATCATTTCTCTCTCAAACTCTCTCTTTCCTCACAAACTCTCTCATTCTCTGTCATTTTCAACCATGGCTACCTCTTGACCTTCCAAGTCCACAAGCATGCTCTCAATATCTCTCCCAAGCTCGGCCATAGAAGCCCAAGCAAGGAAGAAGCTCCCTTTATGCATTTTGAAGAGCATTTGTGCTTATTTGCTAAATCTTCAAGAGGTGAGGGCTAAAACTTCTTGCAAATCTTTCAAAAAACCACATGCATGCTTTAAATGTCTATCTTTACTTCTGTACTTGAGATATATGTGTGTTCATGAGCTTTTATAAACATGCATGGCAAGATTTTTGGCTAGAATGTGATGATAGGTGAAATCGTGCATGTGACAGCTTTCTATCTTGTTGGTGCGAGGTAATTTGGGCTAGGTAAATGATGTTGAAAATGCGTTAAAATTGGTAGGTAACTATTTTTTCCAGTTCTGAACATTGGTTGCAGAAATAGGACAAAGCTAATTTTGACTCTAAGGTCCTCCAAATGGCAAATCATTAAAATGTGTCCAAATCTGGAAAGTCTGGAAAAATGAAGCAGGTTTTGGCAGATTCACTGACCTTGTAGAACGAACCAGTTTTGACTTAGTAAATGACATCCAAAATGCATGAAATTTGGTATGATACTATATTTTTCAGTTCTGGACATTTTTGTCAGAAATGGACTAAGGGTAAATCTGACCCTAAGGCCCTAAAAAACGACAAGGATTGAAATGTGTGCAAATCTGGACAGTTTTGTGTAGTCTCACTGTTTTGGCTATAACTATTGAACCCGAACTCCAAACAATGCGAGGTTTGTTTCTGAATTTAGTTCAATTCTTAAGATTTAATTTGGCATCTTATTCACTGGAATTGGAGTTGTTTTCTTGTCTCAATGATTGTGAGAAAACAGTCCATTGCAGTAAGGTTTTCATCTAGTGATATGCTTAGAAAAATTATTGTAGCTTCTCTTGTTGTATTAAATGCTTGGGATTGTGGCATTGGGATGTTGTGTGGACTGTTTTGAATACTTGAGGGTGTTTGAATTAATCGATGCATGGCTTGAGTTTGATTACAAGATGACTTGGGGCTTAATTGCACGGGTAAGCGCGAATTGAAACCCTAGTGACTAGGTAAATTCACTAAGTTGTTGATCCTATGGATATCATATTTAATTATGTGATTAGTAGGCTGCCCGTAGTTGCCCTCATAGCCCTAAACATGATTTCAATGATTACATGTTGACAAGTAGGCCTTTCTTGCACCCGGTTCCACGTAGATGTCGTTGCATGTTGAATAATCCTATTATTTGATTACGTGAACTTCAAAATGAGTTATATGACTTGATTTACATGCGTTACATGGCTTCCCGTTTAATGTTCATATAACTCCATGTGCTTTTCAAGTGAAATTACTTATCATATCGTGTCTCGCTTGTTTGCTTGTCAATGTGCAATCTTATGACTGTTCGGAGGCAACCTACTTTGTTGTCCTCCTAATGTGATATATTAAATGTCATAAATGTGCATTGCATACAAGGTTGCAACCTTTCATTCTGGCGTGGTAGCGTTCACGCACACCGGGCAGCATCGGGCTTACCGGTGCAACCGTGACTACCATTGTCCAATTCCCTCTCTCGCTTGGGGGCTAAACTTCCTCGGAGAGTTGGGTCGTAGGATTTCGGGGTACATCCGGAGTACACCCATTTGGCGTGATAAGGGGATGATTTGAAGTCAGCCGCAACAACTGATCCTGGAAATGAACTGAGAGCAAAAGCTCACCGTATCCTTTTCACTATGTGTATAAGTACTCTCGCTTGGTTGCTAGAGGACCTCGGGGAGGAAAGAAGGGTAATTGTATTCTTTTACTGTTATATTACATTATGTACTTACTTGTGACATATGTCATGCTTGCAAAGGGTTTTCATAAGTTGAACCGGAAAATGAGTTTCAAAACTTATTTCTTGTTCCCCCTCGCTGAGTTCATAAGGACTCACCCTCTTTTATCATCTTAGGTGAAGAAGACCAGGAACAGGTACCCAAGGACGACGTGCCTAATGATGATTCCTTGGAATGATTGCTTGTCCTATGTGCCTTACTTGACTATGGCTATTTTGTGAACGATATGTTGCTTGAAGACTATTTCTTATATTGCTTGTTGATGTAATTGACCCCGTTATAATTTGGGTCTACTTTTGGATTGTACTATCTATAACCGGAAAAACTCTTTATTTGGTCGTTTGCTTTCATTTTCTTAATTAGTAGTTACCGTAGGCATTTAAACCACTAGATGAACAATCAACTAAGTTAATTCTATCTAATTTCACTTAGGTGCTCATTTGTAAACTAAAAGATAATAGGTATTTGCATGATAGGAAATTGAAAAATAAACGGGACATAGTTATCATGTTAGGCTTATTAACCAAACGAGACTTTCAAGATAGACTAGTAGGCATATCAGTTGATGACAAAATAAGAGTCCTTAATGGAATTGGATTAATGATTGGAATAATTGAAGCGTTTAGAAATTAGGTCAACTAAAATGTCTTAAATACTGCCGTTATGCCGCCGATTTTCCGGAAAAACTTTTGGAGTTCTAGGCTAACGTTAAGCATTAATCATAGTGAAACAGTTAAGGACGTAAAATAACGATAATGATTAGCTCACACCCTAGTCTAGCCTCTATAGGTTGGGTTGGGGCGTGACACTATTCATAAGATTTTCGACCGTCTCGAATGTTGGATTTTATATTTTTCCTTGGTCATATGACATTTAGAAGGAATTGAGACCTTGTCATTATGGATTTTCGAGCTCGGGAGTATGCATTTGGAAAATAGTTTTTGCATCATTTGAATAGTATTACGTACGTAACAATCTTAGTTTGAATTAGTTAGCATTAGATTAAAGTTTAAGCACATTTGACCAATCTTTTATGAGGTTTGACTTAGCAAAATTCAGCATATATCATATACAAACATAACATAACACAACACAAACTTATATCATAGAAAACAATTGCAAAAATTACCCTTTTGTCCCCTCCTTTGGCCGACCACTTCAAGGAGAAAAAATAGGAAATTTTCTTCATCAGTCTTGCTAGCTTGACTCTGGGCTTGGATCTTGGAGTTGTTTGAGCATCCTAGGGTTCCCCAACAAGCTTCTACACATCATAAATTGTGAGGGAGTTGCATTTTATAGCTTTCAAAGTTTATGCTCTTATGTTGAAATTATTGATTTGTTGATTATAGTTATAATACTTGTTATGAATGCTTTATATGTGTTTATTAGAGCCTATAGAGTAAACTTTTATAGCTCGATAGCATAATCCATGGTTGAAAGCTTGAATGTTATGAAAGAGATGATGAATAACGCTTATATTTAGGGTTTTGAATAAATGTGCTAATTGGATTGAATTGGAGCTTCAATTAGATGCTCTAGACCCTAGTGAAGCTAGATGGGAGGTCATGTGAAGTTGAATCACCCAAAACCTATCTAAATTGCAAAATTTGTCGACTTTAAAAAGAGGACTTTTCTCGTTGTGCAATCCGGGCACGTTTGGGCTTTGGATTAGGTATCCTTGAGGTATGGAAGTACTTTTGGTGCTTTCGTTACGCGAAATTGGGGCTCGGATAGTATAGTTGTAGTTAAAACCCGCTCGGGGCCTTCCTGAGCTTTAGCTTCTAAAACGGGTTTTTATGGTTTTAATAGGTGTCTTTTAGCTTAATTAGGAATGTAGTATGATTAGATTGTGGGTTGGTAACCTTGAAATGCACTTAGGAGAAGAAAAACTTGGTTAAAGAAATGGGAAATGTAGTAATTGGCTTTCTTTGACGCACCTAGAGTTGGCTATCGAGTTGTCGCATACTACTGTGTTTTTCTAAAGCTAATTGAGCTATTTGAAATTAAATTTTGGGTGAAGTTGTGTTGGTTGCCTCTTTTTGGGATTATATAGCTATCTCGTGCATATGTTGGATATAATGTGTTTATGTAAGGGCGGCCTACTTTGTCGACCCTCTTATGTGTTATTTGATATCTCGAATTCTTGTGGACTTGTCTTGGGTTGCGTAACCTTTTCGGACATGGTAGTGTCGAGAACACGAGCGGCATCGGGCTTGTCGTGCTCCCTCAACTACCATGGTGCCTATTCCCTTTCTCGCTGAGCATACTCCACTACCCCAGAGGTGCGGTTCACCTGCTGGGCATATGGTGCTACCTCAGGAGAAAGGGTCGTAGGATCGGGATACATCCGGAGTATCCTAACTTGTTGGAGTAAGGGGTTTGCTGACACTTGCGTGAAGTTCGTGGCTCGTGGTTCGAGATTAAAGACTTGAAACAAAACCATATCCTTTTTATTGTGGTTAATTACTTGCTACTATATCTTGTTCTTTATGTTATACATATATGTTTTCTTGTGTTTGCATATCATATTGCACGTCCCGGTATGTTGCATCACCTCCCTCGCTGGGCAACATTGTTGCTTACTCCTCATTTAATATGTTTCAGGAGAAGCTGAGGTAGATCCCCAGCTAGTTGCAGTAGTTGAAGAGGAGAAAGTGCAAGTTGAGCAACTTCCGTGATTTCTAGTGTGATAAGGTTGTCTATGATGTAGGGTTTACATGGAGTGGTTGTTATATGTTGTGTTTTGAGACCTTGGGGTCTTGTATATTTGCTTGGGAAATTGTATCTTGATTATAATCTTGTATGTTGGATATAAAGCAGAATTGTATGTAATAGACTATAGTAAACCTATCTTGGTTGTTGCATGCTTGGATGTGTTAGTTAGCTTGTTTTAACCATGACATCTACATAAAGGGTTAAGTTAGAATTGAACCTGCATGCTTGTATGTTCTATTTTGTTATGCCAAGGCTCGAATGGCCTTGTGAACTTGGATTAGCTATGGGAACATTGATAGATAGGTTGTATGAGTTGTTACTTGTAGTTCAAATGTTATATGTAATTATTTGCAGATAACAGTTTAGTTCGCGGTACAGAGGAGACTTTGTCCGAGTGACGGGTCCGGGCTTGACCTATAGCGTGGGGTTGGGTTTGAGGCGTTACAGTGGTGAGTGGTGTGGGTGCCGTGGGTGAGTGTGTGTGTGAGTCGTGGGTAGTGGTATATGTAAGCCGTAGGTAGTGGTGTGTGTGAATCGTGGGTGGTGGTGTGTGTGAACTGTGGGTGGGTAAGTGTGTGTGTGCCGTGGGTGGTAGTGGTAGGGTGTATGTGCCGTGGGTGGTGCTGTGTCATGTGCTCGTTATTGATTCATTGTTGTTTATTGAAGGTAACTCGTTAAGTGTGTGTTTGAAAAAATGGGTGAAAGACAGTTCAGATTCCGAGTAATTAGTAGTGGGGTACTAGTCAAAGAAGATGATGAATCACGATTGTTCATTTTTAACGATATATTACTGACTTTAATTTGTTTATGTTAGAATGGATATTTTTTAGTTTTAGTTTTTTTTTTCCTGAGCGAATGATGTGAATGATGTTTTTTTGGACTAATTTAGACTTTTATTGTAATTTTTTTTTATAATATATATTGTCTAAGGATATAATGATCTTTTAACTCAGTCAACCCTTTGATTTGGCTAACGGAAGTTAACTGAAGGGACCTCTTTAATCTTTTTACAAATCTGAGGGACTAATTTAATCTTTAAAATAAACTTCAATGACTAAAATGGTTTTTGCTGTTGATAATCATTTTCCAAAAATAAGAAAAGAAAGATTGGGACAAATATGGAAAGCCTAACGCGATGAAACGACACCGTACAATTCTTCTAAACCCCGCTACTAACTGACCTAAGTTGTCCAAAAACCCAAAATCACAGTGCAAGCGGAAACAGGAGAGAAAATGGCTCTCCACAAAGCCCGCTTGGGCATTCGCATTGCTTTCTCCACAACGCTTCTCCGCAGTGTCCTCAACGCCGCCCCAACGCGCTTTTTTTCTACCAGTAAGTCTATACATTAACACGCAGTCACATACAAACACATAAACTTAATGGGAATTATTATTATTTTGTTTTTCTATTTGAAGGATTTCGATTATTCACTTTTTCTGAGGCTGAGAAACAAAATATTCACACACACACACACACAGAGAGCGAGAAGAATACGTAATTATAAGTTTCATTTCTTGGTTTAGTATAAGAGATGAATTATGCTGCAAATAAGTGACACGCAAACGAAAAAATGTGTATTTTTAGTCTGATTGATAATTGTGTTATAGACTTTCTATATGTAACTATGCATAGGTTAAATGTTTTTGACATAATGATTGTGAATTTCTTTATGGTGTACATATTGCAGGTGCTATTGAATCCGCAGCCAAATGGAACCCGATGTTCACGCTTGACATCAGCTCCCAAGTGGGTTCCTGTATGCCCTTAGGAATGATGAGAATTGGAACCCTCATCCACAACATTGAGCTCCGACCTGGCCAAGGTGGGAAACTTGTCCGAGCAGCTGGCACTTCTGCGAAAATCCTCACAGAGCCCAGCTCAACAGCATCCAGGTAGTTTAGAGTGCTGCGTGTGTATCAAACATGAACTTGATATGATTAAAGCACAGTTGGAAAACACAAGTTTTTTTTGATATATAATATATAAGCCACGGACACTGTTAATTATATACATCAAATCCTCGTACCTTGTTCTGACATGATGACAATTGTGTTGGTCTATTAGATACAACTAAAGATCCATGATATGAAGCATGATCTTTTGATGATTTCTTATGCTATAAATCTGCATCACATACTTTGTGTTGCTTTTTAAAAATGTAACTTTTTTCAGATATTGTGAGATAAAACTGCCATCAGGTGTTAAGAAGCTGATTGACACGAGGTGTCGGGCGACAATTGGAACGGTATCTAACCCTGAGCATAGGACAAAGAAATTGAGAAAGGCTGGCCAGAGCCGGTGGCTTGGAAGGAGGCCGGTGGTTAGAGGTGTGGCAATGAATCCTGTTGATCATCCTCACGGTGGTGGAGAAGGGAAGAGCAAGAGCAGTGGGAGTCATGGCAAGGTTTCTCGTACACCTTGGGGAAAGCCCACAAAATGTGGCTACAAGACTGGGCCACTAAAGAGGAAGAAGTAGTAACTATACGTTTAATTTTCCCTTTCTGTTAAGTAGAAGGTGGTGAAATAAAGTTTTTTACTTTTGTACTTTGCATGTCATACCTTTCTTGTTTCTTTTGTTTATTATTTTCTTAATAGTAGTATGAGATGAAGTGGATGGGTTTTGCAGGGCAAAACTAGATAGTGGGTGGACATGTTTCATGCAGATTCTTATGATTATCTCATTGTATTTACCTGGTTGATCTGGAGTATAACTTAATTATGGATTTTAATCATGATGGGAGTAACTAAAATTCTTTTTTCCTTTGGGGTACTACAAGCCTGTTTTTCCATGTTTTTTGTTTCTGAATGTTGTTCATTTGACTGTGATTTCTGAGAGTTTGAAGTGATTGGTGCTTGTATCTGTGCAGTTGGTTTATAAAACTTTTGATCTTTCATGTTTCATTTTGGATATATACGATGGCGTATGCATGAGACTGTGGCATGGTTAGGATTTTGTTATTTCTAGAGATATGAGGATCTATACTCAATTAAGCTCTTCGCCATCTTTTATTCAATCTATGCTTTTTCCTTAGGATCTTTTACAAACGTTTTCCTAATTCTTATGGCCTGCAATTTTTCCACGGTTGATGTTTTAGTGATGATGTACTTTGCGATACTGACACTACTCACCGACTTGTTTAACAAATTAAGAGAGAAAAGAGGTTGCCAAAAATTGTGTCTATCAGATAATCTTGCTATGGTGAGTGTGACATGATTTTGAATGATTTGATCTAGCGAACTGTGTGTTACTTTCTGATAATTGGAAAATTTGCACCATTATAATTTAATGTAGCTTTGTACTTCGTGAAGGAGTTGCCCATTGGTACCTGTGAATTCATTGTTTACCTTTTAAAAGAAAAGTACAAATGGTCTAAACTGTTTATCTTGTCGAGTGTGATATTATGTACATATGTCATACACGACAAGACAAAGGCTTTGATCTCAGTACAGGATGCAGATTGTAATGTCTTAGGCTTAAGAGTATTATGGGTCTGGTCTCATAATAGGTTCATGTATGAAAATGATCTATTATTACCTTTTATACCATGCCCATTCTTTCAATCTTTTAAGTCCCGTGTGATCTTTGCTACTCCTTTTGAAGATGGGCTCCAAGGTTGATATGGTAAAACTATTATTGAAACTCTGTCAGTTGTTAAAGATTTTTTATACAATGTGTTGAAGAATTCTTATGTCAGATTCGGGTTTTTGGAAGGAATTTTATTCAGTTCCCTCCATGTGCTCATTTGTTTGTTCTATTGATGTTCTGTAACATTAAAATAAATTTGATGTCTTATTTTGCACCATCTACAGCACCCATGATGTAATAACTTGACTCCTATATTAGTTCTTATAATTTATTTTAGAAAATTAAAGTTAACTCACTCCATATTGAACTTACACTGCAAGTAGAACTGCTTTTCTACTATATCTGTTCCCTTTTGATAAATGGTACGCTGCTTATCATTGCAGAGTTTGTTCTAGATGAGAGTATGCTTGTGTTGCTTCAAGGTTTAAAAGTGAAACAGATGAGCATTTTAGAGATTACAGAAATCTTATAGTTCAGTATTTCTCAATTTAAAGATATATCCTATGTGAGATATTTGTCAAGATAAGGTACCTGTTTTCCTTTTTTGATGTAATCTTTTCTAGCAGCTATGCATTTTCATTATGAGTTTGCAGATAGAATCAATGTGCTTGTAGTGAAGCTATTTGTATGTCTCAATCTCTTGCCTTCCGCACAAAACGGATTGAATATGGGGTTATGATCAGTGATTATTATCCAGTTTGACAATGTTGACCCAGAATTGTTCAGTGATCAGCGATGAGGTCCTCTTTTTGAACAATTAACTTTCTTTGGCTTAATTTTAATGATAGACAGGTTATATGGGAGAAAATTTCCTGAGAAGACTGAAGTAAACAAAGGAAAGAAAAAGGAAAATAAATTCTTGATTGCATGTATTTGAGTGAACTTGGCAGTTAATGTGGTAAAAATGGGTAGTTTTTCCTGTAAAATCTTATACTGTGTGCTGGTCACTGCATGTGAGAAAATCACTTTCCACTTTCCTAGGAATCACAAACTGGTGTCTTTCTGCTAAAATCCATTCTTATCTTAGGAATCACACAACTTTGCCATAGGTTTTTCTGCTAAAATTCATTCTTACACCTTTATCTTTACTTGTCCTGATATATGAACAGTACTTCAATGAATTTGCGCCCACGTAAGTACAGAAGTATTCCATTTGATAGAGGCACTAGATCCTTGGATGACGTTCAGTTTGGATTGCCAGAAAAGAAAAGCAGTGTAGGACAGTTAGTTTGTTTGGACTTCCATTCGTACACTTTATCTTTCCTTTTCCAGATATCTGAACAGTAGTGCAGGAAAGTTTGTTTGGACTTCGCATGGGGTTGGCTGATGGGAAGGCTATTGAAAAGTAGTTTTCCTGCATGTTGCGCCCTGCAAAAATTATAGAATTTTGCATCATAATGTTAGTTGCCTACTTTTACCCCCATGAACCACCCAGTTAAACAAACACATGAGAGTTTATTCTCTTTTTCATCTTTTACTTTAACTTGTCCAGGTACATACCTTTCTGGATCCCTTAACAATCATCCAAGCAAGCTAAAACATTGGTGAATAGGCAGTATATCTTCAACACATTCTGAAACTGTGCACTTTGCATGGCTACACTCAAGTGCACATTATTTCTTATTCATCAGGCGCTTTAAGTTTCATCCTGATGGCCTTGCTTGGAATGTCCAATAGAAAAATCTTAGGTGGAAGAATATCAAAGAATCTTGATTATAGATATTAGTGGCTTTGCTTGAGTTGTCTATTTTATCTAAATTTGCACTGTTCTTTGTGATCTATCAGTGTCCATTAATTGCAAATACTCCCTGTGAATTATGTGATTCTGGGTGCTGCCTTAACGGGGTTATAATGTACAAAAGTGTGCTGACTCCAGTTTCATTTCTTGTTCTTGTTTCCTTGTCTCCTTGAGGTTATTTAACTTGCTAATTTCCCTAGCCTTTCTATGAAATAGATGTCATGTTTTATCACTTGTTTAAGTTGTGAAGTTTGTAGATTCAAATGCAATCAAGATAAAGCTAGCTCAGGCTTCTTTTTCTGATACTTAATGTCTCAATCTTATAGTGAATCACATACTTATATTTTGGAAAGGAACACCTAGATTGACTTAAGGTTTGGAAATTGTCAATGTGGGTACTCCTTTCCCCTGAACTTGTTAGCGCATGCCAATTCAGTCTTGAGATGATAGCCATTCTTTCTCTCTTTCTCTATGTGTTCATTTTTCTCTTTTTGGATTCCCATGGGGAGAGAGTGGGATGTTTAGCACTCTAGATAGAGCAATATAAAATGTGAGAGGTCGAAAACGACAAAAAGTATGAATGTGCAATTGTTGGATGACTAAGGCAGGCATTTCTGTGTCACAAGATTTGGTTAGAATTGTGACATACAGCCTTGGCTGGCAAATCAACTGAGTTTTAAATGTAACATGAAATAATTCTGCATGTCTTCCTTATAGAGGACACTGAAGGTTGCGGTTTAGGACAACGTGAAAGACTTGGCTTATTATGTTTCTTCTCCATTTTCTTTCATTACTTTTCAGTGCAATTACATCTTGTACCAATTTAAATTAGACGTGGTTGCATTGAAAAGTAATGGAAGGAAATGAAAAAGAAAAAGAAATATTGATACCATACATTTATTGTAGCATAATTTTTTGATTGGATAAATTATAAAGGACCAGATATGTGTTATCTTGTTCGTATCTGGCCAATCAGTTTAGCTTGTACAAGTGTTGAGAAAGCTGTTTGAAGAAATATTTAGAATGATTATACAGGGCGGCATTATATATAATATGAAGTTTATTGGTGGGATTTTCTTGGACTTGAAAAGTATTCTTAATTGTTGATTCTTATTCTTTGTTGTTTGTCTTTCTTGACTGATCCTGATAGATATATATATATATATATATATATATATATATTGAAATGTGTCTATGATGCTATTGATTTCTGCAGTGTAAAATCTAGAAGTCATGTTATTTTCAGCCTTTTATTTATATTCTTTAGCACTTGTGTGTTGATTCAATATCTAATAATTGTAAGAGCATGCATTGTATTGATTTCTGCAGTGTAAAAGATGGGTATGTTTTGGGAATTCAAAATAAGAATATGATTATGCTGATTAATCAAGTGGTAATCTTTTGGCAGCAAAAGATTTAGCAATTTAATTCGCAAATTTGTTTGTCGTGTTTTTCTGAACCAAGTGGAAGCTATCACCTTGAATACTTGCTGAGATACTCTTAATATCTTGAATTAAGGGGTCAATCATCCAAATATTAGCTGTGTCAGAAAATGCATTGAAAATGGATTCTGCATTTGTAACAAAAAAGATGTAGGGGGAAGCAAACCTACTCTATGGTTCTATGGATCATGTTAAGAGTGTCGTACTCTTGCCAACACCACTCCTGAGATTGTATAACTTCATCTTCTTCTTGTCGATCTTAGTGTTGACATTCATGTTTCTCACAATGATTTTCGTAGGTGGTACAAGCACAACCATCCTTGCTTTAAAATTGCTCAACCAATGTCTTTATTTGACCGTAAACTCCAAATATGCGCGCGGTAGTTGACATCAAGTAATTAAATATTACCGCAAGTTGCAATTAAACAAATAAATAAGCTTAATTACAAATATACAAAGCAGATAAAAAAAAAATTGGAAATATAGAATACTCTCACCTCTATTTGACTATTTGGATAACTAGTGCTAATTTTTTGTTTATTTTGTCTTTAACAGTTTTTTTTTTAAAGTGATTATTCTTTGAACTATATCTTCTTCAAGTATGGTTTTAATAGTCTACAATTCTATTGTGCTGTTGGGGTCAAACTTCTATTCCTATTCCCAATGGTCATATTTTACTAGTACTTTCTTGGAGTATGATAAGGAAAATTGGATTTTATGTCCATTTTTTGGGATTTAGATTCCTTAAAATCTTATATTATAAGAGAGATTAATGGTGGTGAATTAATGATATAGTTATGATAAGATGACCTCACAATTTAAGAATAATTAAATTCTTATTTTATTGATCTTTTTAATAATTTTATAATATCATGAAAAATTCAAATCTTTTTTTGGGCAATGGAGTTGAGTCATATGCCAAATTTTGTGGTAGTTGTTATATGCTTCAACTTTTACTTCTATAGGGTCTGTGTTATCAAAGAGAAGACCATTGAATGCCATTTCACATATCTATAACAAGAATAAAGAACAGAAAGATCATTTATTTTATGATGTAAAATAACTCGTAGCTCTTCCACATGGAGTTCAGTTAGAGAAGATCCATTTATGGAGCTCCATAACTATTATTATTAATGGATCTGTTTGCTAATAAATGTATACCACTTTTTAGGGCTCTTGCCAAATAAAAAAAATGGCCATCTCCATCATTTCCCATTTTAATTCAGCAACTTCTGTAAAGTCGTAGTTGCCAGCCGGCTCAAGTCAAATTACTACAAAATAATTGCACAGTTCTATGGGTCCACAATATCTACCTCTCTTGATTTTAGTGCATTGATATTTTGCCATTGCTTTAGCGTCCGCTTTTGAATATTTCATTATTTATCTTTTTTTTATAACGAAAAATTTATTTTAAATAAAATTTTATTAAATTTATTACAAGATTATAATTTTATAGTGTAGCGACAAACCTCAATATATACCTCAGAACGATCAAAATGTTGCGTATATTCTTTACGTGACAGTAAGAAGCCCATGAGATTCAATATTGTGGTCCACATGTACTTCTTAAGGAAGCACATATCCAGGATCTGTTCCGCCAAATTCGAGTTAGCAAACGTGGAGTTATTAATCAGGATTGATCTTGATTCTTGGAATGTTTAATCCCTTTTTTTTTTTTTTTTTTAAAGTCTCATTTGCTACATTTAGTTCGTTTGAAGTGACCTCAATTTTCTGGAAAAAAAAAAAAGGTGACTTCAATTTGTTTTACATCATCTGTTACATTTAATGCTAGGAGCGGATATCAACAAGGGCTTCACCTTCTTGCATTTATTTATTTGTCTATGTAACTTTCTTGCATTTTTTGGCAAATCTTGTGCTCCAATCACCTAAAATGTATTAGTTTTTTTATCTTAACTGGTGGGTGAATTGTTAAATAATAATTTATTATAATAAGATATTCTGAACTCGATCTTCATAATGTAGAAGAAAAATAAAAAATAAAAAAAACTATTAGTTATTCTAACGTTACGAAAATTACCAGAATCATTATCATTGGCTAGAAGAGATCATCACGAGTTACATTTGGATTCTTAAATTTATTATTTTCTTTGTCACAAGCTTCAAAACAAGGATAAGTCAAATGCCATTGTGAATGTAACTACACTCCACGCCACTTGCAACCGAATTTACGTCCCCTCCCAATGTTAAACACTATGAAGGAAATCATCGATAGTCGTTAAGTAATGATGTGGTTATTTAATTTTGCACGTCTTAAAAAGAGTAAAAAATCTATAACTAGACGAACAACAAAGCAACAGTATGTTTAATTAATGATGGCATCTGCATCCCTCACTGTTATCCCAATCTTTGGTTGCTGGCCATAGCTTTGCCAGCAACTTGTCTACCTAAATATACAAGTCATTTGGTTCATATTTAAGTTTCTATAACCCCTATTTCCGTACCTAATAACAAGATTTTACTATTGGCACGTATGTACTGGTGGAACCAAATATTAATGAAAGTGTGCATCAATCAGAAAAAATAATTATTATATTGAATTTTCTTACTTTGTATGATTGCATATCCTGACATCTTTTATTATATGAATACATACCCTTACTTTATGGTCCTGACTCCGCTTATAAAGAACAAATCCACTAGCAAATACTTTGAAAAATGAAAGGATAGGATGATATATACGTTTGCGACTAATCAAGTTTGCAAGCTAACTTGCGGAGTAGTAGGGGTTATCAGTTGGTTCAGTGGAGTGTGGTGTTTGCAGTGGCACTTTGGTGGCTCTGGAAATGGCGGAATGCATAAACTTTTGGAACAAATCCAGTTGGGTCTGTTTTGGAAAAAGTGCATTTTATCTGCAAATATGCGCGTGAGGTGACAGAGGCTTGGTTTGTTGACATGACAAACAGTAGCCGTGTATGGAGGAGTCTGAAATATGTTGCTTGGGTGAAACCAAGGGGTGCTTGGAAGTTAAATACTGATGGGTGTTCCAAAGGTAATCTTGGTTTGGCAGTGGCGAGGGGTTTGTTTCGGGATGAGGAGGGGGAGTAGAGGTTTGGATTTACCGTTAACCTGGGCATTGCGTCTAACAACCTTGCTGAATTGGTGGCCCTGGTGGAGGGATTGAAACAAGCGCAAGCTATGGGAGTTGATAAACTTGAGATCGAGTCGGACTCCCAAGTTGTCGTGCAGCTTCTCCAATAGAAAATTCCAGCCCATAGCCCGTTGAGACCGACTCTGGAAGATTGTCAGCATTTTTTGAGGGGTAATTGCAATTATCAGTTGAAACATGTCTTCCGTGAAGCTAATCGATGTGCGGACTGGATGGCGAATTTTGACTTACAACAAGTGTTGAGAATTCAAGTATTGGATCATCCCCCGGATGCGTTGCGGCTTTTTTTAGAGTCAGATAAGAGGGGTGAAATATCTCCTAGATTTATTACCGTTTAAACCCCGGCATTTTGCCTCCTTCTAAAAAAAAAAAAAAAAGCTTAAATCAAGACAATTTCCTGTTTAAAGCAGCCTATATTGACAATTAGACTAACTTTCATCGATACAAGCTGATGGATTATTGTCTATTCTATCTCCACAGGATCGTACCAAAAAAAATCATGAAACATTAGAGATAAACAATTTCGGGATGGTTCGAACTACACTAACCTTTATCATTCTAAGTTGAAAAAATTCACTATTAAAAATAATAGCTACAAAGAACTTTGTGCATGGAAAGGTTTACTTTAATCAATCACAATTGAACTCCTCCCTGGTGTTAATAGAAAAGTAACAATTTTCATTTTTTTGAAATTTCTTGAAATTGATGAATCGAATGGATCTAGTCAAAGTCCACCTATATTTTTATGATCCCTCCATTTATATATTCTTGGGTTGCACAAACGACAACGGAGTAGTAGTAGTGATAGTGAATTCATCTCGAACTCTCACCCAAAAAGAATATAATAATATAATAGTGAACGATTTACCTTGACTTTTCACATCCTCGTCGATTTTATCCTCAACAATGAGTGTATTTTAACAAAAAAATATGAAGGGCATGATCAAAATGAGATTGATCAATTGATAAGTAAATGGCTAAAATGGAGCAAAAAAATAGTTGAAAGACCAAAATAGAACTGG
Organism: Ehretia macrophylla; assembly: GCA_037974665.1. NCBI lineage: Eukaryota > Viridiplantae > Streptophyta > Magnoliopsida > Boraginales > Ehretiaceae > Ehretia > Ehretia macrophylla. The sequence continues at coordinate 4,762,351 of CM075777.1, read as the reverse complement.
AGAGATAACTTAGTAACAATATAAATTTTTTACCCTATAAATAAAAAAGTTAATTGGAGTCGCAATTAAACATATCTGAGCATGAAAGGTTTCATTAAAATGATTTGTTTAATTCGTTAATTTACTTGAAAAGTGAAAAAAAAAAAAAAAACTTCATAAGCTAAACATTTATTAAACCCACAAAATAGTCAATAAAAAAGACTTGAAAAGACCTTATTATTTGTTAAGAATCATGGAACTCATAATTGTGTTGTCTGTTTCACTCATACATTCACCTCAATGTTAATTCTTAATTTTTTGTTCTCACTGAATCACACATGAGAGGAGGTGTCGAAATATGCATTCCAACATTATTGAGTAAAAGAAAGTAAGGAAATTGATAACCATGCTCCTGCCAATCCTTTCTTATATGTGCATAGAAATGACAAGAAAGTTTTCAGATGTTAGATTGATGTATTTTCTTATTAACAAAAAAGATGAATTTGCCTTCTTGACTAGACCCAATTGTCAAACTTCACATTATGTACCAATTTATTGTCTAGTCTCTTCCCTTTCTTTCAAATTGAAACTCCTTTCCTCAAATCACAGCTAAAGTACATTTTTAGTTTTCCAGTATTTTCTAGTTCATGTCTTTCAATTTGGAAAATAACAATGAAAAATAATTTCTAGTGGTGTAATTGGTTGAACTTTGTCATTGAATTGTAGACTAACAATATTATGTTTTTGAGAATGTTGAATATATACACAACTAATGATAATAACAATAACAACAACAACAACAACAACAAAACCACAACAGTACTAATAATAGTAAACAATAAATTATATTATATACGTATTACAAATTCATTTGTCAAATAATCAAAATGCATTTTCAAAATATAATATATTACAAACCTAGCCCTTTATATACATATTATTCTCTTAAATGATAATAATGATGATAATAGTAATAATAATAATAGTAGTTGATGTGGCATGGAAAATTAGGCTAAAGAAATTGGGCCAAAAAAATAAATAAATATTAGGCCAAAGTAATAGGCCATACCAGAGGTCCAAGATGCTCAGTCCAATCCAGTCCAAGCCAAGCCAAAAACAGGTATTGACCAATTCAAACAAGTGCCAACCAACTCCCCCAAAGATCATGAGCCACGATTCACTCCACAATCAAGGGACCAGTATCCCCACTAAGGTGCAACCACTTTCACAAAATCGGAGCTCCCTATAACGGGTACGAGCCTCCTCATACTACTATAAATACATAGGTTTACTAGCTCAAAAGTATAAGTGATTTCATACTCGTTACTTGCTATTTACTCATTTGCATTACACAAGCACTCTTTGATCCTCTTACTAACTTAAGTATCGGAGAAGGACGCCAAGCCCAAAAGCTGGGTCCTTTGTTTTGTAGGTCTGGATAACAAGTTGTGGAATCCAGGCCCAATTCGTTGTTCGAGCCTAGTCAGGTTAACTGTCTTCAATAGTTTGGCACCGTCTGTAGAAACGACTTAGTTCCCCCATTGAGTATCCACTATGATACATACTATCACAACCCCATTTTTCACTAATACAGTCTCTGATACCATAAAGAAAGAAATTAATATCCAAACTTACAAGAACACCGAACAATCTGGGATCGTAATGCCACGTGTTTAAGAAGATCACTCCTCCGATGTCCACTAAGGCACACTACATTAGCCCGAACACTAATATCCGTAAAATAATACATCCAGCCATTAAAACTACTTCCTAAATACATTCAAAAATTCATTACAATAGTCCTTCATCTCAACTCTTTGATGCTCAAAGTATACATCTCAATAATAATCCTCCAAATACATCATACTCTACATAAATTCCACAAATAATAAATATATCACTCAAAGCAAGATAACAAAGTAGTCACTTCCAATCTCATCGAGGCTCTAACTTGGCTCCACCTGAAATGTTGTTATGAAATGGGGTGAGTTTCACAAACTCGGTGAAGGGGGAGAAAAGAAAAGTTTTGAAAAGCTTTTTAAGTTTGAAAACTCCTTTTGAAAACATGTTATGACATAATAATATGCAACAAGTATAAACAACTTAATTAATATAAGATAAGTAAACACTTGAAACAATGAGTTAGCAACACGTACAAATGGTGCGAGTAATGTAAAGTAAATAACCACATAGTAAGGATACGCTCGTTCTTTTGATGTTGTTCCCCATTCACCATCACGAACTCTTCCCCATTCACCAAATATACTCCAAAAGTACACCAAACTTACGACCCATACCTCATGGAACGCTCTGTCTATACAGGATAGTGATTAGAACATCTGTAGCCGTGTCATCGCCTGACAAGTCCGATGGTGCCCAGTGCAACACAAACTACTGCATTTAGTTTAAAGGTTGCAATCTTACACTTCGCATTCACATTCGCATTGCATACACATATAACCACATCGCATTCTCATTCACATTCAACCACATTCACACATTCATGACAATTAGAGGAAACAACAAAGTAGGTTGTTTCCCGAACACATTAGCAATTCATATTCATTTCGCATTTAAATAGCTAAGCAATCAAGCACTTAAACCACATTTAACACTCAAGCATATAACCAACACTCAACCAATATATATATATACTAACTATAATACCATATAGGTGCGAAACAATAGCAAAACCAATCTTAAAATAAGTTTTATAAGCAAAATAACACAATTGCACCATTGCTGGAAAATCTGGAAAATTCATTAAAATGCACCAAAACTCCACAAATTTTGCTCCCAAGCTATGAAATTAAGTTATGAATATATAAACAAGTATTTAGAGAGCAATTTAGGCATTAAAATCACACAAAAACACTATTCATGTTTTTTGGAAAAAAATTCAACAAACAAGCATTTTACAAAAAACTCATCTAATTTTGCTTCCAAACCTTTAAAAATGTCATGAACACTTATATATGTATATAAACTTCATATGTAAACTTTCAACCAAACGTTTAACTCATAATTAGCTAAATAATTCATTATGCAACACATATAATCAACTACTACAAATCATGGTTCAAATTAGCTAAGATTCAAGTATCTTGTTCTCTTTGACCTATCTAGCAAGAAGCATAAGCATATACAACAATATATAGCATATATATACAAAAATAGAAGCCTTGCATTAACTTTAAATTGGGTTTAGAAAATCCCCTCACCTTTTATGGATAAAAATGCTAGAAATAGGATGAATGCACCTAGAATGAGCAAGAACAAGCACCAATTTGAGTCTAATAGCCTTTGATCTTCATCTTCATCTTCAATTTTGCTTTGAAAACCTAGAAAATACTATTCCCCCAACCCCTCAAGGTCACGGCTGAAATGGGGCTTATTTTCGGTGTTTTGGCTTTTGTTTTATGATATAAAATGCTTAAGTGGAAGGTCAAATGGTGGTCAATGCAAGAACAGCTCTTCAAATGGCCAAAAGACTAACTTAGACTTCTATTTTGCTCCCAATTTCAAGTTTGCCATTCACTAAACTTTCAAAAATACCCATCTTGTCCTAGTTTGGTCAGAGAAGATAAAAAGTCAACTAATACAATTTAAATGAACTTTAAATGCAAATTTAGCTAAATAATACCAAATAAATCATGTACTTACACATATTATTTTTAAATAATGATTAAACTAAATAAATGCACATGTAATGCATGCTCGAGTCTAACACATACCAGAAGCCAACTATACAATGGTGCTGGAGAGGATCTCCTGCCATCTAGAGTTGAAAACTCACCATTGCAAGAGACTATCTATCAAGTTCCACCTATCAGAGTCTCAACTAAGCCACCAATTACTGTCACTATAGTAATAACTACACCAATAGCAACTATGTCGCCGGGTGTGACACCCAATATGGCATCCTCATTACAATCAGTGGACCTGCCTACTCTGTTACAAATGTTTTACAGCTTGTAGGGTGCCATGAATCACTTTGTCCAGACGAACATGTTTGTTATGGCACCTGGGTCATGTCTAGTACCTTCGGTACCAAACTATGCCCCGTAAGGAGTTGTGGAGCGAGCCCTCGGGCTGCACTATCAAGAGAGTGAAAAAAATTCCTCTGAGTCAGACAGTGATTCAAAAGGTGGCAAAACCAACCGCCCAGCTCCCAAGCATGAAGGACATCAAATCCAGCAGGTCCACCAACTCGTCGTATGAGCAAATCGTTCCTTTTTTCAAGGAGATCCAAGATGAGTTACGTCCTATAAGATACAATCTCTCATCATTGCCAACCTATGATGGAACAACAGATCTTGAGGATCATTTACAAATTTTTGATCACCATATGAAATTTTATGATGTATCTGACTATCTGAAATGCAGGGCCTTCCTTGTGAGACCTTGGTCCATAATTTACATGCATTTACTTGTTTAAATTGTTTTTTGTCATAATATGTGTAATTTATGTGTTTATTTGAACTTTATGTGCAAATTACGTGTCTATTTGACTTCTATGTGCCAAAATAATGTGTTTACTTAATTTAATATCTAATATGTTCAAAAATATGATTTACATAGGTTTCCTAGTTTAAAAGTGCATTTGAAATTCATTTGATTTGCAAAATGTTGTCTTTTCGTCTTCTTTGACCATGTAGGAATAAAATTTGCATAAACTAGTTAAAATTAAGTTTAAACTAACCTTTTATCATTTTAAATATTTGGTAGAGTGTTAAAATTAAAATTAGAAGTGTTTTGGAGGGTTAACTTAGTCATTTGGACTTTTTAAATGCACTTTGACCTTTGACCCTTGCTTTGATCCTTCTATTTAAGCCAAAACATAAAATAAAATTGCAAAAAGCCAAAACATCTTCTTGCTTCTTCATTGAATGAATCTTCTCCTATTGTGAAACTATTGGGACACACTGTTTCACAACACTCTATTGCCCCTGATGACATAGTCAAGAACATCCCCACACATATCACATTAGGATGGGAATTGTCACCTTTTCAAGGTGACTTGGAAAATTCATGTTTTGTAGGAAAAATGAACCATTATCTGTGGCATGATCCTTTTCCATTCAAAATTTGTGCTGAAATGATTATCAGTCAATATGTGCCACAGAATTTTAAACATTATTGGCTCTAACAATAGCGCCTGGCTGAGGGCGTAAAACTCAGTGCTAGTAGAAGGCAACCTAGATTTTTAAAGTTTATTTATTATGTGTGTTTATTTTCTTTTGTTTGTGTGATTTTTGTACTTTCCCTAGTCCTCTGTATTTATTTTGCTTTTGTATTTATAGGTGTCTTTTTGAAGTCCAAACTGTGTACTTTAGTAGCATGTTCATAATTGTTCAAATTGATGATACTCTTACATGTTATATCTATTTATCTTTTATGAGTTCTACAAATCAGTACATTCTAAGGCAAAGATAATAGACACATTCTTTTGCATCAACATTGAATTGCTACACATCAGGTGATCTCTTTCCTTATTACTACATTTTCCTTTACAACCAGATCAACATGTGCTGGAGAGTAAGCAAACCATAGATTCGGGGATGTACCATTTGGCATTGTATTGTTACTTGCATATTGCACTCTCATTGTTTTACATTGCTATTTTCTTGAAGAATAGCAAACTTTCAGTGTGGGGTGCGTATTGAATTTCATGATAAATTTTTTCAAAAATATGTAAGAAAAACACTATTTTGTTGATCATTGTTCTTGAGATATAGTATTTTGCTACCTTATTTGTTTATAGGAAAATGATTTAGATAATTTGAGAAATTGTGTTTTTAGCTATGTAATGTGAAAATCAACTCCGAAGACTGTCTAAAGAAAAACTTTGGGTTATTATATTCATAGGTAAACTTAGCTATTCTTTTCTTCAATTGATGGGTATGTGAATTTGAAAAGATTGAGCTATGATTACCCTTTGTTATTGAAAATTCTTATAATTGAAACCTGAATCCTACTGTTATGTCTGTATATTATATTCTGTTACTCTATCATAATGTTAACCTTTTTAAAAAAAAAAAAAAAAAAGAAGATGTATATACTAAGGCTTTTGAAAGAGTTATGTTGTAAATCTCTAAAAGCACCACTATCCTAACATTTCTTCATTATACGAGATATGTGCTATGGTGTAAAGTTTCGAGTCTGGATATCTCAGGTGATTAAGCCACGTTGGGGTCCTTTAAAACCTGACAACGTCGACCAATTGATTGAGGATTGTTGGCCTTAAAGTCCGCTACATGGGATATTCAGAAAGCAAAAAGAAACTAAGCACTAAAAAGATATATTTTGAGTTATACATTCACTTTATGGCAAATGTAAAAAGGGTGAAGGCATGATCAGGGGCTTGATTTCAAATGGGTAAGAATATCAAAGTCTAGTCTATTTGTAGGTCCTGAAAGTTGGGAATGTGTTTGAACTTAATTTGTTTAGAAGCAGTCAATAGTTTATTTCCAAAAAAGTAACTATTTTTGAAAACTATATAAAGGTTCTCTTATTTTTCTTGTCATTAACTGATGGACTTGTAAAGAATAATGGATTATACTTCTCATGATTCATGTTTGAAACATTTTGACAAAAGATAAGAATAGATTGTATTCATCTATTTGTGAAATTGACTTGCAAAATTTGAGGTTTCACTTCTAAAATCAATGTGTTTTGAAACAGACTTGCTTGAGGACAAACAAGGTTTAGGTTTGGGGATGTTGATATAGCTATAAATGTAGACTCAAATCATTGTATTTTTACTATATTTGCATCTTAACTTGTGGAAAGAATGCAACACTTATATACTTTTGCTGCAATGTAGGTTGATCTTAAAAAGTGAACAAACCAGACTCGAAACGATTCAAATTGCAAATCAAGAAGACGAAAATCAGGGAAAACTCGAGAATCGGTAGTTTAATGGAGCCCGTAAAGGAAGAATTGGGCTAAAACCAAGCTCAAATCGAACTCATATCGATGAAAAAGCTTGAAAATGCCTGAAAATACCTTGGTCAATGATCTAGTCAAAGTCAAAATTGGCAGCAGAAGGGCGCTCAAGTGCGCCTTCCTGGGTGCTCGAGTGCGCCTTCCTGGGTGCTCGAGCGCCCTCGTTGAAAGCTTCCACGTGTTTTGATTGGTCCACATGGACCGCCAAAACCATTTGATTGGTCTACGTGGACTGCCAAACGTCCCTAATTAGACCAGCAAAGCGCCAAGTGGCACAATCCAATTAGACCAGCAAAGCGCGCCTTTGATTTTCTGCCTATAAATAACCCCCAACCCATGGTGGAAAATATATAATTTTATTTATTAAATTAGTTTTAAATTATTTTTTAGTTATTAAATTAGGTAGTTTAAATTATGTTTTCGTAAATAGTTTAGTAGTAGGGTAAAATACGGAAGAGGTAATGCCCGAATTACCGAGAAGAGAAAAGAGAAGAATCTCGTAGCTGTGCTCGTGGTCCCGACCTCGGACTCGATATCGACTTTCATTTATCGGGGAACATCGCTTAATCTCTTTTATATTTGAATGTCGTAATTACTGTTATAATGCTCGTGTAATTCGTGTTGATGATTATGCATTAATGGTCATCTGATTTACCGGTCTTAGATTTGGATTGATTTATTTTAATGTTATATATGGCTTAATGCTATTTCAGATTACCTCTCATTCTATTATACTTGTAGTTAATGTAGTGATAAGTATGTCTACGTGCCATATATCCATGCTTAAATAGTAAAAGTACTAGTTGTACCGTACCTTCCATGAAATTATAGGTTGTACCATGATTTCTACTTTCGGGTTTATTAATTGTCATTTTTTGTTGTTATCCTAATCACTTGTGATTACAAGGACAAATCTATATTTCGGCTATATAACGGACTTGAAGATAGAACGGTACATATAATTGAGGTTAAACCAGTAATTGATAATTGATAGGATTAAGAGCTTGTAGCCTAATCCCAACATCGAACTAGAGAATCCTATTTTCTAACCTAGATCATTTGCCTTAGTACTAATCCAAGCTTTAAAACTATCGTCCCGTATTTGCAAAATCCCAACTCTAACTAGTTACCTTTCTTTATTTTCTTTTATTTTATCAACCATTCAATCTATCACTTACTTTTTAAACACTCACTTAAACACTTTTCACACACACATTTTTACTGAACTAACTTAGTTTCCTCCCTGTGGATTCAACCATATACTCAAAGCACACTACACTACACTGATTCATGCACTTGCGAGTTTTAAATCTTGGTTGAATTTTGCACATTTTTTACATACCGACCGAGTAGCGATTAACACCGTTTTTCTCTCAACCAAAAAGTGTCAATGCAACTCCTGGTTGAAGATATTCAAATGACGCAGATTGGCTGACATGAACTCTGCAACTTGCAAAGCCTATAAGAGTAGAATCAAAAGAAGCTACGGCAATATGCCGAGGGCAGTAACAAGAAGATGAAGTGAAAAGAAAACTTACATCATCTACCCCAAGCTTATACTCCTTGACTAACTAGGAGAGCTCCATCTCTTGAAGGGGTATCCTCACTATGTTCCCCTCTTTATTGTAATACTCGATGATATGATGAGGGGGCGAAAGACTGAAGATAACACAACAGCAGCTCCACCATGAGTAGTAATAGCTATTGTAGTGCCAGCCTGGGAGGGCATCAGGGACACCTTGTGCCAAAGGACCCCCAGAAGAAATAAAAATAGGGGATTGTAGAGAAACTTGCACTTGAACCCCTTCTGCAGCCTCAAGAACCCCAAAAGCCTAAGATCCAGATTCTCCCTTAGATCTCTTCTTCTTGGCTAGGGGTGGGGTCACCTACAAAGGACCAGCCCCGTCTCTCCTTCTCTTGGAAGCAACAACTAATTCCTTTATCTTGGAAGCCTTCATTTTTGTGGCAAAAAGGAAACATAAGTCCAGCGAGAAGGCAGAAGACTAAAAAACCTATTGGAACAAAAAGTATGAGGAGCATGAGAAGGAGTTGATTCGTATAAACCACAGGAGCACACGTCTTTATATGACAACTGTCATGCCCTAACCCCGTCCCATTTCTAGGACAAGGCCTATGACGTGTACTAAATAGATAAACCTGTACGGTCATCAATTCATAGCCTAGACATTTAATTATGCAAGTAACTTCAAGAAGGGTGCTCGATCTAACAGCACTTTAATTTTCATTAACCTGCTTCACATATATACAAGGCCTAAATTCAACCCTAAGGCATACAACAAACATCAATGCCTTCTAGGCCTCAAAAGAATAGACTAGTAGTGAGGTTACAACCTAACGTCCACAAGAATAGTACAGTACTTGAAATTGTTCAATTTAACATAGTTTATAACATCCAAAAATCCAACAATACAAGCAAGCAGGATCACAACAAGCAGAAGTCCGACTCGTCACACAAGTAAGTCTCACCTTCGACTTGAGCTGCTGGCTCAGGTACGGCATCACCTGAAATATTGTCATGAAAAGGGCGAGTTACACCACTTAGCTCAATGAGGGATAACGGGAAGGGGATTTTTGCAAGAGTTTTGATCTTTCGAAACCATTTAGAAAACATGCCATGCATGGATAACGAATAAGTACATGAAATAATGAAGTAGTAATAACACGTGGCTCTACCCTCCGAGGTCCTCAAGGGACCAAGCCAAGGTAGATTTACCATTTACCAAAGGATACGATTTTATTTGTTGGAGACGGCCGACCTTGATTCAGTCCTTATCCATTTTTCTCCAACTCCAAACATTAGGTGATATCCGGATATACACTGTGGACCATGGTAGTCAAGAACGACTGGTAGCCCTATGCTACCCAGAGGAAACGAATGCTACCATACCCATAATTGTGGTTGCAACCGTCGCACCCATAATTATTAACATGGTAAGCAAAATATATGCATCAACATAAAAGAGAGGGCAACAAAGTAGGTTGCCCCCGCATCACATATAGCAAGTGAACATCTTAAAATTCTAATTAAGACAAAGTAGGCTCATGAAACATGTAAACAAGCATATGGAGTCAACTAAGGAGGTTGCTTCCAATTACCAAGCTAAACAAGAGTAAACGAGGCATTGGTAATAAATGATTAATCAATGGCATAATAAATATTCATATAATCATCTTGCATATAAACTTAGAACAAGTTACATAGCATTGACATAAAGTGCCCTTAGAAGTGATAAGTTTGGGATGTATGTAATGCCTCCCTAAGTCATTTTCATAATATAAACCATTGGCCAAGTGATAGGCATCATACAAACACACAAAACCAATTATTTCAAGCAAATATTTTGAAAAAGAGATTTCCCGATCGATCGGGTGGCATGAAAACAAAATCAGTGTTCTGTCTGATCGATCAGGAAAGGTAGCTGATCGATCGGATAGAAGGCATGTTTGGCACGAACCATGCCCGATCGATCGGACCTCATTCCTGATCAATCGGGAGCTACACAAAAATGGGAATTTTCACACTTTTTGTTCTTCAACCTCATTGCCTTGCTTCTAACCTTAACTAAGCACCTAGTACACCCACAAGGGTTACAAGATAACATAATCAAGCTCAAAAACATGTAAGAACTCAAATCATAACCCATCTAACTCCAAACTAATTAAACCACAACAAGATTAGATCTACTACTCACCTATGGATCAAATCAAGATTTAACTCATATTATGGCACCACTAATTCATCTAGGTCAAGACATGTGTACTAGTCTCACACATAAGCACCATACAAGTCTATTATCAACAAGATCAAACTAGAAGTGCACTATTCATGTTCGTGCAGCCCTAGAACAAAATCTCAAGTTCAAATGTGCATAATAAGTATAATCTTACTAGATCATTCTCAATACATGCTTAGAACTCATAATACACCATATACAACTTTAGAAAAGCTTGAAAAAAATATCCCTCACCTTTAATGTAGTGAAATTGCAAATTCAAGGTGATAGGAGGCAAAAAAGGCTAAAAAATGACTTGTTATCACTTGACAACCTTTCTTTTCTTCCCTTTTCTTCTTCTTTCTTCCTCTTTTTCTCTTTCTCTTCTCTCCCTCTCTTAGCCATGTAGGAGTGTGTGTTTGAGTATGTTTTGTGTGTTTTTGCTTGGTCAAGAATAGTAGTGGTAGTAGACAAAAATTTAATTTGGTCAAATGACGACCATACCCTCCAACTAAGTAATGTCCTACTAGTTTGCCCTTTGGGTTCCATTTAAACCATCTAGTTGCTATTTTTACCATGTTGAGATTTTAATTAAATTTCTATGACACTTTAACATCTAAATGCAAGTAAAATAAGGCAAGTGCCCATAAAATGATAAAAATACACGTTAAATGATATTAATGCATGTTAATTAATGCTAATGCATATGAAATAATATAAATGCATTATAAATAGTATAACTACGTATAGGCTCTCGTGTCGGGTCTTACAACAACAATCCAAAAACAACCACTATCTTCCCTTTTAGGGCCTTCTCAACCCGTTTTTCAATTTGTCAATTTTATCCATAATCTCGAACGGTCCCACGTACCTCAGACTTAATTTGCCACTTTTGCCATGCCTAATAAACCCTTTCCATGGAGACAATTTCAAAAACACCTTATCACCCACTTCAAACTCCAAGTCTCTTCTTCTTCTATCGGCATAGCTTTTCTGTCTACTTTGAGTGTTAAGCATTCTTTTTCGAATCAACCGCACATTATCTATCTTCTCCATCATTTTTGGTAAAAATGTAAGGTCAATGGCTTTCATTTCACCAACCTCATTCTAATAAAGAGGTGATCTACACTTCCTTCCATACAAAGCCTCGTAGGGTGCCATGCCAATTGTTGCTTGGTAACTGTTGTTGTGGGCAAACTCTGCCAACGGCAAATGTTTCTCCCACGTCCCTCCAAAATCCAATGCACAAGCTCTTAGTATGTCTTCCAAGATTTGTATAGTTCTCTCAAATTGCCCGTCTGTTTGAGGATGGTAGGCCGTGCTGAAGCTCAACTTCATTCCCAAAGCTTCTTGAAATTTTTGCCAAAACCGAGATGTGAACCTTGGGTCTCTATCCTACACTATGCTTGCAGGTACACCATGCAATTTCATAATATTAGATATATAAAAATTGACTCATTTCTCCAAGCTATCCATTTTATTCATTGCGATAAAATGGGCTATTTTTGTCAATCGATCCACGATTACCCAAACAGTATTACAGCCTCGAGGTGACCTCAGCAATTCTGTCATGAAATCCATGGTTGCATGATCCCATTTCCATTGTGGAATCTCTAAAGGTTGCAAAAGTCCTGCGGGTCTTTGATGTTCTGTCTTAACCCTTTGACATGTCAAACAACGTGATACAAATTTTGCAATCTCCCGCTTCATATTGTTCCACTAATAGAATTGTCTCAAATCACGGTACATCGTCATTCCTCCAGGATGTATTATGTACCTTGTATTATGAACTTCTTCAAGTATCTTTTTCTTCAATTCTAGGTCATTCAGTACACAAACCCGGTTCTAAAATCTCTACAATTCATCTTGTTGTTTGGAATCCGGATTGTCTTCTTTTATCTTTTGAAATTGTGGATCTCGTTGTTGAGCTTCCTTGATTTGAGATGGCAATGCTGGTTCATTAAATGAGTATTCACCCCTAATTCCGCCAAGCTTGCCTTTCAGCTCAATTCATTTGCTACCACATTAGCCTTTCCGGGCACATAGTTGATGGTGCAATTGTAGTCTTCCAAGAGCTCCATCCATCTCTTTTGTCTCATATTTAGCTCCTTTTGGGAGAACAGGTATTTTAAGCTCTCGTGGTCAGTGAAAATCTCAAACTTGCTTTCCCACAAATAATGTCTTCATTTCTTCAAAGCAAACACTATTGCCACCAACTCTAGGTCATGAGTGGGGTAATTCACCTCATAGGGCTTCAATTTCCGAGAGGCATAAGCGATGACTCAATCATTTGGCATCAAAATACATCCTAATCACTCCTTTGAAGCATCACTGTAAATGACAAACCCTTGACTTCCCTCAGGTAATGCTAAAATAGGAGCAGTTGTTAATCTCTCCTTCAACTCTTGGAAGCTATTTTCACACTTATCATCCCACGTGAAGCTCACCTTCTTTTGTGTCAATCTTGTAAGGGGTCTTGCAATTTTTGAGAAGTCTTTCATAAACCTCCTGTAGTACCCGGCTAACCCAAGAAAACTGTGCACTTTGGTAACATTCTCGGGTTTCTTCCATAACTGCACCACATCAATCTTTGATGGATCCACTGTTATCCCTTCTTGGGAGATTATATACCCTAAGAAGGCAACTAGTTGAAGCCAGAACTCACATTTACTGAACTTGGCATACAACTGATGTTCCCTCAACTTCTGTAACACCAAGTGTAGATGCTTCTCATGTTCCTCCTCTGTCTTGGAGTACACTAAAATATCATCAATGAATATCACCACGAATTGATCCAAGTAAGGCTGGAATACCCTATGCATTAAGTCCATAAAGGCAGCAGGAGCATTTGTTAATCCAAACGGCATCACAACAAATTCATAATGTCCGTACCTTGTTCTAAAAGCTAATTTAGACACATCTTCTTTCTTGATATGAAGCTGGTAATAACCTTGTCTCAAATTAAACTTCAAATAAACTTTGGCTCCTTGTAATTAATCAAATAACTCGTCTATCAATGGCAAGGGATACCTGTTCTTAACAATCACATGATTCAATCCCCGATAATCGATACATAGCCTCAATGTGCCATATTTCTTCTTCACGAACAATACTAGGGCTCCCCAAGGAGATGAACTAGGCTGAACAAACCCTTTTCTAACAACCCTTGCAATTGAATCTTCAATTCTTGCAATTCAGTCAGGGCCATCCGATATGGTGCCTTTGAGATGGGCTAAGTACCTGGCAGTACCTTAATTACAAAATTAATCTATCTTTTTTATGGCAATCTCGGTAATTATTTCGGAAACACATCAACATATTCACACACCACTGGCACCTCTACTAGCTTAGCCTGATATGTTGGCTTGTTAATCAAATAAGCCAAGTATCCACTGCATCCTTTCCTCATTAATTCCATAGCTTTGATCAAGGACACAATAGTACTACCTGAAAACTCACCTCTACCCTTCACTTCCATTACAGGTTGACCTGGTACCTAAAACTTTACAATCTTCGTATGACAATCCAATTGGGCATAATTGCGAGCTAACCAATCCATTCCCAATATAACATCATATTTTTGAAAAAGGAAGTACAATGAGATGGGCCAAAAATTCCCGACCTTTTATTTGAATTTTACACCCTTTACATCTATACTTAGAAACATGCTTGATGCCCATGGGACTGCTAACTTCTACATGACATGATAAATGTCTTACTTACAACTTGATGCGATGCATATATTGGGAGGGGGGTAATAAAGGAATGCGTGGCTCCGAGATCAATAAGCACCTTTACCAATTGTTGTAAAATTAAGAAAGTACCTTCAACCACAGTTGCAGCCTCAGGAATCTCCTCTTGATCAACAACATACACTCGGGCTTGGACTCTCTGCTAGTGCATTTTCAAAGGCCTGATTCGGTACACCTTTGTTTCGCCATTTCGGATAATCCTTAGGTAAGTGCTGATCACTTCCACACCCCCAAACACTTACCCATTTTCTTCCAACACTGGGCCTCGACATGCCCTTTTTTACAACAATAGTTGCACATAACATTCTTGGCAGTAATAGCACTTCTTAATGAACCACTAACCGATTGGGTAACTGAAGTACTCAGCTGTGGTCGGTTAGGGGCTGATCTAGCTTGACCTGAAGCTGGAATCTAGGCTGAGTATGAAATTTGAGGTGTCTGTGACACCATTGGCCTCTTGTTCACTTGACTCGGTCCATCATAAGTATCCAATCTCTTTTTTTTTGACTCGTGCTACCGAATCAACCATGTTAGTAAAATGGTAGGATACAATAAAATCCTGAATTTCGGGCCTTAGTCCTTGAATAAAGTGTTTGATTATTCTATTCTTTGTTTGGACCAACTCTGGCAAGTACTTGGAGAGTTTGTTGAATCGAGCTTCGTATTATACCACAGACAAGCTTCTTTGCCTCACGGACAAAGACTCTTCTTCCTTTCTCTCCCGATCCACCTCTGACACCTAGTTGTCTTTGAAGGATTCTATAAAGTTAGCCCATATAGTTGGGGTACCATTCTGTTCCCAACGAGTCTTCTCGTTTCTCCACCACTCATCTGTATCCCCTTCTAACAAGAAAATCATAAAGGCTACCTTCTTCTCATCGTTGTAGTCCATGGCAACATAGATATTTTCCACCTTGGCAAGCCAAGCCAAGCCTTCTCACTGTCAGGCTTACCTACAAACTTTGAAGGTCCATACCCTAGGAAGCCTCTCAAGGTATCATCTCCATTACCTCGGTGGTTGTTGTTGTTGTTGCCACCACCACCGTTGTTGTTATTATTGTTATTATTACTTGCATCATTGTTTGCTTGTTGCTCTATCACCCTACTCATGCATGCGATCTATTGCATTTGCCATCATATTGAACATAGCTATCCTAGGGTTGGCTGGGTCAACATTCCTCGTTCCTTGTGCTCCGGCGTTTGCACGGGTGTTACGACCTGCCATCTATAAACATAGCATATGGACTACTCACGATTATATAATACGTATGCAATATGAGATGATATAAGAGTACATGTCCTATTGTTACTTACTTCTAATAGGAATGATTATAGATAAATTAATATTGACACCATATAGAGTATAGTCATACTTAATCACATAATCCTCACATTAACAAGAAACAAATACCACATATAAGCACATATTATTCACACATGGACACATAAGTCACCTTATCAAGGTGATAGGAGGCAAGAAAAGGCTAAAAAATGACTTGTTATGGCTGGACAACCCTTCTTTTCTTCCCTCTTCTTCTTCTTTCTTCTTCTTTCTTCCTCTTTTTCTCTCTCTCTTCTCTCCCTCTCTTAGCCGTGGAGGAGTGTGTGTTTGAGTCTATTTTGTGTGTTTTTGCTTGGTCAAGAATAGTGTGAAACTCCAGATTTTATCTTTGCATAGAATTGCGTGTTTTGACCTGTTTATGTGTTATATGAGTTAGAATGCGCTAATTCTATGATATATATTCCTAATACATGCTAAGTGTGCATTCATGAAATTTTCATAAAAAACGGAATTATAAATTTTATCGACGGTTTTTGTGAATAGTGTTTTGAACACCTGTCCGCTAAAATTTTTACAGGGGTATTTTAAACGTTTTAAAACCTAGTCCTCATATATTAATAGACTTGTGTTTGATTAAAACGGATTTTAAATCGGCTTTGAAATTTTAAAGATTTTTACACTTTTTTTTACAAAAATCGCATTTTTAACCGAGTCGGGTGAAAATGTTTTAATGTAAAACTTCTTGTCACCTAAAAATAAACTACCTAAAATAGTCTAAGTGTTGCATAATTGTTTTGAGCAAAAATAGTCTAAGAAATGAATTAAAAGACTAAAAATACTAAAAAAATTAACTTTGCTCAACTTTGACTTTCTTTTATTTTGCTTGACCTTTGCTTATATATCACCAACACACAATGAAACAACACAAAAACACCTAAAACTACACACACAAGGCCGAGAACCATAGGAGAGAAAAGAGAAGTTTTTTTCAAGTTTTTCAAAGTAAAATTTTCTTAGAAAACCTAGTTTTTGTCCATGGTTTTGCGAACCGAGTTGGATTCCGCTTGTTGGGCACGTATTGCATGCATTCATAGCCTTGTTTCAGATCAAAGGTGAGAGAAAAATTCTAGATCTCAAAATGTCATTTTTGTATTAATTCATATAATCGAATTTTTAGCCGTTGAAATGTTAAATTATTGCTCAGTAGATGCTAAGGATTGATTATATGAGTTTATAGCAGTTTTGAACCGTGATAGTATGTACTTTTATTTTATGGGTATTAAAGTTGAGAATTTGACCATTTGTTGAATAATTGGAGTTGTGGTGGTTGGAATTGATTGCTGTTAGCTTCTAAAAGTTTGTTAAGTACGTGGGAGTAGTGGTGTAATGCCAAAATTTTGATTGTGATGTCAGTGTGAAAGTCCAGAAATTTCAGCCATGATGCATTAGGGTTTTAGGGTTGTTAGCTAATGTTGTTGCTTGAGTGGGTGAGTGATAGAAACTGATTTGGAGGTTATCGGATTAGTAGAATGTAAGTTATGACTTTTAGAAGTTTGGGTTGTCTTTCTTTAAAATATTGAAACATGCCTTTGGTTGTTTGGGTGGTGTTTGAGTGATTGAATTGTGAGTTGTTGATGGTTAGACTAGGGTTTGGATGTGTGGTTATTGCATGTTAAGTTAGATGGCTTATTTTGTCATCTAACTTAGTTGTTGAGTTGTTAATTGTTTATTTGATTATATGTCATTGAAATGATAATTATTGATTGATTATTGATGAACCAGGAGATACGCAACCTACTTTGTTGTCCTCCTATGATAATTGATTATTGATGAGCCGGGAGGTAGTCAACGTGAAAGGTTGTCCTCCTGTGATATGAATGTTTATTATTATTGTCACAAGTCTTGATATGTGGGTGCCACCTCTCGGGCAGCGTCGGGCTATCGGGTTGAAAATGACATGACTATCATAGGCTACCCCCAGCTCGCATGGGCGGAGGTGCCATAGAGGGAGGGGCTAGAGAGGTACCTCGAGTGCATGAGTAATGGGGAGTTACAAGAAGAACGGTTGAGATCGTGATAACGTTTGGAGCTACACCAACTAGAGTATCCTTTATTGATTGGTTATTATAGTTAATGTGCTTATATTGTTATTGATAATTATTATGTGTTTACTGCTCAAAGGATGATTTTCAAGGAGTATAATAAATACTGTTAGAGATCTATCGAATCCTCACTAGGCTTGTTTTATATAAGCACACTCTCAATTATTGCATGCATACATGTGATATTGAACAAGATTAGGGGTACGTGCCTCAGGAAACTGAGAATGTGCTTTGTGTGGACGAGTCTTGTGTGCTGGAGTCGTTGCCATGAGTTTGTCTTAGTTGTTGTAATATGTTATATTGTATAACTTACTCAATTATAAGACTTATGTATATTGCTAATTTAGTAGCCTTTCTTTTGAACATGATTAGGTTGTTAGACTGGCTTATAAACTATTTTGGAAATGTATGATGTAGCTATGGATTGATGTTGAAACGGAAGCGTATAGCTATGAGTGGATTGTTGAAAGAATGCTTAATGTATAATATGGTTGCTATGCATGTTGTTAACTTGATTGTAGAGTTGATTGGTGGTTTGTGGAGTTGGTTGTATGATGTTCTAAAGGGTTGGTTTAGAGCCTTGATGTCCGTGTTACTGTCGTTATACTGCCGAAATTCCGTTGCATCCTGACTGATCGTAGGAGGGGTCGAGTTGGGACGTCAAATAGAAGTGGTAGGTAGACAAAAATCTAATTTGGCCAAATGACGACCTTGCCCTCCAATTAAGTAATGTCCTACTAGTTTGCCCTTTTGGTTCCATTTCAACCATCTAGTTGCTATTTCTACTATATTGAGGTTTTAGTTAAATGTCTACAACACTTTAACATCTAAATGTACGTAAAATAAGGCAAGTGCCCGTAAAATGATAAAATACACATTAAATGATATTAATGCATGTTAATTAATGCGAATGCATATGAAATAATATGAATGCATTATAACTAGTGTAACTATGTATAGGCTCTCGTGCTGGGTCTTACAACAACAATCCAGAAACAACCACTATCTTCCCTTTCAGGGCTTCCTCAACCCGTTTTTCCTCATCAGATATGAAGGGTTGAACAGACAGTTCAGTGGGAAGTTTAGCCCATGTCCTATACACTCTCTACCTGGATGTTGAATGAACGAACACATACTTGTTCTGCTAGTATAAAAGGTGACCTCGCCATCACTAGGAGAAGTAGCATGCATATCGCAATTAGGGATTCGCACATCAAAATCCTCAAGGAAAACCTCTCTAGCCTCAAGGGCCTCAACCTCAGCCAGGGTGGTGTTCTAAGCCCTACTATCAGTTGTGAACACATCCAAACCCTCGACCTGTGGAATCTCAACGGCAACTCCTTCAAAGGACTCTCACCCTAACCTAGTTGGCCTCCCAAGAGATTCTTTACCTAATCTAAACCTAGTTTTAGACCTCACAGGTCAGAAAAAAGAAATAGGCTCCGCTCTAATTGCAGTTGAAGAGCCCGATATCACCTCCATATGATCGCTAGAGGAACTATTCTCATTGCTTACCATGATTTTCGAAAAATAAATGTGAAAAAGGAAAAGAGATCGTACCTAGCTAAAAAGGGGAAAGTAGTCGAACAAACCAAATGTCAGATGAGTCTAAGGAGATAAAGAGTCTTTGTAATTGGTAAGATTTGAAATTAAGAGGGAAAGGATAAAACACCACCATGGGCCAAATAAAAAGGAAAGTGAGGCCCAACTGATCAAAGGTGTACCAGGAAAGAAGGAAGGCCCCATACAAGACATTCCCTAGGCCTCTGTCAAAGCCCAGAGGAATGGGGGCAACTGATGTGTCATGGAAAATTGGGCTAAAGAAATTGGGCCAAAAAATAACAAATATTGGGCCAGAGTAATAGGCTATACCAAAGGACCAAGATGCTCGGTCCAATGTGGCCCAAGCCAAGGCAAAAACGGGTATTGACCCATTCAAACAAGTGCCAACCAACAACCTTAAAGATCATGGGCCACGATTCACTCCGCAGTCCAGGGACCAGTATCTCCACTAAGGTGAAACCACTTCCACAAAATTGGAGCTCCCTATAACGGGTGTAAGCCTTTTCATGCTACTATAAATACATGGGTTTACTAGCTCAAAAGAATAAGTTATTTCATACTCATTATTTGTTATTTACCCATCTGCTTTATACAAGCACTCTTTAGTCCTCTTACTGACTTAAGTATCGGAGGAGGATCCCAATCCAAAACCTGGGTCCTTAATGTTTAAAGTTTCATCCCTATTGTTTAAAGTTTTTCAATTTCATCTTTAATGTTCGCCAAAAGTTTCAGTTTCATCCTTATTATTTTCAAAAAATTTCAAATTCGTCCCTATTGTTTCTCAGAAAATTTCAATTTAGTCCTTGAATAATATAGATGAATTTGAAACTTTAAAAAAACAATAGGGACGATATTGAAACTTTTTAAAAATAATAAGGATAAAATTGAAACTTTTTAAGAAACAATAAGGACGAAATTGAGAAATTTTAAATAATAGGGACGAAATTGGAATTTTTTTGCAAACAATAAGGACTAAATTGAGACAAATAAAATAATAGAGACTAAACTGAGACAATTAAGTAACAATATGGACTATTTGTGAAATTTTTCCTTATACCAAACATGATATATTCTTTACTAATTAAGTTCATTCCATTTCTTAACTCATTTTATTATTATTCAAATTCATTCATGTCTAAATTCATTACTTGATTACTTAGGAAGTAAATCTTAATACTTATATACAATGAAAAGAATAGAATTAAGTAGTTTTTCAGATTGTAAATGAATAGGAGTCGAAAAGGAAAGTCATAATGTATAACGTGTTTTCCGGCACAAGTGTGTGGAATGACGAACAAAAGACTTAGCCCCCACATTCAATCTTGAATACCATTCATCTTCTCTTCTCATTTGCATTATTATTCTCATCTCTCTTTATATCTCTTTGACTTTCTTTCTCTCCCTTTTCTCGCTCTAATTATAACAAAAAATCCAAAACCATCTTAATAATTTTTCTCACATTCCATCGAGAGCTTGTTGTTGCCCCCTCCAAGCTCTCGACCAACCCACCCTTCTCTCTTTTTTTTTTTTCTCTGTTGACAAAACAGGAAAAAAAAAAAAAAAAAAAAAAACCATTATGATAATTTCAGAATTAATGTGTAAAGAAAAGGGTGTTACATATATATTATTATGATTATAATTATTAGGATTTGAAACAATATAATGTGCATGGGGTTGAAGAAGAGCTTTTAAACATATTAAGAAAAAATGAATAAAGATATTATAAGTTCGCAGCTGACGCGGGGAATATCTCGGCAATTCTCGACAGGTTCGTTAAGGAAAAGCGGGAGGTACAGTTTTAGAAGACAGAATTCATACGATCCGAGGAAGAACAATTTAAGGTTCAGCTTCGGGAGACAATCGTCGCTTGATCCAATAAGGAGGAGTCCTTTGGGTGGCAGCAGCCATGACATTAATAATATTAATGGTGTTGATGAATGCTTACTGGCGGTACCTGATAACTTGGATTCAACAATGCAGTTGTTGTTCATGGCTTCCAATGGAGACGTGAAAGGCGTTCAGGACTTGTTGAATGAAGGTGTGGATGTGAATAGCATTGACTTGGATGGAAGGACTGCTCTCCACATTGCTGCATGTGAAGGACATGTTGACGTTGTCAAGCTCTTGTTGTCCAGGCGGGCAAATATTGATGCCCGTGATCGTTGGGGCAGCACGGTACGTATAATACATATATATATATTTTTTTTTTTAATTCAAGAGAGATTTACAAGTAAATATGTATTGTTGACTCCGAAAATTGATCTCGAACCTGTTGTTTTGTGGGCTAAGTTATCTTCCAACTTTGTCTTGTTCATCATGACAGGCTGCAGCTGATGCCAAGTACTATGGAAATCTGGAAGTTTACAATACCTTGAGGGCTCGTGGAGCCAAAATTCCGGTAAGTTTGAACCAAACTCCAATTTTACGTACATTGAGAATTTTTGTAGATTCAGTGAAATGTATCGAACCCCTGTGGTTATTCAAAGGTGTGTACAATTCACTGTGATGCCAAAACCTTCTTCAAACCCCCTGTGGTCATTCAAAAATGCTTAGCAGTAATAGGCCTAGAGAGGTCTGGAGGGGGTTTTGGCACGCACTTTTGAATGACAACAAGGGCATCCCATGCATTTCACCCTTGTAGATTAGTTTTGTTTGCCGATCGACGACGCTCAAAGGTGTGCGTCCCGCGTTGCTAGAAAACCAGAAGGACGCCAATGTGTGTTGCAAATCCTCGGGAAGTTCCAGAGTATGAGCTCAACCCCCAGGATATTCAAATTCGAAGAAGTGATGGTATCTCCAAGGCAAGCTCCATCTTTTTTACCTCTTCCTATTATTAATTTTCTTATTCTTCTTAACGGAGAGTCTAACTTTATCTTATTATGCCTTTCTACAGGGGTCATACCAAGTTGCTAAATGGAATGGCACAAAAGTGTCTGTGAAGATACTTGACAAGGATAGTCATTCCGATCCGGAAAGCATGTACGTCCTCTCATCTCCTCAGCTCCCATCAAAATGTATTTGTGAAAATGAAAGAAATTGACTATAATATTATCCTGTTACAGAGTATATCAATTGATTGGGCTCTCTGTTTCTGTAACTTGACATTGCATCAGCTTTTAATGGATGAGATTCAGGCCCATGTGGGAAAATTTATAGAATCCTACTTTCAGGCTCGATTTACTTTAAGCGTTTTGTTTCTTCTAGATCTTATGATCTGTGTTTACTAGGATATAGCTTGTTTAAGCTAATTTTATTTTTTCATCAGCTCTAAGCAATGAAATTCAGAACTGTGCATGAACCTTTTCGTGATCTAGTCTTGTGGCTCAGTTTTCTTCAATCAGCATTTGTTTCTTCATAATCTTATGATCGGTTATGGTTCCTTTTCCGAGCATTTGCACATTTTGATAGCTTGTTTAAGCTAATTTGCTCTGATACACTGTCTTAAATATATCTTATGTATAGAAATGCTTTCAAGCATGAATTGACTCTATTAGAAAAGGTCCGGCATCCAAATGTTGTTCAGTTCGTTGGAGCTGTAACTCAAAATATACCTATGATGATTGTTGCCGAGTACCATCCAAGAGTAAGCACCTGCCAAATATCTCTCTCTCTCTCTCTCTCGTCCACAGTATTAAAGATACACTTGTTTGACATAATCAACACTTGTACAGGGTGACCTTGGTACCTTTATTCAAAAGAAAGGGAGATTATCTCCTTCTAAAGCTCTAAGATCGGCTATGGATATTGCTAGGCAAGTTCAAGATTGCTCAAATACATCCTAACCTTATTACTTAAATCACTTATTGCCTCCCACTTCTATTTTCTAATTATTTTTCTTGTATTCTTCTTCATTATACTTTCTCTACATTCAATTATCTTGGATTTGAAGTTAATTGTGACATTTTAATTGATTTTTTTTTTTTTTTTTCTGGTAGGGGCATGAATTATCTTCATGAGTGTAAACCGGACCCAATCATCCATTGTGATTTAAAGCCAAAGTAAGGGAACTGGATGCTTAAGATGATACTTGTCGGTGGTTATAGCTAAATCCTGGCTGTCTTTATGTAAATGCATGTGATTTTTAATATTTACAATTTTGGTAAGGTGCCAGAAATATTTTGCTGGATTGTGGAGGCCAGTTGAAAGTTGCAGGATTTGGTCTTCTTAGAATGTCAAAGATTACACCTGACAAAGCAAGACTATTGCAGCCTGAGGCCGTTGATCGGTCAAGTACTGTCTTCATGCTTAATTTACTTATCATACTTCCTATATTCTACCTTGAGTTGCTGGTCAAGCAACTTCAGTTCTTACTTATGACGGTCAAGGTTAAAAGAATCTATTCAAGAGAATTTTCAGGAAGTGCTATCAGAATCTGAAGATGATAATAATCAAAAAGAGCAAAGTTGCATCTTTCTATCACTAATTACTATGTTATTTCCTTGTCCAATGTAGGCTTATATGTGGCACCAGAAATCTATAAAAACGATATATTTGACAGGAGTGTGGATGTATACTCCTTTGGTCTCATGCTTTATGAGGTATAAATTGTTTCTGTACTCTTCTAATTCACTTCTACATGTTTATAGTTATCAATGCTGCTTTAAGTTTTTTCAATGTCTTTTCAGGTCATCTATTGTCACCATGATGGATTTGTGTTTATTCCAATATCTTAAGAAACAAAATGTTGTGTTATGTAGAAATGACCTGAAAAAACATTTTTCATTATGATATTAATTCTTATAGCTCTTCATACAATGTCTGCCAACTTTATAGGTTAAATTCAGGGCTTTGTCAGGCGTACGCATTTCTTTTTGAATTGCTTTCTTCTGTCCTACCATAAATATTCTTATTCACTTCTTGCTTTTGTTATGTGGAATTTAGATGATAGAGGGAGTCCCGCCATTTCATCCCAAGTCACCTGAAGATGCTGCTAAAATGATGTGTGAAGGAGGAATGAGACCTCAATTCAAGAGCAAATCTAAATATCCTACAGACTTAAGAGAGTAAGAACAGGACTACTTCTCTGGTGCTCCTCATTCTGCTGCAACCTTATTTTAACACATTGTCGTTTTTGGAGTGTGACTAGATGGTTCGATCTCTGACCGTGGAATGCATCATTTTGCTAGATGTGCCTTTGATCCCCTGAATTTAAGACATGCGATATATGCAAATTAATTTACTTTTTTATTGCTTGATTGTTTTATAACAGTAGTACTTCAAAAACTAATCTTTCTTTTTCTTTTTTAGTCTTTTCTTTTTCCCTTTTTCTGTGACTTTGCTGCATAACTAGGTTGATTGAAGAATGTTGGGATCCAGAACCTGTGGTAAGGCCAATTTTCTCTGAGATCATCGTACGCCTCAATAGAATTGTTGCGAACTGCTCTAAAACTGGATGGTGGAAAGATACTTTCAAGTTGCCTTGGTAGGCTTTTACAGTTTTTTCTTTTCTATGCTTTTTTCCTTCCTAAATCTCACTGTTAATATCACATTATCTTTTTCTTTTTGAATTGGACCATCGTGCATATATAAGATCATCAAGAATCTTATCCTTTTGTGTCTTCCAACATCAATAGTCTAATGTATGAGGAAGACTAAGTGTGAAATTAGGATTCCCGTGAAACTTAAATTGAGAATTCTTCGTGTTTATGAAGTTCTCCAATATGCAATGGCCATGAGTAGCAAGTGTGGCAAATGACTCTCCCCTGCATTGGGTATGAGAATCATTTGTGCACATAAATGAAACTCATGACTGTATTAGAGCTTATTGTGATGCTCTAGCAGTTATGATAATTAAGACCTTCTGATATAATAAAAACAAGACTAGAACGGTAGGAGCTAGATCTGAAAGGGGAGAATGAGATATCGCTATTATAATAAACATGTCAATTTTAAATTTCTAACACTTGTCGACGATCAATCATTAAGCTGGACTCACATTCATCTGATTCATTTTATTCGTAGTTGTTAAGTTGTATTCTAAAACCTGCTAGACATTTTCCATCCTGGTAAACTATCTTATATGAAACGTAGATAAGCCGGACAAGGTTTTTGGACTTGTGCCTGAATGCCTCAGGTGTGGTTATTTCAAGAACAAACATATTATATGTTCCACGGTGTTTCGTGTTGCAATGGATATGGTTAAAGTGTGACATTCATGTAAAGGATTCTAGTTTAAGCCGTAAGGAACGGTGGATAATGCATCACATCAAGCTACTTCTGACCGTTTTCCATTGCCTTTTTTTCTTCCCAGGAAATAACAGATGCATCGTGGATTATGATTTAGAAGCCAGAAAAGGTGGCATTGAGTAGTGAAGAAGAATTATCAGCAGCTAGACATGCGATTGCATTAACTTGAAAAATAGCTCTAATTAAGAAGATAATGAATCTTCTACAAAAGCAAATTGTGTAAATTGTGTAAATGTAAGTTCTTTGGAGCTTTGTTTTGTATGTTGATATTAGACTAAATCACAGGACAAGAGGTTGGGTTTGAAATGTAGATCCTTCTTGTCCTTTGTATCCTTTTACGTCTCAAGGAGGAGAGCTTGAACAGTTGCAATGAGTGTGAACTTCGTTTTAGAATGGGTATTTATTACTAAACCCTTTTATTTTTTTGAAAATGAGACTTAAACCCCATGTTTTTTATTAAGTGAGACACAGACTCCTTCTGTTAGGATTCTTTTAAATTTTCTGTTAAAATCATGTTAAATTCCATTTGTACCCTTCATAACACACACCATTACACAGAACACATACCCACAAAATCAAACACCTTTCCCCCATTCTTCTTTTCCTTCTTCCTCCTCTAATTCTTCTTTCACACACCCAAGATGAACTAACACACAAAAAACACAGCTTACACATCCACACACAAACACAAACCCAAACAAAATAACTAGATCCCTTTTTATATCTATTATATTAAAGGAAAAAAATCATTTCTTGAAAGGTAAGCATCAAAATTCTTTTTTTCTGAAGATCCAAATCTATATAAGGCAACGATGGACTAAAATTGGTCTTGATTTTTGTGGGCTAGACGAATACATACATTTTCTAATTGATTTGCACATGTATATTTCAACGGGTAATTATCTTTTCTCTTAGTAATATTATTTTAGATTCTTCAAATTCATCTTGTTTCTTTTTTTTTTTTTTTTGATCAAAATCTTACTTGTTTTGATATAATCAAAAGACATATTTGAATACATCACACAAAAAACACACAAACACAAATTTACCCAAAACGAAAAAGTAGTGGGGTTAATATCGCCCTAGATCTTATGGGTGAAAATGTTAGAGATATGCTCTAATTCTACATATTTGGATGACATATTTTAGGATATTTTGACATTTACTTATGGCATTCGTATCTATATGATTGTTTGCATATTGACATGATTGTGACATTCATATTCTCTTGTCTTCTGTGTATGAATGAATCTCTAGTATTTGCATTAGATAAATGTATTCTAAAAGGGTTTAGAATATGATGACATATTTCTTTAGGATGATACATACTTAAAGTATTCATAGTCCTTAGATTATTTGATCGGGACTTTAATAATATATTACGGACTATCACATGTGTTGTTACCTTTGATTAACATAGGGATGTTAATAATAAAAGATAGTGAGCCATGTGTCATAACAACATATGGGTGCGATTAACGAACATGTGAGTGATTATTAGTTGAATAGACCATTGAATGTGACGTGATTAACAAATTAGATGACTTCGGATTAATAATTTGTTATTCATTGCGATTGTACATGTAATCCTTTGACTTGAGACATTACGACTATCATTTGTATTGGGGTTTGATTCTAGCGTTTGGATAATATTTGTCCCAAAAAAGGGGATGAGATGTACCCTCTCGTAATTTTATTTATCCGGTATAGTGATTGATAGGTAATGGTCAGGATAGGATCCATTAACCTCCGTCGTGAGGAGATGTCCTATGTGATCTAAGTTTGGTTGTTGAATGAGGAAGTGCTTGACCAAGGAAAGAATAATGGAAAGGGGTTTTTCCATGTGTCATCTCTCATTCCACCATTTCGATCTATGCATCGTTTCGAGTATCGGATCATGGTTCTTGCTCAACAAGACAATTAATGGAATGATTGGATTGTACGGTAATCGGCGACCATAAATAGATTCACTTCAATAGGACTTCATTTCTTTATAAATTGTCTTGATACGTTAGTTGCTAGAACGTCACTCAAGAACTCTGAGGGTGTTTTGAGAATAACGGGAGACATTTTCTAAACAAATCTAAAAAGGTTCAATTAACGTTGAAAGGGTTCAATGTTTCCTCAATACTATATAGTGGTGAATTTAGAAAGTCACACACAATAAAGCACTTGTGAATAGGTTTCTACTGAGCTTGCATTTTATTTTGAGATGTTAAGGTATTAACGGTATTGTATTTGACCATTAGTAGTTAATGGGGCAAAAGTATAATTATCGAGATTGGGTAGGAGCATCTTGATACTTGTTCCTATAATTTTTTTAATTTATTTACATCAAAAGCAAGTTGTAGATTTCTTGCATGTTGTAATTTTTCCTGTCCTGTTAATTCAGGTTCAAATTCATCATTCTCCATGCTAAGTTTTAAATCTTTTAATTTGTCATCCAATAATTTTTCTAATTGGGAAGCTGGTTCAAGCTTAAATCCTTCTATATTGGGAGGGGGTTGAATATCAGCCTTTGTAATGCCCTGAAATTTAAAAAGGTAAACCCGGGGTGAGACCGCCCCGCGTCTAGAAAGACAAGTCCTTCTAAGCCCGCAAGGCTTAAATCTCTCGATAAAACAAGCTATAATCCATTAATAAACAAATAATCCAGAGCTTCTACAGTCCCGAAAAATAAGAATTATAACTTTAATTACAAAAGAATTCTCCAAAAATAATAATAATCATATATCTCAACAAATTCACTCCAATCTTTAGCTCTTGTCACATGATTTCTAGCCCGATAAACCTCGATCTAACTTTGTTGTCTGCAAAGAGAAAATGAAAGGAGTGAGCGGAACAATGCTCAGTAAGTAGATTTACTCCGAAGAAAGCGATAGTTTAAAGATCAATAAATGACCAAATACTCACGAAGTAATATTAGGCACTACGGAACACTATAACAAACCGTGACTACTTAATAGCAGCACGATCACAAGTTCAGGCAGATTCACAAATCATAACAGAAAATGACCGTAGTCGATCACAAGCAGAGACGACTAATTAACTCTCAGCCGCATAGGATTCGATACACAGCTTGTATAGTTCGTAGGACCTGAATCAAAAGCTCAGATTTGATTTATCAGGAGGATCGATACAAATAACTAAACAAGAATCATGAACGAATAACAAAATAACGAACGAAACGATATTTGCAAAACAACAAATGGGGTAAATCAAAAGGAAATAGGTAAACTACTTACATAAATTAACCAAAAGCTTTCAAGGCTAAGGACACCAATTCCAAAAATTATAGAAGTCGATTTCTTAAGTCTTGCACGACTAGATGATTTCATTAATTTGCTCTTATGCCAATCTCTCACGTTGGCTTTGCTATTTATAAGAGAACTAATGAATATTCTAATGGCTAACCAACAATATTTTAGTCTATTGGAATCTCCATTAAGACTTTTTAAAGCCAAAGTTAGGTCATGACTTGACAAATATTAATTTTTATCACCACCAAAACTTACTTTAACTAAATGAAATTTCCACTACTTAAAGTATCATCCATGCATATCTACAAAAGAATCCTATCATGTGCCTTGACTATTATCAACCAGTCAATTAAATTATTGCATTCATTAGATGACAATTTGTAGGGACATTACAGCCTTGACTTCTGCTGTCGATGTAGAAGTCTCACTTTTTTGCCAATTAGATTTTGGTAAACTATTAATTTTTTGAGTTAATTTATCGATTTTTGTTTGGAGAAGACTAAATTGTTCACCAAAGATTTTTAAAGTTATATTAGTAAAATTATTTTGTTTAAAAATCTTATTGATGTGGTCAATGACCACATGAAGGCTATTATTTTCAATTAATTTCATAAAAGTATTTCCTTCCATTTCAGAGAATGATTTTTCATTAGAAAGCTTAAATGGCTGCGTAGGAGGATAAGTAGATTGCAAAATCTTTGTAGAAGTGGATGTTCCAATATTCCACTTACATTCCAAAACAGACATATGAGTTTTTAAAATTGTTTCAGTAAGCCAAGGAACAAAATATTTTCGTTCTTGAATATCATTCAAGTGTTGATAAAATTGATCACGAAATTGAAGCCTTTCCTCATGAGAGAAAATAAGAATAAAACCATTCCCTAAAGAGTTTTCATATGGGGCTAAGGAACTCAAAATTTATGAGTTTCCTTTCATCACTTCCTGGTGTAAAATTCATTAACCACAGTGAAAGCTCATTTCAAAAGGAGTAGTATCCATTCCCTTTTTGATTCCAAGAGGAACTTGATTATTGGTCATTCTAATTTTTCTATTATTTCTTGGGGAAGTTGTTGATTTTCTTCCGATGATACAGATCTATTAGTTTCTTCACGCATGTGTGAAGTAGATGCTTTAGATGTAGAGGGGATTTCAACTCTATAATCAAAAGGGGAAATATAGTTGTGTGATGACACAGATCTCGCTAATTGACGAGATGGTCCTAAGACTGGAGTGTATTGAAATTGAAGCCTAATTTGGCCTTCAGGAGTCTGTTCGACTTTTGCCAATTCTGTTTCAATCTTGGGCTGACTAGGTACAACTCTATCTATATTATAGCATTCTAGAAATTCAATTTCATCCCACTGAATCATTCTTCTAGTGGTAATTTGAGATGTACTTAAATTAATTTCAATCATAACAGTTTCACATGTTCTATCTTGTAATTTACAGTTAGGGTTAAGAGTATGCAAAACCTTGTAATATATGCGATAACATATACACATAATTTCAAATTTTGATTTATAATTATAACCATGTGCTTTAACATACAAAGTAATAGCATCAAGAATATTCTTATCAGATAAAGATAATTATAAATTTGGTCTAACGTTAAAGTAAACCGGGCCATGAGCCAAACTAGTTTGCATAATTCCCATAAAAGATTGCCGCCAATTCAAGTTTCTAGCATCTCTTAGAACTGCCATAAAATTCTTAGGTAAACAAGATAAGGTTAAAGGTTTAAAAGCAATCTATATTAAACTTATGTGCAAAAATCTGTGAGTATGACTATATTTGTCAATATCATCTTTAGACAATAACTGTATTGTCATTTCATTATCTTTCATAGGGATAGATTCTTCTATGGTCTTTACCATATGTTTAATACCTAAATTTTCAAAGGTACCAAGCTGATATATGGTTCTAGGTTCAATTCTAGGAATTGTCCATGTGTTCAATAAAATAAAGATTCTGAGGAAGATCATATTCTTCCTTTCTAGCATTCTTCTCATAAGTCTTTGACTTAAACAGGTTTATCATATTGATAAAGAATGTTGTCTGGTAAACCTACTAAAATATAGGATATGCTCAGAGAAATTATTGACCCAAGGTATAATATTTCCTGACAATTCAGTTATTACATATGTATTATCTTTTTACTTTATCTGTCATGGTAGTATTGTGGCATCCTTTGAGTCACGCTGTTGTGCCTTTCTCTTGCCGTGTGATGGTGCTTTGTGGGCTTGTAAGTCGTTGACTGTGGCTCTGCTATTTTACTGTTCAAATCCCATTGACACCAGTGTAGAGTATGGATTAATACTTTTGTAATGCTTGACCTTGCCGGACTAAATTGTTCACCAAAGATTTTTAAAGGTATATTAGTAAAATTATTTTGTTTAAAAATCTTATTGATATGGTCAGTGACCACAGGAAGGATATTATTTTCAATTAATTTCATAAAAGGATTTCCTTCCATTTCAGAGGATGATTTTTCATCAGCAAGCTTAAATGGCTGCGTAGGAGGATAAGTAGATTGCAAAATATTTGTAGAAGTGGATGATCCAATATTCCACTTACGTTCCAAAACAAAAATATGAGTTTTAAAAATTGTTTCGGTAAATCAAGGAACAAAATATTTTCGTTTTTAGTGAGCAAAATATTCTGACAATGAACTCAGAATATCTTGAGTAATGCAAAAAGAAAATTAATTCTTTACTTGAGAAAAAATTAATTCGTGGTTCACACTCTTCATGGAGTTGTATCAAAGGCCCAGGGGATAACAGCTCGTGGCAAGGTCAAGCATTACAAAAGTCAAGCATTACAAAAGTATTAGTCCATACTCTACACTGGTGTCAATGGGATTGAACAGTAAAATAGCAGAGCCACAGTCAACGACTTACAAGCCTACAAAGCGAGATCACACGACAAGAAAAAGACACAACAACGAGACTCGAGGAATGCCACAATACTACCATGATATAGGATATGCTCAGAGAAAATTATTGACCCAAGGTATAATATTTCTTGAAAATTCATTTATTACATATGTATTATCTTTTTACTCTATCTATCATGGTGGTATTGTGGCATCCCTCGAGTCGCGCTGTTGTGCCATTTTCTTTCCGTGTGATAGCGCTTTGTGGGCTTGTAAGTCGTTGATTGTGACTCTGCTATTTTACTGTTCAAATCCTATTGACACCAGTGTAGAGTATGAACTAATACTTTTGTAATGCTTGACCTTACCGCGAGCTGTTATCCCTTGGGCCTTTGATGGTATTTGTGAAACCCCAGTTTTCGTCTTTACCTCATTTTGAGTGTCTTTGCCTCGATTTGTGTGATTTGACCTGTTTATGTGTTATATGAGTTAGAATGTGTTAATTCTATGATTTATACTCCTAATACATGCTAAGTGTGCATTCATAAAATTTTTATAAAAAACGGCATCAGAAATTTTATCGTTGGTTTTTATGAATAGTATTTTTGAAACACGTCCGCTATAATTTTGAAACTAGTGTTTTTAACCCTTGAAAACCTAGTCCTCGGATATTAATAGACCCATGTTTGATAAAAATTAATTCTGAAACGGAATAAAAATTTAAATGGACTTTTCAGGCAAAAAATAGCATTTTTGAGCTAAATAGTAATTTCTTCTAAACCCGATTCTTGCGTTAACTTTTGTTAACCTAGTATATATTAATATAGATGTATTTATATGTGCTATTAAATTATTTTGGATTAATTGTGTATTCAAAAGACATTTGAAAATAAATAATATGACTTTTCATCTTCTTTTGCAAAAATCAAGTTTTAAATCGAATCGGGTGGAAATGTTTGCACACGAAACTCCTTGTCAACTTAAAATATGCTACATAAGATAGTTTGGGTGTTAATTGCATGTATTTTCGAGTAAAGTAGTCAAAACAACTAAAAAGACTAAGAAAACACTAAAAATAAACTAGTGTCCACCTTTGGCTTTTATTATTTTTTGTTGACCTTGGCTTTATATCATCAACACACACTAAAAAGCTCACAAAACACCCTAGGAAACACACACATTACCGAAAATCCAAAGGGAGGCAAAAAGAAGACATTTTCAAGGTTTTTCAAAGCATTTTTCTCATAGATTTTGCAATTCAAGTCCAAATCACTTCATTCAAAGCTTGATTTTGCTTGTTGAGCATCCATTCTACCTATTTCTAACCTTATTTTGCATCAAAGGTGAGAGAAAAATTCTAGATCTCAAAATGTCATTTTTATGTTTCTGCATATAACTGAATTTTGAACTGTTAGAATGTTGAATTGAAGTTATATTATTGCTCAGTGCATGCTAAGGATCGTTTTTATGTGTTTATATAAGATTTGAACCGTTGTAGCATGAATTTTATTTTTCGGGTATTAAAAGTTGAGTTGTTGCCTATTTGTTGAATAATTGGAGTTGTGGTTGTTAGAATCAATTGCTGTTAGCTTGTAAAAGTTTGTTAAATACGTGGTAGTAATGTTGTAATGCCGAAATTTCGATTGCGATGTTGGTGTGAAAGTCCGGAAATTTCAGCCATGATGTACTAGGGTTTTAGGGTTGTTGGACTTGATTTGGATGGATTATGGTTGGTTTCCGAGAGGAATAATGTTATTGATTGAGTGGGTGAGTGATAGAAATTGGTTTGGAGGTTATTGTATTAGTAGAATGTAAGTTATGACTTTTAGAAGTATGGGTTGTTTTTCTTTAAAATGTTGAAATATGCCTTTAGATGATTGGGTGGTGTTTGAGTGATTGAATTGTGAGTTGTTGATGGTTGGATTAGAGTTTGGTTGTGTGTCTAATGCATGGTAAGTTGGGTGGCCTACTTTGTCATCTAACTTAGTTAATTACTGTTTATTTGATTAGTTATTGTTATATTGTTGAAATGATGATTATTGATTGATTATTGTTGAACCGGGAGATAGGCAACCTACTTTGTTGTCCTTTTGTGATAATTGATTATTGATGAACCGGGAAATAGTCAACGTGAAAGGTTGTCCTCCTAATATTGAATGATTATTATCATTGCTGAGTCTTGGTATGTGTGTGCCACCTCTCGAGCAGTATCGGGCTATCGGGTTGAAACCGGCATGACTACCATAGGCTACCCCCAGCTCGCATGATGGAGGTGTCATGGAGGGAGGGGCTAGAGAGGTACCTCGGGTGCGTGAGTAATGGGGAGTTATAAGAAAAACGGTTGAGATCGTGATGGCGTTTGGAGTTACACCAACTAGAGTATCCTTTATTGATTGGTCATTATAGTTTATGTGCTTATACTATTATTAATGATTATTATGTGTTTATTACTCAAAGAATGATTTTCAAGGAGTATAATAAATACTGTTAGAGATCTATCGAATCCTCACTGGGCTTGTTTTATATAAGCTCACTCTCAATTATTGCATGCATACAGGTGAAATTGAACAAGATCACGGGTACGTGCCTCAAGAAGCTGAAAATGTGCTTTATGTGGACCAGTCTTATGTGCCGGAGTCATTGCCATGAGTTCATTTTAGTTGTTGTAATATGTTGTATTATATGACTACTTAAAGATAAAGACTTATGTATATTGCTGGTTTAGTAGCTTTTCTTTTGAACATGATTAGGTTGCTAGATTGGTTATAATCTATTTTGAAAATATATGTTATATAGTAAATGTATGATGTTGGAACGGAGGCGTATAACTATGGATGAAATGGTAAAAGAATGTTTAATGTATATTATGGTTGCGTTGTATGTTGTCAATTTGATTGTGGAGTTAGTTGTATGAGTTTTAAAGAGGTTGATTTAGAGTCTCGGTATCCAAGTTGCAGTCATTATACTACCGAAATTCCGTTGTGTCCTGGCTGATCGTAAGAGGGGTCGAGTTGGGGTGTGACAGTATTAAAGAGATATGCAAACATATTATAAACGCCTTTTAGAATACTCTCTTTAATAAAAAAATGCCAGTGACTCATTCATATATAGAAAGAGGGAAAATATGAATGTCTATAAAAAGTTAATATGTAAACAA
The DNA here is from genome assembly GCA_037974665.1 of Ehretia macrophylla. Classification (NCBI taxonomy): domain Eukaryota; kingdom Viridiplantae; phylum Streptophyta; class Magnoliopsida; order Boraginales; family Ehretiaceae; genus Ehretia; species Ehretia macrophylla. The sequence goes on along the minus strand of CM075777.1, from coordinate 4,727,516 downwards.
ACTATGGATAATAATGTCATAATGTACAAGTTAATGTCAAAATGCCCTAAAATATGTCATTTAAATATATAGCATTAGGACATATTTCTAACACTAACTTGAGTAGTACTTTCTCTAGAGATTTTTGTTTAAAGAATGTGACACAAAATGTCTAATAGAATAGGGTGAATGACATTGACGGTCCTAAATGATCCAAAGAGAACCCTTTTAAAAGTTCTAAAGGAGGTATACACGATAACTAATTTTGTGTTAAGCCCGAGTCACCATCCCATTTCCTTTGTAATAATGGACAATTAATGTAGTATTTGTTGGTCGAGTTAGGGTATCTCCAATGGCAAAAAAAATGATGTACAATTCACAAAAACTTTCTATTTTTGGTAATTTTTAGAGACCCGGGTCTCTATTTTAACTCAAATAGAGACTCAATTTGAGTTAAAATAGAGACTCAATTTACTTTTTTGGCAACAAATTTAGAGACCCAAAAAGTGATTGAGTCTCTATTTTGGTGTAAATCTCTAAAAAGTAGTGGGTCCCATTGGAGATTTGAGTTAAAATAGAGACCCGGGTCTCTAAAAATTACCAAAAATAGTAAGTTTTTGTAAATAATGACCACCATTGGAGATACCCTTAGAGGTTGATGCTCGGTTGTTCAGGTTAGTTTGATCATGATAGATTTGTGGTTAGAATAGATGAGTTTAATGAGGTTAGGCTTGATTTTGGAGTCCAAACATGAGAGTCCAACTTCAAGTCCACGTTTCTGAAAATCCCCAATGGTGCATGTTTAATCCAAAAAGTCATGAGGTATAATGCTCCATTTGGTTGTTGTAAACTTTTTTGTTGGAAAATATTTTAAGTTAGTCGAAAAATATTCTCAATTGATGTAAAAAAATTAGTTAAACGAAGATTAAAATATTTTACGATGCTGAAAATGATAAAAATATTTTTCTACTCCACATTCAACCCTACCACCCTTTCCTTCTCCCTCATCTAACCCTGCAACCCTCCATCACCCTCCCCTCTTCCCCGATCACCCTCACGTTACCCATGCCCTCTCACTCCATCTACCCCACCCATGACTCCCAGAAATACATGTGTGTGTATATGGATAAATTTCTCATCGAAAAATGTTTTGCATTGTGACGACCAAACATTAGAAAATATTTTCTAAGTGTGACAAACAAACACCATAAAAATGTACTATCTTTTAGACAAATATTTTCCTTAATTAAGTTATTTTCCTACAAACAAATGAAGCCTATAATTGTGCTCAATTTTACATCCTTGGACTTTGAAATGAGAATTTTACCGCAATACCTATTTTGACTACTACATTGACAACTACACCATTATAAATCAAGCATGAATACCATGCAAAATTAGTATTTCTAATATTTGTAAAATAAATTTGTTGCAAATCCTCCTCCACATCTCAAGAAGCCCTCTTAACCCCCAATTTCAAGATATGAAATTAAAGAAAAAGCCATGACAGAGAAAAAAAAATGTAAAACGAAAAATACAAATAAAAATCAATTGACCTAGAGACCTCACATAATCTCATATATGCCCTCTTGTGACAAAAAAAAAAAAAAACGCCCTCTTGACAAAAAGAAAAAAAAAGTAAATGCCATCCCATCATGATTTTTTTTTTTTTTTTGTCATTATCCCATAATGATTTATTAATATGAAAATATACATAAAACCCCAACACAAACACAAAACCCCAAACCCCCCCCAAAAGCAAATACATGAGTGCATTCGCGCACACACATTTCACACACATAGATAAATATAAATAGTGCCGCTCTCTCTAGCGTTCTTTTGACTATATTGTACATGCGCTTCATTTTCGTAATAGTGCGTGAAGCGAAACAAAATCTGTAAGCAAATTCACTTCTTTATGTTTATTGTTTTTCAATTCTATTTTTCCAACATCAACAAAATAATTCAATTTAATTTAATTCAACTATTTTTTCTCCAGCTTTCTTTTCTTGTGAAACAAGTCGATTGTTCTTCTTTTTATTTTTATTTTTATCTATTTATGTATCACCTCTTTTTCTTTTTCCTCAAGCTATTTTTCATACTTCCACACACACACACACACACACACACAACACATGCTCATACACAACATTGTGCATAGATTGCGTTGTGTTCATTGTGTCTTGTTCGACATAGTAAGTTTTGAAAAATATGCATCTTTTTTTCTCTTTAATGTTTTTAGTTTTTTTTTCTTTTTTTTTTTTTTTCATTTTTATTTAGTTCATGCTCCTTTAATATTATCCTTATTATACGATATATGGACTATAGTATAATACGATATATAGTATGTGTGTGTGTGTGTGTGTGTATTTCTCGTTATCTTGTGCAACAAGTTGATTTTGAGTATAGATATTCTATTTGAAGACACTTGTTGTATACGTGTATACGTATATGTATATCTATATCCTTTGTTTATTTATGAATTTGTTTGTGCTGTTGTTATTTTTTCAATTGTTCATTTTCTGTTCATTAACGTTACTTGCTCAATTAAACTCTCTAATAAAAAAATTATTTTATTCTTGGGTAATTATGTGTTTTTAGCGTAACTTAACGGATTAATTGCATCTAAACATTGTGTTGCTTGATGACTCGTGTCTGAATTGATAATTAATTATAATAATGAAGTTTCCATATGCGTACCATATGTTTGTAATTATGCTCTTTTACTCATAAAGAGTACAATTACACTGCTCACCTGGTATAAACTTAAGCGAGATCACCATTTGTATTATGCTTTCTATCAACTTTTTTAATGCAAATCGTGGCGGAGTAGATCAAATTTTTAATAAAGATTTGGATGAGAGTGAAGAAAAAACTAGCAACATGTGTAGGAAGCTCTAGCCATGTGTGTGTGGGTCCCGGGGAGGGTCGGAACCATTTGGGTCTATTGTGTGCGGCCTTAGCTTGGATTTTTGCAAGAGGCTCTTTTTACGACTAATTATAATTAGATATATACATGAATTTATTATTTCATTGTTCCATGAATTGTGATTAGATGGTTTCTGTTCTATTAGGGAGTTATTTGTATTTCATTCTTATTGGTGGCGTGAATTTGATCCATGTTTTCATATTGTTGTTATCTAGATAAGTACGTGGGTGGCGAGAGATGAGACTGTGGTTCTTGTTGTGAAAAGAGGAAAAGCTTAAACATGGCTTCTAGAGCAATATTGAGAAGGAGGAAGATTGTTTCTGATTACTTGGATTTCTCTGCTCGGTCCCTTCAAAATTTCCATATTCTGATTAATGGCCAATCTACTGAGTATTTGACGTCTCGTGGATTCAGCTCTGTTGCAAACCATCTTTCTCAAGGTTCGGATCCCGCAAAGAATCAAAATGATACTGCAGTTGTGAATGAAGAATTACTGAAATTTGCAACCTCGGGACTGTTTAGTCGAAGATCTTGTGGTATTGCTGCCTTTGGTAATGGAATTGGAAAAGCTGGTTTTACATCCCCAATGAATTTTCGGTTGATGTTGCAGCCCGCACGCTATGCTTCCACTGCAGCAGCAAAGCAACCTGATTTGGGTAGTGATGATGAAGATAATGAGGAATCAGTTGCGAAGAAGAGAAGGGAAGCATCTCCAGAAGAATGTGATCAGGCTGTCGTAGGTCTAAGTTCCGCAAAGGCGAAAGCAAAAGCCAAGAGGCAGTTGCAAGAATCGCAGAAGGTAGCTAAATCTTCTTTACAAAGGTTATGGGCTACAATTTTGGGAATAGGTCCTGCTTTGAGAGCCGTGGCCTCCATGAGCAGGTTACAACTCTTTTTGTCTTAGCCTTGAAATCATACATCTTGTGAAAAGGTTTTGCATTTTAACTGATCGAGCTTTTCTTTTTTTCTTTCAGGGAGGACTGGGCCAAGAAGCTTGTTCATTGGAAGAATGAGTTTAAATCGACCCTGCAACATTACTGGTTGGGTTTTAAGCTTCTGTGGGTTGATGTCAGGATCAGTTCAAGATTGTTGTTAAAACTTGCTGGTGGAAAAAGTCTCTCTCGGAGAGAGAGGCAGCAACTTACACGAACAACAGCTGATATTTTCCGGCTAGTTCCTGTTGCAGTTTTTATCATTGTTCCATTTATGGAATTTTTGCTGCCTGTATTCCTGAAGCTATTCCCTAACATGTTGCCGTCGACCTTTCAAGATAAGATGAAAGAACAGGTAAAGGTTCTGAATCTTTTGCTGATACTAGTGTTGTGTGGTTGATGATTGAGTACACAGTATGCAATGTACCCTCTTTTTTACTTTCCTTTGCTTCTACTTTGATTAAATTCGCAAGTCTGTCTTGTTATAACTGAACTTGTAGGAAGTGGGCAGTATTAGATTCCTTACCAGCAAAGCAGTAAGAAAAAAAAAAAAAAAAAATCCCTTTTGTTGTTACTTTCTCAAATAGTGTTTTTTCTGTTATTCCTTTACATCCTTCCTATTTCCTTCTCCCACTCTCCTGGCCTCCCCTACAGCAAAAATGCCTGACAAAGAAACCAATAATGCAGTTCTGGTTCTGTTATCTCCATGATGACGACAACTACTCCTTTTAGGTTTTTGACATCTTTCGCCCCCGAGCCCAACGGCTCCCAACATCCCCTACGCCTCCCAATAAAGTTATAAAAAGGCTTGATGGCATGTGTTACTTGAAATAATAAGTTCCTTTGTCCCATAGCCCTCAAAAAGGGCAAAATACAAAGGAAAGACCTAACTTAACAGGATTGTTGCCCTTCAGGTCTTATTCCCTGTTATCTCTGAGATGTTGATCAAAGTTGTATTTTGAAGTACGGAAAATGACTTATGTTTTTCTTATTCTCATAAAGCGTCGTACATATGAAAAGTTTATGGTTTTTTTCTAGGAAGCTGTTTACTTCTTCTCCTTTTCTTTCTTGCTGTGCTTTCACTTGTGTTGCATGTGCTCTTCCTTGGTATATCTCCATGCACATGTACATGGTCCTTTATCCACTGGCCGTCTTATAGAGCCAGTCATATTTCAGCTGATTTTTTTCTCTTAGGTAATGAAATGCTTGGAATTTTGAAATGCAGGAGGCATTGAAAAGAAGGCTCAATGCAAGAATAGAATATGCAAGGTTTCTTCAAGACACCGTCAAAGAGATGGCAAAGGAAGTTCAAAATTCACGAAGTGGAGAGATTAAGAGAACAGCAGAAGATCTCGATCAATTTTTGAACAACGTTAGTCCATTCTAAGCAAGAAACCTCTGGATATTCTTGCTAATGGCATTTCATGCTGGATATTCTTGCTAATGGCATTTCATGTTGGTTTCTTATGGCTTGGTATGTAAATGCAGGTTAGAACAGGTGCCGGTGTCTCTAACGAGGAAATTTTAGGCTTTGCAAAGTTGTTTAATGATGAACTCACGCTTGATAATATTAGCAGGTTGGAACTTTTTCCTTTTCCTTTTCTTCTTTTACCTAATTTGTTGATGTACCTTTACTACAACTTAAGTTCGTGACAATCATTCTCTAAGTAAATCGTTATATTTCTTTTTCCTTTTTTTTCCTTCTTCTCATTTTCCGAATTGTCTGCTACTACCAGGCCTCGGTTAGTAAATATGTGCAAGTACATGGGAATCAGTCCTTTTGGGACAGATGCTTATCTGCGTTATATGCTTCGCAAGAGATTGCAAAGGTGAGATATATCTTCTTTGAGTGTTTCTAATGAAATGATTTGCATAGCTATTTTATGGCTGACTAACTGCTGAGCATTTGTTACTCTAACCTTGATTATTAAAGGTTATATTTCATGCTTGGCTTTACAGTTTGAATTAGTTCTGAAGTCTTTATGTAATCATATCTTCATAGTTGTTTAGAAAGCCATGAGTTCTTTCAGATTATTATCATTGACTTCAGATCTTAGGAAGGTAGCACATTGAATGGAGTTGCTTGAATATAGAGGCATTCAGTTCGTTAGTGATGAATACAAAATTTATTGGTGTAACTTTATTTGTTACTAGTTGATACTGCAAATCACATTTTGCTCCTGTACCTAACATCACTAGTATATGATGATTGCTACCATTTGTTTTAGTTTTACCTAGTACTAAGAGGAAAGCGCTTGAAGCAATTTGAGTTCATGGTAGGATTTTCCCACTGATGGGACTAACAAAACTTGGTCGTGCATTTGTTTATTTTGAATATTTTTATGTATCAAATAATCCTACTCATATTATTCAGTTGAGTGCTGCTAGTAGTAAATTTTTCGAAATTGAGATAGAAGATCCAGAATGAATAGCCTTGCTTACAGTAAGCTAGTCAGAGTGTTGTGATTGCGCCTATGATATTGGCATTTTAACTTTTTGAATTTGCATGGGTATACCGTGATGCTCTTTATTGCGGACAAGTTGCATGAATATTATAAAAGAGAAATGCTGTAGAAGTTTGTTTTAGCATCTGCCTCTCTTAGAGTGTGAGAACACCCTAGGACATGCACTTGTGCTGTTTGATTTTATCACCAGCTTAGCATTCAACGAGGATAGCAGTTTAGGCTCCCTAGTTCTTTCTCTACATTCTTTATTGAGAAGCATTATGATCTAGATGCAATCACCTAAAAGCTTTTGATTGTTGTTCAAAAAGTCTGTGGGTATAGATTATTAGATTCTTAGAACTAGTTTGTCAATATCGACAACTTTATGCATGACTGGCTCTCTTATCTTACAACCATGAAAATGTTTGCAAGCAAAAGTGCAAAGCTACAAAAGAGTAGTACTTTTCTGTATGTATAAATGCATTTTTGGGCCAGGAAGATGGCCTAATAATAGGAAACTAGATAAAATAATCATTTCAACTGGTCATCCTTAAGTCTTGGAGGGTGCTTGGGTTGGCTTTTTTCAAGAGCTCATCTGAAAAAGAAAGGGTACCTTGATAACTGTCCCAGTCAAACTTGCTTTTGCAAGAGCTTATAGGCTCAAAGATAGAAGTGGGGAATGAACGTACTCCAAAAAGAAATTCAAAAGAGCTTCTTTCTAAAGCTTAATGGCTTAGACGTGCAAATGAGCCTAAAAGAAGCTTAGCCGAACAACATCTTGGTTGCCATGACTTGTAAGGGTGCTTCAAGCTTCCAGTTTTGATCTTTTAGTTGCAAAATTCATCCCCATTTCTTTTCTGGGTTTTCTGTTTCTGTTCATTTCTCTCTTTTGTAACATTAACAAAGCCATTAGGTGCTAGGTGCCCTAACAAGCTCACTCTCAGGGAATGATTTAATTGTTTTCTATTTGCAGTCAATACTTTTTGTAACAAAGTCCTTTGTCACTTAAGAAAGACAACTTGACAACAAGTTCCCTTTCGCTGGAAAATCATCATAGCTGCATTCCTTCTTTGGAACCAGTCCACTGATCTAAATTTCTTGTTTCACTGTTTTCCTTGTTAGGATCAAGGAGGATGATAAATTAATTCAAGCAGAAGGTGTGGATTCTCTTTCAGAAGCTGAACTTCGTGAAGATTGTAGAGAGAGAGGCATGCTTGGATTAGTGTCGGTGGAAGAAATGCGTCAGCAGGTTCCTGACCACCCTTCTATGTTTTGTTTGATTTACATTCATTTGAACTCTAGTTTGCTATCAAAATTTCCTGAAAATTAGCTTTTGTTCAGCAATCAAGGAAGAAAGAAAAATTTACTAACATTCTGTCTCTGTTTGAAGTTTGAACTGACTATAAACATCAAGTATAATTCTTAGGCAATGTTTATTCCACTGATTCAGCTTTTGGACCGAATGTTCAGCCTTTCTTACAAGTTCTCTATGAAATAATCTCGCAATAGAATTTAAAGTCATAGCAAATGGTTTTTGTTTTGTGAAATTTATCAAACTATCCTTTAGGAAATCTTTTAAGTTGCTTAGTGGCTGTATGCTCAGAGATACTGTTATGCCATAGATCACACTAAGCAATTGAGGCGGAAATATGCCCAAACAGCTCAAAGTTGTGAAATCTGATATTCTAGTTTTGCCTTGGAAATGTTTTTTAATCTTCTGTTTGCTGTCATTATCTGTCAATTATCTGCATATACTCGTGAAGAAATATTACTAAGGCCCTAAAAGAAAACTGGGAGTATCGATTCTCTGTAGAGACATTAACTAGGTTACCATCTAAAAGCTGCAAAATTCTAATCAGTGTGCATTTTCCTTTTTTCAAATGGTTTTCTCCTTTTGTAAGGCCAATAAACTCTTACGATTTCTCACCTCAATTCAATCATGCCTTCAACTTTTCCAATTGATATATATATTCTTTCTGTGATTCTCTCACTCTGGATTTTGATACCTAAAAAGTAAAATTTCATGATACTTCAAATTTGATGTCCTTTTACCATGCAGCTTTGTGATTGGTTGGATCTTTCACTCAATCACTCTGTACCCTCTTCGCTTTTGATCCTATCCAGGTGAACTCTCTCTCTCTCTCTATATATATACCTCTGTGTGTGTGTATTTGTCTGTCTGTGTGTCTGTCTCTGTGTGTGTGTGGGTGTGTTGGCCCCCCCACCTCTCAATCTGCACATGGCCCCGACTGAAAAATAAAAACATAAAAGTCAGTTCAGATAAAAGGACAAGGTAGTGGGGCAGAGAGGTCTCTTGTTGTGCAGCTTTTCAGGTTGCTTACTTATTTCTTTATAAAACTGTGTCCGATTCACTTTCTGTTCTTGAGAAGTATTATCACCATTTTGCTCTTGGGGTACATCTGACCTATGTCATCTGTGACCAGAGCCTTCACTGTGTCCGGAAGGTTGAGGCCAGAAGAAGCTGTGAGCGCTACATTATCTTCACTTCCTGATGAGGTTGTGGATACAATAGGGGTTACATCCTTGCCATCTGAAGATCCTATCTCTGAGAGGAGGAGGAAATTGGAATTCCTTGAAATGCAGGAGGAACTTATCAAGGTCTGATGAATCATTTGATTTATTTACCTGTCAAAAGTAGTTTCTTGGCTTTGAAATAGTTTGTTGAAAATCCCTCGTTCCATTATGCTGCTGCATGATTAATTGAAAGATCCAACTTTTTTCTTTTTTCTTTTGGGTGGGGTTAAGAAGTTCTTAGTTCCTCAAGTTCTGTAGTTTGGTCAAATACTCCATGCTTAAAATGTATTCTACAGTTTCAATTGAGTTCCTTTGGCTCAGTGATGAAGTATTTTTCTTGTGGTTTCCTTATTTGTCACCAACCATAGGAGGAAGAAGAGAAAGAGGAAGAAGAGCGAGCCAGGAAGAAGGAATTTGCTGGCAATGAGGAGGATGTGGCCCTGAAAGAGATGACCATTCCTACAGCTAGAGAAGCACAAGAAAGAGCTAGAGAAAGAGCACTTGACAAACAAGAACATCTTTGTGAACTCAGCCGTGCATTGGCTGTTCTAGCTTCGGCTTCTGTAAGGATTGTGAACAATAGTTGTTCAATTTCCTTGCAAGTTTCTATGGTCCATATTCTCTTTCTTCTTGTTGTCTAAATCAAGTTTTGCTTTTTGCTTATCTTTAATGCAGTCAGTGAGCAGGGAGCGCGAGCAGTTCCTGAGGCTTGTTAATAAAGAGGTATAATTCATCAGAGGCTGAGTTATTACAAATGATTAGAAAATAAAGAAGATTACTCAGTATTTGTGTTTCTCCTTCCTAAGCACCACATAGTCTTTAACTATTTTGTTTCATATGTTGGTTTGATGTTTGCTCTCTGTTATATTTGTTTGGTGCTTTTGGTTCATTCTTCATCTCTTACACCACCCTCGTGATTGAAGGAGGGTCTAGCTTTTGTTCACTTCATTGCATGCTTGAAGTTGACGAGTACCAATCATTCTTGCTGGTTTTGTTTGTGGGCTTTTGTTATTAATAGCTGGAAGATTGTGAGAAAACAATGGAAATTGTAATTTTATAAGCTAGTGTATATGGAGAAAAAGAAAACTATTAAGCTTATGTATGTAGTTGCAAGTCACTTCCCCTTCCACTTTCTAATGATGCATTATTGAACTTGAGCACCATATTGGATCTAGGACCAAGTCGTGGTGAAAACATCTTCTTACAATAGGTCATGATAGTATGGATTTTTAATGGTTGTTTAAGTCTTGTAAAGATGTGAAAATAGTGGAAAAGTAGGGTTTAATGATCAATAATGATTAGAGAGCTGTTCTAGGAAAAAAGAAAGGAAAAAAAGGAATTTGGAGAGTGATATTGGGTGCTGTGCAGAGTACTAGGGAATAGTGGTAGAAGAAGGGAAGAATAAGAAGAGAGGAAAAGTGCTTTAAACCCCAAGGTTTAGGCAAAATCACTAGATATTAAATTCTCATTATTCGATTTAGTACTAATTTAGAAGAGTACAGAAATATTAATAGGTTTCTGGGTTTCTAATCCTAATCAGACGCGTAATGCAAAATATAACAAACCTAACGCAATGAGGAAACGACTAACTCAAGACTTCTGTAGAACAACTAGACTTCTTAATTAGACTTGCGGAATATTTCCTGCTAAAACATAAGAAATCCTAAACAAAATCTCCTGCTAGAAAATTGACTCCTAATCAAGCTCCGAATAGAATCATATTTTTCCCTTTCTTGTGCATAGAACTTTGCTTCCTTCTACACCACAATTGGAAAAAGTTGTCCTTGAACTTTGAAATGCTGCAAGATGATAATTCAGAAATTTGTATATACGGATTTTTGTAGCATGATATCATAAATCTCTCCAGACCCTCTTTTTGCTAAATAAACTCTCCAGACTGATTTGACTTTTTGAAAACAAAAAGACACCAGGAAAGGATCTTTTTCAACCATATTATCAAACTTGTTTGGAACAATAACATGGTGGCTTCATGGGATCTTGAGTATCTAGCACAATTTAATTGCTAAATGTATTCCAGGTTTGGTCTCCTCAAAATCATCAATCTCTGCAACATCAACTTTCACCTTTTCTTTTAGATTTGTGCTCTCTTTAACTGCTTCAATTATATCTACCTTTGCTTCTTCATTCTTTATTGAAGCTTTTGTATTTCTGTCTGCTATACTAACCTCCTCTTGAGCACCTACTTAAATAAGCTCTGGTGTTATTGGCTCTTGAACTTGATCAAATCGGATACTATTACATGGCACCTGAGTGAATGAACTTAGTTACTTATGCAAATCTGGTTTCCTGTGTGACTCCAATAAGCAAATTTTGTACTATAGTCTTCACGGTTTACTTGAAGTTGCGATTATCTGTTTGCAGTTAGAAGATATGGCTGATTTTTTAATTGGACCTCAAAATGATTAAATTGTCTTTTCATGTGCTCTAGAAATCCAATTTATTTTTATTGGCTATTTTAAGTTATCATGACCTAAATTGATTGAAAAGTTATGTTGAGCTTCCTAAGTTATATCAATCTGATCATATTATTAATGGTCTTCATTTAGAAGCCAGGAGCTTAGTGTCGCCAAATGTAAGATGTAGTACCTATGTAGTATTTGTTTCAGTTAAATTATGTGGAATCTGTTTATCGTGATACAATGTTTTGAACTTGCCAGATTGAACTCTACAATAGCATGGTGGATAAAGAGGGTACAGATGGTGGACTAGATGCAATGAAGGCTTATAAAGCAGCTCGTCAAGAAAATGAGGATGCTGCTGAAGTTGCTAAAAGTGATGAGGTTTCATCTGCACTCATAGATAGGGTGAGGCATTCGATCAATAGCAGCCTTTGTAAATAAGAATAATGGGACTAATTTGGTACTCGCTCATGCATTATGTATCTTTGACTTAAAACACTCTACTATTTGATTCCTTTAGGTTGATGCTATGCTTCAAAACCTTGAGAAAGAAATTGATGATGTGGATGCAAAGATTGGTGACCGTTGGCGAGTGCTTGACAGGTATGTTAAGTGACCATCCACAATTGATCTTTCTTCTGTTTTCAGAGTGATTTTGTGGGAATATGGGATGAATTATTGCATTATTTAGTGGAGACAATTTGTGGCTCTCCTACATTAGTTTAGTGGGGACAATTTCTGGCTCTACATAGGAGTTGAAGCTTAAAATGGGTTTTGGGGCTGGGCAAGAACAAAAGGAATCTAGTGAAATTAAGTCATGAGACTACAATTGTAGATATCATATCATACGAGTTACTCCTGCTACAAAAAGGCTAGTTTTCCAGCAGTACATAATAATTGTATATTGCATGTTTGATGCGAAATCTCATGCAGTGCTTTCAAGAACAAATTTATTTTGTAAACGTCTTTACATGTAGGAGACAAGAAATGATAACTTAAAGTGTCTGGTGTATTAGGAAAAACAAGTTTTGCTTTGGTTTGGAGCAAGAAAAAGGAGACACGGGTAGTGTTTGAAGGGCTGACCCTATTTGTATGGATATCATGTGTGGTTTGATGGATATTGGCTATTCTACTGAGATTTTACTTGGAGTGACAAGGATTTCCTGCGAGCTCACTGGATAATAATATTGCTCTTATTTTTTGCATTCATAATTGTCATTCTTAAGTAATATTACTGTTGCTTTTGTACGATCTTTCTAATCATGAGTTTTGTAGGTCAAAATCTGTTTATGTGGAATAAAGTGCATATAGTAGGAACCATCAACATAAATCATGTCATGCCAAATTGGATTCTAGCCACAAAAGTTCATGTAATGGGCCTATTTTTAATGTTGAGTTTGTACGAGGCTCAAACGCTTAGTAGATGATGGTCTATTTGTGGAATAGGACAAATAAAAAAGTGAAGAGGACATTCCTATGTTATGTTATTTAAGTTCTGCTTTTCATTACGATTTTATCCTTTAGGATATAGATGGCTGTCACTATTAGGAGATAAAAACATGACTCTTGTAAGGAGTATTTTCAACAGAAAATCTCAATGTGATGAGCATGGTCGTGTTATGCATGTGCCTAATTTTTTCACTATATTGTCATGTACATGTGCAGAGATTATGATGGAAAAGTGACTCCTGAGGAGGTGGCATCTGCGGCTATGTACTTGAAGGATACTCTAGGAAAAGAGGGGATTCAAGAACTCGTTAGCAACCTTTCAAAAGATAGAGGTTAGTTTTTTCTACATGTTATGATTTCTTGTTTTTGCGGTAAGTTCTACGCAGTTGTGGATCTGCACATCAGACATTAAACATTCAGATTAGCGTGCCTTGATAGTGCGTGGATGGTTTTCTTAGCTGAGTACGTAGAATTTCACTTTTATTTTTTGACAACTTTGACTCAAAAGTTTTGCCAAAATCCTTTTAGGCTTTACTTACTGAACGCTAGGAAGAATGATGATCAGAACATATGTGTTTTATATATGAAGTTGGTGACTATTGTTTGGTTTGGTACATGTACTCGCTGCCCATCTGTATGCTGAGGTTTCAGTTGTAATTTACTTATTAAATGTCTTGGCATGAAATAGTATCTGCATTTTACTTATTTTTTTTCAGTTGGGAGGTGTTAATTTATCTGTTAGTGTTATTGAGACATTAGATTCATTCTCCCTTAAATTCTACTTTTGCATTCTCCATAATCATGAACCGTAAGTCCATCCTTAAGCGAGGCCTGAAAGATAGCACAACTATATTCTATTGATACAAAAGGAAAATTGTCAGCATAACTATTTATGTGTGGTATGGGAGCACAATCAATGTTTGAATTCATCATTATATCTGCTTTTGCTTATTGCTTTCCTGAATGCTGCATCTTGAAATTGCTGACAATTTTGTGTTTTGAATATCTTCTTATTCCTGAGAGGTAATGGTGCAGCCAGCTTCAAATATGTTTTTGATTAACTTTCCCTTGATTCCTCTGCCTACTGCTGGTACAGATGGAAAGATTCTCGTTGAAGACATTGTAAAGTTGGGCAGTCGAGCCGAAGAAGAGAACAACACAGATGAATCTGAGAAACACGTATGAAGAACAGTAGAACTCCCAACTTTGCCATATACATATACTAATATGTTAAACGTGTCTTCTGTAGTTCGGCTAGGATTCCAATCTGCAACTACAATGTCAGGCTACCTTTTTAAGTGGTTTCAGGCTAGTGTCTTTATAATTCTTACAGTTGTCGATATTATCTCGTGGCACGACCTGTCTCATTGACGTGCGCCTCAAAGCTATGTGTGAAAAAGTAGTTATACCTCTAGTATTTTCTCCTATTGCAAAGACTAGATTAAAGAAACTTGTGGACACACCAGATATCTTGGTGAGTATTTTTGATTGATGCTCTCTATATACGGTAATATAGTTTTTGAAAAGCAACTTGATATTGTGATACGTATCTTTGAATATCTAAGCCATATTAGCGCATTATTTCGTGTTTGTTGATTTTCCAATTCATAATTTTTGTTATGGAGTGACTCATTGAGACTAATTGTATAGGGGTTGAACAATTATCATAATTATAAACAGGGTAAATTGTGTCACAGGCCATTAAACTTGCACAAAGTTTCAAAACACCTGTTAATTCTTTTTTGATTTCAAATCACTTTATAATTCTTTTTGGTTTCAAATCACTCACTGAACTAATTTTGTGTTTTACTTTATCCACTTCTTTAGTTTCTCGAATCTCAACATTTAGTTGGGACAAAATCATCATTTGTCACATGATTAATATGTTATGGTTTCAAATGACCCACTAAACCTTTTTTGTTTTTGTTTTAAATCTTTTACTGAACAAATACTTCTAATTATTCATTTTTTTAGTTAGTTTAACGAATGTTATAGATTGTAGAGTTCACAATGCGTACTGTTTCGCTTGGAAACTTATTATTTCATCTGATTCCTTCAGGATTTTCACTAGAAACAGACAGAGTCTTTTCTGTTTCTAGGGCAAACCACATACCGGTACTCAAAAGAAATGAACCACAAGACACAATTTATCATTCATGCCTTCCTTTCATTAGCTTTTAATATACTAAGTCACAATTAAGCTTATCATATCATTCTAATATTTTCTTCTTAATTAACTTAGTTATTAAGACATATTACAAGCCGTTCAACAAATATAATACATACAAGGCACTAAGGCCTCAAAATAGATACATGTTCATTACACATATCACATAAACATCCACCTTGATCTTCAAGTAGCCAAGCTAGCACTCAAATCATGGAAGCTCAACAGTCTTCTCTTTCTCTGCCACAACCAAAGGGTCCTGTGGACCAAGCTCAGCAACACTTGAAATATGGTAGAAAAGGGATGAGCAACCACTATGCTCAGCGAGGGAGGGATAAACGGGGAGTTTTTGAAAACCTTTTTGTGCAACGCAAATAGACGTTGAGTTAAACATTATAAGCTACGCATAAAAGTAACATTATCATGATAAGCAATAAAGCATTGAAAACGCTAAATAAACACTTTAAAAAGGATGTATAACAGTAACTCTAAGTCATGAAACATTAACTTTGAAAACTTTTCTAATATACTTGAACAAACATGAAAATATAGCATTACATGATATACATTAAACTTGAAAACGCGCATTCGAAATATACATTAAAGAAAGACTTATAAAAGATAAGCTTGAATATTAAACATTAACGCTAATTAAACACCTATAAACTTGAAAACGCGCATTCGAAATATACATTAAAGAAAGACTTATAAAAGATAAGCTTGAATATTAAACATTAACGATAATTAAACACCTATATAGATGCATCAAAAGACAAGTAACTCTCCAAGGACATAGGGCCCTAGCGAGAGTTACATGCATATAAATGAATAAGATGAGAAGTAACTCTCCAAGGACATAGGGCCCAAGTGAGAGTCACACAGTAAAAGGATATCGCTCATTAACCCACATGGATGCCAACTTTTCCATGTGAGCTCTTCATTCTCTTCTTTTGACGCTTGAATTTCCCGGCAACACTTATCGCTCCAATGGGCTCCTGGTGTACCCATAACCTACGACCCACGCCCATGGACGTATACTTTTCATGGGATAGGGAATAGTCCACAGTGGGTTAGCATCCACTGGCAAGCCCTACGCTGCCTAACAAATGATCACCACGTCCGGGCCGATGCTTAAGGTTGCAACCTTCGCTATGCTAAATACTTGTTAGCATTGTTAGTTCGCTGGAGATAGTTTATAACACGTAACATATTGGAGCACTTAGACATTTACGCATAATATATGCACATAAGTGAGAAGTGACAAAAGAGGCCACTCTCATGCACTTATCACATGCTCTATAATCAATAGACATGTGCTACAAGACTTTAAACTACATAGCATGCTTTGACATCACACTTCAATTCACCTAACTAGCAATCATTCTCACACATTTCACTTAGCATGCTAGGGGTTCCCTTTCATTTTGCTTCCCTAACCACATTCATAACATTTAGTAGCTAAGCTAGATCACTTAAACCACTTAACTACAACTAAAATTAAACATAGTTCAACTTCCAACTCACAAAGCATTTTCACTTAACACTTCAACTAAACCTTTTCTAGCATACTCGGAGCATGGGGAGGGTCAAGAAACCCTTGGCAATGGGCTGCCACGCAAACAGGCTCAATAGGCCGAATCCATAGACCAATCGGCCCAATGGCCTTCACACACACATTGCATTTAAATCATATTTTAGCTATTCTTAACATGTATCTAGCTAAATGAACACTTGTAGAGCTTCAATTATACATTAGAATCAACATATAGCATCAAAATATCATTATTTAAATTAAGCCACTATTCATCTTCTTCAACATTTCAACTACATACTAATCTTTAACTACATATGCAACAAAGCTCAAAAGTTTGTTCCACATCATCTCTAGCTAGCATTTGAGGTATTAGAAGCATCAAAACAACATTATTCAACATTATCACAAATCTACCATAGTTAAAAATCAAGAAAATATGCACATATATATGACTCCCTCACCTTGAGAAAACTTCTAGGCACTAGGATTAAACTAAAACTTCTTGAAATTGCCTTGGATGTGCACAAAATCAACAACCCTAGAAATTTTCCCTTTTTTTCTTCTTCAAGATAGCCGACGGGTTCTCTTCTCTTTTTTCCTTTCTTTTTCTTGCTTTTAATTGCTACTATGTGTGTTTATGTATTTATATTACATGGCTAAATGGGCTTCAAGTGGTTTGGGCTTATATTTAATGTAGTTGGGCTAATTAACATAGTGTAAAATGAGTTAGAAAACTAATGGCCCAAAAACAAATTAAGCCATTACTATTCACTCGGGGATAGTAAACATTTTCTAACTCGCGTTCGGAGCATGCAATGCACATAATTCAAGTAAACGAATACCTTAAATATAATGTATAATGTGGGCAAAAATATAAAATTTGGGAAATAAAATAGTTAAAAATTTACCCCGAACACATACTAAACATAGAGTTTAAACAAATAAAAGTAAGGAAAAGGGGCAAATATGACAAATATACAAATAAAAAAATTAATTAAATCATATTAAATGTTTTTCCGAGCTTAAGCGTCACATGCAATATGCCTAAATTGGTGATGTGAGTAGGAACGTTTTAACATTTTCTCTCTAAGAAAATGCTCATTCCTTTTACTAAGCCATACATAACCTATACACTCAAACCCCACCCGCTACTACCCTTTCCCACCCCTTTGACCGCCATTGACTTTCACTACCCATCCCTTTGACTGAGCATTGACTTTTCCACCCTTAGCCATCGTTCTTTTTGTAACCCTAACCTTTGCACCCTCTCACTCTTTTGCTTGCTTGCTTTCATGGCTAACAAAAAGAAGACGATCATCTTCTTCTTCTACCTCTTCTTCATGCTCAAGTGCTTGTTCGATATCCAAAGCTAAGGCTAAACTTGCTTTTTCTAGCTCTATTGTTGAAGAGATTGAAGAAGCATCATCTCTTTAGGAGATAATGCTTGTTCAACCTCAAGTCAAGAACTTGAAAATGCCTACAATTCCTTTGGTGTTACTAATCTTGAATATAAAGCTTTGGTGGTCTTTGAAGGCAATGTTGCTATGGCACCCCAAGTTAGGGACCATTTGTATCATGAGCATCATGGTTATGAGGTTAGTTTTGAACATTCTTCTCATAGCCATCCTTTACCTTCACAACTTGTTAGTAGTCCCTTTGTTAATGGAATATCACCCCTTTTCTACTCCCTCTATCTGCCACATTCTACCTCCATTTCCTCTCCCTTCCCATCAGCTACCATATCCCCAAACCCCATGTACCATGTTTTGCCCAATGGTTCTTCCATAATAGTCCTACCCGAAAATTCAAACCGTCTCCTCCCACATTCCTCTTTTGGCCAGCAAACCCTATGAGTTGGCATCTACAAATACCACAAATGTCATTTTTATACCCTTCTTGGACAAGACTTTAGTCAATGTCCCTACCTCAAATACTCCCTCAACTAACAATGTAACACCCCGATCCCTCTCGAGACCGGGAGTTCTATCAATCAATCTAATCACAACCCAAACCAAACCCGGGCAAAATTTTAGGGAAAGACGGACAGAGTCTCCCCTGTTTCTAGGCGAATTGTAAAACCTGTAATAGCATATAAATGGACCATCACCGTGTCCAACCATACAAAACTTCCTCAAGGCCATCCGAGCCTCGGTTCTCAACAATTAAACTCAGCAGGTATACATACATTTCCAATTTAAAAACTAACCTGTCTCTTTTCATTTTTGACAAGTGCATTCAAACTTGAAAATTAAACCATACTAAGCTACTGCATAAAATAAACTATCATGCCATTCTAGCCCTTTTCCTTTGGACATTACAAACATGCATTTAAGTTAAACTACAATAACTAGATACAAAATCTTACTTATCAAACTACTTCAACAATCTAATGAAACTTAAATTACATTCTTTTTGACATTAAATACATACAACATATGAAAGCATATATCTTTACAACTTCGACACTCAAGCCACATAGGCACGCAAGACAACTATTCAGGCACGAACATTCACAAAATCATGAACTTTCCAGCTAACATGACACTTCCTGAAATGTGGTGGTGAGGAGTGAGTATACACAATACGTATACTCAGTGAGGGCGAGACTGATATCAAATTGGAGAGAAAGAAATTCGTGCAATGCAAATAGACATAATTAAGCAATAAAGTCAATAAGAAAGCATTCAATACAAACGACAATATAATAAACAATCAAGAAAGCATTAACACAACCATTCAAAGCTATACCACACTCTGAAGGCTATGGTTCACTCTTACGATCAATATACCATTTCACGAGCGATACATCAATCTCGAGCTTGATGTTGACAACGATGACAATAAGCGCGCATCCACCTTATAACACCAGTTTGGAATACCCTGGGAGTAACCATCAATTCTACGACCTAAATCTCCCTGGGAGGCAACCCAAGCGAGAAGAGGGAATAGCTGCGGAGCTAGAGCAACCAACACTGGCAACCCGAGCCTACCCAAAGAGGTCCATCACTCACGCGCGGGACACTATGCAATGCAAGACCCGATACAAGGCAATAAACGAGCGATAGCACAACAATACAAACTAGTGACAACAAACGAGATAACAAGCAATCACAATCAATACTAGCATTCAACTAACTTTTCAAGCATAACAAGCAATAATAAGCAACAATAACACCAATTAAACAAGTAACAGCAGTTCAAACACGAAAACAATATATATCAATATTCAACCCCAACTTCCAAGGACAATTACGAGCAAACGAGCTACGGGATTAGGAAACCGATTTCACTACATTCACTCAGGCACTACAAGACACATTTCTATGTTACAAAACTTCACTTTCTCACCCGAGGCCCGAAAGTCTACCTACTGCGTTTGAACTACAGCTATGCTAACCGGTTACTCAATCAACGCCACAACAGCGCCAAAAGTGCTTCTATACCCTTAATTACAAACCCCCCAACTCAATTCGAGCATGGTCAACTTTTGGTCAAATGGCCCCTTTACGTTTCTTTGTCTAATTTCTAATTTTAACAAAGGCCGATCCGTTTTTATTTCACATTTTATCTTTCTATCACTAATGGCACCTATCCAAATCAATCAATCGCAATTCGGATCGAAATTCGAAATTCTAGGGTTTACTATTCATAATTCACTATTCATGTTCTTCCCCAATTTCAAATACGCAGTTTCAACCGTAAAAATTGCTAAATAACTAACAAGCAATGCTCTACGAACCCTAAGCAAGCTATTTCAAGCAATAACAGGCATTATAACGTGATAAATATCAAATCTGAAAAATTGACTTAAAAATCAAATTCGTATTAAAATGCACAAAAGCGTGAAAACCCTCACAGAGATTGAAGACCAAGACCCGCAAGGACCCGAGCCACGACCCCCGAGCAGTTTCACGGACGATTGTAGAAGAAAATGCAAGCAAAATATATTTTTTTTCCTTTTGCAAAGCTTCGGCCATGGGGGGGACAAAACGGGAATTTATGGTTTTGTTTTTGAGTCATTTTTGCCTTGTTTTTAATTTAAAGGGTGACAAGGGCATTTTGGTCATTTGTAAAATCAAACTTTAATTAAAAATAGTCAAATAAGCTTATTTTGATGCCATTAAATCTAATTCAAGTTAAAACAATGCAATCAAATGAAAAACAACTAAAACTAGTTAAATTAAGCTAAAAACATTTTTCACTAAATCCGAAAAATATTTCTCTAACTCTTATTTTTGAAATTCTACGATCGAACGGTCAATAATCGATCGCTAATAAAGTGATGAGCAATAATATAAAACTTTAATTCTTTGAAAAGTAGAATAGTAGAATAGTTTAAAATTCACTCCGACTCGGAATTACTTTCCTTATTTATTTGAAAACCGAGTGATTTTAATGCAAAACAACCAAAACCAATTATTAAAATAATCAATACAATCAAGGTAATCAATATTCATTTAAAAATAATTAATTTAACTATTTCTAGAACATTTTAAAGAATTATGAAGTTCATGTTAAGTTACAAATGAACAAATAAATATAAACATGTAATCAAGTGCAATTAAATGTTAACATTTAAGATGACACTTAATTGATCATAAGAGAATAAATTCAATTACTACAATTATTAGAAATAGGTAATAATCTTTTAATCAATTAATATAAATCCTTTTCGAATTCTTCTAAAAGAAAAAGCAAAACAGTGGAAATTAGATGATTTAACTAATTAAACATTTAATCAAATGCAATCAAGTGCTATTAAATGCATGCTGGGTTCGGGTTATCACAAACAATCCACCTCACATTCCCACATCACCTTCCATGCCACACAAGCTATCATATCACAAAAACTACCACGTCACACCTTTATGCCACATCACATCTTTATGCCACGACCTGTCATGTCATCACCCGCTAGCTCACCAAGGCCGCCCTTTTCTCCTACTTATAACTCGGATTTTCCTCCCCTTGGTGCTCATGTTATATTGGTTAATTCTCAACCACTATCTACCTTGGTTAATACTCAAGTTGTTGGTTATACCAACTCATTGGTCAGATCAGCCTAGAAGTGGTTCTCAAGGTTTCCAGCAAGCTTCATTCAGAATTTTGGCTAGTTAGTAGAGATCTTGGATAGATTCTCTAGTAGCAGAAAGTACCAAGGCTCATTTCCTATCTACTTTCCATCAAGCAGCTCAAGGGTGAAGCTCTATGAGAGTTCACACAACGGTTTAACCTAGCAGCTCTTGAAGTACCTGTTGGGAATGACATATACCCAAAAGACCACTAACATTTTGCCATCAATGTATTTGAATATTTGCAACGATTAATTAAATGTCATCTTACTTTATTAGAGTATTTCTCACTTATGTGGTTGACTTATATATATGTATGAAAGGTCCTTGCTTCAAGTATTGACTTAGGTGTGTGGTAGTTATGTATAGAAGGTCTAAGTCATGGTTACTTGTCAAGTATAATTATTTAGTCTATACTTAGTAGTAAAGCTGGACACTCTACTATGGTAGAAGTTATTGTGAATAAGTTCCCTTTATAGAAGTGTGGTATGCCTTGATCATGGATGGGGTTTCAAACTTACTTCACTTATGCATATGTATGCATTGGACGGGCCACCGTAGGTGTGATACTCTAAATAAGTACTATCACAGAAAGAGATCACCTATACCTACTAGCTTCTAAGTGGGCCAATGCTCTTAATCTTGAGCATACGTGGATGAACTGACGAAGTCAAGTTCTTGCACTTTGAGCCACTATGAGTGAGATCTTATATATGGGTCAACAACTATGTGATTTGGGTGTTTGGACTTGGTTAGAAGGGATATGTAATAAAGAATCTATACAATAATCATTCCCTTAGAATGATCCAAGTTAATCATCCTGAATCTATGCATAGTAGTACAGTTTGCTGTAATGGTTTTTATACTTATGGGTAGCTCATTTGTATAAGTGGATAACTTCTGGAGGATGGTTAGATTATGGCTTAGAAGTTCTAAGGAGAATAAGATGTAGTCAAAGAGGTGATAGCACACTTGGTAAACTTGTCTTGGCTATAAGTGAGTATAGAGGGGCGTTTTGGTCATTATCACTTAGTTGGTCTAAAGATTGAGTGTCATATATTATTGACTAATTCTTGCTCATACAGTAATTATCTTGGAGTGCAACCATAGTCTTTTAATGGAATAGATTAAGGTTAAAATGACATAATATTGCTAGGCGACTAGCGAAAATATTTTGGTCATTTTCAGTGGAATGATAATTATGTCTTTGGTTCCCCTTCTATCCATTTACCTTATAAGTGTATTTACTAAAATAAAAAATTACTTAGGTGAAGAGAGGATTTAATCATTTGACAATTAGAGATCATAAATAGAAATTTCTTTTTATGGAATATATTTTCTATTTTGATTATTGACTGAATTTTTGATTAAATAATTAATAAAGGATGATTACATAAATAAATAAATAAATAATTAAAGTCTAAAGAATACTAATTATTTAAGATGGTTTTTCTAACCTTGGAGAAAAGTTCTATTCTTAAATAATGGACTAGATTTGGAATTAGTTAGAATTAATTAAATAATTAGAGCATATGGGCTGAGCGAGGACCCCTGGCACACAACCCAAGGTGGGATGCTGGGGGTGGGATGGTTAGACCATAGGTGGGACGGCTATATGGAGTGCATTTGAGGTGAAGTTGGATTTTCATTGTATTATGGAATTAAAGGATAATTCAAAGTCATAATCCATTGCTCATTAGGATTCTGATTTTAGACAGAATTACCTCATGGATTTTTTTCTATATAAAGGCCTTTACCCCAAGCTTTACAGTTGCACCATCTCCTTTGAAATCTCTCTATTTCTCTCACGAGTAAGCTTCAACTCTTTGAAAAAACTCGTATAGTTTTTCTTTTAATTTATTTTAGCAAGATCAAGTCTCACAACTTGATCAACACTTAAGCTAGGATATGGAATAGAGGGGAAGATCAGAGTTGAGGGGAATAAACACTCTCCCAGGTGTGTGGAGCTTGTTCGTTAGCAAAAGTAAAGTTTTCTTCTTTTGTTCTTCACGAAAAATGTATTCCTGAAAGCTTTATTTGTTTTTATAATTAAACTATGAACTGTTTAGATGTTCAAGTAGCTATTTCATGCTTTATTCATTTTAAAGATCCATATATGAATATTTCTGCCTTATTCTTGTAATTATAAAATTTGATTCATGCGATATAACGTTTCTTTTCAGTACCCGACTTGAACCAATATGTGGCCCTAATTGCTTTTATGTAGTGACTACAATCTAGGCCTTTCTAATCCTCACTGGGTAAAAGAATGCTCGGGATCTCACAGAACTCATGGTTCGAGCAGCGAAATATGCCAATTTTGAAGAAATCATGATGGCCAAGAAGGAAGATGAAAAGAAAAAAGAGGCTGTAAAGAGAAGCTCGACAAAGGGCAAACCCCGAGAAAAGAACAAACAAAAGGGAAGCTAGAAGGGTAGGTCAGAAGGCTAAGGATAAAGTTACCGAGAGAGATTATAGGATACAACCCCTTAAATGTCCCAAGGGAAGAGATTGCATGAATTGCAAACAAACAAGGATCTTAGATGGCCTAGGAAGATGATGGAAAACCTAGATAAGTAGAGCAGGACAAGTATTGCCAATTCTATAGGGACCATGAGAATGACACAGAGAATTGTTGGTAGTTGAAGGATGAGATAAAAGCGTTGATTAAGAGACACTGCCTGAACATATTTGTTGTAGGGAATTGGGAACGCCACCACAAAGGGACAAGGTAAGAGAAAAACCAAATTCCTAGAATAGCGCTAAAAGGAAAAATAGGCATTTAAGGATTGTACAGACCATAGATGAAGGCCTAGTATTTGGTGGCAATAGTAGTGCGAGGAAGAAGTCTTATCTTAGGTAGGCAAAAAGAAGAATTGCTAAATAAAGGACCAAGGGATGATGAACAAATTACATTTACCTTAGACGACCTGGAAGTACTCATCTTCCCATATAGGTTGCTCAGTTGAGGTCCTGTTCTTTAAGGCCTTCAACAAACTCGAGCTTAGTAAGGACAAGTTTTGGCCATTAAAGGGCACTGTGGTGAACCTATCCCACATCGGAAGGTTATGAGCTGGGATCATTGAATATATAGTGGAGGGTTCTCCCTTATATTCGACAAGGCGCATTTTCCAGTACAAAGTGCTGGGAAGGGACAAAACCATGAGGGGCCCAATGTGGTAACCCAAAGCGAACAATACCTTGTTATGTGTGACGCTAGTATTCCTCTGCCCTACGGGGTATTCGCTTAGCCGGATCGTTACAGAAGTGGTATCAGAGCGGGCTTTCCTTTGTACCAGTGTCCCGCGAGGGCGCTAGGCCTCCTTAAGGGGGGGTGGATGTGGTGAACCTATTCCACATCGGAAGGTTACGAGCTGGGACCATTGAATATATAATGGAGGGTTCTCCCTTATATTCGACAAGGTGCCTTTTTTAGTACAAAGTGTTGGGAAGGGACAAAACTGTGAGGGGTCCAATGTGGTAACCCAAAGCGAACAATACCTTGTTATGTGTGACGCTGGTGTGCCTCTGCCCTGCGGGGTAGTCGCTTAGCCGGGTCGTTATAGGCACCCTATCCGATTTCATAGGAGAAGCTTCCACTTTGAGAGGGTTATTAGCCTGCCTCTTACCATAGGAGATGGTGATAAGAATTCATGATAATGGCTAACCTCATTGTCCTGGATTACGTGTCCACTTGTAACACGATCTTGGGCTGGGCAGCATTGAACAAACTCTGAGTTGTGGCATCCCTTACCATTAGGCCATGATGTTCCTAAAACCTCGGGGTGTAACCACGATAAGAGGAGATCAACTAGCAATTTGTG
This sequence comes from Ehretia macrophylla, assembly GCA_037974665.1. Classification (NCBI taxonomy): domain Eukaryota; kingdom Viridiplantae; phylum Streptophyta; class Magnoliopsida; order Boraginales; family Ehretiaceae; genus Ehretia; species Ehretia macrophylla. The sequence continues at coordinate 4,702,231 of CM075777.1, read as the reverse complement.
AAGCTAAGCACAAAAAATCCAAATAAATTCGATTATTTTTCTTAAATTCCACCAGAAATGCTGCTTCAAGTCCCTCTACATCTTGGTACTACCTGGATGGATATTGTATTTAGAATTGTGGGCTTCAGCAAGAATTTCATTCTTTAGAGTCGAATCACTAGGAACACAAATTCAATTTTTATATCTAAAAATGCCATTATCATGAAACTTAAAGTCCGACTCTTCCCTTTTAATTTTCTCCTAGATCTTCAATATCTGAGGACTAGTCTGTTGAGCTTCATGAATTATTGACAACAACAGAGATTGAATTTGTAATCCTGCAAATAAAATCTCAGTTTCTGTAATTTCAGGCCTCCATAAACATATTTCTTCCATGCACTCCCAATTTTTAAGTACCAAGATGGCAACAGTAGCCTTTCGGCTCAAAGCATCTGCAACAACATTAGCTTTACCAGACAAGTAATTAATGGAACAATTATAGTCATCGTTGTTAGAAGAACTCGTGGTACTTAGTAGTGTGCTCGTGCTATAATTGACTTGGTAAACCTGTCAACTGAGGATAAAATTCTTTATTTCGGGAGGAGGGGATTCTATTCCAGCCAATCCTAAGTGCTTTGAACTATGTTCGGTACCATTTGGTTTGTAACCCTTACTATATCTAATTGCTCGCCATAGCACAAGTTGATCACACTGTGACGTCGAGCACTTCTTCCCAAGGAGTGCTATATAACTTCACTGAGGATCCGGGGGCCCGAATCATGTAGTTAGAGGTACCCAAAAAAAAGAGGGATACGAAGAAGGGAACTTTAGTTGAGGACCTTGATAAGATAAATTTTTTAGGAGATCAGAAGGTAAAGATCAATAGTACGATATTCAATATGTATTTATGAGATCAAGTATGGAATTATGTTTATTCACTTTGAATTGAGTATCTTTTTTTCTTCCTTTCCGGCTAAGATTATAAATCCTGTATTTGACATATCCATACCTTTGAGTCCTTGGGTTTCCGAAATAGTATAAAGCTCTTGCCCGACCTCCGTTAAAGGTATAACTGATTTTCTCTTTGAAAATGAACATATATTTGCCTAGTTTGCCATTGACATGACATGTATAGACTGTTAGAGATATGCCCTAATTCTATATAGTTGGATGACATATTTTGGGCATTTTGACATTAACTTGTATATTATGGCAGTGTTGTCTATATGTTTCTTTATATATTGACATGTTTATGACATTCATATTCTCCTTGTTTCTCTATATGAATGAGTTCCTAGTGTTTATCATTAGAAGAGATGTATTCTAAATGGGTTTAGAATACGTTGGCACATCTCTTTTAGCATGATAAATACTTAAAGTATTCGTAGTCTTTAGATTATTAGATCGGCACTTCAATAATCTATTATAGACTATCAAATGTGTTGTTACCTTTGATTAACATAGAGATGTTAATGATAAAAGATAATGAGCCATATACCATAACAACATGAGATACGATTAACAAACACGTGAATGATTGTTAGTTGAATAGATCACCGAATATGACGTGAATAACAAATTACATGACATCGAATTAATAATTTGTTGTTCGTTGCGATTGTGCATGTAATCCATTGACATGATACATTATGATTGTTATATGTATTGAGGTTTAATACTTGTGCTTGGACAACCCTTGTCTTCATTAATGAAATGAGTTACGATCTTGTGCAGTTTTATTCTTTTGGTATAGTGATTGACAGGTAATTGTCAAGAGAGGATCCATTAACTTCCAACGCGAGGCGACGTCCTAGGTGATCTAATTTTGGTAATTGAATGAGAAAGTCCTTGGCCAAGGCATGAATGATGGAAAAACATTTTTCCATGGGTGTCATCTCTTATTCCACCATTTAGATCTATGAATAGTGTCGAGTTTGTGAACTTAATCATTTCATGGTTCTTACTCGGCTGGGACATATTAATAGAGGGATTGAATTGCATGGTTGTTCGCGACTATAAATAGGTTCACTTGAATTGGACTTTATTGCCTTATAAATTGTCTAAATATGTTGCTAGACGTCACTCAAGAACTATGAAGGTGTTTTGAGAATGCCGTGAGACGTTCTCGAAACAAATCAAAGAGTTCGATTAACATTGAAAATGTGAGACCCAGAATTTGCCCCTATGTGAAATTACATGTTTTCACTTGTTTATATGTTAATTGGATTACTATATATGTATTTATATGAGTTGCTAAATGATATTCGGTTTAATGTGCATTTTAAAGTCATTTGAAAAATATTTTTTGATAACTTTTCATCTTCTTTGGCAAAACTGTGTATTCTATTTTAATTATATGAGATAATATGCCTAGATATATGTTTTGTCATCTAAATTAATCCTACAATGCATATTAGAAGTTGGAATCAAAATCAAAGGTTAATTTGGACTTTTATCATTAAAAAACTTAAGTTAAACCAACTTTGACCTTTGTTTCTTGCATTGACATTTCATTATAAGCATATATACATACAATACATAGCAAAACACACTTAAAACTCACACACATTGTCGTGAGCTCCATAAAAGAGAAGAATAATAGTTTACTTCAAGCAAATTTTTGAAGAAATTACTCAAATCAAAGTCAAATATTTTCATTCCAAGCTTGTTTTTACTTTTCCAACTTGTGTTCTACCATATTCTAGAATTTATTTGCATCAAAGGTGAGGAAAAAACTAAATCTCAAAAAATAAAGTTTATGTCAAAATTTTGATATTGCATATTGTTAGAGATATGCCTTAATGCTACACATTTGGATGACATATATTGGGGCATTTTGACATTAACTTGTACATTATGGCATCTTTGCCTATATATATGTTTTCATATTGACATAATTAGCACATTCATATTCTCCTTCTTTATGTGTATGAATGAGTCCCTAGTATTTTCATTAGAGGAATGTATTCGCGTTTAGAATATGTTGGCGTATTTCCTTAATATGATAAATATTTAAAGTATTCGTAGTCCTTAGATTATTTTATCGGCACTTCAATAATCTATTATGGACTCTCACATGTGTTGTTACCTTTGATTAACATAAGGATGTTAATGATAAAGGATGGTGAACCTCGTACCATAACAACATAGGGATGCGACTAACAAACATGTGAGTGACTATTAGTTGAATAGATCACTGAATGTGACGTGAATGTGCATGTAATCCTTAGACTTGAGACATTACGACTGTCATCTATATTGGGGTTTGATTTTAGCGTTTGGAGAATGATTGTTTTGACAAACGAGATAAGATGCGTCCTTTCGCAGTTTCATTCGTTCGATATAGTGATTGACAGGTAGTGGTCAAGATAAGATCCATTAACCTCCGGCATGAGGCGATGTCCTATGCGATCTAAGATTGGTTGTTTAATGAGAAAATCCTTGGCCAAGGTATGAACGATGGGGAAAGGGTTTACCATGAGTCATCTCTCATTACACCAATTAGATCTATGTATAGTATCGAGTTTATGAACTTAATCAAATCATGGTTCTTGCTCGACAGGACAATTAATGGAAGGATTGAATTGCACGGTAATCGGCGACAATAAATAGGTTCATTACGTGATTACTTCATTGCCTTATAAATTGTCTTGATATGTTGCTAGACGTCACTCAAGACCTTAAGGGTGTTTCAAGAATTGAAGGAGAAATTCTTGAACCTGATTGACATTAAAGGTGTTTAATGTTTCCTTAGTGCTATTTGGCTATGAACCTAGAAAGTCACACCTTATTAGTAAGGAGATTAAGTCTTGCTTGGACTTGAATTATCTTCTCTAATAAATTATTAAAGAGTTAATAATTGTAGTCTCAACCATTAAAAGTTAATGAGGCAAATTTGTAAGATTGACTAAGTTTTGGGTGCTTAGTGCAAATAGGTAAAATATGATTTCTTCCTATTGGTTGCCAACATGTTGATGTGGCAAAGTATTAGCCAATAAATACAAAGCACCAAGATTAAAATCTTAGCCATCCATCTTGTAATCCAAGGGTTGAATTTGGTCAACAATTGTAAGCTTTATTTAAGAGTTAAATAATAGCAACTTGTCTTGTGAAGACAACTTGCAAGACAAATGCATTTGTATGTGTAGTCTTTCTCGGGTATGCCATGCAAAAGAAGACAAAGTTATATCTTCAAAGTCTTGTGTTTTGCATGAATCAAGGAAAAGAGACAAATAAGAAAAAGCCTTGTCTCTTGGTCTTGGGTTTTCTCGGTCAAAGAAAAGAAAATGAAGACAAAGACTCTTGTTTTTCTCATGCATATACACGACCAAAGAGATTTAAAGAAGGCTCAATGAAGTCTTCTTCTATTCTGAAAATTCAGCAACACGTACATACACCATAGATGGTTATAAGAACACAAGTATTTGTTCTTCATTTTGCTTTGTCATGTTGGATTAAATTGAGACTAAGAAAGATATCTAAACTAAGTGTAGTTTTAAGTAATCTTTCAAGATAAGACAAGTATTCTTGTTCATGAATTTTCTAAGGAGTTTGCTAGCACTACAACTCAAGGAGGAGGAAAGGCTTCTTCAAATTGCTAGGTGGACAATCTAGGACTTCTACACTTGTGGAAGGTTCAAGGAGTTCTCAAAGCTTCACCAAATGATTACAACCTTTAGTCTTCAAGAGGTATTCTTCTCTTCTTGTATTACCTTTGGTTTGAGATGTATATTGCATAAATATCAAGTATTGGGATTGACTACACATATGAATGTAATATATGCTATGAAAAATTGTATTTCATGCTATCTTCCGCTGCAAATTTTTTTATTCTATATGTGCAACCCGGATATCGTTCCTTCACATATATAGTTGATGTTTAGTTAAATTGGTTTATGATTGCTGTAAGTGTTGTAGACTAACATAGTTTGATTTTAGAAAATTTAAATGGTAGAATATTGTAGTTTTATTTTATATGTTTTATTTTTATTATTTAGCCTATATTTAGTTTAATTCTTGTTGTGTTCGTTGTTTGTAGGTTATATATAATTGTATAGACTTGTTTAGCATAGACTAACAATATTATAATGCAAAAAGGGTCAAAACCATTTTAGTTCATGAGGTTTACTCTAAAGACCAAATTGGTCCTTCAGGTTTGCAAAAAGACCAAAAAGGTCCCTCTAGTTAACTTTTGTTAGCCAAATATTAATAGTCAAATGGTTGACTGAGTTAAAAGACCATTATATCCTTAGCCAACATATATTATAAAAGAAAATTACAATAAAAGTCTAAATCAGTCTAAAAAAAACATCATTCACATAATTCGCGTAGGAAAAAAAAAAACAAAAACTAAAAAATATCAGTTCAAACATAAACAAATTAAAGTTAGTAATATATTGTTAAAAAATGAACAATCATGATTCATTCTCTTTTTTGGGCGGTACCCTCGCTGTTAATTATGTCGATGATGATTGTTCATTTTTTAACGATATATTACTAAATTTAATTTGTTTATGTTTGAATTGATATTTTTTAGTTTTTGTTTTTTTTTCCTGCACAAATGTTGTGAATTATATTTTTTTAAACTGATTTAAACTTTTATCGTAATTTTCTTTTATAATATATGTTGCCTAAGGATATAATAGTCTTTTAACTCGGTCAACCTTTTGACTATTAACATTTGACTAACAAAAATTAATTGGAGGGACCAATTTGATCTTTTTATAAATCTGAGGAACTAATTTGATCTTTAGAGCAAATCTCAGGGACTAAAATAATTTTTGCCCATAAATGTTGAAATGATAGTTGGTTTAAATGCCCAAAATTCCATCAGCCTATGCATTGCCTTGTAGGGCTTGTTTTAGATGGCTTTTAGGTTGCTCTCGAGGTAGTTTAGGTGCTTGCTTAGGTGGTTGAGTGATAGGAGAAGGTTCGGGGGTTGTTTGGTTGTTAGATTCTGAGTTATGTTGTTAGAAAGTTGGTGTTATGTTTCTTTGAATTAGTTGAATGTTGTTTTAGGTTGTCTTGTGTTGTTTGCATGGTTGGAACTTGAGTTGGTGTTAAGTAGGCTCGGGGTAGCTTTGGTGTTGAAGTGTTTGTTGACTTTGGATGACATACTTTGTCATCTAACTTAAGTATTTTAAGTGTTTATAAATGTTGGGTTGTTGATTGTTGAAGTGTTATTTAGTTGGTTATTAATTGTTGTAGTGGCGGGAGACAACCTACTTTGTTGTTCTCTCAGAATATTAAGTGTTAAGTGTTAATTGTTGTGAGGCGTGATAGGGTTGTGTCACCTTGGGCGGTGTTGGACTTGCCGGGTTGCATTGGCACGACTATTATGTTCTATCCCCTATCCCGTGTGGTCGGAAAATGATCATGGGGTATGGGTCTAGTTTGGGTACTTCCAGAATGTATCAGTGGGTGATATAAGAAGTCGGTTGAGTTCGTGATGGTGGTATAAGGAGCTACATCAACAAGTGTTATCGTATCCTTACTGTTTGGTTACCTATATTACTATATTTGAATTGTTAATGTTTGTCGTGCATTCATTGTTTCCAAGGGTGTTTTCGAAAGGGTTTTCATGAAAATGATTTCAAAACCTCCTATTGAACCCTCGCTGAATTGGTGGAAACTCACCCTCTTTGTTAACCTTTCAGGTGAGCCTGAGCAGGACCCAGGTATGTGCCTCAGAAAGCTAAGAATTTGCCTTAGGTGGACGAGTCTTATGTGTCAGAGCCTCATCCTTGAGTGCTTACGTGGATTGTCACGACCCCCTTTTTCCATAATTGCAAAAATGGTCTCTAATACCATAATAATGACAAGAATTAAAATTTAAGCTTACGAATCCTCAAGTGTTCCGAGATCGTAATGCTACGGGCTTAAGAAGATCACTCCTCCTAAGTCCGCTAAGGCACGAAATAATAGCCTGAGTACTATTACCATAATACAAAACATAAAACTATGTATTACACCAATTCTAGTAACACACATTATACTAACTTCATCACTAATAGATAATATTACAACCACCAAGTACAAATTTACAAGATCTGGATTCACTAAGTTACTTCACACAGGTCCAACTACTACAACTAGGCATCGAAAGAGTAATGTATCAAGTTCGTTACATAGTTAGGTGTCTATCAGATTAATACATTACAACAAAAGGTTAACCAACATGAGCAACTATTCTCAAGCTCCAACCCTGAACAAACTGTAATAGTAGAGAAAAGGGTGAGCTACAACTAGTTCAATGAGGGATAAAGGGGTAGGGAATTTTCACAAATGTTTTATCTTTTCTTAAACAGTTTGATAAAACATGCTATGCACATATAAATGCACATAGGATAAACAACCTGTAAACTTTAATATATAATAAGAATGAAGAACATGAACATGATATACTCATTGTAAAAGGATACTGTAGTATTTGTGATTGCTGATGAAGACAGCTTCTGCCTCGAATCTTGTATAATAACCCGATACCACAACCAAGGATCAAGTCCTCAAAGAAAACCAGACTCCACAACCGAGGATCAAGTCCTCAAAGAAAACCCGACTCCAACTCCGTCAATAGCCGAGGGTTTCGGATAATTCCCCTCAAAGGTAAAGAATAGGTCCATGGTGATCTTGGGTATAACCGGTAAACCTGATGTTGCCTGGGGCCATTGATCGCACCAAGGCCTTTAGAAGGTTGCAACCTTGATCAATATATAGGTATAGATATAATAATACCTCAACTTTCCAAGGAAAGACACCGAGCAAGAGAGAGGGACTAGGATAGCAACAAAGTAGGTTGCTTCTGTCACAACAACAATATCAAAGATATGACAAGTAAGCATGTAAACCTCTTGCGATAGTAAATGATTAATCAATGACATATAAAGCATGCATAAAATAATCTTTCATATATATATAGCATTTGTAATGCCTCAAGTATCACCAAGTATCATAAGATAATGAAAAGACATCAATGGATTACTCAAAACGGAAACAAAAACTCAAACACGAGCGAAACTATGAAGCAACTTCAACGCTTTTGCATTAACCTAACTTAAACAGTCAAGTTTCCTACTTTCCCAAATTCCAATTAATCCGATTTTGGTATAGAATTAAATCTTATCAAAAGTAGATAGTTCTAGAATCAAACGGAACTCAATTCGGAGTTGAATTGTCTGAGATATGGTATCTAGAAAAACGTTGCGCAAATTTGTCAACAATCCAGTCGAGTAGATCTGGTCGAGTAGCTCATCCAGATCCACTCGTCCTGATAAGGGGCAGTGGGCATCCAGTCGACTGATCTGGTCAACTAGACTTGGATATGGTCGACCGGATCCTTCAGCAAAATACACGAATTTTCTTCTTCTTATCTCCTTTTGCTATGCTGCTTAAAGCCAACTCCCCACCATTCCACCAAGCACTAATTCCACCACAACCACAGCTCCAAAACCACGACTTATCAAGCTATAAACATCATCCAAATGCAATCCATCAAGAATCAAATAAATCACACAACTCCATATTCACAACATAAACACATATGGATGATTTCCACAAATTATTACCTATTGTTACATAGCCTACTATCCACTTCACAAATCTTGCATAATATACCCATCTAAATACTACTAAAGTTTATATAGACAAGGTCAAGCTAAACATGAAACCATAACAAAATCTTGAAACCCTAAACCAACAATCCAAGTTCAAATCTACAAAATAAGCATATATGTACCTTAGTCCTGCTCAATAACAACTTAGAACTCATAACCATATATCGTATGACCTTTGAAAAGCTTTTAGAAAACTTCCCTCACCTTAGATCTTGAACCAAAAGAAGCAAAAGAAGCAAGAGGAGGGTTGGATCTAGCTAGATTGTGCAAGAGAATGGTTGGAAATGACTTAATCCATCTTCTTCTTCTTCCTTTCTTCTTCTTTCTTTCTTTCTATTGTGTGTATATCAGATGTGTGTGTGTGTGCTGCATTTTTGTGTGTGTGTAAAGTGGCGTGAGTGTGTTTTATTAGGTAGGATATTTTCCTACATGCCAAAAAGACCAAAAAGCCCCTCAACTAAAAGCTCATATTCTAGTTTGTCATTCTAGTTCTATTCTAATTATTTTAGTTAACTAATGCAATATGATAGAACTTAATTAATGCCTACGATACTTAAAATACTCAAATGCACATAATTGAATTTAAATGCACATTAAACGATGCATCACATAAAATGATATAAATGTTCATAAAACCATGTAAGTGTACTCAGAAGCTCGTGAATACAAATAAGAAGATACAAATGCACGTTAAATGTTTATGAACTTATATAAATAAACGTATGAATGTGTGCGAGGCTTCATGTGAAACCCCACTTTTCTATCCTGTCTCGTTTTGCGTGTTTATTCTCGTTTTGCGTGTATTTGACCTGTTTATGTGCTATATGACCTAGAATGTTATAATTTTGATGTCAATACTCCTAATACGTGCTAAATGTGCATTCATGAAATTTTTATCAAAAACGGGATCAGAAATTTTATCGTCGATTTTCAATAAATAGTGTTTTCGAAACACATCTGCTAAAATTTTGAAACTGGTCTTTTTAACCCTTCTAGACCTAGACCACGGACTTTAATAGACCTGTGTTTGATTAAAACGGTTTTAAAATCGGCTTAAGAATTTATTAGAGTTTTTACACCGACTTTTGCGAAAATCGAGTTTTAAGCCGACTCGGGTGAAATTGTTTGAATGTAAAACTTCTTGTCACCTAAAAATAAACTACTTGAGATAGTTTAGGTGTTGCATAATTAATTTGAGCAAGAGTAGTCAAGAAAATGAATTAAAAGACAAGAAAACACTAAAAATAATTAGTTTCCACTTTGACTTTCTTTTATTTATTTGACCTTTGCTTAATATATGATCAACACACATTGAAAACAAAGCAAAACACCACCAAAAACACACACAAAACTGTGGCTCCTTGGAGGAGAAAGATAAAGGCATTTTCAAAGCATTTTTCTCATAGATTTTGCATTTCAAAGCCGAATTGAGTGATTCAAAGCTTGATTTCACTGGTTTGGCATCCATTCTACACATTTCTTGCATCAAAACACATCAAAGGTGAGAGAAAAATTCTAGATCTCAAAACTCATATTTTGTGTTTATGCGTATAAATGATTATTGAACCGTTAGAATTGTAATATGATGTTAGATTATTGCTCCTTGCATGCTAGGGATCGTTTAGTGGTAATACTACGAGTTTCTGTCAAATGTAGCATAATTTTTATTTTTCGGGTATTAAATTTTGATTAAATTGTATAATGTTGAATTAATTGAGTTGTGATGATCGAAATCGATTGCCGTCGATTTCTAAATACTTGATAATTACGTGTTAGCGCTGTTGTAATGCCAAATTTTCGATTACATTGCTCGTGGGAAAGTCCGGAAAATCCAGCCGAGACATCCTAGGGTTTTAGGGTTATCGGGCATGATTTGGAGGTGTTATGGTGGATTTCCGAGGGGGTTAATGTAGTTGGTTGAATGGGTGAGTGATAGAAACTGATTTGGAGTTGTTTGGATTAGTAGAATGTAAGATATGACTTATTGAAGTTTAAGTTGTCATTCTTTAATTTCTTGAACGATGCCTTTAGATGATTGGGTGGTGTTTGAGTGTTGAATGGTGAGTTGTTGATGAGTAATTTAGAGTTTAATTGTGTATATAATGCATGTCCGGTTAGATGGCCTACTTTGTCATCTAACTAAGTTATTGTTGCTTAAATGATAATTGATGCTATCAATGATGAATAAATGATGATTGATTGATGATTGATTGATAATTGATGATTATGGAGTCTTGGTATGTGTGTGCCACCTCTCGGGCAGCGTTGGGCTATCGGATTGATAACGGTATGACTGCCAGAGGCTACCCCCAGCTCGCATGACAGAGGTGTCATGGAGGGAAGGGCTAGTGAGGTACCTCGGGTGCGTGAGTAATGGGGAGTTATAAGAAGAACGGTTGAGATCGTGATGGCGTTTGGAGCTACACCAAATAGAGTATCCTTTATTGAATGGTTATATAGTTATGTGATGATTGTATTATTTATGTTATTGTGTGTTTACTGACTCAAAGGATTATTCCAAGGAGTTTAGTAGACCTTGCTCGAGATCTATCAGATCCTCGCTGGGCTTATTTTATATAAGCTCACTCTCTATTATTGCATGCATACAGGTGTACTTTTGCAAGATTACAGGTACGTGCCTTCTGAAGAGGAGAATGTGGAAAACGTGCCTTACGTGGATGAGTCCTATGTTCCAGAGTCTTATCCATGATGTCGTACATGTTTCATTATCTTGTAAATTAACTTAGTAGACTTTTATCTGCTTTGTAGTTTATAATGTATAAGATGTTGTTAAGTTAATGAATTAGTTGATGTTATCTTAGTAGCCTTTCTTTTGTTTATGATTAGGTTGCTAGATTGGCTCAATGTGTTTTTGTATTGTATATTAAGGGTTAATGTATTATGTTGGAACGGAGGCGTATAACGAGGAATGATTATTGTATAATATAGTCATGATGTATGTTGTATTTATTGAAGAGTTGTTTATTGTATGGTTTATGTAGTTGAGGTATGATGTCCTATGGAGGTTGGTTTAGAACCTCGGTATCCTATTTACTGTCGTTATTCTGCCGAAATTCCGCTGCTTCCTGACTGGTTATAGGAGGGGTCGAGTTGGGGCGTGACACTTCACATCCTCCCATCCTTAACAAAATTGCAATTTCTATACACTAATAGTAACCAAGAGATCGATCACCAAGATGTATTCAACCTTATATTAATGATGACAAACCTATACGTCTCAAACTCAGCCTTTAGAATATATTGTATGCCTCAAACATGGTAGTCATTATTATAGTTAGAATGGAGTCAACAATTTAAATCAGCTAACTCAACTGATCATTCTTAATAGCCTCCAAAGTGGATTAATCAATTCTAAAACCTTTACTTATCTTCAAGTTGACTTCCTTAATTCTAACTCAACCTCAAGGAACAATAGTAAACACATAGTGGAAAAGCGGTTCCAACTCTTAAACTACCACAATTATTCTAGCAGTTAGTCTAGCTATCACAAGATACTCCAAGTCTGAATTACGTCAAGTTGTAATTAGCATCTATAATTTAAGTTTGGAGATGGTTCGATAAAAGTCTCATTTATGGGTAATATCATTTCAATAACCTCATAACTTAATACACCACATCTGATAAACTAATATCTCAGGTAAGTTAGTAGTCATCAAGATATATGTATAAATCTAAGTTCTAAGGTTCATACATCTAATTAGTACAATCAATACCTACCTATAAGGAAGTAGGAACTTAATCTTACCTTTATCTTATAAATTTCTCAAGGATCCACTGTGTCTAAGATAACTTAGTCTAATTTAACCTTATGATCCATAATAAATCCATTAATGACCATCAAAGATAAAATAACTCCAGATGTATATCAAACATTACTAGTTACCACAAGTACTCTAAGTCTGTAACTTATAATCTACATGGTGTCGAATCCATTCTCGTAATCATTTTCATTAACCAAAATAAGTGACTTGGCATATCAACTTACCTATTTCCTATGTCATATAAGTATCTCGATCATCACATTCACCTAGTCCTATTGGTCATTAAGCTTATTGTTCTAGCCATCTATGACCTTGAAAGATTAGCTACGGGTCAACTCAAACATGCAAATCATGTCACGTAAAACAAAGCACATTGAGCAAGTTTACACGTAGCACATAAACATATCAAACAAGCATAATCACCCAAAGCATATACTACTCATGGACTACTACCCACAATCCAGGGGTTCAAAACTCAACTTAAGCCTAGCTAACTAACTAAGCTCTGATACCACTCTGTCACAACCCCCTTTTTCCTTAATTGCAAAAACGGTCTCTGATTCCATAATAATGACAAGAATTAAAATTTAAGCTTACAAATCCTCAAGTGTTTCGGGATCGTGATGCCGTGGGCTTAAGAAGATCACTCATCCTAAGTCCGCTAAGGCACGAAACAATAGCCTGGGTACTATTACCATAATTCAAAACATAAAACTATGTATTATACTAATTCTAGTAACACACATTATACAAACTTCATCACTAATAGATAATATTACAACTACCAAATACCAATTTACAAGACCTGGATTCACTAAGTTACTTCACATAGGTCCAACTACTACAACTAGGCCTCAAAAGAGTAATGTATTAAGTTAATTACATAGTTAAGTGTCTACAAGATTAATACATTACATCAAATGAATCACATATCTAGCTCATTCTATTACAACAGAAGGTTAACCAAAACGAGCAATTACTCTCAAGCTCCAGCCCCAAACAACCTGTAATGATAGAGAAAAGGGTGAGCTACAACTAGCTCAATGAGGGATAAGGGGAAGGGAGTTTTCATAAAGGTTTTATATTTTGATGTTTGTCCCGCATATTAGACGGAAGATCACATATATATGCACATAGGATAAACAACCTGTAAACTTTAATATATAATAAGAATCAAGAACAGGAACATGATATACTCATTGTAAAAGGATACTGTAGTATCTGTGATTGCTGATGAAGATGGCTTCTGCCTTGAATCTTGTATAATGACCTGACACCACAATTGAGGATCAAGTCCTCCAAGAAAACCTGACTCCACTACCGAGGATCAAGTCTTTCAAAGAAAACCTAACTCGAATTCCATCAATAGCCGAGGATTCCGAATAATTCCCCTCAAAGGTAAAGAGTAAGTCCATGGTGGTCGTGGGTATAACCAGTTAACCCGATGCTGCCCGGAGCCATCGATCATACCAAGGCCTTTAGAAGGTTGCAACCTTTGATAAATATATAGGTATAGATATAATAATACCTTAACTCTCCAAGGAAAGACGCTGAGCGAGAGAGAGGGACTAGGATAGCAACAAAGTAGGTTGTTTCCGTCACAACAGCAATATCGAAGATATAGCAAGTAAGCATGCAAACCTCTTGCGGTAATAAATGATTAATGAATGGCATATAAAGCATGCATATAATAATCTTGCATATATAGCATTTATAGTGCCTCAAGTATTGCCAAGTACCATGAGATAGTGAAAAGTCATCAATACCTTACTCAAAATGACAACAAAATGCAAACACGAACGAAACTATGAAGCAACTTCAACTCTTCTGCATTAACCTAAATTAAACTGTCAAGTTTTCTACTTTCTCAAACTCCAATTAATCTGATTTTGGTATAGAATTAAATCTTATTGAAAGTAGATAGTTCTAGAATCAAACAGAACTCAATTCGGAGTTGAATTAACTGAGATATAGTATCTAGAAAAACATTGCGCAAATCTGTCAACAATCCGGTCGAGTAGAGCTGGTCGAGCTACTCGACCGGATAAGGGGCAGTGGGCATCTGGTCGACTGATCCGGTCAACTAGACTTGTATCCAGTTGACCGGATCCTTCAGTAAAACACACGAATTTTCCTCTTCTTGTCTCCTTTTGCTATGCTACTTAAAGCCAACTTCCTACTATTCCACGAAACACCAATTCTACCACAACCACAACTCCAAAATGACGACGTAGCAAGCTATAAACATCATCCAAATGCAATCCATCAAGAATCAAATAAATCACACAACTCCATATTCGCAACATAAACCCATATGGATGATTTCCACAAATTATTACTTTTTGTTGCATAGCCTACTATCCACACCACAATTCTTGCATAATATACCCATCTAAACACCACTCAAGTTTATATAGACAAGGTCAAGCTAAACATGACACCACAACAAAATCTTGAAACCCTAAACCAACAATCCAAGTTCAAATTTACAAAATAAGCATATATGTACCTTAGTCATGCTCAATAACAACTTAGAACTCAGAACCATGTATCGTATGACCTTTCAAAAGCTTTTAGAAAACTTCTCTCACCTTAGATCTTAATCTAAAAGAAGCAAGATGAGGGTTGGATCTGGCTAGATTGTGCAAGAGAATGGTTGGAAATGGCTTAATCCTTCTTCTTGTTCTCTTTTTCTTCTTCATTTCTTCTTCTTTCTTTCTCTCTGTAGTGTATATATCAGATGTGTATGTGTGTGCTGCATTTTTGTGTGTGTGTAGAGTGGTGTGAGTGTGTTTTATTAGGTAGGATATTTTTCTACATTTCCAAAAGACCAAAAATCCCCCCAACTAAAAGCTCATCTTCTAGTTTTCCATTCTAGTTCTATTCTAATTATTTTAGTTAACTAATCCAATATGATATAACTTAATTAATGCCTACGATACTTAAAACACTAAAATGCGCGTAATTGAATTTAAATGCACATTAAATGATGCAAGTTCACGTAAAACGATATAAATGTTCATAAAACCATGTAAATGTACTCAAAAGCTTGTGAATACAAATAAGAAGATACAAATGCACGTTAGATGTTTATGAACTCATATAAATAAATGTATGATTGTGTGCGGGGCTTCACATGGATTGTCTCACATGTTGTCTTAAACTTTTATTATGTTGTATTGTATTTTTTTTTTTGATAATTCAGTAAAATTTTATTCAATGAAAATCAAAGTACAAGTATAACTATGGAAAACCAAAAAAAACAAAAACAAAACCAAAAGAAAAAGAAAGAACAAAACAAAAAAGAAAATGAATTACTAGTTAAAGTAATTCAGTAGTCCCCAGCCCTCCAAAACATCACGATTAAGAGATGTGTTCTTGAATTTGTTGCCCGTGAGGATTTTAGAGTTGACATCGTTCTGGATAGACTTAAAGATTTGTTCTTCAGTAAAGGCTTCTTCTCTGAAAATATGTCTATTTCTCTCAATCCAGATATGATAAATAGCAGCACAGAGAAAAGTTCTGAAAATCTGGAATTTGGTATCATAACTCCTGATATCAATAGAGCTAGAAGTATCCAAAATTTTGGGAAGAGTGAAAAGTGAACAATCAATGGAAAGTGCTGACAATCCCTGTCTCCAGATTCTCCGAGTGAAGGAACATTCAAAAAATAAGTGCTTATTTGTTTCACATCCCATGTAGCAAAAACACAATTAGAATTATCTTGAATGCCCCAAGAAACAAGTCTGTGCTTAGTTGTCAACTTATTCAAGATTGCAAGCCAAGTGATGAAACTATGTTTAGGGATGCAATTGTTGAACCAAATAAGCTTATTCCAATGAATCTTATCCCTTTTAACTTTAATGTTTTCCCAAGTCTTTTTGAAAGAGAACTTCTCATTAGAAACATGAGCCCAGTTGAAAGTATCATTATCATCATTAGGAAATAAATTAGCATTGGGGTGGAGATTCGCCAATGAAGGACGATGGTGAGGCCAAATCCAGTTATAGTTGTAGATGATATCTGCAACTCTAGCATCAATAGATGGATAGAAGGTGTCTACCCTATAAAGAGTATGAAGATTTCCTGAAAAATGCTAGTTATCATGCCAGAAAAAAGTAGAGGTACCATTACCAAGACAGTAAGTAATGAAGTTTTTAGCCAAACATTTGAGTTGCAAGATCTTTCTCCATGTCCAGCTGTAATCGTTAGGGGTGGAGAGAGTCCAAATGCATTTTTCTTTGATGTGGTTAGTCCAAACCCAATTCGCCCAAAGAGAATAACGAGATGAGTAAAATCTCCAGAAAAGCTTCTAAAGTGCAGTTTTGTTTGTTTCCACAATTTTTCGAATACCAAGGCCACCTTCATCAAATGGCTTACAAACATTATCCCAGGCAACCTTCGAGCCATATCCTTGCCACAAGAAAGCACTAAATTTTCCTTCAATGACAAAAATAAGGCCTTTTGGGAGAAAGAGTGAGCTAGTCCAATGAGCATACATACCAGACAAAACAGACTTGATTAACAGAAGGCGACCCGCATATGAAAGCCAACGAATAGTCCAGTGATTAATTCTTTTTGAGATTTTATCAATGATAGCCTGGCAGTCAGTTTTTCAGAGTTTGCCAGAAATCAGAGGAATACCAAGATAGTTAACTGGAAGAGAACCCTCTTCAAAGCCAAGAATAGCAAAAATCAAGTTAATCTTCTCCTGAGAATAATTGCCATAATAAATTTCACTCTTTTCAAGATTGCAAAACAATCCCGAACATTTGTGGAAATTAGCAAGAGTAGTAGAGATAGATCTAATAGTATGCTCATCGGCTTTACAAAAAATAAGCAGATCATCTGCAAAACAGAGATGGTTGAGCTTAAGTCTTAAAGTTTGTAATGTATAACTTACTTTCAAGTTAGTGAATTGTATAATGCTAAGCCTAATAGTATTTCTTTTGGATACGAATATGTTGTTAGGTTGGCTTGATATCTATTTTGAATATGTTTATTATGGTTTGTTGTATATGGTTGAGATAGAGGCATTATATCTTGTTTTAATGTTGTTTGGTTGGAATATGAAGTGTTGTTGGTTGTTTTGTGATTTGTTGAAGTTGTTGTTGGTTGTGGCTGTGTGCAGTCGAACCGGTTTATGGTTATGTTATCCATATTACAGATGTTATAATGCCGAAATTCCGTCGCATCCTGACTGATCATAAGTGGGGTCGTGTTGGGGCGTGACAGAAAGTGTTCAACGTTTCCTCATTGAGATATGACAGTGAATCTAGAAAGTCACATACAATAAAGCTTCTACTGAGCTTGGATCTTGTTCCTCTTGAATTGTTAAGGTGTTAACAATGGTGTATATAACCATTAAAAGTTAATGAGGCCAATGTGTAATTGTTATTAATTGTGAGAGCTAATGTACAAATATCTAAAAGTTGTTTCCATAATTTTAAGTAATGATAATTAGCTTAATTATGTATTTGCACATTTAGGGAGATTTACTAATTAAGCTAATTATCATTACTTTAAATTATGGAAACAACTTTTCAATATTTATATATTGAATCAGCATAATAATATGTATCATATGTATTTATATGTGGTAGGTAGATAATATCTAAGTCAAACTTCTTAAAGAAGCTTTGACCACACATACAAAAGAAGAAATAAAAACAAAAGGAAGAATATTTTTCCTTCTTCTCTAGTGCTCATGGTAATGAGGGCAAAAAGAAGAGAAGAAAAATGTTTTACTTTTTTCTTCATGTGTAAGCTTATTTCTTCAATGGGTTTAGTTAGCACAAACATCCAAGAAGATAAAGGAAGCTATTCTTTGCATAAACAAAACAAACATGTGAATTCTAATTGTGTAAAGATTAAATTCAGCAACTAGAGGAATTTGTTACTAGGATTCGTTAGCTTAAGAACTTAATGAGAAACACCAAATTCTACCTTGATCTTGATAGATAAAGATCTAAAAGCTTTGGAGACGAAAAACACCTCTTGATCTTCTCCTCTATGACATTTTTCCTTCTTGAAGATGATGAAGATTTGTGCGAGTCTTCTTCTTGCTTTTTGCCTAGTTTATAACGGGTGGAATAGAGAGAGAGAGAGAAAAAAAAAAGAATTCTTTTCTCTTCTTCTTTCCTGCGTGTAAGTATATCTACTATGGGTAGAAAAAAAGCTCCTTTTATAGATGATAAAAAGGTTAGAAAGATGAAACTAGTTAGATTAGGAAAAAGTGCCACAAGCCTATAAGAAATGTATCTGGACACTTTAATGAATATTAGACTGTAAGAAATCCATTGTAATCCAACTAATACACCTTTTAAAAGCTCTACCCAAATCTTGTGCCTCTCTTTTGTCTTTACACGTGTGAATTACTTCTTCCACACACTATTTTTCTAAATTAATTATACTTAGTTTCCAAATAAATCTCAATAATCCCAAATAGGAAATTCCCATACAAAATAGGAAGTCCTTTCCTAAATAGGAATTCTAGTTGTAACTGGATACTAAATTTAGTAAGTCTCTAAATGCACAAGCAATAGCTAGAAAACATTAATAAACATTTTCACAGAAGTAGGCCAGAAGAGGGACCAAAAGAGATAAACAACTTGGCTACTAGAAAGACCAAAATGCCCCTGCTAACCCCATAGCATATTTAGGCTTTTCAGTCTTGACGTATTCCACTAAAAAGTCATGGTTGCACTCCAAGTTGAATACTATTGTTCATAGAAACTTCTCATACTATGTACGACCTTTGTCTTTGACCTACTAAGCTAAATAACCAAAGTACCCCTCCACGTAACATTCAAAATCAAGAAAGATTTTACCGTACTATCTCTTCCTTGATTAAATTTTCTCTTTCGATATTTAAATTCTTTAAGTAACCATTCTTCAAACATAGAACACTTGATTTTGAGAGTGACTTTCAAGCCAAATATTTGACATACTCCTAGAGTACATCACTAAGCTTAGATTAGGATGATCTTCCAGATTATCACAAAGGAAAAATTATTTTGTCACGCAATTCCATGAATTCTATATTGCATACGGGCATCCCAACTAGTCATACCCATATGTCTAACACACAGAGCTGTTGACCTACAATAGAAGTCTTACCCATAGTGCATCAAAGCTCATAAATCTGATTTCGTTAGTTCATCCACATATGCTCAAGATTAAGAGTACTGATCATTTAGTAACATTAGGTATATTTTGATCTCTATATTTATTAGTACCTATTGAGAGATCATATATCTTGGGTCCATTCAATGTGTGACACACACAAACTAGTGAGGCTTAGTCCGTAAACCTATTAATGACCAAGGCAGGATAGCCTTCACATGAAATTATCTCACTATAACCTAGACCTTGATGAAGTACCCAACTCCACCAATCAGTTACGAACTGAATCTAGAATCAAGTGTCAATGACTTAGACCTTTTGTGCTCAAACAACGTGCACCTAAGCCATACACTTGTGGTTCAAGGATCCCTATACGAGCAATTACACATAAATATGATAGAGAAAATATAAATAAATGCTTTCATTAATACTAAAATCACAAACATGTATCCAATTTAACTAATATGTCATGTACCAGTGTGTTTTTGGGCATACTAATCCTAATGTGTTCTTGGGTCCAGTTTCTTTATGTTTGGGTTATAAACCCTAACCTCTACAGGACAGCCCCAAATATGCAGATGTCTTAAATTGGGTTTCTATCCATTCCACAATTTAAAAGGTGTTTTAAGAACGACCATAGATGGAACTCTATTAAGTCATAAGTTGTAGTATTTAATGCTTCACTCCATAAACTCTAAGGGAGATTAGAATTACTCAGCCATACTCCTTACTATGTCTATAAGTGTACGATTTTTTTACTCAGCCACCCTATTTGTTGAGGTATTCCAAACATTGTATATTGTGCAATAATGCCTTTTTCTTGAAGGAATTTTGTGAATGGACTAGACATTTGGCCCATTTTAGTAGATATCCTAAAATATTCCCCACCTATGTCTAACCTTACAATATTCATTTTCTTGTCTTTTTATTTCTCTACCTTTACTTTGAATACCTTAAAGCATCTAGTGCCTCAGATTTATCAAACAAAAGATAGAGATACATATATCTTGTATGATTATCAATGAACTAGACTAAGTATTTTGTCCATTCATGCAAGGAATGGGAGAGGGTCCCCATATGTTTGTATGTATAATCTCAAGCATCTCAATACTACTCTTAGCTCCTTTAGAGGACTTGTTGGTTTGTTTGCCCTTTATGCAACTAAAATAAGTATTAAACTTAGTAAAATTCAAGAGTTTGTAATACTCCATCATTTATTAATCTTTTGATCTTCTCTATGGAGATATGTCTTAATCTCCTATGCCATAACTTTAAGGAGTTTTCATTTATGATGCATCTTTTACTTCCAATACACTTACGTGTAGTCAAAAGACTACACTCATATGAGACCCGAGCATGCATTAATGTGCATTTATCTATTTTAATTGTTGTCTGAAATAATATGTGAACCTAATTATCTATTTGTCATTGGAATCTACTTGTGCATTTGAATTTGCATTTAACTTCATTTTGAATTGCATTTCATCTATTTTGCCTAGGAAGGTTAACTTGTAAATTATGCACGAATTGAGGGATAATGTGGTCTTTACACTATTAAATATCTTCTAGCTTGGTATAAATGCAATTAAAACAAGTTACTAAGGTCAACTTAGTCATTTTAGCTTGTAGGGTATTTTGACTCATCTTTGACCTAGTATTTAACCTTATTTGACCATAAATTAGCAAAATTTAGCAATTCCAAGAGGGAGAGAAGAGAGAGAGGCGGCCAAATAGAGAGAGAAGAGAAGATATTTTGCTATTTTGAGACCTTGGCATTTTGAGAGCAAATCTAGCATTTTGGAGCACCTAGAGTTGGTTTTTGGCAAAGTTTCTTTCAAGTTTTATTGTTCTTTGCATCTTCAAGCTTCCATAAACATCTAAGGTAAGAGATTTCTTGTACCCTATGTGAAGATCATGTTGTATGTGTTTGTAAGCTTGTGATATGCTTAGAAGTTTCTTATGATGCAAAAATGATATTCTAATGCTTTTTTTTATGGTATATATGGAGTGATATGTATATGTTGCTATGTAAATGTTTAGAGAATGTTTATATGGAGTTATATCTTGTGTTGCTAGCTAGATATGGTCTTTTACAAGTGTTTATGTGTGTTAGCATGGAAATCAAAAGCCCAAAAGCATGTTTCTTGCTTAAGAATCGAGGTGTAAATATGTTGTAGAAAAGTGTTCCGGGCGGAAGTATTACTGGTCTTGTTCAACAAGACCGAATACACAACCGCCAGATTGTAGTCCTTTCTGAAAGTTATGTTACCGGTCTTGTTCAATAAGAACAAGACCGGGTACACAACCGGTAGGGGTGGTCGGGTTACCGGTCTTGTTGAACAAGATCGGGTACAAAACCACTAAAAAGGGTCTTTGATGCCTTGTTGCGTGGTTTCGATCAGGTATTTGTGTAGGTTCCTATATACATGCTATGAGTTGTTTATTTGTTCATTTCAATGTTAAATGTGTTCAATTGTTATTGGTTATTGATATGATTGTTCTAACTATTGTTAAAGTGTTTGCGTAAGATTGGGTAACCTACTTTGTCATCCAAGGAATGTGTTGTTGAATAATGAATGAGTTGTTGAGTAATGAATGCATTATTGAGGAATGAATGTGTTGTTGAGTAATGAATGCGTTTTAAGATGTGATATTAAGTGTTGGGTTGCAACCTTAGTACGTCATGGTATCATCGTGTTGTGCTGGGCGGCATAGGGCTTGCCGGTAATTATATGACTACTATGTTCTATTCATTTCTCTCATGTTGTCGGTGAAGGCCATGGTGAGATTGGTCGTAGATTCGTGTACATCATGAGTACACACGCGGGAGAGAGAGATGTTGAGTTCATGGTGGAGTTATAAGGTGTCAACTTCAATGAGTGTTCTAAAGCTGTAATTTTTTAATGAGTACGTGGTTGCTAATGTGATATGTTGTTTCTAATGTGCTTCAAAAGGTTTTCAAGTTAAACCTTTCAAACTTACTTTTATCTTTCCTTCACTGAGCCTGTTTAACTCATTCTTATTTAATGCATGTTATAGGTGTACATGATGTTGATTATGTGCGTGAAGAAGGAAATAATGAGCTTGATCATGTGTTTCATGAGTAGTTGATGTACTTGACTTTGAAACTATGTTTGCTTGCTTTAGTAGTTGTTATGTATGGATTAGTACTTGGCTAGTTTGAAATATTGTGAAGCCTAGCTTCTTTTGATGTATCTATATGGTTGGCCATGTTGGATCATGATCACAACTAGCTAGCTTTATCTAATAGTGCATGTTGATAATTAAGAATGTTTTGGTTTTGAAAGTGTCGTTTACTTTTGCCCAAATGAATGAATGTAAGATTAGTGTATTCCGCAAGAGAATAGTAAAATGTTGTTGTATGAATGACGCGAACCTTTGGGAATGTATGTTGTGTATTCATTGTTGTGTTAGTTGTTCATATTACAAGCGTTACAATGTTCGTGTGTCGTCGCGACCGAGTTTGGTTTCTGAAGGATCGGGTTTGGGCGTGACATTTGTGGTATAAGAGCTTAGCTTGTCTAAGTGTAAGCTAGGATAGGACCTTCGATCTGTGTGTTATGTGATCCAAGGTGAAGTGTCGTGGCATGGTTATGTGTTTATGTGCATAAGAATGTGTTCAAGATGTGTGTGAATGGAATGAAATGAAGTGAGTATTAATGATATGTCCAGTTTATACTAATTGATACTAACTTTCTTATGTTATAAATTGTTTATATGTGTTATAACTGTTCATATCCTTTTATGTCCCAAGATGGCATCGAGATGTAGACCTTGCCGAGAGCCCCCCAGAGAGATCGAGCCAATTCTTGTAGTTCCACCAGTTTCGCCAATTCTGCCAGTTCCAATTGGGGATCAAGGTTTTGAGCAGATGGCTCAGATTTTGAACAGGGTTGTAGCTGCATTATAAAGGCAGGAAACTGACCGGGAAAATCAGTACAACAACTGTCAACACCACAATAACAATCGTGGTGGTATTGAGATCAATGTGGCTATGTTAGAGGTAGTATAGGTACATTAAGGGGTTTCTTCGCTATGGGGCACCGAGGTTAATTGGGGAACCAGATGATGAGGCAGCAGCAGAGTATTGGCTAGATCGGGTTCAATGTATCTTTGATGCTTCAGACTATACTGATGAGAAAAAGATAGCGTTGGTTGTGTTCATGTTTGACAATGATGTCAAACAGTGGTGGAGGATCACGAAGGCTCAGTGGGAGAACCAACACACTCCTTATCTGTGGGAGAACTTTGTGATGACATTTAGGGCCAATTATATTTCTGCACTTGCTCAAGAGAGGAAGGAGGATGAGTTTCTGAATTTGAGGCAAGGTGATCTTTCAATTGCTCAGTATGAGGCAAGGTTCAATAAGTTATCTCAGTATGCACCTGAAATGGTATATTCTACGGAGAGGAGGATCAGGAGATTTATTTGGGGGTTGAGGCTCGAGATTCAGGATTTCTTGGCTCCACTTCTTTTCAGTAAGGCCTTTGAAGCGGCTTCGAAAGTGAAGAAGAGGAAGAGAGAGTATGTACTTGAATCGAGTCAACAGTTTAAACAACCATTCTAATCGCAAGGCCAACTGAGGTCATTTTAGACTCTAGGCCAACAGAGGCCAATCCAACCACAAAGCCAATCCAGACTCTGGAAGAGACCGAGGAATGTGACTGAGATTCGTAGCTTGGTTTGGCTGGTTACTACCGCAGGTTCGTGAAAGACTTTTCAAAGGTTGCGAGACCTCTCACAAAGTTAACCCAGAAGAGTATCAATTTTGATTGGAATGAAAGTTGTGAGGACAATTTCTAAGGATTGAAGAAGAGTTTGACTTTAGCCCCAGTTCTTGCATTGCTAGAAGAGAGTCAGAACTTTGTTATCTATAGTGATGCTTCTAGAGAAGGTTTGTGTTGTGTTCTAATGCAAAATATTCGGGTGATTACTTATGCCTCTCGGAAGTTAAAGCAATACGAGGGCAATTATCCAACTCATGATTTGGAGTTAGTGGCTATTGTACTTGCTTTGAAGAAGTGGCACCATTATCTTTGAGGAAGCAGGTTCAAAATTGTCACGCCCCAGCTCGACCCCTCGTACAATCAGTCAGGACGCAACGGAATTTCGGCAGTATAACGACAGTAATTAGGACACCGAGGCTCTAAACCAATCTCTTTAGAACATCATACATCAAACTCCATAAACAATCCTAATAATCATCTCCTCAATTAAGTTAACAACATACAACACATCCATATTATACAATAATCATTCTTCAACATTCCAATCATAGTTATACGCCTCCGTTCCAACTTAATACATATGCTATACATACATTTCAAAATAGATTATACAAAACATTATTTTACAACAAATAAGATAATCTCATGGCAATGACTCCTGCACATAAGACTCATCCACATACGGCACATTTCCCTCTTCAGGAGGCACATACCCGTAGTCAAAATCGGTAACACCTGCATGCATGCAATAATAGAGAGTGAGCTTATATAAATAAGCCCAGTGAGGATCCGATAGATCTCGAGCAAGGTCTACTAAACTCCTTGGAATAATCCTTTGAGTAAGTAAACACACAATAACATAAATAATACTATCATCACATAACTATATGACCATTCAATAAAGGATACTCTCTCTAGTTGGTGTAGCTCCAAACGCCATCACGATCTCAACCATTCTTCTTGTAACTCCCCATTACTCACGCACCCGGGGTACCCCCAATAACCTCGCCCTCCATGACACCTCCGTCATGCGAGCTGGAGGCAATCTCTGATAGTCATGCCGTTATCAACCCGACAGCCCGATGCTGCCCGAGAGGTGGCACACACATACCAGAGACCCAGCAATAATAATAAACATCAATCATTCACAGGAGGACAGTCTAGCAGAACTGTTTATCTCCCGGCATCAATCATCAATCAATAATCATCAATAATCATCAATAATCATATTATCATCATAATAACATCAATAACCAATTTAACAACATATAACTAAGTTAGATGACAAAGTAGGCCATCTAACCGAACATGCATTAAACACACAATCAAACCCTAATTTACCCGTCAACAACTCACAATTCAATCACTCAACCCACACCCAATCAACTAAGGCTCAATCTAACATTTTAAAGAAAGACAACCTAACTTCAAATAATCATATCTTACATTCTACTAATCCAAACAACTCCAAATCAGTTTCAAACACTCACCCATTCAATCAACTACATTAGCCCCCTCGGAAACCAATCAAAACACATCCAAATCATGCCCAACAACCCTAAAACCCTAGTGTGTCATGGCTGAAATTTCCGGATTTTGGCACGGACATCACAATCGAAAATTCGGCATTACAACGGCGCTACCACGTAATTATCAAACTTTTAGAAATCGACGGCAATCGATTCCGATCAACACAACTCAAAATAATCAACATTTAACAAATTAATCAACTTTAAATACCCGAAAAATAATAATTATGCTACAACAGTTCAAATCTCGTAGGATTACATATAAATGATCCCTAACATGCATGAAGCAATAATCTAACATCAGATTAACATTTTAACGATTCAATAATTATTTATACGCATAAACACAAAATATAAGTTTTGAGATCTAGAGTTTATCTCTCACCTTTGATGTGTTTTGATGCAAGAAATGTGTAGAATGGATGCCAAACAAGTGAAATCAAGCTTTGAATCACTCAATTCGGCTTTGAAATGCCAAATCTATGAGAAAAATGCTTTGGAAATGCCTTCATCTTTCTTCTCCAAGGAGCGACGGTTTTGTGTGTGTTTTTGGGGTGTTTTTGTGCTTTGTGAGTGTATGTTGGTGATATAAGCTTGTTGGTCAACCATTTAAATGATAGTCAAAGTTGAAACTTAGCATTTTTTTGTGTTTTCTTGACTTTAAATGCATTTTCTTGATCACCAAAGTTCAAAACAATTATACAACACTCAAGATAGTTCAAGTAGATTATTTTTAGGTGACAAGAAGTTTTACAATCAAACACTTTCACCCGAGTCGGCTTAAAACTCGATTTTCGCAAAAGTCGGTGTAAAAATCCTAATAAATTCTTAAGCCGATTTTAAAACTGTTTTAATCAAACACAGGTCTATTAAATTCTATGGTCTAGGTCTAGAAGGATTAAAAAGACCAGTTTCAAAATTTTAGCGGACGTGTTTCAAAAATACTATTTACTAAAAATCGACGATAAAATTTATGATCCTGTTTTTTATGAAAATTTCATGAATGCACATTTAGCATGTATTAGGAGTATTGACATCAAAATTATAACATTCTATGTCATATAGCACATAAACAGGTCAAATGCACGCAAAACGAGATAAAACACGTAAAGCGTTTAATTACTGTCTGAAATAATATGTGCACCTAATTATCTATTTGTCATTGGAATCTACTTGTGCATTTGAATTTGCATTTAACTTCAATTTGAATTGCATTTCATCTATTTTGCCTAGGAAGGTTAACTTGTAAATTATGCATGAATTGAGGGCTAATGTGGTCTTTACACTATTAAATATCTCATAGCTTGGTATAGATGCAATTAAAACAAGTTAGCAAGGACAACTCCGTCATTTTAGCTTTTAGGGTATTTTGACTCATCTTTGACCTAGTATTTAACCTTATTTGACCATAAATTAGCAAAATTTAACAATTCCAAGAGGGAGAAAAGAGAGAGAGAGGCGGCCAAATAGAGAGTGAAGAGAATATATTTTGCTATTTTGAGACCTAGGCATTTTTTAGAGCAAATCTAGCATTTTAGAGCACCTAGATTTGGTTTTTGGCAAAGTTTCTTTCAAGCTTTATTGTTCCTTGCATCTTCTAGCTTCCACAAACTTCTAAGGTGAGGGATTTCTTGTACTCTATGTGAAGATCATGTTGTATGTGCTTGCAAGCTTGTGATATGCTTCGAAATTACTTATGATGCAAGAATGCTATTCTAATGCTTGTTTCATGGTATATATGAATGTTATTCTAATGCTTGTTTTGTGGTATATATGAAGTGATATGTATATGTTGCTATGTAAATGTTTAGAGAATATTTCTATGGAGTTATATCTTGTGTTGCTATCTAGTTATGGTATTTTACAAGTGTTTATGTGTGTTAGCAATGAAATCAAGAGCCTAAAAACATGTTTTTTGCTTAATAATCAAGGTGCAAATGTGTTGTAGGAAAGTGTTCTAGGAGGAAGTGTTACCGGTCTTATTCAACAAGACCAGATACATGACTGCCAGATTGTGGTGCTTTATGAAGGTTGTATTACCGGTCTTATTGAACAGGAAACAAGACCGGGTACACAACCGGTAGGGGCAGTCATGTTACCGGTTTTGTTCAACAAGACTGGGTACTAGACAATTAGAAAGGGTCTTTGATGCCCTAGTTGTGTGGTTTCAATCGGATGTTCGTGTTACTACCAAGAACAAGTATCCTTTGCCACTGATTGACGAGTTATTTGATCAACTACAGGGAGCCAAAGTCTATTCTAAATTTGACTTGAGGCAAGGGTTTTATCAGCTCCAGATCCGTAAGAAGGATGTTCCAAAGTCTGCCATCAGAACTCGGTATGGGTATTACGAATTTGTAGTTATGGCCTTTAGACTAACTAATGCACCGACAACATTTATGGATCTTATGCGCAGAGTCTTTTAGCCGTACTTCGACCAATTTGTGGTAATCTTCATTGATAATATCTTAGTATATTCTAAGACTGAATCAGAACATGAGCAACATCTACGACTTGTTTTGCAGAAACTACAGGAGCATCAGTTGTTTGCAAAGTTCAGTAAGTGTGAATTCTGGCTGCAGCAGATATCTTTCTGGGCCATGTGATTACTTAGAACAGTATCTCAATAGATCCCACTAAGATTGAAGTGGTGATGTCTTAGAAAAGACCAGAGAATGTGACGGAGGTTCGCAGCTTCCTTGGTTTGGGAAGCTACTACCGCAGGTTCGTGAAGGACTTCTCTAAGATCGCAAGGCCACTTTCTAAGCTAACTCAGAAAAGAACAAGCTTTGCATGGGATGAGAATTGTGAGAATGGTTTCCAAGAATTGAAAAAGAGGTTGACTACCGCTCCGATACTTACATTGCTAGAGCGAACAAATAATTTTGTCATCTATAGTGATGCATCCAAGGACGGTTTGGGCTGTGTACTTATGCAAAATGGCCAGGTTACTGCCTATGCTTCTAGAAAGTTAAAACAGTATAAGGTGAACTATCCGACTCATGATTTAGAGTTGGCAGCTATCATGTTTGCGTTGAAAAAGTGGCGTCACTATTTGTGGGCAGTAAGTTTGAAATTTTCACTAATCATAAAAGTCTGAAGTACTTGTTCTCTCAGAAAGAATTGAATATGCGGCAGAGAAGATGGATGGAGCTTCTAGGAGATTATAATTGTTCTATCAATTATCTTCTTGGGAAGGCGAATGTTGTAGCAGATACTCTTAGCTGGAAAGTTAGCATTGCGAGTTTGGCAATCAAAGAATGGGATATGCTTGAGGAAACTAGTTACTGGAAACCAAGGTTGACTCAAGATGGAGTTATGTGTGCACATTTGCAGATTCAACCCTTATTGTTGACTCAGATTAGAGAAGCTCAACAACTTGATGTGAAACTTTAGAAGATTAGGGATCAAATCAAGGATGACCAATCGGACTTGAAATTACATGAGGATGGTATTCTACGGTTTCAGAACAAAGTGTGTGTTCCTGATGAATCGGGTTTGAGGAGATAAAGTTTGGAAGAAGCTCACAATTCAAAGTATACTATTCATTCTGGTGGAAACAAGATGTACCAGGATTGTTGGTGGTACAACATGAAGAGGGAGGTTGTCCAGTTTGTATCCAGATGTTTGACTGGTCAGCAGGTGAAAGTAGAGAATCAACAACCTGCAGGGTTACTTCAGCCGTTGGCAATACCAGAGTAAAAATGAGAACATGTTACGATGGACTTTGTTATTGATTTGCCTAGATCACCAAGAGGTTGTGATGTGGTTTGGTTTGTCGTAGACCATTTGACTAAAACATCTCATTTTATTCTGATGAGGAAGGAAGACGAACTCAAGAAATTGGCAGATCTTTATGTGGCTAACATTGTTAAACTTCATAGGATTCCAACAAGTATTGTATCTGATCAAGACCCTCGGTTTACTTCCTTATTTTGGTAGCATCTTCATGAAATTTTGGGTACTAAGTTGAATTTCAGCATAGCGTATCATCCACAGACTGATGGTCAGTCGAAGAAAACTATTCAGATTCTGGAGGATATGCTTAGTGCTTGTGTTTTGGACTTCGGGAAGAGCTGGGAGAAATATCTATAATTAGCTGAGTTTGCCTATAACAATAGTTATCAAACAACTATTGGGATGACACCTTATATAGCTCTTTACTGGTATAAATGCCAATCACCTTTGTACTGGGACGAAGTAGGGGAGATGAAGGTTGTTTATCTGACTTTGATGCCAGAACTTCTAAAGAAGATTGAGAATGTCCAATTGATCTAGCAGAGAATGCTGACAGCTCATAGCAGATACAAGAGTTATGCCGATAAACGCCGTTGGGATTTGGAGTTCTCAGTTGGAGGTTGAGTCTTCTTGAAATTGTCTCCTCGTAAAGGCCTTGCTCGCCATGGTAAAGGTGATAAACTGAGTCCGAGGTTTGCGGGGCCGTTTGAAATTACTGGCAGAGTGGGCAAATTGGCGTAACGGTTAGCTTTATAGCAGAATTTTTCCAATGTTCATGATGTCTTCCACGTATCTACATTGATGAAGTATTATCCAGATCCTTCTCATATTCTAGAACCAGAGCCGTTGCAGCTTCGTGAGAATCTGACTTATGAGGAACGACCAATTCGTATTCTAGATCAGATGGACATGAGTTGAGATCGAAGAAGATTCCTATGGTTAAAGTGTTGTGGAATCATCATGGTTTAAAAGAAACTACTTGGGAAAGAAGGAATCAAATGCAGCAGTAATACCCAAATTTGTTCCGAGCAGCAAGTAAGAATTTTGATGGCAAAATTTCTTTAAGGGGGAAGGATGTGAGACCTCGAATTTTTCCTTATTTATAATTATGTGTTTTCACCTATTTATAGGCTAATTGAATTAATATATATGTATATATGTGAGTTATTAAATAATCTTAGATTAAATGTGCTTTTAAAAGATATTTGAAAAATAATATTTATGACTTTTTTTCTTCTTTGGCAAAATTGTGTTGTATACTTAGAATATATGTAAATATATACCTATATATAAATTTTGTCCCAAAAAGTAGTTCTACCTTGTATAAAATAAGTTAGATAATATAATAAAGGCTATTTTGGACTTTAGGCATATAAAACTCAACTTATACCAACTTTGACTTTGTTATCTTGCATTGACTATTATATATTAGCATCTATACATACAATACAAAGCTAAAAATACCCAAAAAAAAACACACACACACACACATATATTGCTGTGGGTTTGGAGAAGAAGAAGAAGCGATTTTTCACTTAGGTTTTCAAGAAAATTTTAAAAGAAAAACTCAATTCAAGGCCAAATCTTTTCATTCCAAGCTTGAATTTTCTTGTTGGGCTAGCATTTTACCTATTCCTAGCTTCTATTTGCATCAAAGGTGAGGGAAAAACTAGATCTTATTTTTAAAGTTCATGTCAAAATTTTAATGTTGCATATTTAGTTAATGTTTAGCTAAATTGTCTTAAAATTGTTGTTAGTTAGGTGTTGTAGACTAACTTAGTGTAATTATAACCAATTTAATTGGTGGTATATTGTATTTTTATTTTATATGTTTTATTTTGATAATTTGGCAATTATTTGGTTTAATTCTTGTTGTAGTAATTGTTTTCAAGTTGTAGTTGCTTGTATAGACTTGTTAAATATTGAGTAGT
Organism: Ehretia macrophylla; assembly: GCA_037974665.1. Classification (NCBI taxonomy): domain Eukaryota; kingdom Viridiplantae; phylum Streptophyta; class Magnoliopsida; order Boraginales; family Ehretiaceae; genus Ehretia; species Ehretia macrophylla. The sequence continues at coordinate 4,670,786 of CM075777.1, read as the reverse complement.
AATGTTTTAATGCCAAATGTTGAATTGAATGTTGATTTAGAAGTCTGAAATTTCAGCCTAGTGTGCATTGCCATTTTGGACTTGTTGGGCTCGTTTTAGATGGCTTTTGGATGGTTTCCGAGGGGGTTTAGGTACTTGCTTAAGTGGTTAGGTGGTAGGAGAAGGTTCGGGGGTTGTTTGATGCTAGATTGTAAGTTATGTTGTTTGGAAGTTAATGTTACATTTCTTTGAATTAGTTAAGTGTTGTCTTTAATTGTTTGGTGTTGTTTGTGTGGTTGATACTTGGGTTGGTGTTAAGTAGGCTCTGGTTTGAATATGTGTTGAAGTGTGTGTTGAGTTAGATGGCCTACTTTGTCATCTAACTTAAGTGTCTTAGTTGTTTAATAATTGTTGAGTTGTTGAAGTGTTGTTTAGTTGGTTGTTGATTGTTGAAGTGCCGGGAGACAACCTACTATGTTGTTCTCTCAAAATATGATATCTATTGTGAGTCATGATAAGGTTGTATCACCTCGGGTAATATCGGGCTTGCCGGGTTGCATTGGCACAACTATCATGTGCTATCCCCTATCCTGTGTGGTCAGAGCATGACCATGGGGTGTAGGTGTAGATTGGGTACTTTCGGAATGTATCAGTTGGAGAAACAAGAAGTCGATTGAGTTCGTGATGGCATAAGGAACTACATCAACTAGTATTATCGTATCCTTATTGCTTGGTTACTTATATTGCTATATTTGTATTGTTGTTGATGTTTGTGGAGTATTCTTTGTTCCTAGGGTGTTTTCCAAAGGGTTGTCATGAAAGTGTTTCAAAACCTCCTATTGAACCCTCGCTGAGCTTTGTTATATGTAAGTTACCCTTTTTGCTGACCTTTCAGGTGAACTTGAGCAGGAGCTAGGGTATGTACCTCAGAAAGCTTAGAATGAGCCTTATGTTGATGAGTTCTATGTGCCAGAGTCCCATCTATGAGTCTTTGCTGGAGTTCTGTAACACCCCGATCCCTCTCGAGACCGGGAGCTCTATTAATCAATCTAATCGCAACCCAATTCCAAACTCGGGCACAATTTTTTTAGGGAAAACGGACAGAGTCTCCCCTGTTTCTAGGCAAAAAGCAAACCTGCGACAGCATATAAGTGGATCAGCACCGTGTCCAACCATTCACAATTCCTCAAGGCCATCCGTGCCTCAGTTCTCAACAATTAAACACAACAAGTATATATTCATTTTCAAGTACCCAGACTATTCTAACTCTTTCTTTAAACAATACAAACATGCATTGAAGTTAAATTATACTAACTGAATACATAAACTAACTTATCATACCACTTAAAAAATCTAATTAAACTTAAATTACATTTCTTTTAACACTAAACACGTACATTACATGAAAAAATACATCTTTGCATCTTTGACAACTCAAGCCACATAGCACGCAAGACAACTCTTCAAGCACGAACTTTCACGTAATCACGAACTTTCCAGCTAACATGGCATTTTCTGAAATGTGGTGGTGAAGAGTGAGTATACATAACACGTATACTCAGTGAGGGCGAGACAGATATCGAGGTGGAGAGAAAGAAGATCGTGCAATGCAAATAAGACAGTTAAACTATATATTCAATACGATCAACTATCAATATAAACAACAATACAATAAGCAATTGAAGAAAGCATTAACACAACCATTCAAAGCTATACCACACTTTGAAGGTCACAGTTCACTCATACGAGCAATGTACAATTTCATGAGCAATACATCAATCTCGAGCTTGATGTTGACAACGATGACAATAAGAGTGCAACCACCTTATAACTTCCACTAGGTGTACTCCGGATGTACCCCGACACATTTACGACCCAAATCTCCCAGGGCGGCACCCCTAGCGAGAATGGGAATAGGACACGGAGCTAGAGCAACCAACCCTGGCAGCCCGAGACTGCCCAGAGAGGCCCATCACTCACGCGCCTTGTCGTGCCCCGACCCGACCCCGCAAAAGGCCAAGCCCGGACCCGACACACGGACGGAGTCTCCTCTGTACCATGGACGATCCAAAAACCCTACATTCAATATAATACTTGCGAAATCCACAATAATCATTCGAATCAAGATAACTTTCTTTTAGGAAACATACATCTTCTCATTAAACAACTTTGCAAACCAAAAATGTCATGCATACTACACAAGTACCGTGCCATTAAGTAGTTAAGCCATTAGCATGCATTTCTTACTAGACACATGAGTATATCTTTACAATCTTTACAATCTTTCAACTTTTACAACGAAGACCATAAAGTCCTCAAAATAGAAACTATATACAAGGCTATAAGCCTCAAAATGAAGCGTCAACCAAGCATTACACACATCAAACATGGCCCGTACAAAAGTCTAGCAACCAACCACAAGCTAAGCAAAGAAAGTGATATCAAGGAAACACCTCCACTTGCTCCTCCTCCTCAATTACCTCAATAGGATCCGGTGCAACTACTCCTGCAAAAATATAGTATAGAAAGGAATGAGCAAAAACTATTGCTCAACGAGGGTTAATGGTCTCAAGGATGGAGGTGAGAGGAGAATGCAATGCAAATAATCAAGCAATTCATTCAATTATCATATAGAGATACAAGCAAAGCCAACAATAAAACAAGACAAGCATTAAAGCTACAAACATTCAATCAAAGGATACAATTCACTTTCCACGAGCAACTTTCAATCACAAATTCGATGACAACGTAACGACCCAAACTACCTTATAACTTCAGTTTGGAATACCCCGGAAGTATCCATCAATTCTACGACTCAAATCTCCCTGGGAGGCAACCCAAGCGAGAAAAGGAATAGGACACGGAGCTAGAGCAACCAACACTGGCAACCCGAGGCTACCCAGAGAGGCCCATCACACCGCCCGTGACTCTATGAATGCAATACAATATACGATGCAACAATCGAGCAATCGAGCTATAAAGCCACACGTGGGAGAATAACAAAGTAGGTTACTCTCGCACGCAATAGCAACAGTTGATAAACATTTCAATCAGAATCAACTCTAGCAAGCATAACAAGTAATATTAAGCATTCTATAGGCATAACATTAAGAAAACAAACAAAATCACAAAACGACCCCAACTTTCAAAACGCTACTACTTTCAAACGAGCCACGAGTTTTGGAAAACGACTTCACCAATACTCCTAGGTCACCATAAGGCACGTCTAAAGACCCTGAAACCTTACTTTACCCTAGAATTCATGCAAAGCCCCGATTTCCCCTTTTACTCGTTTGAACTACAACTACCCTAACCAAACACCCAACCAACGCCATAACCACATCAAAAGTGCTTCCATGGCCTCCCGAGACAATGCCATCATGCAAAACGAGAAAACGCTAAACTCGACCTAAACGTCCCCAACTTTCACCAAGGCATGTTTCCTCATTTTTCCATTACACAACCCAAAGAAATCATGCATTTAGGCATTATAACATATCTAGCATCTTTTCACATCAACAGAATGCATAACGGAGCAACTTCATCGAAACGAGGTTTTACTATTCATAATTTACTATTCAATTATCAATTTAAATTGTAATTTTGATATTCAACAGCAAAAAATACTAAAAAGCTACAAATACATGTTCTACAATTGTCAAGGAACATTCTTTAAGCTTCAAAATGATTAAAATAACAAACTACGGATAAAAATCAAAAATTTAAAGTTGATACATATACATTCAAAGCGCAAAAAACGTGCTTCCCTCACCTTAGACACTCCCAGACGCTAAGAAAACCACGCTGGATGCCTCGGAGCCGACCGCGTGCAAGCTCACGCGAAGAATTGAAGTTTTGAAAGTTGAAATGTTTTTTTTTTCCTCTCTTGCTTTCGGCCTGCTCCTTTTCTATTTTTCAGCTTGTTTTTTTTTTTATATTTTGCAATGTTATATGCTTAATAAAGATGACAAGCCTTGGTCAATTGGTCAAGCCTTTGGTCAACTAACTAAAGTTGGTCAATTTAGCTTATTTTATGCATTTTAAAGCTATAAAAACCAACACAAAATTAACTCTAGTTAACCACAACTAAAATATTAAAATTACTACACTAAATACCAGTTTTCACTATTTGCTGAGGACTCTCTAGCTATCGCTTTCGAAATGCAATGCACTTTGCGACAATAAAGAAGTAACAATTAGACTCCAATGAATTTAAGAAAATATAATTTTCAGAATAATAAACAAGAAAATTCCACATTCCGGGCTCGGGTATTACACCCTCTCCCCCTTAAAACAATTGCATCCACGCAATTCTTACCTGGTCGACAAATAACTCCGGATACCGATTCCGAACCTGGTTTTCTCTTTCCCAAGTTGCTTCCTCAAACCCATGATGATTCCACAAAATCTTTACTAACGGAATACTCTTCCTGTGAAGTTCCTGAACTTTCCGATCCACAATTCGAATCGGTTTATCTTCATAAGTTAACTTTTCCTCAATCTGCAAAGGCTCTGGTTCAAGTACATGTGAAGGATCTGGATGATATTTCCTCAACATTGACACGTGGAACACATCATGCAGTCTCGACACGCTCGGAGGCAAAGCTAACCGATAAGCCAAAGGACCTACCTTTTCGGTGATCTCATACGGACCCACATACCTGGGACTAAGTTTCCCGCTCTTACCGTGCCGAATCAATCCCTTTCGAGGAGAATTCTTAAGAAACATTCAATATCAAACTCAAGATCCCGATGGTGCTTATCCGCATAACTCTTATGACGACTCTGAGTTGTAAGCATACGCTGGCAAATAAGGTGAACATTATCCATCATCTTAATCATCTCAGGTAACACAGTCGGATCAACTGTTCTCACCTCTTCAACCTCTTCCCAATACAATGGGGATCTGCATTTACAACCGTACAATGCCTCGTAGGGAGCCATACCTATAGTAGATTGATAACTATTATTGTTGGCGAACTCCGCTAAAGGCAAAAATTTCTCCCAATTCTTCCCAAAGTCTAACACACATGCCCGAAACAAGTCTTTCAAGATCCTGATAGTTCTCTCTTACTGGCCATCAGTTTGTGGATGGTATGCGGTACTGAAGCTCAATTTAATTCCCATGGCCTCTTGCAACTTCTGCCAAAAACGAGATCTAAATCTAGGATCTCTATCTGACACTATATTCTGTGGCACACCATGAAGTCTCACAATATTGGCAACATAAAGCTCAGCTAGTTTATCAAGACTATCCTGTTTGTTCACGGGAATAAAGTGTGATACCTTAGTCAATCGGTCCACAACAACCCATACAGAATCACATCCTCTCGGAGATCTAGGAAGATCGGTCACAAGGTCCATTGTTATATGCACCCACTTCCATTGCAGAATCGACAATGGTTGTAGAAGCCCGGCTGGCCCCTGATGCTCAACCTTAACCCTCTGACAAGTCAAACACCTGGAAACATACCCAGCAATCTCCCTCTTCATATTGTTCCACCAGAAGTGTTGTTTCAGATCTTTATACATTTTAGTACTGCCCGTGTGAATTGTATATCTTGAATTATGTGCCTCGGACAGAATCTTATTCTTCAAAGTCAGATCACCAGGAACACATACTCTGTCCCTGAATCTGAAGATACCATCTGCATGTAATTTAAACTCCGACTCTCCCCCTTGGATTTTCAAGATGTGAGGATTAGTCTTCTGAGCCTCTCTGATTTGTGCTAGCAATCCCGACTGAATTTGTAAGCTAGCAAATCGAATCCCTACCTCAGTAGCTTCTGGCATCCATGAAAAAATTTCCTCCAAAGTCTCCTAATCCTTGATAATTAAACTTGCAACAGTAGCCTTTCGACTCAAAGCATCTACAATAACATTTGCCTTACCTGGCACGTAGTTTATAGAACAGTTGTAGCCACTTAGTAGCTCAAGCCATCTTCGCTGCCTCATATTTAAATCTTTTTGTGAAAACAAATATTTGAGACTCTTGTGTCAGCAAAAATTTCAAATCTACTACCCCACAAGTAGTGATGCCACTTCTTCAAAGCAAACACAACCGCAGCTAACTCTAGATCATGTGTAGGGTAATTGACTTCATATGGTTTCAACTTCCTAGAAGCATAGGCAATCACCTTACCATTCTGCATTAAAACACAGCCCAAACCTTCTTTAGATGCATCACTGTAGACAACAAAGTTTTCTGTACCCTCAGGTAAAGCTAGTATAGGAGCTGTAGTTAGTCTCTTCTTCAATTCTTGGAAACTGGATTCACATTTAGCATCCCAGTTGTAAGTAACTTTCTTTCGAGTCAACTGGCTTAAAGGTCCAGAAATTTTGGAAAAGTCTTTAACAAACCTCCGATAGTAACCTGCCAACCCTAGAAAACTCCGAATCTCTGACACCGTTTCAGGTCTCTTCCGAGACGAAACAACTTCAATCTTAGTTGGGTCTACTAAAATTCCTTGATGTGAAATGATATGGCCCAAAAAAGATATCTGATTCAACCAGAATTCCCACTTGCTAAATTTAGCAAAAAGCTTGTTTTCTTGCAAAGTCTGTAGCACAATCTTCAAATGTTGTTCATGTTCAGCCTCATTCTTAGAGTATACTAGAATGTCGTCAATAAAGATTACGACAAATTGATCAAGATAAGGTCGAAAAACCCTCTGCATTAAGTCCATGAATGCAGCTGGTGCATTCGTCAATCCAAACGGTAACACAACAAATTCATAGTGGCCATATCTAGTCCTGAATGCCGTCTTGGGTATATTGTCACTCTGAATCCTGAGTTGATAGTAACCCTGCCTCAAGTCAAATTTAGAGTAAACACTCACACCCTGCAACTAGTCAAACAATTCTTCAATCAACGGCAAGGGGTATTTGTTCTTAATCGTGACTTGATTAAGTCCCCCGTAATCAATACATAATCGAAGCGTGCCGTCTTTCTTTCTCATAAACAACACAGGCGCACCCCACGGCGAAGAACTAGGTTGGATAAACCCTTTCTCAAGCAAGTTCTGAAGCTGAATTTTCAATTCTTGAAATTCAGCTGATGCCATTCTATAAGGACTTCTAGAAACTGGTGCAGTGCCTGGTACAAGATCAATCACAAATTCAATCTCCGTATCCGGTGGTAAACCCAGTAATTCCTCGGGAAATACACCAGGGAAGTCTTTAAAAATTGGAACCTCTTTCAAATTCAACTTATCAGTAGGCTGATTGATCAGATAAGCTAGGTAAGCTTCACAACCTTTATTCAACAACTTAGAAGCCTTGATCGATGATAAAAGAGGTATTTGGGCAGCCCTGCAGTTTTCAACAATCTCCAGTACCTGTAGGTCAGGAATCTGAAGATAAACAATTTTTGTTCTACAATCCAACTGAGCATAGTACTTCCCCAACCAGTCCATTCCCCAAATGATTTCAAAGTCACGGAGGGCAGTATAATTAAATCAGCAGGAAAATTACGGTTCTCAATGCATATATCATAAGATTTGCAAATAGACTCAGTAACCAATTTCGCACCCAAAGGCGTACTAACTTCAACTTTACGTGGCAGTTTATCAATGCAAACATTCACAGATCGTGCACAAGCAGGAGTTATAAACAAATGTGTAGCTCCGGGATCAATCAAAACTTTAACTGGCTGAGTATTGAGAAGAAAGGTACCTTCCACTATTGCTGTAGTATCGGGCAACTCCTCCGCATCTAGTGCAAAGACCCTAGCCTATACCCTTTGTGCTAGACCTGCACCTGCAGCCCTATTTTGCACACCCTGGCCTCCAGTACGGCCCTGAACATTCTTATACTTAGGGCAATCTTTCACCCTATGCTCAGCGCTCCCACAACCAGTGCATTTAGCACTCTTTCTCCAACAATTAGCCTCAATATGCCCTGATCGATTACAAAAGTTACACTACTGATTTTGTCTTACAACAGTGTTTCCCGTAGGTGCAGGGGCTCTGGCAGTGGTAGGAACTGTACCTCCCTGCTGGGGTCTAGTCATAGCTGGCCTCCCCTGAATCTGATACTGTGGCTGATACGGACTCTGCTGGTGAACCTGAACAAAAGTCTGATACTGCCTCTGCTGACTCTGGCTGCTCTGGCCCAAGTACTGTTTCTTACCCGGCTGGCTACTCTCAGCTATCATCTCCACCTTCCGTTTCTCAAACTTCGAGGCTGCTTGGAATGCCTCGGGAAAAGTCGTATAAGTCTGCCCAGTCAAATGCAGCTGTATATCCATTCTCAGCCCACGAACAAACCTATGAATCATCCTCTTAGCTGGCCGCACCAGCTCAGGCATATACTTCGACAGGCTGACAAACCTAGCCTCATACTATGCAACAGTCATGTTTCCCTGCTTCAGGGCCACAAATTCATCTTCCTGCCTTTCCCTAGCCATCTCGGGAATATACTTATCCCGAAACTCACTCACGAAATCATCCCACAGATGCGAAACATCCTCACAGTCCCACCTCAACCTAACAATGTTCCACCACTGTTCTGCGTCGCCCTCAAACAGAAATGCTGCATAAGCTATCCTTGCCTCATCAGTGTACCTTAAAGCAACGTAAATTTTCTCAACACGATTAAGCCATCTCTCGGCTGCCTCGTCATCTGGCTCTCCGAAGAACTTACCCGGCTCGTGCCTCAGGAATTTCTCCAACTGATTATTCTTAGCCCTATGTGCCTGTCCACCAAGATTAGCTTGATTTCCCTGGGGATTATTATTCCTGTCATGCCTCTGCTCATGCAGTACCTGAGTAATCCAGTCAACTGCAGTGGTCATAGTAGCCATAAACTGTTCAGGCAACGGTTGCTGACACTGTTCTGCAGCCTCTTCATTTACCCCTTGACCTTGAGTACTACGACGTGGCGGCATAGTAACAACTCACAATAGCTGGCAGCATATAAAAGCAGTTTATAGATATAAATATATCACATAAGATTAGATAACACTCAAGTCAATAACAATCAAATATCCTATCACACAATTCACATAACACAATATTGACATGTCAAACTAGTTCACTTAAACACATAAGTACTCCAAGTTCACATAGTCATGCTATAACATTTTTTTTTCACTTAACAATCATACAATAACACTTATAGCATTTTAGACCTTTACCCCACAGACCGAGAAACATATCCCGGCTCATGCAATTCTATCATGCTCTAATATCACCTAAAGATGTCATGCCCCGACCCGACCCCGCAAAAGGCCAAGCCCGGACCCGACACACCGACGGAGTCCCCTCTGTACCATGGACGATCCGAAAACCCTACTTTTAATATAATACTTGCGAAATCCACAATAATCATTCGAATCAAGATAACTTTCTTTTAGGAAACATACATCTTCTCATTAAACAACTTTGCAAACCAAAAATGTCATGCATACTACACAAGTATCGTGCCACTAAGCACTTAAGCCATTACCATGCATTTCTTACTAGACACATGAGTATATCTTTACAATCTTTACAATCTTTCAACTTTTACAATGAAGACCATAAAAGCCTCAAAATAGAAACTACATACAAGGCTATAAGCCTCAAAATGAAGCGTCAACCAAGCATTACACACATCAAGCATGGCCCGCACAAAAGTCTGGCAACCAACTACCAGCTAAGCAAATAAAATGCTATCAAGGAAACACCTCCACTTGCTCCTCCTCCTCAATTACCTCAATAGGATCCAGTGCAACTACTCCTGTAAAAATATAGTATAGTAAGGAATGAGCAAAAACTATTGCTCAGCGAGGATTATTGGTCTCAAGGACGGAGGTGAGAGGAGAATACAATGCAAATAATCAAGCAATTCATTCAGTTATCATATAGAGATACAAGCAAAGCCAACAATAAAACAAGACAAGCATTAAAGCTATAAACATTCAATCAAAGGATACAATTCTCTTTCCACTAGCAACTTTCAATCACGAATTCGATGACGACGCGCCGGCCCAAACCACCTTATAACTTCAGTTTGGAATACCCCGGAAGTATCCATCAATTCTACGACCCAAGTCTCCCTGGGAGGCAACCCAAGTGAGAAATGGAATAGGACACGGAGCTAGTGCAACCACACTGGCAACCCGAGGCTACCCAGAGAGGCCCATCACACCGCCCGTGACTCTATGATTGCAATACAATATGCGATGCAACAATCGAGCAATCAAGCAATCGAGCAATAAAGCCACACGTGGGAGAATAACAAAGTAGGTTACTCTCGCATGCAATAGCAACAGTTGATAAACATTTCAATCAGAATCAACTCTAACAAGCATAACAAGCAATATTAAGCATTCTATAGGCATAACATTAAGAAAACAAACAAAATCACAAAACGACCCCAATTTTCAAAACGCTACTACTTTCAAACGAGCCATGAGTTTTGGAAACCGAATTCACCAATCCTCCTAGGTCACCATAAGGCACGTCTAAAGACCCCGAAACTCTACTTTACCCTAGAATTCACGCAAAGTCCCGATTTCCTCATTTGCTCGTTTGAACTACAACTACCCTAACCAAACACCCAACCAACGCCATAACCACACCAAAAGTGCTTCTATGGCCTCCCGAGACAATGCCATCACGCAAAACAAGGAAACACTAAACTCGACCTAAACGTCCCCTACTTTCACCAAGGCATTTTTCCTCATTTTTTTCATTATACAATCCAAAAAAATCATGCATTTAGGCATTCTACCATATCTAGCATCTTTTCACATCAACAGAACGCATAACAGACCAACTTCATCGAAACGAGGTTTTACTATTCATAATTTACTATTCAATATCAATTTAAATTGCAATTTCGATATTCAACCGCAGAAAATTCTAAAAAGCTACAAATACATGTTCTACAATTGTCAAGGAACATTCTTTAAGCTTCAAAACGATTAAAATAACAAACTAAAGATAAAAAAAAAAAATTTAAAGTTGATACATATACATTCAAATGCGCAAATAAACGTGCTTCCCTCACCTTAGCCACTCCTAGACGCTAGGAAACCTCCGCTGGATGCCTCAGAAACAACCCTGTGCAAGCACACGCGAAGATTTGAAGTTTTGAAAGTTGAAATGTTTTTTTTTTCCTCTCTTGGTTTGGGCCTGCTCCTTTCTGTTTTTCAGCTTTGTTTGTTTTTTTTTTTAATTTTGCAATGTTATATACTTAATAAAGATGACAAGCCTTGGTCAATTGGTCAAAACTTTGGTCAACTAACTTAAGTTGGTCAATTTAGCTTATTTTATGCATTTTAAAGCTATAACAACCAACACAAAATTAACTCTAGTTAACAACAACTAAAATATTAAAATTACTACACTAAAAACCAGTTTTCACTATTTGCTGAGGACTAGAAAACACTCTCTAGCTATCGCTCTCGAAATGCAATGCACTTTACGACAGTAAAGAAGTAACAATTAGATTCCAAGGAATTTAAGAAAATATAATTTTTAGAATAATAAACAAGAAAATTTCACATTCCAGGCTTGGGTATTACACCCTTTCCCCCTTAAAACAATTGCGTCCACGCAATTCTTACAAGGTCGACAAATAACTCCGGATACTAATTCCGAATCTGGTCCTCTCTTTCCCAAGTCGCTTCCTCAAACCCATGATGATTCCACAGAACCTTTACTAACGGAATACTCTTCCTACGAAGTTCCTGAACTTTCCGATCCACAATTCGAATCGCTTTCTCTTCATAAGTTAACTTTTCCTCAATCTGCAAAGGCTCTGGTTCAAGTACATCTGAAGGATCTGGATGGTATTTCCTCAACCTTTACACGTGGAACATATCATGCAGTCTCGACAAGCTTGGAGGCAAAGCTAACCAATAAGCCAAAGGACCCACCTTTCCGGTGATCTCATACGGACCCACATACCTGGGACTAAGTTTCCCGCTCTTACCGTGGCGAATCAATCCCTTTCGAGGAGAAATCTTAAGAAACACCCAATCTCCCAAAGCAAACTCAAGATCTTGACGGTGTTTATCCGCATAACTCTTTTGACGACTCTGAGCTGTAAGCATATGCTGGCGAATAAGGTGAACATTATCTACCATCTTAATCATCTTAGGTAACCCAGTCGGATCAGTTGTTCTCATCTCTTCAACCTCTTCCCAATACAATGGGGATCTGCATTTACGACTGTACAATGCCTCGTAGGGAGTCATACCTATAGTAGATTGATAACTATTATTGTAGGCGAACTCCGCTAAAGGCAAAAATTTCTCCCAATTCTTCCCAAAGTCTAACACACATGCCCGAAATATGTCTTTCAAGATCCTGATAGTTCTTTCTGACTGGCCATCAGTTTTGGATGGTATGCGGTACTGAAGCTCAATTTAATTCCCATGGCCTCTTACAACTTCTGCCAAAAACGAGATCTAAATCTAGGATCTCTATCTGACATTATACCTTGTGGCACACCATGAAGTCTCACAATATTAGCAACATAAAGCTCAGCTAGTTTAACAAGACTATCCTGTTTGTTCACGGGGATAAAGTGTGAAATCTTAATCAATCGGTCCACAACAACCCATACAGAATCACATCCTCTCGGAGATCTAGGAAGATCGGTCACAAGGTCCATTGTTATATGCACCCATTTCCATTACGGAATCGACAACGGTTGCAGAATCCCGGCTGGCCTCTGATGCTCAACCTTAACCCTCTGACAAGTTAAACACCTAGATACATACCCAGCAATCTCCCTCTTCATATTGTTCCACCCGAAGTGTTGTTTCAAATCTCTATACATTTTAGTACTACCTGGGTGAATCGTATACCTCGAATTATGTGCCTTGGACAGAATCTCATTCTTCAAAGTCGGATCACTAGGAACACATACTCTGTCCCTGAATCTGAAGATACCATCTGCATGTAATTTAAACTCTGACTCTCCCCCATTTTTTTCCTTGATTTTCAAGATGTGAGGATCAGTCTTCTGAGCCTCTTTGATTTGTGCTAGCAATTCCGACTGAATTTGTAAGCTAGCAAATCGAATCCCTACCTCAGTAGCTTCTGGCTTCCAGGAACAAATTTCCTCCAAAGTCTCCGAATCCTTGATAATTAAACTTGCAACAGTAGCCTTTCAGCTCAAAGCATCCGCAACAACATTTGCCTTACCCAGCACGTAGTTTATAGAACAATTGTAGCCACTTAATAGCCATAGCCATCTTCGCTGCCTCATATTCAAATCCTTTTGTGAAAATAAATATTTAAGACTCTTGTGGTCAGTAAAAATTTCAAATCTGCTACCCCACAAGTAATGACGCCACTTCTTCAAAGCAAACACAACCGCAGCTAACTCAAGATCATGAGTAGGGTAATTGACTTCATATGGTTTCAACTTCCTAGAAGCATAGGCAATCACCTTACCATTCCGCATTAAAACACAGCCCAAACATTCTTTAGATGCATCACTATAGATAACAAAGTTTTCTGTACCCTCAGGTAAAGCTAGTATAGGAGCTGTAGTTAGTCTCTTCTTCAATTCTTGGAAGCTGGATTCACACTTAGCATCCCAGTTGTAAATAACTTTCTTTCGAGTCAACTAGCTTAAAGGTCCAGAAATTTTGGAAAAGTCTTTAACAAACCTCCGATAGTAACCTGCCAACCCTAGAAAACTCCGAATCTTTGACACCGTTTCAGGTCTCTTCCAAGACGAAACAACTTCAATCTTAGCTGGGTCTACTAAAATTCCTTGATGTGAAATGATATGGCCCAAAAAAGATATCTGATTCAACCAGAATTCGCACTTGCTAAATTTAGAAAAAAACTTGTTTTCTTGCAAAGTCTGTAGCACAATCTTCAAATGTTGTTCATGTTCAGCCTCATTCTTAGAGTACACTAAAATGTTGTCAATAAAGATTATGACAAATTGATCAAGATAAGGTCGAAAAACCCTCTGCATTAAGGCCATGAATGCGGCTGGTGCATTCGTCAATCCAAACGGTAACACAACAAATTCATAGTGGCCATATCTAGTCCTGAATGCCGTCTTTGGTATATCATCACTCCGAATCCTGAGTTGATAGTAACCCTGCCTCAAGTCAAATTTAGAGTAAACACTCGCACCCTGCAACTGGTCAAACAATTCTTCAATCAACGGCAAGGGGTATTTTTTCTTAATCGTGACTTGATTAAGTCCCCTGTAATCAATACATAACCGTAGCGTGCCGTCTTTTTTTCTCACAAACAACACAGGCGCACCCCACGGCGAAGAACTGGGTTGTATAAACCCTTTCTCAAGCAAGTTCTGAAGCTGAATTTTTAATTCTTGAAGTTCAGCTGATGCCATTCTATAAGGACTTCTAGAAACTGGCGCAGTGCCTGGTACAAGATCAATCACAAATTCAATCTCCCTATCCGGTGGTAAACCCAGTAATTCCTTAGGAAATACATCAGGGAAGTCTTTAACAATTGGAACCTCATTCAAATTCAACTTATCAGTAGGCTGATTGATCAGATAATCTAGGTAAGCTTCACAACCTTTATTCAACAACTTAGAAGCCTTGGTCGATGATAAAAGAGGCATTCGGGCAGCCCTGCAATTCCCAACAATCTCCAGTACCGGTAGGTCAGGAATCTGAAGATAAACTATTTTCGTTCTACAATCCAACTGAGCATAGTACTTCCCTAACCAGTCCATTCCCAAAATGATTTCAAAGTCACGGAAGGGCAGTATAATTAAATCAGCAGGAAAATTACGGTTCCCAATGCATATATCACAAGATTTTCAAATAGACTTAGTAACCAATTTCGCACCCAAAGGCGTACTAACTTCAACTTTACGTGGCAGTTTATCAATGCAAACATTCACAGATCGTGCACATGTAGGAGTTATAAACGAATGCGTAGCTCCGGGATCAATCAAAACTTTAACTGGCTGAGTATTGAGAAGAAATGTACCTTCCACTATTGCTGTAGTATCGGGTAGCTCCTCCGCATCTAGTGCAAAAGACCCTAGCCTATACCCTCTGTGCTGGACCTGCACCTGCAGCCCTGTTCTGCACACCCTGGCCTCCAGTACGACCCTGAACATTCTTAAACTTAGGGCAATCTTTCACCCTATGCTCATCGCTCCCACAACCAGTGCACTTACCACACTTCCTCTAGCAATTAGCCTCAATATGCCCTGATCGATTACAAAAGTTACACTGCTGATTTTGTCTTACAACAGTGTTTCCCGTAGGTACGGGGGCTCTGGCAGTGGTAGAAACTGTACCTCCCTGCTGGGGTCTAGTCATAGCTGGCCTCCCCTGAATCTGATACTGTGGCTGATACGGACTCTGCTAGGGAACCTGAACAAAAGTCTAATACTGCCTCGGTTGACTCTCGTTGTTCTGGCCCGAATACTGTTTCTTACCCGGCTGGCTACTCTCAGCTATCATCTTTGCCTTCCGTTTCTCAAACTTCGAGGCTGCTTGGAATGCCTTGGGAAAAATAGTGTAAGTCTGCCCAGTCAAATGTAGCTGTATATCCATTCTCAGCCCACGAACAAACCTATGAATCATCCTCGTAGCTGGCCGCACCAGCTCAGGCATATACCTCGACATGCTGACAAACCTAGCCTCATACTGTGCAATAGTCATGTTTCCCTGCTTCAGGGCCATAAATTCGTCCTCTCGCCTTTCCCTAGCCATCTCGGGAATATACTTGTCCCGAAACTCACTCACGAAATCATCCCATAAATGCGGAACATCCTCACAATCCCACCTCAGCCTAATAGTGTTCCACCACTGTTCTGCGTCGCCCTCAAACAGGAATGCCGCATAATCTATTCTTGCCTCATCAGTGTACCTTAAAGCAGCGAAAATTTTCTCAACACGGTTAATCCATCTCTCGGCTACCTCATCATCCGGCTCTCCAAAGAACATACTCGGCTCGTGCCTCAGGAATTTCTCTAACTGATTATTCTCAGCCCTAGGCCCTTGTCCACCAGGATTAGCTTGATTTCCCTGTGGATTATTATTCCTGTCCTGCCTCTGCTCATGCAGTACCTGTGTAATCCGGTCAACTGCAGTGGTCATAGTAGCCATAAACTGTTCAGGCAACGGTTGCTGACCCTGTTCTGCTGCCTCTTCATCTGCCCCTTGACCTTGAGTACCACGACGTGGCGGCATAGTACCAACTCACAATAGCTGGCAGCATATAAAAGCAGTTTATAGACAGAAATATAGCACATAAGATTAGATAACACTCAAGTCAATAACAATCAAATATCCTATCACACAATTCACATAACACAAGATTGACATGCCAAACTATTTCACTTAAACACATAAACACTCCAAGTTCACATAGTCGTGCTATAACATTTTTTTTCACTTAACAATCATACAATAACACTTTAGCATTTTAGACCTTAACCCTACAGACCGAGAAACATATCCCGGCTTATGCAAGACTATCATGCTCTGATACCACCTAAAGATGTCACGCCCCGACCCGACCCTGCAAAAGGCCAAGCCCGGACCCAACACACGGATGGAGTCTCCTCTGTATCGTGGACGATCCAAAAACCCTACATTCATTATAATACTTGCGAAATCCACAATAATCATTCGAATCAAGATAACTTTCTTTTAGGAAACATACATCTTCTCATTAAACAACTTTGCAAACCAAAAATGTCATGCATACTACACAAGTATCGTGCCACTAAGCACTTAAGCCATTACCATGCATTTCTTACTAGACACATGAGTATATCTTTACAATCTTTACAATCTTTCAACTTTTACAACGAAGACCATAAAGGCCTCAAAATAGAAACTACATACAAGGCTACAAGCCTCAAAATGAAGCGTCAACCAAGCATTATACACATCAAGCATGGCCCGCACAAAAGACTGGCAACCAACCACCAGCTAAGCAAAGAAAGTGCTATCAAGGAAACACCTCCACTTGCTCCTCCTCCTCAATTATCTCAATAGGATTCGGTGCAACTACTCCTGTAAAAATATAGTATAGAAAGGAATGAGCAAAAACTATTACTCAACGAGGGTTATTGGTCTCAAGGACGGAGGTGAGAGGAGAATGCAATGCAAATAGTCAAGCAATTCATTCAATTATCATATAGAGATACAAGTAAATCCAACAATAAAACAAGACAAGCATTAAAGCTATAAACATTCAATCAAATGATACAATTCACTTTCCACGAGCAACTTTCAATCACGAATCCGATGACGACACGCCGGCCCAACCACCTTATAACTTCAGTTTGGAATACTCCGAAAGTATCCAATCAATTCTACGACCCAAATCTCCCTGGGAGGCAACCCAAGCGAGAAAGGGAATACGACACGGAGCTAGAGCAACCAACACTGGCAACCGAGGTTACCCAAAGAGGCCCATCACACCGCCTGTGACTCTATGAATGCAATGCAATATACGATGCAACAATTGAGCAATCGAGCAATAAAGCCACACGTGGGAGAATAACAAAGTAGGTTACTCTAGCTCGCAATAGCAACAGTTGATAAACATTTCAATCAGAATCAACTCTAGCAAGCATAACAAGTAATATT
This sequence comes from Ehretia macrophylla, assembly GCA_037974665.1. NCBI lineage: Eukaryota > Viridiplantae > Streptophyta > Magnoliopsida > Boraginales > Ehretiaceae > Ehretia > Ehretia macrophylla. The sequence continues at coordinate 4,653,256 of CM075777.1, read as the reverse complement.
AAGCATTCTATAGGCATAACATTAAGAAAACAAACAAAATCACAAAACGACCCCAACTTTCAAAACGCTACTACTTTCAAACGAGCCTCAAGTTTTGGAAACCGACTTCGCTAATCCTCCTAGGTCACCATAAGGCACGTCTAAAGACCCCGAAACTCTAATTTACCCTAGAATTCACGCAAAGCCCCGATTTTTCCCTTTGCTCGTTTGAACTACAACTGCCCTAACCAAACACCCAACCAGCGCCATAACCACACCAAATGTACTTCCATGGCCTCCCGAGACAATGCCATCACGCAAAACGAGAAAACACTCAACTCGACCTAAACGTCCCCAACTTTCACCAAGGCATTTTTTCTCGTTTTTCCATTACACAACCCAAACAAGTCATGCATTTAGCCATTCTAGCATATCTAGCAACTTTTCACATCAACAAAATGCATAACGGAGCAACTTCATCGAAACGAGGTTTTACTATTCATAATTTACTATTCAATTATCAATGTAAATTGCAATTTCGATATTCGACCGTAGAAAATGCTAAAAAGCTATAAATACATGTTCTACAATTGTCAAGGAACATTCTTAAGCATCAAAACGATTAAAATAACAAACTACGGATAAAACCCAAAAATTTAAAGTTGATACATATAACATTCAAATGCGCAAATAAACGTGCTTCCCTTACCTTAGACACTCCTAGACGCTAAAAAAACTACGCTAGATGCCTCGGAAACAACCCCGTGCAAGCACACGCGAAGATTTGAAGTTTTGAAAATTGAAATGTTTTTTTTTTCCTCTCTTGGTTTCGGCCTGCTCATTTCTGTTTTTCAGCTTTGTTTTTTTATTTTGCAATGTTATATGCTTAATAAAGATGCCAAGCCTTGGTCAATTGGTCAAGCCTTTGGTCAACTAACTTAAGTTGGTCAATTTAGCTTATTTTAGGCATTTTAAAGCTAAAACAACCAACACAAAATTAACTCTAGTTAACAAAAACTAAAATATTAAAATTACTACACTAAATACCAGTTTTCCCTATTTGCTGAGGACTAGAAAACACTTTCTAGCTATCGCTCTCGAAATGCAATGCACTTTGTGACAAATAAAAATTAACAATTAGATTTCAAGGAATATAAGAAAATATAATTTTCAGAATAATAAACAAGGAAATTCCACATTCCGGGCTCGGGTATTACACGCCTGACACTATGCAATGCAATACGAGATACAAGCAATAAACGAGCGATAGCACGAAAGTGCAGATTAGTGGCGGTAAACGAGATATCAAGCATTTACAATCCACATTAGCATTCAATTAACTTTTCAAGCATGATTACCAATAATATCAACAATAACATCAATCAAACAAGTAATAGCAGTTCAAACACGAAAACGACAAATATCACTATTCAATCTCTAACTTCCAAAGGCAATTACGAGCAAACGAGCTACGGAATTAGGAAACCGATTTCACTACATTCACCTAAGCACTACAAGGCACGTTTCTATGTCACGAAACCTCACTTTCTCAACCGAAGCCCGAAAGTCCACCTACTGCGTTTGAACTACAGCTATGCTAACCAGTCATTCAATCAATGCCACAACAGTACCAAAAGTGCTTCCATGCCCTCAATAGAAAACCCCTAACTCAATTCGAGCACGGTCAACTCCTGGTCAAATGGCCCTTTTATGTTTCTTTGTCTAATTTCCAATTTTAACAAAGGCCGGTCAGTTTTTATTGCACATTTTATCTTTCTATCACTAATGGCACCTATTCAAATCAAGAAATTGCAATTCGGATTAAAATCCAAAATTCTAAGATTTTACTATTTAAAATCACTATTCATTATTCTTCCCCAATTTCAAATTTGCGTTTCTAGCCGTAAAACTCTCTAAATAACTATCAAACAATGCTCTACGATCATTATAGAACCTAATTCAAGGAACAAAAAGCATTTAAACACAATATATAACAAATCTAAGAAATTGGAACAAAATTCAAATTTCATTTAAAATGCACAAAAGCGTGAAAACCTTCACAGAGATTGAAGACCAAGACCCGCAAAGACCCGAGCCACGATCCTCATCCGATTCCACACAAGATTTTGGCCTAAAAATGCAAAATCAATTTTTTCTTTCTTTTCCTTGGACCTTCGGCCATGGGAGGACAAAATGGTCATTTGTGGTTTTGTTTTTGAGTTAATTTTGCCTTGTTTTTATTTTATAAGGTGACAAGGGCAAAATGGTAAAAAGACAAGGTCAAATTCAAGTTTAAAATGGTCAAATTAGCTTATTTTGATGCCATTTAATCCAATTCAAGTTAGAGCAATGCAATTTGAATGAAAACCGACTAAAACTAGCTAATTTAAACTAGAAACGCTATTCACAAAATCCAAGAAATGTTCTTCTAACTTCCATTTTCGAAATGCTACGATCGAACAGTCAATAAACGATCACTAATCAAATGATGAGCAATATTATAAAACTATATTTTTTGAAAAGTAGAATAGTAGAATAGTTTAAAAATTCACTCCGGCTCGAAGTTACTTTTCTCATTTAATTGAAAATTGAGTAATTAAATGCAAGAAAATTAAAACCGATTATTAAAATAATTAAAATAATCAAAATAATCAATATTCATTTAAAAATAATTAATTTAACTATTTTTAGAATATTTTAAAGATTTATGAAATTATTGCTAAGATACAAATAAACAAGTTAATATAAACACGTAATCAAATGCAATTAAATACTAACATTTAAGATGACACTTAATTAAATACAAGAAAGTAAATCCAATTACTATAAATAATAAAAATATGTAATAATCTTTTAAATTAATCAATATAAAAATTATTGAATGCTTTTAAAAGAAAAATCAAAATAATGCAAAAATGGATGATTAACTAATTAAACACTTAATTAAATGCAGTTAAATGCTATTAAGTACATGCTGAGTTCGGGGTATCACAAGTTCTACATGTGTTGTCTTGAATTTGTAACATGTTGTATTGTATAAGTTTAAAAGTTTGTATTGTATTACTTAACTTCAAGTTACTAGAATATATAATGCTAGGCCTAGTAGTGTTTCTTTTGATAATGAATAGGTTGCTAGACTAGCTTAATATCTATTTTGCATATGTATAATATGGTTAGATGTATGTTGCTGAGACAGAGACATTGTATATTGTTGTTTTAATGTTGGTTGGTTGGTTTATGAGATGTTGTTGGTTGTGTTATGTGTTGTTGGAGTTATTGTTGGATGTGGAGTGTTTGAAGTGAACCGGTGTGTGGTTCTGTTGTCCATATTACAGATGTTATAATGCCGAAATTCAACCTCGTCCTGACTAATCATAAGTGGGGTTATGTTGGGGCATGACATTTTGTGGTATCAGAGCTTGACTAGCTTGTAAGGCTGGTTATCCTCGGTACGTGGGTAGTGGTCTTAGCATGAATACATGTACTAAATGAAAAGTGAAATATATGTTATTGTGTTTATATGATTAACTTACTTATGTGATTAACTTTCTATGTAATCTACGTGCCTTACATGAACCTTGTTCCCTATATGCTATTAACTGCTTATATCCTGCCTATGTGTTATAACCGTTGGCTAACTCTTTGATAATAAGATGGTCGGTCATCCGAGTACTCGTAATAGACTTAGGGAGGAAGTGATGAGCAGGGGAACTAGGCATAGGGTCAAGATCCAACGTTGGATAAGATAGCTGTGGCTATGGACCATAGGTTCTAGTTGGGCAAACTCAGATTTTAGCGGGTCAGGCTGCATAGGTTCAAAATGTTCAGGCACAGGTGCAAAACGTTTAGGGTAGTAAACCGTGGGCATAATGCAGGAGGTGGTTATCATGGGGGTAGTTTGCTGAGGGAATTCTTAGGGTACAGTCCACCGAGATTTCTAGGAAAGCCTAATAACGAGAGGGCTGAGGCTTGGTTGACTAGGATAGAGAAGATTTATGATACTCTTGACTATCCTGATAATAGAAAGGTATCTTTTGCTGTGTATCTTCTTGATAATTAGGCAGAGCAATGGTGGTGCACAGTAAGGTCTAGATGGGAGGCTCAAAGAGTTCATTACCTTTGGGCTAACTTTCTTTGGGAATTTCGAGCCAACTATATCCCGAAGATTGCACGGGAGCGCATGGAAGAGGAATTCACGTCCCTTGTTTAGGGTAACTGTGTAATGCCCCAACTCGACTTCACCTACAATCAGTCAGGATACAACGGAATTTCGGCAATATAACAACAGTAACTTGGATACCGAGACTCTAAACCAACCTCTTTGTAACTCATACAACCAACTCCACAACCATGTTAACAACATACAACGCAACCAAAATATACATTAAACATTCTTTTACCATTTCATCCATAGGTTATACGCCTCCGTTTCAACATCATACATAGGCTATATTATACATTGCAAAATAGATTATACATTAGTCTAGCAATCTAATCATATTCAAAAGAAAGACTACTAAACTAGCAATATACATAAGTCTTATAATTGAGAAAGTTATACAATATAACATATAACAACAAAGAAAAACTCATGGCAACGACTCCGGCATATAAGACTCGTCCACATAAATCACAATTTCAGCTTCCTGAGGCACGTACCCATAATCCTGTTCAGTATCACCGGTATGCATATAACGAATGAGAGTGAGCTTATATAAAACAAGCCCAGTGAAGATTCGATAGATCTCTTAACAGTATTTACTATACTCCTTGGAATTCATCATTTGAGCAGTAAACACATAATAAACATCAATAACAATATCAGCACTACAACAATAATAACCAATCAATAATGATACTCTAGTTGGTGTAGCTCCAAACGCCATCATGATCTCAACCATCTTCTTATAACTCCCCATTACTCACGCACTCGAGGTATCTCACTAGCCCCTCCCTCCATGGCACCTTCGCCCATGCGAGCTGGGGATAGTCTATGATAGTCATGTCGTTATCAACCCGACAGCCCAACGCTGCCCGAGAGGTGGTACACACATACCAAGATTCATGACAATAATAATAATCATTCATATCACAGGAGGACAACAAAGTAGGTTGCCTAACTCCCGATTTCTTCAATAATCAATCAGTTAACATCATTTCATCAACATAACATCAATTAATCAATTAACAACTCAACAACTAAGTTAGATGACAAAGTAGGCCATCCAACTTAACATGCATTAAACCACTCAACCAAACCCGAATCTAACCAACAACAATCCATGATTCAACCACACAAACACTACTCAATCAACTAAAGACATTATTTCCACATGTAAAGAAAGACTACTCAAACTTCCAAAAGTCATAACTTACAATCTACTACTCCAATAACCTCCAAACCAGTTTCTATCACTCACCCACTCAAGCAACAACATTAGCCCTCTCGAAAACCAACCACAACCCATCCAAACCAAGCCCAACAACCTTAAAATCTCAATGCACCATGGCTGAAATTTTCGGACTTTCACCATGACATCACAATCAAAATTTTGGCATTACAACATTACTTACAACATTACTATCACGTATTTAACAAACTTTTAGAAGCTAACAACAATCAATTCCAACCACCACAACTCCATTAAATTAACAACAAGCCAATAACTCAATTTTAATACCAGAAAAATAGAAATATATGTTATAACCGTTCAAAACTTATATAAACATATATAAATGATCCTTAACATCTACTAAGCAATATTCTAACATCAATTCAACATTTCAACGGCTAAAATTCAATTATATGAATTGACATAAAAATAGCATTTTGAGATCTAGAATTTTTCTCTCACCTTCGATCCAAAACAAAGCTAGGAATGCGTGCAATAGGTTTTGAGATCTAGAGCGGAATCTAGCTCGGTTTGAAAATATTTGGACTAAAACTAAGTTTTCTAGACAAAATTTGCTTTGTAAAATAAAATGAAAAACTCTCCAAAATGCTCAAGGAACTCACGGCAATGTGTGTGTGTATTTGAGATGTTTGCTTTGTTTTTAATGTGTGTAGAGATTTTATATGCATAAGTCAACAAAATATGAAAAAGTCAAAGTTGAACATTTAGTTAATTTTCTAGTATTTTTAGTCTTTTAATTATCTTTTAGACTATTTTTGCTCACATATATGCATTTAACACTTAGACTATTTTAAGTAGCATATTTTTAGTTGATAAGGAGTTTCACATGCATACATTTACACCCGACTCGATTAAAAATTTAATTTTTGCAAAAGGTGTAAAAACTCATATTATTTATTTTTCAAATGTCTTTTAAATGCAATTTTCAATTGTGCCATTTTAGAAATATTTAAGATGAAATATAATTTGTATTTAATATATACTAAGCCAACAAAACTCAACACAATAATTAAATGTAGCAAAATCACTATTTTTGCTTAAAAACGTACTTTTTTGCCCGTAAAGTCTATTTAAATTCCTAATCAGTTTCAGAAATAATTTTTATTAAAATACGGGTCTATTAATAATGGAGGACTAGGTTTTCAAACCCTAAAAAACCCGTGTCAAAATTTTAGGGGACGTGCGTTCAAAATACTATTCACAAAAATGGATAAGAAAATTTTTGATGCTGATTTTGATAAAAATTTCTTGAATGCACACATAGCATGTAATAGGAATATAAATTACAGAATTAGCGCATTCTAACTCATATAACACATAAACAAGTCAAAACACGCAATTTTCTGCAAAGGTAAAATATGGTGTTTTACATTCTTCCCCCTTAAAACAATTGCGTCCGCGCAATTTTTGAACTGACAGACAACTAAGTCCTCTATCGTTACACTTTAACAATACTTCTCTTAGTTTCCATTTATCTCTTAGGACAACTCCTGAACAAAGACCTCAAAAGAAATAAACTCTGTTGACTGCAAGATGATTATCACAATTCCCAAAACAATTCTCAATTCATAATTCACTCCCACCTAATATCATATCATATTGCATATAAAAGAAATCGCAACTCCAAGGGCTCTATGAACACCCCGAGGGTTTAAAAACTCATTCACGATAACATGAATGATTACTGATCAAGGGAATATCTCAAAAGTGACATTGGTTAGAATATGGCTATTATGAAATTTACAAGGAAATAAGGATATGGAAAGTCATATTCGAGCCAACAATCAAGTGAACAAGAAGTCAAACAGGTTAGAGAATCAAAAGGCTAATAGTTTAATAAGGAAGCATGATAACTAAGAGAAGGAATGTCTCAGCAACTATCAGCTAAATAGGTACGAACAAAGGATGATGACGAGTCAAAACAGTGCTGAGTATATTGAACAAACATTCCTGAATAAGTAGACATTTCAATTCCCGATGATTGTTCAAGGAGCCAACAAGTAAGTTGTACCTGGGGCGAAGTGAAATTAAGAAATAAGAGATGATTAATTCAATAGAAAACATGAGTGACAAGAGTATCTCAACATGCAATACCAAAGAAGTACGAATAAGAAATTATAACAACAGGACAATGCCGAGTGTTTTGAGTGAGCAATTACAAGCTAAGTAATGGCTCAGCATTTAATAATAAAACAATAGGATTAACAAGGATCAACAAGAATGATAATGATGTACTTTGGTAGGGAATACATCAAACAAGTGAAATTCGAACAAGTAAAATGGTATACCAAAGGAGAAATTACTTTCAAATGAATAGTAATAGGATGAAATAAAATATTGAAACCAATGGCTGGAGATATAGAATGAAATATAGAAGTCTCAAACCTTAACTTCAGTTAGCGGCATGGCTGTGAGAAGCAAATATGAATCTCAAGAATAGAAACAATATCAAATGAGTATAGGATCCATTAATCCAATAAGCAAAACTTTCAAGAAACATTTGATATGCTAGAAAAGTGTAGCTCTCTCTCAAATAAGTGAGAATAAAGTAGAAAAGAATAATAAGACCAATATAATAGGACGCACAAAAGGGGTGTCCCACCTATACACTTAAACATTAACAAGTCAAATCCTACAATCTATCTTTCTCTAAAACAAGACACTAAGGAGATCTACAGAACCTGAGGAGTTATACAATCACTCCAAAATTTACATTCCGCACCAGACCAATCACTAAACAAGATAAATCACTGATTACCCAACAAGATTCACTGATGAAGACTCCAAAATCTGATAACACAATTTAGATTCATACTAACCCATTATAACACAAGAGAATCCCCAATCAAAAATTTAGAAAGTCGTACCACCTAGAACTCAAAAGTTCGATATAGGCAAATAAATGTTTAGTCACCAAAATGCATTCTTATTTCCTCAAATAATTCTATCTCCTAACAATTACATCTTCGAATAAAGTAACTTTAGTCAGGAATCACTCAATTGGCTCCAAGGTTTAAAGATCAGAACTCTAAAATATCCATTAATAATATAGCAATCCCAAATAGTAGAAATATTCACATGTTGTACCACAATCTATTCAATTCACAAATATACATCACTAATTCCTCAAATTAATTTTATTCTAAAATAACCTCAAGAAAGTATAATCTGAGTTGATACTCCAAAAGTGAATGATCACAACCCCAAGGAAACCTCAGCTTATGATCTATCTCTAAGTAATAACATGTTAAACATGGAAAGAAAAGTAATTATAATCATCAAGATACATTGCTATATCCTCGAACAACTTTATTTTCGCTAAAGGAAGCTAAAGGAACATCATGAACAGATCCATTAAACTGAGACTAAAATCCATAAGAATAATAATCAAGATCTCAACGATAAACTATCAGAATAATAATAACTCAAAATCACAGCCTACCTCTGGTTCCAAAAGCTCTTGCTGCTTCCCTTGGCATTAACTGGTCACTCACGAGTTAAACATGTATGCAACTATATCATATGAAAGACAAGTACAACGTAATACACAATTATCATACAATGCAAGATTATCACATAACGCGCAACTCAGCACATAGGAAGCAAATATCACCTAAGTAGGTTACATCACCTAAGCAAGTTATAAGCAATTAAAGTCACATAAGCAACAAACTTCACATAAGGCAAGTTGATCATGTAACTCACATTAGTCACTTAAAGTACATTGAGCACCTAAAGCACGTTGTTTCATATAAACAAGTCATAAACAATTAAAACCACATAAACAACTAATTTCACACAAGACACTTCGGTCACATAAAATACAATTGTCACATAATACTCATTAATCAAATAATGCACATTAATTACAACACATTGAGTACATAAGGCACGTTGTCACACAAAGCATATCGACCACCTTAATTCACTTAACACATAAAGCATATTGATCACTTAGAAAGTTAGTAACATAAGTAAATTAATCACAAAAAAATATAAACATATAATTCTCTTTACACTTAGTACATGCATTCATGTTAAGACCACTACCCACATTCCGAGGATACCCCGGCTGACAGCTAAACATGCTTTCTGATACCACTTAATGTAACGCCCCAACTCGACCCCACCTATAATCAGTCAGGACGCAACGGAATTTCGGCAGTATAACAACAATAACTTGGATACCGAGGCTCTAAACTAATCTATTTGTAACTGATACAACCAACTCCACGATCAAGTTAACAACATACAACGCAACCATAATATACATTAAACATTCTTTTATCATTTCATCCATAGGTTATACGCCTCCGTTCCAACATCATACATAGGCTATATTATACATTGCAAAATAGATTATACACTAGTCTAGCAATCTAATCATGTTCAAAAGAAAAGACTACTAAACTAGCAATATACATAAGTCTTATAATTGAGAAAGTTATACAATATAACATATTACAACAACTAAAAAAAACTCATGGCAACGACTCCGGCACATAAGACTCGTCCACATAAAGCACATTCTCAGCTTCTTGATGCATATACCCGTATTCCTGTTCAGTATCACCTGTATACATATAACGAATGAGAGTGAGCTTATATAAAACAAGCCCAGTGAAGATTCGATAGATCTCTTAACAGTATTTACTATACTCCTTGGAATTCATCCTTTGAGCAGTAAACACATAATAAACATCAACAACAATATAAGGACAACAATGATAATAACCAATCAATAAGGATACTCTAGTTGGTGTAGCTCCAAACGCCATCACGATCTCAACCATCTTCTTATAACTCCCCATTACTCGCACACCTGAGGTACCTCACTAGCCCCTCCCTCCATGCCACCTCCGCCCATGCGAGCTGGGGATAGTCTATGATAGTCATGCCATTATCAACCAGACAGCCCAACGCTGCCCGAGAGGTGGCACACACATACCAAGACTCATGACAATAATAATAATCATACATATCACAGGAGAACAACAAAGTAGGTTGCCTATATCCCGGCTTCATCAATAATCAAACAGTTAACATCATTTCAACAACATAACATCAATTAATCAATTAACAACTCAACAACTAAGTTACATGAAAAAATAGGCCACCCAACTTAACATGCATTATTCCACTCAACCAAACTCGAATCTGACCAACAACAACCCATGATTCAACCACTCAAACACCACTCAATCAACTCGTTTAGGAATAACAAATTCATGGGGCGGTTGGAGTATTACAGGAGGAACTGCAACAAATCTGGGTATTTCAGTTGATTTTATTCAACGATTGACCAAAAGAAAATATTAATAAATAATATATTGCATGAACTTATATCAATCAAATAATGATATTTCTATGCAATGATTTGCCTTATTTGAATTCTTCCATCTTTTCTTGATTTCATCTATTTATCCATTCAATTCCAAATCATAATGAGACAGAAGGATTTCTATTGGAATCCCTATCTAAATTTTCACAGTAATAGGGCATATTTCTACATTTAAAGAAAGACTACTCAAACTTCCAAAAGTCATAACTTACAATCTACTAATCCAATAACCTCCAAACCAGTTTCTATCACTCACCCACTTAAGCGACTATATTAGCCCCATCGAAAACCAACTACAACCTATCCATAACAAGCCCAACAACCCTAAAACCTCAGTGCACCATGGCTGAAGTTTTTGGACTTTCACCACAACATCACAATCAAAATTTCGGCATTACAACATTACTACCACGTATTTAACAAACTTTTAGAAGCTAACAACAATCAATTCCAACTACCACAACTCCATTAAATCAACAAGCACCCAATAACTCAATTTTAATACCCAGAAAATAGAAATACAAGCTACAACCGTTCAAAACTTATATAAACACATGTAAATGATCCTTAACATCTATTGAGCAATATTCTAACATCAATTTAACATTTCAACGGCTAAAATCCAATTATATGAATTGACATAAAAATAGCATTTTGAGATCTAGAATTTTTCCCTCACCTTTGATCCAAAACAAATCTAGGAATGCATGCAATAGGTTTTGAGATCTAGAGTGGAATCTAGCTCGGTTTGAAAATATTCGGACAAAAACTAAGTTTTCTAGGCAAAATTTGCTTTGCAAAATAAAATGAAAAACTCTCCAAAATGCTCAAGGAACTCACGACAATGTGTGTGTGTATTTGAGGTGTTTGCTTTGTTTTTAATGTGTGTAGAGATTTTATATGCATAAGTCAACAAAATATGAAAAAGTCAAAGTTGAACATTTAGTTAATTTTTTAGTATTTTTAGTCTTTTAATTATCTTTTAGTGTATTTTTGCTCACATATATGCATTTAACACTTAGACTATTTTAAGTAGCATATTTTTAGTTGACAAGGAGTTTCACATGCATATATTTATACCCGACTCAGTTAAAAAACTTAGTTTTTGCAAAAGAAGGTGTAAAAACTCATATTATTTATTTTTCAAATGTCTTTTAAATGCAATTTTCAATTGTGCCATTTTAGAAATATTTACGATGAAATATAATTTGTATTTAATATATACTAGGTCAACAAAAGTCAACGCAACAATTAAATGTAGCAAAATCACTATTTTTGCTTTAAAACATACTTTTTCGCTCGTAAAGTCTATTTAAATTCCTAATTAGTTTTAGAAATAATTTTAATTAAAATATGGGTCTATTAATAATGGAGGACTAGGTTTTCAAACCCTAAAAACACTCGTGTCAAAATTTTAGCGGACGTGCGTTCAAATACTATTCACAAAAACCAACAATAAAATTTCTGATGCCGTTTTTTATGAATATTTCATGAATGCACACATAGCATGTATTAGGAATATAAATAACAGAATTAGTGCATTCTAACTCATATAACACATAAACATGTCAAAACTCTCAATTCTATGCAAAGGTGAAATCTGGAGTTTCACATTCTCATCCCCTTAAAACAATTGCGTCCGCGCAATTCTCGAACTGACAGACAACTAAGTTCTCAATCGTTATACTTTAACAATACTTCTCCTAGTTCTCATTTATCTCTTAGGACGACTGTGACGCCCGAGATTCTACCATACACATTTTTAACTGTTGCATCCATTAATTGCGCATTTAATTTTGTGCTTTACTTGTTGTCTTTCTTAGTTACTATTCATTCTATTTTTCAACTGCATTATATTAATGAATTAGCATTTTTATTAAATCATATTAATTATTTTAGGAATGAGAAAAATATGCATTTGAGCTAGGAGCGATAGGAACCTTCGTTTAGAAAATAGTTTAGTGAACTAGTGAATAGTGTTACGTATGAACAATATGTTTTAGTTAGCTAGCACTAAATTGCAATCATTGACTCGTTTTTAAGTTAACTAGGCTCATTTTATTAGACCATACACTCACCCAAATAGGCCCCACCCTAATATATAATCAATCAAACACAAACAAGTCATAACTAAGCAAAAAAAAAAAAAAAAAGGGGAAGATGCAGAAATTACTGTAGCAAATCCGAGAATCAACATAGGAGGAGAATGAGAGGATTTTGCTCATCAAATCTTCAAGCCAAGCCAAGCCAAGCAAGGAGCAAGTAGTTTAAGGTGTTTGCTAGCCTCCCGAGAGTTCCTACGCGCATTGGTGAGGGTTTTTCATGCTTATTTGTGCATTTTAGAAATGTTGCTATTTTTTTGATTTGTTAGAAATGTTGTCTAATGCTATTGCAATGCTCAAATAAGCTTATATATGTTGTATACGTGTAGTAGAGACCACATTTATGCTATTGTTTCACATTTTAAATGGTAGAAATCAATGGTTGATTCGTAGGGGTGAATAGTGACGGGATTTCTAGGGTTTTGTGTAATTGTGCGTATTAGCTTGATTCAATGCTTCTAATAGATGCCTTAGGTGCTCATGAGGGTAGTCTAATAGCCCCGTGCACTCAAATTGCTCGAAACTTGAATAAAACGTGAATTAGCCGACTTTTTAAAAGGGGTTTCGGGGTTAATGCTAATCCGGGTGGATTCGGGCTTCACTTTTAGTGTTCTTAGGCTACCTAGGTGCTATAAAACCTTTGCTAACTCTTGTTTGAAGCCCGGTTAAGGTAGGTGTAGTTCAAAGCTATAAGAGGGACATTGGGTCTTTTGGGGTAATTGCAGGTAATTGAACGTATTTGTGGGTTGTAAGGGTACCTTAAGGGTTAATTAGAAGATTGGTATAGCTTTCCCTTGAATTTGAATAATTGATATGAGTTTGGAAGGAAAACGGATGAAAAACAAAGGGGTTTAAGGGTAAATTCGTTTGTCACTCGCATCTAAGACCTTGGCATGTTTCCATATGTGTTTAAATGTGGTTTCAAGATGTTTTGGAGCTTTTGGTATAGTTTTATGTGAATCTTGAATATGCTCCTTTGTAATTTGCATAATTGCTTTCCGAATTGAAGATTCTAAGTGAATTATTGTTTATAGTAATTGTATTGCCATAGTTCTAAGTGTTTTTCTTGAGTTTTATATTGAGTTAATTATAATGAGAATAAGTATGGATTAATGACTTTATAAATTGATAGTACTATTATGGAATTAAATATGGTTATCTATGCTTAAAATGCTCTTTTAAATGATTGTGGAACATGCTTATATCATGGTATTATTGCTTGTTAGTTATATCGTTTGTATATTATATTACTTGAAAGATTACTTGGTTGTATGTTAATTAAGTAAACTATGAGTTAGCTAACCTAGTTGGTAAATTAATGAATGTTGTAGTTAAAGAGTAATTGAAACAATGTTTAACTTTATGTTCAAGGTGATTGAGGGTGATTTGAATCCAATCTTGCATTTTGGAGCTTGGTAGAGGTGAGGGAGACTTCATCCTTATGTGCATAATAGTTTATTTACTTGTACTTAGATTATGTGCACTTATTGTCTATATATTGTGTGTGAGGGCAACCTACTTTGTTGTCCCTCAACCATGTGTTTATTGATTTATACTATTGTTATCATTTTGAGTACATTGCATCGTGGTTGCGCAACCATTCGGGCATGGTAGTGTCGGGGAAACCGGGCGGCATCGGGCTTGCCGGTCCACCTCGGCTACCATGGTTGCCCAGTCCCTCTCTCGCTTGGGATGCCGCCCAGGGAGAGTTGGGTCGTAGGATTTCGGGGTACATCCGGAGTACACCCATTTTGGAGTTATAAGGGGATGCCGGCTTATCGATATCAGTGTCATTATTACATCGAGATTTCAGTTCATGGCGTCGCTGGTGTGCCTCTGCCCTTCGGGGTATTCGCTTAGCCGGGACGTTACAGAAGTCAAAGTGTATCGTATCCTTTTTAATGTGTGGTAACTTGTTGTTTTAATTGTTCTTTGGTTGTAAAATGCTTTATTTGTACTAACTGCTGCATTGCACGTCCCCGGTAGACCTTATCCCTCACTGGGCAATTGTGATTGCTCATACCTCGCTAAACATGTTTCAGGTGATGCAGTTGGAGGAATTGACCTGATTGCTGTGTGCTATTACTTGAGATTTGAGTGATTGTCTGCTAAACTGTGGAAGACCTTACTTGTTCTACTATCTATTCTATTTGGGAGCCTAAGGGCTTATGTATATATATTTGAGTAGTTGTAAGTTTGAAAGCTAAGTGGATGTAGCAAGTGTTATGGAATTGTGGCATGTAATAACTTATGTTTCTACTTCTAGCTACGTTGCATGCTTGGGTGTGAATGAACGGATGTATAGTTGGCATTAATTTATGAGAATGTTTAATTGCTAACATAGAATGGTATGATAAGCGAATGAAGACAAAGATTTTAGGACTATTGTTGCATGCTTGTGTGTATTTATATTGTCTTGTGTTGCTTAAGGCTCGGATGCCCTTGAAGTTTGAATTTCAATTACAGATGTTGTTCCTTTTGCTTCGTGGTTTTATTTGATTGTTTATAGGTTTTCAGAATGTCCACAGTACAGGGGAAACTCTGTCCGTTTTTCCCTAAAATTTTGTGACCGGGTTTGGTATTGGGTTGAGAATAGCATGGTTATTAGAGCCTCCGGTCTCGTGAGGGATCGGGGCGTTACAGGTGGTATCAGAGCTTAGTTAGCTCTTAGCCGGGACAGGGTCCTCGGTCTGTTGGGTAGTAAGCCTTGAATGTGTGCTTGTTACGTGTGTTTTGGAAGTGTGTGTTTGTACGTGAGGTTGGGTGTCTTGACTTGAATGTGTGCATCCATGTGATATAGTTGTGCATTATGTGTTGAATGTTTGTTAAGTGAAGTGAAATGACTAAATGTGAATCGAATTGGCCTCGTAATCGAAGTGACCTTGTGAATCATTATTTGCTTAAATTATTGATTGTAATGTATGTACTTAAATGTTTTTGAATTAAGTTTTGTGGTGATTTGGATTGGTTATGTCGTGACTCATATTTAAATTGTCTTGTTGATTAAACTGTTTTATAAACTCTTATATAAACATGTTTGCATAATAGTTTAAAATCTATATGTGTAAATGTGATATCTTGGCATTCATACATGTCCTGTTGAAATGGTAAGAAAGACTTCTTCCTCCCCCTGAAGAGAGCTGATTAGTGGCAGGCCTTCTAAGCCATGTGGATTAGTGGGAATGAGAGGCATTTGATCAGCCTTCGTTTGGGAGTTAGTGTTTATAGTTGAAACTCGGTTATTGGCATTCTATTAAGGTGTTCTTTTACGCTCAGCAGTCTTAAATGAGTGGCTTCTTTCGGGATTTCTATATGACGGTTCTCTGGAGCATTTTCTTGGTATTTTCTTATTGGGACTCCTCCTGGTATTCTTTTGTCAGCATCTCTCGAAAGGCTTAGTATATGGGATTCTTTTCAGCCTTATTAAATGGTATTATCTACAGTACTCTTACTCGGGTCTTTTATTAGTATTTTCTCGCTGCACTTAGTTGGGATTCTACTTTTCTATGGTATTTGTGCCAGTGGGATTCTTATTCGGATTTCTAAGTAGCATTTCTAATGGAGCCTTTATTTGGCCTTATTACTTGGGGATTCGCTGGCAGTACTACTGGGATTTCTTAATGGGTTCTTACGAGAATTCGTATACGGTATTCTTGCTCAGCAACTGATGAAGAGTAATTGAAGTTGGTTTTCAGTTGATGCGGAGTTCTTTTGGAAGAAGAATTGCGTGGACGCAATTTGTTTAAGGGGGAGAGGATGTGACGCCCGAGATTCTACCATACACATTTTTAACTGTTGCATCCATTAATTGCGCATTTAATTTTGTGCTTTACTTGTTGTCTTTCTTAGTTACTATTCATTCTATTTTTCAACTGCATTATATTAATGAATTAGCATTTTTATTAAATCATATTAATTATTTTAGGAATGAGAAAAATATGCATTTGAGCTAGGAGCGATAGGAACCTTCGTTTAGAAAATAGTTTAGTGAACTAGTGAATAGTGTTACGTATGAACAATATGTTTTAGTTAGCTAGCACTAAATTGCAATCATTGACTCGTTTTTAAGTTAACTAGGCTCATTTTATTAGACCATACACTCACCCAAATAGGCCCCACCCTAATATATAATCAATCAAACACAAACAAGTCATAACTAAGCAAAAAAAAAAAAAAAAAGGGGAAGATGCAGAAATTACTGTAGCAAATCCGAGAATCAACATAGGAGGAGAATGAGAGGATTTTGCTCATCAAATCTTCAAGCCAAGCCAAGCCAAGCAAGGAGCAAGTAGTTTAAGGTGTTTGCTAGCCTCCCGAGAGTTCCTACGCGCATTGGTGAGGGTTTTTCATGCTTATTTGTGCATTTTAGAAATGTTGCTATTTTTTTGATTTGTTAGAAATGTTGTCTAATGCTATTGCAATGCTCAAATAAGCTTATATATGTTGTATACGTGTAGTAGAGACCACATTTATGCTATTGTTTCACATTTTAAATGGTAGAAATCAATGGTTGATTCGTAGGGGTGAATAGTGACGGGATTTCTAGGGTTTTGTGTAATTGTGCGTATTAGCTTGATTCAATGCTTCTAATAGATGCCTTAGGTGCTCATGAGGGTAGTCTAATAGCCCCGTGCACTCAAATTGCTCGAAACTTGAATAAAACGTGAATTAGCCGACTTTTTAAAAGGGGTTTCGGGGTTAATGCTAATCCGGGTGGATTCGGGCTTCACTTTTAGTGTTCTTAGGCTACCTAGGTGCTATAAAACCTTTGCTAACTCTTGTTTGAAGCCCGGTTAAGGTAGGTGTAGTTCAAAGATATAAGAGGGAAATTGGGTCTTTTGGGGTAATTGCAGGTAATTGAACGTATTTGTGGGTTGTAAGGGTACCTTAAGGGTTAATTAGAAGATTGGTATAGCTTTCCCTTGAATTTGAATAATTGATATGAGTTTGGAAGGAAAACGGATGAAAAACAAAGGGGTTTAAGGGTAAATTCGTTTGTCACTCGCATCTAAGACCTTGGCATGTTTCCATATGTGTTTAAATGTGGTTTCAAGATGTTTTGGAGCTTTTGGTATAGTTTTATGTGAATCTTGAATATGCTCCTTTGTAATTTGCATAATTGCTTTCCGAATTGAAGATTCTAAGTGAATTATTGTTTATAGTAATTGTATTGCCATAGTTCTAAGTGTTTTTCTTGAGTTTTATATTGAGTTAATTATAATGAGAATAAGTATGGATTAATGACTTTATAAATTGATAGTACTATTATGGAATTAAATATGGTTATCTATGCTTAAAATGCTCTTTTAAATGATTGTGGAACATGCTTATATCATGGTATTATTGCTTGTTAGTTATATCGTTTGTATATTATATTACTTGAAAGATTACTTGGTTGTATGTTAATTAAGTAAACTATGAGTTAGCTAACCTAGTTGGTAAATTAATGAATGTTGTAGTTAAAGAGTAATTGAAACAATGTTTAACTTTATGTTCAAGGTGATTGAGGGTGATTTGAATCCAATCTTGCATTTTGGAGCTTGGTAGAGGTGAGGGAGACTTCATCCTTATGTGCATAATAGTTTATTTACTTGTACTTAGATTATGTGCACTTATTGTCTATATATTGTGTGTGAGGGCAACCTACTTTGTTGTCCCTCAACCATGTGTTTATTGATTTATACTATTGTTATCATTTTGAGTACATTGCATCGTGGTTGCGCAACCATTCGGGCATGGTAGTGTCGGGGAAACCGGGCGGCATCGGGCTTGCCGGTCCACCTCGGCTACCATGGTTGCCCAGTCCCTCTCTCGCTTGGGATGCCGCCCAGGGAGAGTTGGGTCGTAGGATTTCGGGGTACATCCGGAGTACACCCATTTTGGAGTTATAAGGGGATGCCGGCTTATCGATATCAGTGTCATTATTACATCGAGATTTCAGTTCATGGCGTCGCTGGTGTGCCTCTGCCCTTCGGGGTATTCGCTTAGCCGGGACGTTACAGAAGTCAAAGTGTATCGTATCCTTTTTAATGTGTGGTAACTTGTTGTTTTAATTGTTCTTTGGTTGTAAAATGCTTTATTTGTACTAACTGCTGCATTGCACGTCCCCGGTAGACCTTATCCCTCACTGGGCAATTGTGATTGCTCATACCTCGCTAAACATGTTTCAGGTGATGCAGTTGGAGGAATTGACCTGATTGCTGTGTGCTATTACTTGAGATTTGAGTGATTGTCTGCTAAACTGTGGAAGACCTTACTTGTTCTACTATCTATTCTATTTGGGAGCCTAAGGGCTTATGTATATATATTTGAGTAGTTGTAAGTTTGAAAGCTAAGTGGATGTAGCAAGTGTTATGGAATTGTGGCATGTAATAACTTATGTTTCTACTTCTAGCTACGTTGCATGCTTGGGTGTGAATGAACGGATGTATAGTTGGCATTAATTTATGAGAATGTTTAATTGCTAACATAGAATGGTATGATAAGCGAATGAAGACAAAGATTTTAGGACTATTGTTGCATGCTTGTGTGTATTTATATTGTCTTGTGTTGCTTAAGGCTCGGATGCCCTTGAAGTTTGAATTTCAATTACAGATGTTGTTCCTTTTGCTTCGTGGTTTTATTTGATTGTTTATAGGTTTTCAGAATGTCCACAGTACAGGGGAAACTCTGTCCGTTTTTCCCTAAAATTTTGTGACCGGGTTTGGTATTGGGTTGAGAATAGCATGGTTATTAGAGCCTCCGGTCTCGTGAGGGATCGGGGCGTTACAACGACTCTTGAACAAAGACCTCAAAAGAAATAAACTCTGTTGACTGCAAGATGATTATCACAATTCCCAAAACAATTCTCAATTCATAATTCACTCCCACCTAATATCATATCATATTGCATATAAAAGAAATCGCAACTCCAAGGGCTCTATGAACACCCCGAGGGTTTAAAAACTCATTCACGATAACATTAATGATTACTGATCAAGGGAATATCTCAAAAGTGACATTGGTTAGAATATGGCTATTATGAAATTTACAAGGAAATAAGGATATGGAATGTCAAATTTGAGCCAACAATCAAGTGAACAAGAGGTCAAACAGGTAAGAGAATCAATAGGCTAATAGTTTAATAAGGAAGCATGATAACTAAGATAAGAAATGTCTCAACACTTATCAACTAAATAAGTACGAACAAAGGATGATGACAAGTCAAAACAGTGCTGAGTATGTTGAACAAAAATTCCTGAACAAATATACATTTCAATTCTCGATGATTGTTCAAGGAACCAACAAGTAAGTTGTACTTGAGGCGAAATGAAATTAAGAAATAAGAGATGATTAATTCAGTAGAAAACATGAGTGGCAAGAGTATCTCAGCACGCAATACCAAAGAAGTACGAATAAGAAATGATAACAACAGGACAGTACCGAGTACTTTGAGTGAGCAATTACAAGCTAAGTAATGGCTTAGCATTTAATAATAAAACAATAGGATTAACAAGAATCAACAAGAATGACAATGATGCACTTAGGTAGGGAGTACATCAAGCAAGTGAAATTAGAACAAGTAAAATGGTATACCAAAGGAGAAATTACTTTCAAATGAATAGTAATAGGATGGAATAAAATATTGAAACCAATAGCTGGAGATATAGAATGAAATATAGAAGTCTCAAACGTTAACTTCAATAAGCGGCATGGCTATGAGAAGCAAATATGAATCTTAAGAATAGAAACAATGTCAAATGAGTATAGGATCCATTAATCCAATAAACAAAACTTTCAAGAAACATTTGATATGCTAGAAAAGTGTAGCTTTCTCTCAAATAAGTGAGAATAGAGTAGAAAAGAATAATAAGACCAATATAATAGGAAGCACAAAAGGGGTGTCCCACCTACACACTTAAACACCAACAAGTCAAATCCTTCAATCTATCTTTCTCCAAAACAAGACATTAAGGAGATCTAGAGAACCTGAGGTGTCATACAATCACTCCAAAATTTACATTCAACACTAGACCAATCACTAAACAAGACAAATCACCGATTACCCAACAAGATTCACTGATGAAGATTCCAAAATCTAATAACACAATACATATTCATACTAACCTATTATAACACAAGAGAATCCCCAATCAAAAATTTAGAAAGTCATACCACCTAGAACTCAAAAGCTCAATATAGGCAAGTAAATGTTCAGTCACCAATATGCATTCTTATTTTCTCAAATAATTCTATCTCATAATAATTACATATTCGAATAAAGTAACTTTAGTCAGAAATTACTCTAATTGGCTCCAAGGTTTAAAGATCAGAATTCCAAAATATCCATTAATAATATAACAATCCCAAATAGTAGAAATATTCACTTGTTATACCACAATCTATTCAATTCACAAATATACATCACCAATTCCTCAAATAAATTCATTCTAAAATAACCTCAAGAAAGTATAATTTGAGTTGAGACTCCAAGAGTGAATGATCACAACCCCAAGGAAATCTCAACTTATGATCCATCTCCAAGTAATAACATGTTAAACATGGCAAGAAAAGTAATTATAATTATCAAGATACATTGCTATATCCTCAAACAACTTCATTTTCGCTAAAGGAACATCAAGAATAGATCTATTAAACTGAGACTAAAATCCATAAGCATAATAATCAAGATCTCAATGATAAACTATCAGAATAATAATAACTCAAAATCACAGCCTACCTCTAGTTCCAAAAGCTCTTGCAGCTTCCCTTGGCATTAAATGGTCACTCACGAGTTAGACATGTATGCAACTATATCATATGAAAGACAAGTACAACGTAATACACAATTATCATACAATGCAACATTATCACATAACGCACAACTCAACACATATGAAACAAATATCACCTAAGCAGGTTACATCACGTAAGCAAGTTATAAGCAATTAAAGTCACATAAGCAACAAACTTCACGTAAGGCAAGTTGATCACCTAAGTCACATTAGTCACTTAAAGTACATTGAGCACCTAAAGCACGTTGTTTCATATAATCAAGTCATAAACAATTAAAACCACATAAACAACTAATTTCACACAAGACACTTCGATTACATAAAACACAATTGTCACATAATACACATTAATCATATAATGCAGATTAATTATAACACATTGAGTACATAAGGCACGTCACACAAAGCATATCGACCACCTTAATTCACTTAGCACATAAAGCATATTAATCAGTTAGAAAGTTAGTCACGTAAGTAAATTAATCATATAAATATATAAACATATAATTCTCTTTACACTTAGTACATGCATTCATGTCAAGACCACTACCCACATTCAGAGGATACCCCGGTTAACAGCTAAACATGCGCTCTGATACCACTTAATATAACGCACCAACTCGACCCTACCTACAATCTGACATGACCCAACGGAATTTCGGCAGTATAAAGACAGTAACTTGGATACCGAGGCTCTAAACCAACCTCTTTGTAACTCATACATCCAACTCCACAATCAAGTTAACAACATACATCACAACCAAAATATACATTAAACATTCTTTTACCATTTCATCCATAGGTTATACGCCTCTGTTCCAACATCATACATAGGCTAAATTATACATTGCAAAATAGATTATACACTAGTCTAGCAATCTAATTATGTTCAAAAGAAAGGCTACTAAACTAGCAATATACATAAGTCTTATAATTGAGAAAGTTATACAATATAACATATTACAACACCTAAGACAAACTCATGGTAACGACTCCAGCACATAAGACTCATCCACATAAAGCACATTCTCAGCTTCCTGAGGCACGTATCCGTAATCTTGTTCAGTATCACTTGTATGCATATAACGAATGAGAGTGAGCTTATACAAAACATGCCCAATGAGGATTCGATAGATCTTTTAAAAGTATTTACTATACTCCTTTGAAATCATCCTTTGAGCAGTAAACACATAATAAACATCAATAACAATATAAGCACAATAATGATAATAACCAATCAATATGGATACTATAGTTCATGTAGCTCCAAACGCTATCACGATCTCAACCATCTTCTTATGACTCCCCATTACTCACACACCCGAGGTACCTCAACTAGCCCCTCCTCCATGGCACATCTGCCCATGCGAGTTGGGGGTAGTTTGTGATAGTCATGCCGTTATCAACCCTACAGCCCAACGCTGCCAGAGAGGTGGCACATATATACCAAGACCTATGACAATAATAATAATCATTCATATCACAGGAGGACAACAAAGTAGGTTGCCTATCTCCTGGCTTCATCAATAATCAATCAGTTAACATCATTTCAACAACATAACATCAATTAATTAATTAACAACTCAACAACTAAGTTAGATGACAAAGTAAGCCACCCAACTTAACATGCATTATTCCACTCAACCAAACTTGAATCTAACCAACAACAGCCCATGATTCAACCACTCAAACACCACTCAATCAACTAAAGACATTATTTCAACATTTAAAGAAAGACTACTCAAGCTTCCAAAAGTCATAACTTACAATCTACTAATCCAATAATCTCCAAACCTATTTCTATCACTCACCCATTCAAGCAACTACATTAGCCTCCTTGGAAACCAACCACAACCTATCCATAACAAGCCCAACAACCCTAAACCCTCAATGCACCATGGCTGAAATTTTTAGACTTTTACCACGACATCACAATCAAAATTTCGGAATTACAACATTACTACCACATATTTAACAAACTTTTACAAGCTAACAACAATCAATTCCAATCACCACAACTCCATTAAATCAACAACAAGTCAATAACCCAATTTTAATACCCAAAAAATAGAAAAACATGCTACAACCGTTCAAAACATATATAAACCCATATAAATGATTCTTAGCATCCACTGTGCCATAATCTAACATCAATTTAACATTTTAACAGCTAAAACTTCAATTATATGAATTGACATAAAAATAGCATTTTGAGATCTAGAATTTTTCTCTCACCTTTATTCGAAACAAAGCTAGGAATATGTGCCATAGGTGCCCAATAAGCAGAATCTAGCTCAGTTTGAAAAGATTCGGAGAAAAACTAAGTTTTCTAGGCAATATTTGCTTTGTAAAATAAAATAAAAAACTCTCCAAAATGCTCAAGGAACTCACGTCAATGTGTGTGTGTGTGTTTGTAGTGTTTGGTTTGTTTTTAATGTGTGTAGAGATTTTATATGCATAAGTCAACAAAATATGAAAAAGTCAAAGTTGAACATTTAGTTAATTTTTTAGTATTTTTAGTCTTTTAATTGTGTTTTAGACTATTTTTGCTCACATATATGCATTTAATACTTAGACTATTTTAAGTAGCATATTTTTAGTTGACAACGAGTTTCGCATGCAAACATTTAAACCCGACGCGGTTAAAAACTCAGTTTTTGCAAAAGAAGGTGTAGAAACTCATATTATTTATTTTTCAAATGTCTTTTAAATGCATTTTTCCATTGTGCCATTTTAGAAATGTTTAAGATAAAATATAATTTGTATTTAATATATGCAAGGTCAACAAAAGTCATTGCAATAATTATATGTAGCAGAAATCACTATTTTTGATTTAAAACGTACTTTTTCGCTCGTAAAGTCTATTTAAATTCCTAATTAGTTTTAGAAATAATTTTAATTAAAATATGGGTCTATTAATAATGGAGGACTAGGTTTTCAAACCCTAAAAACACTCGTGTCAAAATTTTAGCGGACGTGCGTTCAAATACTATTCACAAAAACCAACAATAAAATTTCTGATGCCCATTTTGATGAAAATTTCATGAATGCACACATAGCATGTAATAGGAATATAAATCACATAATTAGCGCATTCTAACTCATATAACACATAAACAAGTCAAAACCCGCAATTCTATGCAAAGGTAAAATATGGGGTTTCACAAACTGTCACGCCCTAACTCGACCCTACCTACAATCAGTCAGGACGCAACGGAATTTCGGCAATATAACGATTGTAACACGAATACTAGTGCTCTAAACCAATCCTTTTTAACTTCATACATCCAGCTCCAAAGGTCAATAACAACTCCACAACTTTTGCAACAATATACAACACAACCATTTCCATATATATTCATCAACCATACGACAGTTCATTCATAAGTTATACGCCTCCGTTCCAACATCAATCCATAAGCTATATCATACATTTCCAAAATAAGTTATAAACCAGTCTAGCAATCTAATCATGTTCAAAAGAAAGACTACTAAACTAGCATTAAATAAGTCTTTATCTTAAGGAAGTTATACAATACATCGTACTACAAAGACTAAGACAAACTCATGGACAAGACTCCGACACATAAGACTCGTCCATATAAGGCACATTCTCAGCTTCCTGAGGCACATACCCGTAATCCTGTTCAGTTTCACCTGAATGCAGATAACGACTGAGAGTGAGCTTATATAAGACAAGCCCAGTGAGGAATTCAATAGATCTTTTGAACACATATACTTTGCCACCTTGGAAATCACCCACGAGCTACAACATGCAATTAACACTGATAACATTACATATATAATAACAACAGTAAACACACAATAAGGATACGATACACTTGTTGATGAAGCTCCATACACCATTTTCAATGCTCACTAACTCCTTCAAACCCAATGACACAATCCTAAGGTACCTTGACCTAGACCCACATCCCATGGCCTCTCTGCCCATGCGAGATAGGGAGTAGCCATCATAACTATGCCCGTAGCCCAGGATGCCTCTCGAGGTGACACAACATTATCAAAGCTCACAACAATATGACTCAATTCGAGAAGCCAACGAGGTTGCATGACTCTCGACTCATAATAACAATAACAATTCCCATTGGAGAAGTCAACAACGAGGGTTGCCCGACTCTCGCATTTAACAATCAACAATCTATAATCAATTAAACTATATTTCAACTCCCAAATAAACAACATTTAACAATCAACAACTGTACAATTATGTAACAATTAAGTTAGATGACAAAGTAGGTCATCTAGCTCAACATGCATTTAAACCAACATTTAACCCCGATCTCAATCAACAACAATCCAAGAATCAACTACCCAAACACTACCCAACATTCAAAGACAACATTTCAACATTTCAAAGAAAGACTGCACAAACTTCTAAACTTCACAACTCACAATCTACTAACTCGATGACCTCCAAACCACTTCCTATCACTCACCCACACATACATCTATATTTATACCATCGGAAACCAACCAAAAGCCATCCAAAACAAGTCCAACAACCCTAGTTTTGGCAATATACATGGCTGAATGTTTTGGGATTTTGCTACAGCATTCCAATCAAAAATTTGGCATTACAACATTACTACCCCGCAATAACAAACTTTTAGAAGCTATAAGCAATCAATTCCAACCACTACAACAACAATTAATCAACATTGATGCTATAACTCAACTTTAATACCCAAAAAATAAAAATACATGCTACCACCGATCAAAACAGCTATAAACTCATATAAATGATCATTGGCAACTACTAAGCAATAATCTAAAGACAATTTAACATTTCATCAGATAAAAATACAATGATATGAAATTGATGCAAAATAGCTTTTATATTTTTAGAATTTTTTTCTCACCTTTGATCTGAAACAAAGCTAGGAATACGTGCAATAGGTGCCCAACAAGCAGAATCTAGCTCGATTTGAAAAGATTCGGACAAAAACTAAGTTTTCTAGGAAAAATTTACTTTGTAAAATAAAATGAAAAACTGTCCAAAATGCTCAAGGAACTCACGGAAATGTGTGTGTGTGTGTGTTTGTGGTGTTTTCTTTGTTTTTAATGTGTGTAAAAATTTATATGCATAAGTCAACAAAATATGAAAAAGTCAAAGTTGAACATTTAGTTAATTTTTTAGTATTTTTAGTATTTATACTATTTTTAGTAGCATATTTTTAGTTGACAATAAGTTTCACATGCATACATTTACACCCGACTCGGTTAAAAATTCGATTTTTACAAAAGAAGGTGTAAAAACCTTTATAATTCCTAATCTGATTTGAAATCTGTTTTAATCAAACACGGGTATATTAATATCCGAGGACTAGGTTTTAAGATATTTAAAACACCCATGTAAAAATTTTAGTGGACATGCGTTCAAAACACTATTCACAAAAACCAACGATAAAATTTTCAATGCCATTTTTTATGAAAATTTCATGAATTCACACATAAAAGGTAATAGGAATATAAATCATAGAATTAGCGCATTCTAACTTATATAACACATAAACAGGTCAAAACACGTAATTCGATGCAAAGGTAAAATCTGGGGTTTCACAGTAACCCTACTGTGGCTCAATATGAGGCCAACTTTACTAGGTTGTCCTCGTATGCACCGGAGTTTGTGCATGACAAGGAAAGGAGGGCCCGAAGGTTTGTTCGAGGTTTGAGGCCAAAGCTTCAGGATTTTGTGGCCTTGTTAGAGTTTAATGAATATCCTGCAACTTTTAATGCAACTTCCAGATTATAGAAGAAGAAGTTGGATCAGGCTGGTTCCAGTTAGTCAAACAAGATGTCGTTTCAGCCGCAGGGGCAGTAGAGTTTTTACAGATCTCCAGGGTAGTAGAGTTCTTACCGGCCTTAGGGGTAGCAGAGTACTTATAGACCCCAGTTTCAGCAAGGATCTTATCAGCCTCAGGCGCAGTAGAGGCCGACACAGTCCCAGGGTCGGTATAGGACGTATGTTGCGAGGCCTCAACAGACTGGCACAACTGTTTCTTCAGCTTCTACTTCTTCGGGAGGTAGTCTTACTACTCCAGCTTAGCACTGCACTTATTGTAAACGTAAGGGCCATTTGGAGGTTGTTTGTTAGATGAAAGATGGGACGTGTTTAGGTTGCGGCAGCAACCAACATAGGGTGAAAGATTGCCCTAAGTGGTAGAAATTTGAGGGCCAGCTAGTGGCCCAAGGCTTTTAGGGTAGGGTAGCCTTGTGAGTAGTGCACCCCAGCAGTAGCAAGTACAGGCTCAAGCCTATGCAGTTGACATGGAGGAATTGCCAGAGGCAGCAGTAGTAGTGGAAAGTAACTTTTTTATTCTCAATCAATTAGT
The DNA here is from genome assembly GCA_037974665.1 of Ehretia macrophylla. Lineage (NCBI taxonomy): Eukaryota > Viridiplantae > Streptophyta > Magnoliopsida > Boraginales > Ehretiaceae > Ehretia > Ehretia macrophylla. Next base: position 4,625,290 of record CM075777.1, on the reverse strand, counting down.
TAAAGTATGGATTGATTCTGGTGCTACACATTCTTTCATTACACCTACTCATGTGCAGCGTTTAAATGTGCAACCTGAGAAATTACCTTATGTGGTAGAGATTAGTACACCTTTGGGCAATAAGTTTGTGACTAGCTTGGTATGTAAGGATTGTAGGATACATGTTAAGGGTCAGGATTTTCCTGCTGATTTATCTTATTTCCTGTCCGAGAGTATGATGTTATCTTAGGTATGGATTGGCTTGCCAAGTATGATGCTCAGTTGAACTGTAGAACGAAGGTGGTGTAGTTTCGATTGCCAGAATAGCCAATGGTTGAGGTAGCGGGAAACCAAAATGCTAGTGAAAACTATAAAGCTGGTGGGAAAGGGGTATTCAGGTTATCTAGCTTATCTGATCAACAAGCCATCTAATAAGCTAAAGCAAGAGAAAGTTCTGATAGTTCGGGAATATCCCAATTATTTCCCGATGAATTACTAGGACTGCCGCTAAAGAGAGAAATAGAGTTTATGATTAATTTACTTCCCGATACTCAACCAATTTCTAAATTAGCATACCAGATGGCACCTGTTGAGCTTAAAGAGTTGAAAACTCAATTGCAGGAGTTAAGAGAGAAAGGTTTAATTCGACAAAGTTCTTCACCGTGGGAGCACTAGTTTTATTTGTAAAGAAAAAGGATGGTACCTTGAGATTATGTATTGATTATCGGGGTTTGAATTACATGACCATAAAGAACAAGTATCATTTGCCTCTTATTGACGAGTTATTTGATCAACTACAGGGAGCCAAAGTCTATTCTAAATTTGACTTGAGACAAGGGTATTATTTGCTCCGGATCCGTAAGAAGAATGTTCTATAGTCTATCTTCAAAACTCGGTATGGGCATTACGAATTTGTAGTTATGCCCTTTGGACTAACTAATGCATCGACAACATTTATGGATCTGATGCACAGAGTCTTTCAGTTGTACTTCGACCAATTTGTGGTAATCTTCATTGATAATATCTTAGTATATTCTAAGACTGAATCAGAACATGAGCAACATCTACTACTTGTCCTGCAGAAACTACAAGAGCAACAGTTGTTTGCAAAGTTGAATAAGTGTGAATTTTGGCTACAACATATATCATTTTTGGGCCATGTGATTACTCAGAACGTTATCTCAGTAGATCCCACTAAGATTGAAGTGGTGATGTCTTAGAAAAGACCAGAGAATGTGACGGAGGTTCGCAGCTTCCTTGGTTTGGGAAGCTACTACCGCAGGTTCGTGAAAGAATTCTATAAGATTGCAGGGCCACTTTCTAAGCTAACTCAGAAAAGAACAAGCTTTGTGTGGGATGAGAAATACGAGAGTAGTTTCCAGGAGTTGAAAAAGAGGTTGATTACTGCTCCGATATTTACATTGCCAGAGGGAACATATAATTTTTTCATCTATAGTGATGCATCCAAGGAAGGTTTGGGTTGTGTACTTATGCAATGGTCGGACTATTGTCTATGCTTCTACAAAGTTAAAATAGTATGAGGTGAACTATCCGACTCATGATTTGGAGTTGACAGCTATCATGTTTGCGTTGAAAAAGTGGCGTCACTATCAATGGGACAGTAAGTTTGAAATTTTCATTGTCATAAAAGTCTGATGTACTTGTTTTCTCAGAAAGAATTGAATATGCGGCAGAGAATATGGATAGATCTTATGGGAGATAACAATTGTCCTATCAATTATCTGCTTGGGAGGGCGAATGTTGTAGTAGATGCTCTTAGCCGGAAGGTTAGTATTGCAAGTTTGGCAGTCAAGGAGTGGGAGATGCTTAAGGAAACAAGTTACTGGAAACCAGAGTTGACTCAAGATGGAGTTATGTGTGCACATTTGCATATTCAACCCCTATTGCTGACTCAGATTAGAGAAGCTCAACAACTTGATACGAAGCTTCAGAAGATTAGGGATCAGATCAAGGATGATCAATCGGACTTCAAATTACATGAGGATGATATTTTACAGTTTCAGAACAAAGCGTGTGTTCCCGATGAACCGGGTTTGAGGAGAGGAATTTTGGAGGAAGCTCACAATTCAAAGTACAACATCCATCCCAATGGAAACAAGATGTACCAAGATTTGAAACAACATTATTGGTGGAACAACATGAAGAGGAAGGTTGCCCAGTTTGTATCCAGATGTTTGACTTGTTAGCGGGTGAAAGTAGAGCATCAACGACCCATAGGATTACTTCAGTCGTTGGCAATACCAGAGTGGAAATGGGAACATGTTACGATGGACTTTGTCATTGATTTGCCTAGGTCACCAAGAGAGTATGATGCGGTTTGGGTTGTCATGGACCGTTTGACTAAGACAACTTATTTTATTCCGATAAAGAATGGAGATGAACTTGAGAAGTTGGTAGATCTTTATTTGGATAAGATTGTTAAACTTCATAGGATTCCAACAAGTATTGTCTTTGATCGAGACCCTAGGTTTACTTCTCGATTTTGACAGCGTGTTCAGGAAACTTTGGGTACTAAGTTGAATTTCAGCACAGCGTATCATCCATAAACCGATGGTCAATCGGAGAGAACTATTTAGATTTTGGATCATATGTTTAGAGCTTGTGTTTTGGACTTCGGGAAGAGCTGGGAGAAATATTTATCATTAGCCGAGTTTGCCTATAACAATAGTTATCAAGCGATTATTGGGATGGCACCATATGCAGCTCTTTACGGGCGTAAATGCCAATCACCTTTGTACTGGGATGAAGTAAGGAAAATGAAGGGTGTTGATCCGACTTTGATGACAGAACTTTTAGAGAAGATTGAGAATGTCCAGTCGGTCAGGTAGAGAATGCTGACAGCTCAGAGCAAATACAATAATAATGCCGATAAACGCCGTTGGGATTTAGAGTTCTAAGTTGGGGGTCGAGTCTTCTTGAAATTGTCTCCTCGTAAGGGCTTTGCTCGTCATGGTAAAGGTGGTAAATTGAGTCTGAGGTTTGCGGGGCCGTGTGAGATTACTAGAGAGTGGGTAAATTTTTACCTGTTTATATGCTAATTGAATTAATATATATGTATACATGTGAGTTATTAAATAATTTGAGATTAAATGTGCATTCAAAAGACATTTGAAAAACAATATTTATGACTTTTTATCTTATTCGGAAAAATTGTGTTATATACTTAGAATATATGTAAATATATGCCTATATATAAATGTTGTCCCCAGAAATAGTCCTACTAAGGGTATAAAATAAGTTAGATAATATAATCAAGGCTATTTTGGACTTTAGGCATATAAAACTCAACTTATACCAACTTTGAATTTGTTATCTTGCATTGACTATTACATATAAGCATATATACATTTAATACAAAGCTAAAAACACCTAAAACATACACACATTGTTGTGGGTTTGGAGAAGAAGAAGAAGACATTTTTCACTTAGGTTTTTAAGAAAATTTTCAAAGGAAAACTCAATTCAAGGTCAAATCTTTTCATTCCAAGCTTGAATTTTCTTGCTGGACTTGTATTCTACCTATTCCTAGCTTCTCTTTGCATCAAAGGTGAGTGAAAAACTAGATCTTATTTTTAAAGTTCATGTCAAATTTTTAATATTGCATATTTAGTTGTTGTTTCACTAAATTGTCTTAAGATTGTTGTTAGTTAAGTAGACTAACTTAGTGTAATTATAGCCAATTTAATCAGTGGCATATTGTATTTTTATTTTATATGTTTTATTTTGATAATTTAGCTATTATTTTGTTTAATTCTTGTTGTAGTAATTGTTTTCAAGTTGTAGTTGCTTGTACAGACTTGTTAAATATTGAGTAGTAATGTTGTAATGCCAAATGTTGAATTGAATGTTGATTTAGAAGTCCAAAATTTCAGCATAGTATGCATTGTCATTTTAGACTTGTTGGGCTCATTTTAGATGACTTTTGGATGGTTTCCGAGGGGCTTTAGGTACTTGCTTAAGTGGTTAGGTGGTAGGAGAATGTTCGAGGGTTGTTTGATACTAGATTGTAAGTTATGTTGTTTGGAAGTTAATGTTACGTTTCTTTGAATTAGCTAAGTGTTGTCTTAATTGTTTGATGTTGTTTGTGTGGTTGATACTTGGGTTGGTGTTAAGTAGGCTCGGGTTTGAATATGTGTTGAAGTGTGTGTTGAGTTAGATGGCCTACTTTGTCATCTAACTTAAGTGTCTTAGTTGTTTATTAAATGTTGAGTTGTTGAAGTGTTGTTTAGTTGGTTGTTGATTGTTGAAGTGCTAGGAGACAACCTACTCTGTTGTTCTCTCAAAATATTAAGTGTTAAGTTATATCTGTTGTGAGTCATGATAGGGTTGTGTCACCTCGGGTAGTATCGGGCTTGCCAGGTTGCATTGGCATAACTATCATGTGCTATCCTCTATCCCGTGTGGTTGAAGCATGACCATGGGGTGTGGGTCTAGATTGGGTACGTCTGGAATGTATCGGTGGGAGAAACAAGAAATCGATTGAGTTTGTGATGGCGTAAGGAGCTACATCAACTAATGTTATCGTATCCTTGTTGCTTGGTTACTTATATTGCTATATTTGTATTGTTGTTGATGTTTGTGGAGTATTCTTTGTTCCTAGGGTGTTTTACAAAGGGTTGTGATGAAAGTGTTTCAAAACCTCCTATTGAACCCTCGCTGAGCTTTGTTATATATAAGCTCATTCTCTTTGCTAACCTTCAGGTGAACTTGAGCAGGACCCAGGGTTTCTACCTCAGGAAGCTGAGAATGCGCCTTATGTTGATGAGTCCTATGTGCCAGAGTCCTATCCATGAGTCTTTGCTGGAGTTCTACATGTGTTGTCTTGAATTTGTAACATGTTGTATTGTGTAAGTTTTAAAGTTTGTATTGTATTACTTAACTTCAAGTTACTGTAATATATAATGCTAGGCCTAGTAGTCTTTCTTTTGATAATGAATAGGTTGCTAGACTAGCTTAATATCTATTTTGCATATGTATAATATGGTTAGATGTATGTTGCTGAGACAGAGACATTGTATATTGTTGTTTTAATGTTGGTTGGTTGGTTTATGAGATGTTGTTGGTTGTGTTGTGTGTTGTTGGAGTTGTTGGATGTGGAGTGTTTGAAGTGAACTGGTGTGTGGTTCTGTTGTCCATATTACAGATGTTATAAGGCCGCAATTCCGCCGCATCCTGACTGATCATAAGTGGGGTCGTGTTGGGGCGTGATAGTCAGTTGGGTGACCTACCTTGTTACATAATCTATGTGGTGTTAATTGAATTATATTCTTGATTGATTGTCAATTTTGTTATATATAAATATATATATATATATATATATATATATATATATATATATATATATACTTTATTGTCTTCTCTAATTGTCCTGAATGTTAATGTTTATAAATGTGGTTGCAACCTTAAAATGAGATACGGTAGATTCGTGTTACACTGGGCGGCGTAGGGCTTGCCGAGAAATAACTCGACTACTGGTATTCTAATTCCTACCTAAATGAACGGAGTGTTTCATAGGGTTTGGGTCGTAGGATTGACGTATCTCCAGAGTACGACAGTGGGTGTATAGGGGAAAAGTTCGTTGAGGGTATTTAGGGAATGACATCAACAACAAATAAGTGTATCCTTACAAGTGTTTAATTTCTTTACATTTTTGCATTGTTATACTTATTACTTATTGGTTGTGCATTGCATGGTTTTAAAAGAGGTTTTCAAAGTTAAAAGGATTTTAAAACCTTCCCTACTCCCCCCTCGCTGAGTTCGTGGAAACTCACCCCCATTTGCTAATCTTTCAGGTGAGTCTGTGTTGGAGTTTATTCCTAAGCCTTGTGATGATGTGATATATGTGGATGAGCCACTTCCATGATGTTATCTGGAGTAGCATGTTGTTTATGTGCTTATGTTATCTTAACTTTTAGTTATGTTGTATTAAAACTAAATTTGTAAAATGTAAAGTAATTTAGGTTGTTGTCTTTAAGTTTTGGGAGTTTAAGGCTGCTTTTGTAATGTATAAAGTTCCCATAGCCTTGTATGTATTGCACTAGCCTTAATGACCTATTTTGAAACTGTAATGCCCAGACCTGGCATATAGATTTTTAATTAGAAATTTGCATATTTAATTTTCTAAATTGCATATTTATTTTATTAAATTGCATTTTAATTAGATTTTTAATCTGAAAATTTTCCTTATCATTATTAACTATAATTATTAAATTAAGTAATAAAATTTCATGAAACAATTACTTTATTATTTTAGGAGAAACAATTAGTTAATATTTTATTATTGTAATTATTGTAACTGTATTTAATTAACTTGCCGAGAATAATTATTTAGTTACTTTAGAATTTTATTTATTAAAACTCACCTTGTGAATATTATAATTAATTTAAATTGCTAATTTATTGTGAAATCCCGAGTGTGAGAATGATTATATTGTTATTAAATTATTCTTTAGATATATATGAGTTATAAATAATAGATTTATGTAGAATAGTTAATAAATTATTAATTCCATTAATTGCGTTTAATTAATTTAAGGAGTAATTGGCTTCGGATTAATTATTCCTAATGAATTGTATTGTTATTTAAATTTATCTTAGGTACTTTTATTCAGTTGTTTTTAAATTGAGTGCAAAGCCGGGTCGGGACTGAGCGAATTTCTGAGACACCCGAACTTTTAATTCTAATTAGTTGAATTTGAGGACTTCAATAGGAAATAATAATAATAATAATAATAATAATAATAAATAAATAAAAAAACAACTCACACACACACGGTTGCATCAAGCCACACAAAAATAATATCTCACCAACTCTCATGTTCACACCATATGCATAGCCACACAAAACTACCAACTCTGATTTTTTTATCACTCTCACGCGACACACACACAGGCACCTCACCAACACATCGAAACCTCTCCTCACCATTCTCGTTCGATCTTCACGTCGGACAGAGAGAGAGAAAGAGAGAGAGAGAGAGAGAGAGAGGGGAGACATCAGCTTTGGCGAAAAAGAAGAAGAGAAAAATTCCTAGCTAGGGCTCAAGGTCTCTCTATGCGCGGCTGGGGGTAGAAATCAGATATGGAGCAGCGTACTCAAGTGAGGGTTTGCATCTTGTTGTTTAATTGGAATTATAGATTTGTTAAGCGTTGAATTATTGATTGAAATTAATTTATGATCTAACTTGAAATTTCAGATTTTTACCGCATATTATCGTAAGAAAACTGTATTAATTGATTTTGTTATGTGTGTGGACGCCGAGTACCGGCACTGGTATGGTTGTTTGCCGCCGACGTGGATGGTTGTGAGGCTGCCGGCGCTGCTGCGGGCAGTCCCTTGAGGCCACTGTGAATCTTTAAATTTTTCATTGATTCTCAATTGCTATGCAGATTGTTAAGTAGTGGACAGGGACGTAATTCATATAAGGGACTTGTGCTATCTTTGTGTATATTTGCGTGTTAATATGTCTATAAACTTGATTGTAAGTGGGTATGTAATATGTGTGCTTGATCTTTCAAGAAACTTGGATTATTAACTAGATTAGTGTAGTAGAGTAATTCTTTAGGTGTTAACATGTGAGGGAGTCTTGGTTTTCATGCATTTAAATTATTTATAGGTGTTGTTGGTAGTTGATTATAATGAAGATTATGATTCTTGAGAAACAAAGTGCTGAAATTGCTTAGCTAGGTTTAAGATTTGAAATACTCAATGATTATTGGGCTGAAGTTTAATGGAGATCATATGCATGTTAGAATGTCTAAAAAGAACCTATAGTACCTTCTATATGAACTAATTAAGACTTGGTCAGACCTACAAGCTAAAGACCCATGCATTATAAACATAACCTTGCATCAAAAAGCTTTAAAGAATGGGGTTTTGGGGTGTGGGAATGCGGATAGCAGATTGCCCCGCGTTGGCAGTCCCTACGCCAGCAACGAACAGTCATTACCAGCGGCTTGCAGCTGCTGGGAGGTTATCTCCTTGTTCAATTTCTTGTTTCCCAATTATTCTATGACTATTATGTAAAGATCGTGTTTCGTAGCTAGTCTTGCATCTTTACTTTTTCTCTTCTTATGTGTGAAACTCTTAGGTGGACAAATAAAGGTTATGAGATGGTTTTAAAATAAGTGAAGGAAAACTGTTACATAGGTAAGACTTAACGTAAGAGTTTATATTTGAGTCAAGCTCGTAAAGTTGATTAGTAAATATGGTTAGAATATGAAGATTTTAGGTGTTAATGGGCTACTCGATTGATGTGGCCTGAAGGGCTTAACTCACTGTATTTCTCTCATTGAAATAGTTAGCTTGTGTTAAGCTCTAGATTAAGTCTATTGGTTCTAGTTAAAGAATTTCATACTACTGCATGAAATGATTGCATAGTAATAAATAATATTGCGGCTGGTATATAGTTTTTGGGTAGTTATGAATAACATTGTTATTAGTAAGAAATTTTAAGTAGTTATCGATAACATTAAATTGATTACTACTTCTATTATCTTCACGAAAGTGTTACTATTTGTACTATCGGAGCTGAATATGAGTTGAACTACGGGGTAGTTTAGAGCGTTTAGTGTTATCTAGCTAATACTTTTAACTCGTAATTGGATTAGAAATGCTAAACTGTCTTAAGGAATTGTGTAAGATGCTTAAAGAATTAATTCGAACAAGCTGAAATAAAGTTGATGACTATTACATGTTAACTGGATTATGCAGGTAGAATTTAATTGACATTGGGATGTCGTTTGACCTAAGTAGTAAAGTAGTTCAAGAATCATCACCACCCTAATGTGGATAATGGCTACCCTAATTACTAAAGTCAGTTAGTAGTTGAAATGGTTCAATATTAACAATTCATTTTAATTTGATTTATTCATTCCATATAAGCTAATGCACGTACTTTCTTTTCCTAAAAGAAAAGCTCACTTTAAATTGCTGGGAAGTCATGTAAATATTATATAAGTTAATGTTTACTCATCAATGCTTAGTTATATGTATGATTAAAAGAGTCACATCATCAATTGGAATTCAATATTGACTACTTAATTCCATTACTACGTGAATAAGGACAACCTACTTTGTTGTCCTCATTTCTGTGCCTAGTAAAAGATAAAGGTTGTATGTACTGCTTATTTGCTATCTTGTGATCTTGTCTCGGGGTTGCGCAACCTTTTCGGATATGGTAGTGTCGAGAAACACGGGCGGCATCGGGCTTGCCGTGTTCCCTCGACTACCATGGTGCCTATTCCCTTCTCGCTGAGGCATACTCAACTACCCCAGAGGCATGGTTCACTTGCTGGGCATGGACCTACCTCGGGAGAAAGGGTCGTAGGATCGGGATACATCCGGAGTATCCCAATTGTTGGTGTTTGGGATTTGCCGGCATGTTCGTGAAGCTTGTGGTTCAAGATTAAAAGCAAGAAGATGAACCGTATCCTTTTCAATATGATTGTTACTTATAATTGTATTCCTACTAAAGTGTTGGTTAATGTGTGAGATGTTTTATTGCTGCTTATGATTTGTTTCCAAGCTAAAACCTCTAAAGTAAGCTTATAGCTTTATCTCCTTGAGTTAGCATTTAGTCTTGCAATCGATTGTATCACTTGGTCTTATTGTTACTTGAGCTATATGATATACTTGTTCATTTGTATTGCATGAGAATCTTGTGAAAACCTCTCCGGGTAATTGTACACCTCCCTCACTGAGTATACTCACAATGTATACTCACTCCTCTTCTCTTTAACTATTTCAGGCGAGGCAGGTTCAGTTCCTCTGGAGATGGAGGAGGCTCGGGAGTCTCTTTGAGTTCCTGTGCAATGTTGCGTGGTAGTTCTTGAAAATGTAGTGGTTAATATGAAATCTTTTGAGGCCTGTGTGCCTTGTAAATATTTGATAAATGTAAATATGTATCTAAGCTTAAGTTCACTTAGGCTAGCGGTCTGTAATATTTTTGGAGGACATTAAGACTGTTAGCTAACTAACCTAGAACTCTATATAGACTATTTTGCTAAGACTAGATAATTAGCGTTATCTTGGGAATTTCAATGACTTTTGTTATTTGTGTAGTTTTGTGTGTTAATTCCTCTGGAAATAGGTGTTGGAATATCCTATAAACAGAGGAGACTCTGCTCGTTTTCCCTCATTTTTCGTGCCTCGGGTTTGGGTTTGGGACTCTGATCTCGTGAGGGATCGGGGTGTTACAGAAACTCAGTAGTTTGACTGTCTTTATGTAAAGTTGGTGTGACGGAGGCTTTTATACAAGAGATGTGGTTGGATGGTTAAACATGTGGTATTGGCTTTGTTGTGGATTTATGTTGTTGGTTGCTATTGTGATACCCCGACCCAGCATATAGCCATTTTATCTACTTTTATATGTTTACGTGCTATTTTAAATGTTTGCATGCAAACATGTGTTTATTTTCATTAATTGCATATGCTTGTTAACTTTAATTTTCGTATTTCTTAGAAAACGTGCAAACCGTATTGGATTAATTTATGAAAAATGATTAACTTGCTATTTTAGCATTTGAATTATTTGAATTTAGATTATTGCATTTTAAAGTAAAATTCCATTAATTGAACTTTCAGCCCGGATCCCGGGCCAAATTTTCAACTATTTTATTTAATTTTTCTAATCACACAGCTAACTTTCTTAGATCATTTATTGACTACGTACATTAAAAATTATGTGTATTGTATTTTCGGTGTGTGAGTTTTAGTAGAGACATTTTAACGTATGAATAGTATTTCATTATTTTTACTATACACATTTATCTTAATTGTATTTAATAGATTTACCTAAAGTAATTAATTTATTATTTTCATTAATTGAAATTATTTAAATTATATTTAAATGACTTATTCGGGACACTTACTTTATTATTTTATTTAGTTAAATTTATTTTATGTGCCTCTAAATTAATTCATCTTATTGTTTGAATGTAAAGCCTGGGCCCGAAATTGAACTAGGTAATTACTAAGACTTGGCATTCTAGATCTTTTATTACATTCTTCATTTCTTGGTGGATTTTAGCAAAGTTCGATCTGTGAAACCCCACTTTTCAATCATGTCTCGTTTTGCGTGTTTATTCTCGTTTTGCGTGAATTGACCTGTTTATGTGTTATATGACTTAGAATGTGATAATTTTGATATTAATACTCCTAGAACATGCTAAATATGCATTCATGAAATTTTCATCAAAAACAGAATCAGAAATTTTATCGTCAGTTTTGGTGAATAGTACTTTTGAACACCTGTCAACTAAAATTTTTACACGGGTATTTTAAACATCATAAAACCTAGTCCTCTATTATTAATAGACCCATGTTTGATAAAAATTGATTCTGAAGCAGAATAGTAATTTAAATAGACTTTTTGAGCGAAAAGTAGCGTTTTTGAGCCAAATAGTGATTTCTTCTAAACCCGATTCTTGCATTGACTTTTGTTGACCTAGTATATATTAATATAAATTTATATATATGTGGTATTAAATGATTTTAGATTAATTATGCATTCAAAAGACATTTGAAAATAAATAATATGACTTTTCACCTTCTTTTGTAAAAATTGAGTTATAAGCCGACTCGGGTAGAATTGTTTGATTGTAAAACTTCTTGTCACCTAAAAATAATCTACTTGAACTATCTTGAGTGTTGAATAATTGTTTTGAACTTTGGTGATCAAGAAAATGCATTTAAAGGCAAGAAAACACAAAAAATGCTAAGTTTCAACTTTGACTATCATTTAAATGGTTGACCAACAAGCTTATATCACCAACACATACTCACAAAGCACAAAACACCCAAAAACACACACAAAACCGTGGCTCCTTAGAGGAGAAAGATGAAGGCATTTTCAAAGCATTTTTCTTATAGATTTTGCATTTCAAAGCCGAATTGAGTGATTCAAAGCTTGATTTCACTTGTTTGGCATCCATTCTACACATTTCTTGCATCAAAACACATCAAAGGTGAGAGAAAAATTCTAGATCTCAAAAATCATATTTTGTGTTTATGCGTATAAATGATTATTGAACAGTTAGAATGTTAATATGATATTAGATTATTGCTCCTTGCATGCTAGGGATCATTTAGCTTTAATACTACGAGTTTTTATCGGTTGTAGCATAATTTTTTTTTTTCGAGTATTTAAATTTGATTAATTTGTTCAAAGTTGATTAAATTGAGTTGTGTTGATCGGAATCGATTGTCGTCAATTTCTAAAAGTTTTTTAATTACATGGTAGTGCCGTTGTAATGCCGAATTTTTGATTGTGATGTTCGTGCCAAAATCCAAAAATTTCAGCCATGACATCTTAGGGTTTTAGGGTTATTGGGCATGATTTGGATGTGTTTTGGTTGGTTTCCGAGGGGGCTAATGCAGTTGATTGAATGGGTGAGTGTTTGAAACTGATTTGCAGTTGTTTGGATTAGTAGAATGTAAGATATGACTTATTGAAGTTTAGGTTATCTTTCTTTAAATTGTTGAATTGAGCCTTAGTTGATTGGGTGTAGTTTGAGTGATTGAATTGTGAGTTGATGATGGGTAAACTAGGGTTTGATTGTGTGTTTAATGCATGTTCGGTTAGATGGCCTACTTTGTCATCTAACTTAGTTGTTTGTTGTTTAATTAAATATTGATGTTATATTGATTATTATTGAGTACGGGAATTGGGCACTTTTGTTGCTGATCTCCCAGATTATTGATTGATGATTGTTTGATTATTGATGATTGTTATGGAGTCTTGGTATGTGTGTGCCACCTCTCGGGCAGCGTTGGGCTGTCGGGTTGAAAACGGCATGACTGCCAGAGACTACCCCCAGCTCGCATGACGGAGGTGTCATGGAGGGAGGGGCTAGTGAGGTACCTCGGGTGCGTGTGTAATGGGGAGTTACAAGAAGAATGGTTGAGATCATGATGGCGTTTGGAGCTACACCAACTAGAGTATCCTTTATTGAATGGTTATATAGTTAAGTGATGATAATATTATTGTTATTGTGTGTTTACTGACTCAAAGGATTATTCCAAGGAGTTTAGTAGACCTTGCTCGAGATCTATCGGATCCTCGCTGGGCTTATTTTATATAAGCTCACTCTCTATTATTGCATGCATACAGGTGTACTTTTGCAGGATTATGGGTACGTGCCTCCTGAAGAGGAGAATGTGGAAAACGTGCCTTACATGGATGAGTCCTATGTTCCAGAGTCTTATCCATGATGTCGTACATGTTTTATTATCTTGTAAATTAACTTAGTAGACTTTTATCTGCTTTGTAGTTTATAATGTATAAGATGTTGATAAGTTAATGAATTAGTTGATGTTGTCTTAGTAGCTTTTCTTTTGTTTATGATTAGGTTGCTAGATTGGCTCAATATGTTTTTGTATTGTATATTAAGGGTTAATGTATTATGTTGGAACAGAGGTATATAACGAGGACCGTTTATTGTATAATATGGTTATGATGTATGTTGTTATTTTATTGAGGAGTTGTTTGTTGTATGGTTTGTGAAGTTGATGTATGATGTTCTATTGAGGTTGGTTTAGAGCCTCGGTGTCCTATTTACTATCGTTATACTGCCGAAATTCCGTTGCGTCCTGACTGATTATAGGAGGGGTCGAGTTGGGGCGTGACATTTAAGTGGTATCAGAGCTTGATTAGCTGTCAGCCGGGGTATCCTCGGAATGTGGGTAGTGGTCTAAGCATGCAAGTATGTATTAAGTGAAAGAAAAGTGAAACATATGTTAATATGTTTATGTGATTAATTTACTTATGTGTCTAACTTTCTATGTGACCAGTATGCCTTGTGTGTTAAGTGAACTAATGTGGTCAATATGTTTTATGTGATAACGTGCTATACGTACTCAATGTGTTGTAATTAATGTGCATTATGTGATTAATGTGTATTATGTGACAATTGTGTTTTATGTGATCAAAGTACTTTATGTGAAGTTTGGTGCTTATGTGACTTTAATTGTTTATAACTTGTTTCTGTTATATAAGCTTTTTATGTGATTTTCTGTTGTTATATGCTAAATTGTTTGTTATGTGATAATGTTAAATTATATGATAATCATGCATTACGTTGTACCTGTTTTCATGTGATGTAATTGTATATATTCTATTACTGTGGGTGATTCTTTTAGGTGAAGTAAGGATGACTGCAAGAGTTTTCAGAAATAGAGGTAGGCCATGATTTTGAATTATTATTATTCTAGAAGTTTATCAGTTAGATTTTAATTGTTATGTTTATGGTTTTTAGTTTCGGCTTAGTGGATTTATCTTGATGTTCCTTTAGCGATAATGAAGTTGTTCGAGGAAATAGCAATGTATCTTGATGATTATAATTACTTTTGTTGGCATGTTTAACTTGTTATTACTTGGAGATGAATTATAAGTTGAGGTTTCTATGAGGTTGTGATTAGACACTTTTGGAGACTCAACTCAGACTATACTTCCTTGAGGTTATTTTAGAATGAATTTATTTGAGGAATTAGTGATGTATATTTGTGAATGGAATGAAGTGTAGTATAACATGTGAGTATTTCTACTATTTGGGATTGCTATATTATTAATGGATATTTTGGAGTTTTGATCTTTAAACCTTGGAGACAATTGGAGTGATTCCTGACTAAAGTTACTTTATTCGAAGATGTAATTGTTGGGAGATAGAATTATTTGAGGAAATAAGAATGCATTTCGATGGCTGAACATTTACTTGCCTACATCAAGCTTTTGGATTCTAGGTGGTATGACTTTCTAAATTGTTGATTGGGGATTCTCTTGTGTTATAATGGGATAGCATGAATCTGTATTGTATTATCAGATTTTGGAGTCTTCATTAGTTAATCTTGTTGGGTAATCAGTGATTTATCTTGTTTAGTGATTGGTCTGGTACGGAATGTAAAATTTTGGAGTGATTTATCTTGTTTGGTGATTGTTATGACTCCTTAGGATTCTCTAGATCTCCTCAGTGTCTTGTTTTGGAGGAAGATAGATTGTAGGATTTGACTTGTTGGTGTTTAAATGTGTAGGTAGGACACCCTTCTTGTGCTTCATAATTCTATCAGTCTTATCATTCTCTTTTACTCTATTCTCAGTTATTTGAGGGAGAGTTACACTTTTCTAGCTTATCAATTATTTCTTGAAAGTTTTGCTTATTGGATTAATGGATCCTATACCCATTTGACATTGTTTCTATTCTTAACATTCATATTTGTTTCTTATAGCAATGTCGCTTATTGGAGTTAAGGTTTGAGACTTCTACATTTCATTCTATATCTCCAGCTATTCGTTTCAGTATTTTATTTCATCCTATTACTATTCATTTGAAAGTAATCTCTCTGTGGGTATACCATTTTACTTATTCGAATTTCATTTGCTTGATGTACTCCCTACCTAAGTACATCATTATCATTCTTGTTGATCCTTGTTAATCCTATTGTTTTATTATTAAATTCTTGTCATTACTTTGTTTGTAATTGCTCATTTAATATACTCAGCATTGTCCTTTCTTATTTATACTTCTTTGGTTATTGCGTGCTGAGATACTCATTATCTTGACACTCATATTTTTTATTGAATTAATCATCTCTTATCTCTTAATTTCATTTCACCTCAAGTACAACTTACTTGTTGGTTCCTTGAACAATTACCGAGAATTGAAATATCTACTTGTTCAGGAATTTTTGTTCAACATACTCAGCACTGTTTTGACTCGTCATCATCCTTTGTTCGTACTTATTTAACTGATAGGTGCTGAGACATTTCTTATCTTAGTTATCATGCTTCCTTATTAAACTATTAGGCTCTTGATTCTCTAACCTGTTTGAGCTCTTGTTCACTTGATTGTTGGCTCGAATATGACTTTCCATATTCGTATTTCCTTGTAAATTTCATAAGAGCCATATTCTGACAAATGTCACTTTTGAAATATTTCCTTGATCAATAATCATTCATGTTATCGTGAATGAGTTTTTAAACCCTCGGGGTGTTCATAGAGCTCTTTTGTGTAGTAGGGGATGATTGATAATTAGTGGTGTCATGCTAGGACTTTGGAGTTGCGATTTCTTTCATATGCAATATGATATTAGGTAGGAGAGAATTATGAATTGAAGATTGTCTTGGAATTATGATCATCAACTTGCAGTCAACAGAGTTTGTTCTTTTGAGGTCTTTGGTTAGGTATCATCCTAAGAGATAAATGGGAACTAAGAGAAGTATTGTTAAGTGTAACGATTGAGGATTTAATTGTCTATCAGTTCGAGAATTGCGCGGACGCAATTGTTTTAAGGAGGGGAGAATGTGAAACCCCACTTTTCTATCCTGTCTCGTTTTGCGTGTTTATTCTCGTTTTGCGTGAATTGACCTGTTTATGTGCTATATGACTTAGAATGTGATAATTTTGATATTAATACTCCTAGAACATGCTAAATGTGCATTCATGAAATTTTCATCAAAAACAGAATCAGAAATTTTATCGTCGGTTTTGGTAAATAGTACTTTTGAACACCTGTCCGCTAAAATTTTTACATGGGTGTTTTAAACATCTTAAAACCTAGTCCTTATTAATAGACCCATGCTTGATAAAAATTGATTCTGAAACATAATAGTAATTTAAATAGACTTTTCGGGCATGCTTGATAAAAATTGATTCTAAAACATAATAGTAATTTAAATAGACTTTTCGGGCGAAAAGTAGCGTTTTTGAGCCAAATAGTAATTTCTTCTAAACCCGATTCTTGCATTGACTTTTGTTGACCTAGTATATATTAATATAAATGTATTTATATGTGGTATTAAATGATTTTAGATTAATTATGCATTCAAAAGACATTTGAAAATAAATAATATGACTTTTCACCTTCTTTTGCAAAAATTGAGTTATAAGCCGACTCGGGTAGAATTGTTTGATTGTAAAACTTCTTGTCACCTAAAAATAATCTACTTGAACTATCTTGAGTGTTGAATAATTGTTTTGAACTTTGGTGATCAAGAAAATGCATTTAAAGTCAAGAAAACACAAAAAAATGCTAAGTTTCAACTTTGACTATCATTTAAATAGTTGAGCAACAAGCTTATATCACCAACATACACTCACAAAGCACAAAAACACCCCAAAAACACACACAAAACTGTGGCTCCTTGGAGGAGAAAGATGAAGGCATTTTCAAAGCATTTTTCTCGTAGATTTTGCATTTCAAAGCCGAATTGAGTGATTCAAAGCTTGATTTCACTTGTTTGGCATCCATTCTACACATTTCTTGCATCAAAACACATCAAAGGTGAGAGAAAAATTCTAGATCTCAAAACTCATATTTTGTGTTTATGCGTATAAATAATTATTGAACCGTTAGAATGTTAATCTGATGTTAGATTATTGCTCCTTACATGCTAGGGATCATTTAGCTGTAATACTACGAGTTTTTATCAGTTGTAGCATAATTTTTATTTTTCGGGTATTTAAATTTGATTAATTTGTTCAAAGTTGATTAAATTGAGTTGTGTTGATCGGAATCGATTGCCGTCAATTTCTAAAAGTTTGTTAATTACATGGTAGTGCGTTGTAATGCCGAATTTTTGATTGTGATGTTCGTGCCAAAATCCAAAAATTTCAGCCATGACATCTTAGGGTTTTAGGGTTATTGGGCATGATTTGGATGTGTTTTGGTTGGTTTCCGAGGGGGCTAATGCAGTTGATTGAATGGGTGAGTGTTTGAAACTGATTTGGAGTTGTTTGGATTAGTAGAATGTAAGATATGACTTATTGAAGTTTAGGTTATCTTTCTTTAAATTGTTGAATTGAGCCTTAGTTGATTGGGTGTGGTTTGAGTGATTGAATTGTGAGTTGATGATGGGTAAACTACGGTTTGATTGTGTGTTTAATGCATGTTCGGTTAGATGGCCTACTTTGTTATCTAACTTAGTTATTTGTTGTTTAATTAAATATTGATGTTATATTGATTATTATTGAGTATGGGAATTGGGCACTTTTGTTGCTGATCTCCCAGATTATTGATTAATGATTGATTGATTATTGATGATTGTTATGGAGTCTTGGTATGTGTGTGCCACATCTCGGGCAGCGTTGGGCTGTCAGGTTGAAAACGGCATGACTGCCAGAGACTACCCCCAGCTCGCATGACGGAGGTGTCATGGAGGGAAGGGCTAGTGAGGTACCTCGGGTGCGTGTGTAATGGGGAGTTACAAGAAGAATGGTTGAGATCATGATGGCGTTTGGAGCTACACCAACTAGAGTATCCTTTATTGAATGGTCATATAGTTATGTGATGATAAGATTATTGTTATTGTGTGTTTACTGACTCAAAGGATTATTCCAAGGAGTTTAGTAGACCTTGCTCGAGTTCTATCGGACCCTCGCTGGGCTTATTTTATATAGGCTCACTCTCTATTATTGCATGCATACAGGTGTACTTTCGCAGGATTACGGGTGCGTGCCTCCTGAAGAGGAGAATGTGGAAAACGTGCCTTACGTGGATGAGTCCTATGTTCCAGAGTCTTATCTATGATGTCGCACATATTTTATTATCTTGTAAATTAAGTTAGTAGACTTTTATCTGCTTTGTAGTTTAGAATGTATAAGACATTGATAAGTTAATGAATTAGTTGATGTTGTTTTAGTAGCTTTTCTTTTGTTTATGATTAGGTTGCTAGATTGACTCAATATGTTTTTGTATTGTATATTAAGGGTTAATGTATTATGTTGGAACGGAGGCATATAATGAGGACTGTTTATTGTATAATATGGTTATGATGTATGTTGTTATTTTATTGATGAGTTGTTTGTTGTATGGTTTGTGAGGTTGATGTATGATGTTCTGTTAAGGTTGGTTTAGAGCCTCAGAGTCCTATTTACTGTCGTTATACTGCCGAAATTCCGTTGCATCTTGACTGATTATAGGAGGGGTCGAGTTGGGGCGTGACATTTCGATCCATAGAAAAGTTGTTCCTTGCTATTTCATCTTCATTTCTTGCCTTAGATGCTAATTTAAGGTGATGAGGTTGTGTGCTTGCATGATTTAAAGTTTGAGAATTAAATTTAGTTTGAAGAAATGTTGTTATCTTGCTTGTTGATTTAATTTTTAGCCACACATTTCAACACAACAAAAAAATAATAATAATAAAATAATAAGATATATAAGCTAAATGGACAAAATGACAAGAAAAAAAAATATATCAAGAAGCTTTTTTAAGAAGCTTGATCCACCAACAAAAAAAATAGAGAGCATATCGGCCAAAAAAGAATAAAAAAAGGAAGAAAATAAGCCAACGATCAAGGAAAGAAGAAGGAGAAAATAGAAAATTGAGCATTTTCTTGCAAATTTGAGTTAGTATAAGGTGATGGATTTGCATATTTCATGAATTTTAAAGTTTATATCATGTTATGCAATTTCTAGATTTGTTGTTATTCGTTAATATAAAGCTTGATCATGGTATATTTTAGTGTTTACTAGCTATTTAGACTTGTTTTATGTGATTGAATGGCTTGGAAAGTAAAATTGTGCAAGGGGTTAAATGTTGAAGATGATGAATAGTGATTTTAGGGTTTGTCGATAATTATTGATTGTGAGCTTAATTCTATGATATTTAATAATGCTATAGGTGTTATTGAACCTCGGTTAGTGTTTAGAATGAATTAATCTTGAATAAACTTGCTAAAATGGTTTGAATACTAAAGGGGCCATTTGTGGATTGGTTGACCAGGTGTGTTTGGATGCCAAGGCTAGTATTGATTAAGTTAGGTAGTGCCAAAAATGTTTTTATGGCATTGAAATAATGAATGATTTGGGTAGTTGTAGAGTAAAGCAACTATGGGGAAATTGGGGCTTTTGTGATACTTGTAGTTAAAAGTGTATTTTCATGGCTTATAAGGGTGTCATAAAGTGTCATTTCAGAACTTCCTACGGCCTTTTGGGCTCGTAAGAAACATTCTGTCTCTCTCCTTTATGAGAAGGACTTTTTAGAATAGAATATTCCTACTAGGGCTAGACCTATCCAAATGAACTAGAAATATCTTTGTCTTTGTAAGAAAGAAATCCAGAGTTTATTAGATAAAAAGCTTATCCGACCCAGTAAAAGCCCATGGTCGTGTGCAGCCTTTTACGTTAATAAATATGCAGAACAAGAGCGAGAAGTCCCTCGTTTAGTTATCAACTATAAGCCCTTAAACAAGGTCTTACAATGGATCAGATATCCATTACCCAACAAGAATGATCTCCTTAAGAGATTACACCAGGCCCATGTCTTTAGTAAATTTGACATGAAATCGGAATTTTGACAAATCCAAGTCCTTGAATCAGAAAGGTACAAGACATCATTCATTGTTCCATTTGGACAATATGAGTGGAATGTTATGCCTTTTGGGCTTAAGAATGCACCTTCAGAATTCCAAAGCATTATGAACCAGATTTTTAATCAGTTCACAGACTTTACAATTGTTTACATTGATGATGTTTTAGTCTTCAACAATGACATTCATCAACACTGGAAACATTTGCATATTTTCTTTAAAGTCATCAAAGAAAATGGTCTTGTGGTTTCTGCATCCAAGATTAGACTTTTCCAGACAAAAATCAGATTTCTTGGAAACATGATTTCTTTTGGGAAAATCACCCCTATCCAAAGAACTCTTGATTTGGCAGAAAAATTCTCAGATATTCTGCGTGAGAAAACACAGTTGCAAAGATTTTTTGGATCTTTAAACTATGTTGCAGATTTTTATCCTGGCATTCGCCATTTATGTAAACCTCTTTTTGAACGTCTTAAAAAGAATCCTCTAGCATGGTTTGATATTCATATCAAAGTTGTTCAAGAAATTAAGCGTCAAGTTAATGTTTTACCAGTCTTGACTTTATGTCAACCAGACACCCCAAAGATAGTTCAGACAGATGCTTCTGAATTAGGATTTGGTGGTATTTTAATACAGATTTTAGAAGGAAAAGAACATATTGTTCGTTTCTATTTAGGAACATGGGATAAAGCCCAACATAACTATTCAACAGTTAAAAAAGAAATTTTGGCCATTGTAAAATGCATATCAAAATTTCAAGATATCAGAAATTCCTAGTACGTGTTGACTGCAAGTCAGCCAAGAATGTACTTAGGGGAGGGATAAAAGTAACATCCATATTAATAGAATTTCTTTTCCAGATACAAAGAATTTATATCCCAGACCCATCACCCCCAGATCTTCAAATTGAAGAATCTTATACCCAGAGAGCCTATTCAGGTGCTCAAATCTATGAATGGAACATAGATGGTATGTGTGTAGGTTTAAATGGAGGATGGTTGAATGTCTTAACATCGAAGAAAATTAACTAGAAAATATTAAAGTGGTATGATAATCAGAATTATAATCATAGGATCTCAATAGCTAACGGAAATGCATGCTTGAATGCCTTATTTTGTCATAATAGAAAGGTTCGGATGGCCTTAGAGACTTGGGGAAAATGATGTTTAATGGGAGTTGTGGTTGTATATGAATGTTGTGTACTATTGTTGTGGTTATTTCTTATGAGTGCAGGTATGTGGTTAGTCCTAGAAATAGGGAAAACTCTATCCGTTTTTTCTCATTTTTCATGACCTCGGGATTTGGATCGAACACGGGTCTCGTGAAGGATCGGGGTGTTATAGTTGTGGTTTGTATAAGTTGTTTTGGTGCAGGGTTTATAAATTGGCCTAGTGTCCATTTACAACCGTTATAATACCAAAATTCCGTCGAGTCGTGACTTGATTCTAAGTGGGGTCGAGTTGCCGCGTGACACCCATCCCCCTCCACTCACTAAGCTAGTGTGAAGCTTACCCTTTTCTTCAACATTTCAAGTATAATTGAGGCTGAGTTCGAGTGCCAAGAAGTAAGAAATGATTCATGTACTTGACTTTGTTGGTTGATGGTTGTGTGCTTTATCAAGCTATGTAACTAAGTTGTAATGAAGGATTCTGGACATGTAACATGTATATAACTTATGTTACTTATGTATAAAAAAAATATTATCGGAATGTATGTATTTTCTTCCCTTGTAAATTCAAATGTACAGGTATTGTATTGCTAGCGTCGTCGTGTTCGGACTTGATCCTAGGCAGGGTTTGGGTCGGGGTGTGACATTGATTATGTCATGTATGACATCATTTCAATTTAAAACATCGTCATGTGGAGGTAGTTTTCCAACTTTATCCATAAAGAAAACTTTACATCTCATTGTCTTGAATTTCTCGTTTGAATATCTCTTTAATCACGTAATGGAATATCCACAACAATGTTTCATAATACTTCCCCTTGGATATTTATCTTTTAAGAACATGCCTCATTAAAACCTTTGTTAAGTAAAACCCAATGGGATAAAAACTTGAAGAAGGAAAAAGAGTACAATATTTTTTATATATACCTTTTATACTGTCTCATTAAAAACATTGTCAGCAAAATCTAGTGGAACAAAACCTGATTTAAGGGGAAAAAGAGTACAATGCATATAAGGCTCCCTCTTATGCGAACACATCAATAATGATCATAAAGTCGATACATGTCAATCTTGATAACTAGTTCATCGTTGGCAATACTTTTGTGGATGCTCGCGCAACATTTTCACTTTATTGAATTTGGTGAGAATGTGTACATGTTTCTCTTGAATTCATGCACAAATAGAATTTCAGTGGGACATACTATTTAGTTTGCCTCGTTAAAACCTTACCAGGAAAAACTCAATGGAAAAAAACCTTGGTGAAGGAAAAAGAGTACAACATACAAATACCTTCTCCCTCTCATTACAACATGACTGATTGATGACAGACCTTAATCATATACATTCTAAACCAGTCACATGAATTGTCATAATCTCAACATGTTTTCAAGATGCAACATTCATGATTTGTTTAATGGATCGTCACGATATACTTGTCACCACAAGTGAATAAATAGGCTGTCTGTTATCTTACTTTGTGAGGGTCAGATAAATGGTCGGCATCTGTAAGGCCGACATATAATGATTTCAATGTTCGTGGATAAAAACGGTCGACATGTGATGTTCCACATAGATAGCACAATCATTCATATTGGATCTGCTCTATACCTGGCTAACAAATTAACCAAAACACAAAATACTATATCGTATTACCAACAAGATATATTAGTGCATTAATTTCACCCAAATATGGTACTTCAGGATCAATAACTCTTCGTGAGTCATTATAATATTCATCAATATATATAACAAATGCATATGATAATCAAAAGCAAATACGTCGTGATATCCACATATTCTAAGAAAATTCTATCACATTCTTCCAAAATATTTTCTTCCATACAAAAATCTTTGGAATCAAATACATTTCTCGAGATTTTCATTCATATGCTTCAGGCATATATAATTATTCCAAGACTTCCATATAAATATCATTGTCAAGTGTGAATATATATTTCAAGCATATAAAGTCCTTCCGAGACTTCAATAATATTATCATGTGATTTACATAGGTAAAAAATTACCATAGTGATAAGACGCCTATGAAGTCCTTTTCAAAATTACCAGGCTAATACCAATATGATTTTCCCGGAGAATATAGACCAAGGTATAATCACACAGCGTACTAACTCATTTCTTGTTTGCCTTTAAACAATTTAAGGGAAAACCAACTATAATGATTAAATCAATGAATTTCTCATAGTAATGTCGGATTGACTTCATACTACAATGTTCCCCCTCAATCCCATCACCATCTACACATATATCATGTTCAATGATTTTCTGCATGGACTGCATTTCTTCTATTATTTTTGGCCAATCATTTATTTGTTGGCATTCTTGGTTTGGACTTCAATTCAAGATCCTCGATCTTTTTTCACAAAATCAGTAGCTATTGCACTTTTTAATATTTGATCATGATCAATTTATCTTCTCGGTTCCATCCATTTCCAGGAGTAATTTAATTGAGCAAGATCTCTTTGTTCTTAATACTTTCAATATATATATCATTGTTAGGTACCTAATACTCTATCTTGGAGTAATATTTCTTAGTTATCTTTTCAACTCCTTTTTGTGTCATTATATCTTCACGATATCAAACACTTCAAAACTGCCAGCTCTCATATTTTGTTCCTCTATCTTTGAAACCGATATGTCTACGACGCTTTCGGCGTACATTAGACTATTTCTTTATGTGTTTCTCCATTGAAAGATTAATAGGAACATTTAAAGCTGGTATATATGACTCGGTCAATCTTTTTGCATCTAGGAATGCATTTAATATTTAGACGAGGGTCAGTATGATGATACTTTCCATAAAAACTTTCATTTTTCTAGCTTTTACTTTTCTCCCCCTGATGCTGAGAACATCATTTAATAAATTAGCAAAGCATGCTATTGAAAATATCCTGTCAATGATCCAACAAATATATTTCATGGAGTTTCAAATAGTTAATTCTCAGTTTTCTTTATAGACCCATCTTTTTGTACTTATGGGGGAGCAATTGAAACATATATTGCACAAAACATCCTTAGATGAGGTTTGAATAATGGGGAGTATATAATTAAACGGTTGGCTTTGTTTGAATAAACATTGCAGCGAATAATATAATATGTCCCTAAATAGGATTGGAAAACTTAGTTATCAATAATGTTGGTCGAACAATTAACTGTAAGCATTTAATGAAGGAGTCCGTTGGACCATTTTATGTATTTGTATGAGTCACAACATACTCAACACTAATCCCAATTGTCATAAAATAATTATTAAATGATTAAGATATAAATTCTCCTTCATTATAAAGATGAATTCTCTTGATTATATAATTCGAAAATTTGCTAGTAATTGAATTATTTGTGTAAGAAGTCTTGCAAAAGTCACATCTCAGGTGAAGAATAAGCATACATATGACTATCATATTGAGGCATCTATTAATACCATAAAATGTTAAAATGGTCCACATGATAAAATAATAGGCCCACAAATATCCCCTTATATCCTGTCCAAAAATGTAGGATTTTCGATATCAATTTTAGTGGGGGTGGCCTTTTAACCAATTTTCCTTAAGCACGAGCTGTACATGAGAATTCATCTAACAATAGAATCTTTTGATTCTTTGTTAGGTGACCAAGTGAATTTCAATAATTCTTTTCATCATCATAGTGCCTGGATGTCCAAGCGATGATGCCAAAGAATAAAACTCTTTAGATCAAATATCTTCTGGTTCATCATCATATTGGATTCCATAGGGATTATCTACGTATAATATATCCCAAAAGATAATACTGATAATTTTTCCATTGTAAATTTTCTGTCAGACATAAGTGATGTAATACAAAGATATTCTTTGATTTTCTCATTCATGGTTACAACATGATAACCATTTTCACATATATTTATGAGACATAATAAATTTCTCTATGATCTACTCGAATATAGAGCATCGTTTATTATAAATTTTGCTTCACAAGCTCTTTAGGAGTCTTTGTGATATTAAAAAAATAGCAAGCATATCTTTCAATAACAACTTTAACCAATAAAACAATTGAAGTAAAATACAAATAGATAATAATACTTTTAATATTATATACAAGATAACAAGATATCAATATATAGATTCTTTCAATCAAATATCTTTGTGGTTCATTTAATGGATGTCACGGGAATTTTCAGTAATTCCTTTTTATTATCTTTACACGCATACTGTATGTCACGGCCCCATTTTTCAATCCCTATTACGGCCTTTGATACCACAGTAACCTCAAACATCTCTGGGATCGTGATACCATAGGCTTAAGAAGATCGCTCCTCGTAGGTCCGCTAAGGCACAAATTACTAGCCTGAGCTCTACTGTCTATAAAACCATACAACCAAGATGCTAATATTACTATACAAATTACTAGCCTGAGCTCTACTGTCTATAAAACCATACAACCAAGATGCTAATATTACCATTACAACTCCTATTGGTAAGTTAATTCTAATAAAGCATATTATACAAACTTCATCACTAAGAATTAAGATTACAACCACCGAAATCACATTTACAAGATCTAAGTTCAATTGTTCATACCTAATTCTAGCCCCAAACCAACCCCATACCTCAAAAGAATAAAAGACTAAGTTAAATACAAGTCTTAGTAACCAAACATTAATATATAATACCAAGATGTTTAAACTACAACATAATCCCCTACTACAAAAGTCATATCTTCAACAACAAGCATGTAGGTCATAAATGACATGCCAAGTTTTAATACATAGATGAACTCCTGCAACAACTTGTGGACTTGGCATGAATCCAAGTTCATTTGTAAATGTCATAAAGAGGGAGTGAACTATACCTAGCTTAGTGAGGGATAAGGGGAGTGGGATCCTTCGCAAAATTTTATCCTTTCAAAATCATTTTTGAAAACCAAGCCATGCATTCATAAATAATTGACAAGAAACCAAAATTAAACATGATAAGGAAACAATGACGTGCATAAAGATAAATGAGTTGCACATAAGAATCATAGAATCTTGGTCATGTAGTAGGAAACAAAATTAAACATATTAATAAATAATCAACTCTTCTCCCTGAGTGAGAGTGGTTGGATATATAACAAAATGGATACGGGTAACACTTTTCCCCAAGGACCTCAAGGGACCAAGCGAGAATGGTTGTAGATGTAGGAGATGTCCAGTCTCGATGCTTCATCAAGAACATAACCCTTTACACCAAATAAGAGGGTGAAATCCGAATATACACCACAAATTGCCACGATAACCTATCCGTCTTGGCAAGCCCATTGCTGCCCAGGTGGTACCAGTACTTCTACCGTGGGGTTTAATAACTTATTTGCATCATTTGTTTATATTCTATCTCTCCAAGGAAACACACCAAGCGAGAAATGATTAAAGCATAATAAACTAGTTTGGAGGCAACAAAGTCTCCACCGGTTACAAATAGCAAATAAACGTGTAGTAATATAATCATGATCTCAATGGAGTTCATATAACATATAAACATGCATGAGAAGGTCAACCAAGTAGGATTCCTCCGATAGTCGAGCATAATCATGATGCAACAAGAAGTTCATGGTAATTCGATGCTCATAGCTAGGTTATAATCCAATCTATTTATATGCATAAGGCAAAAGCTAACATATATGTTCAATGATTACCAAATAAGAGTTCAAAAGGGTTCATGGAACAAGTTAGAAGCAATAAAACAAAATAAGTTAAGAAAGGGGGCAAAATGGGCTAAATAGGCAAAGTAAGACAGGGGAATCGGGCGAGGCCCTTGACCTACTACCTTGGCCGACTCTTACTGCTGAGTCGGACAAAGGAAGTTGGTTGAGGCCCTCAACTGACTCCCTCAACCGGTCGGGAGTCCAAAGGAGGCTTCAAGTCGAAAATTGCCATTATTTTGCTTCTAGCTTCTTCCTAGCTTCAAGTTCACCATGCTCAAGTCTTAAACCTCCTTATACACATCTTTTATTGCATCTTCTAGATGTATTACAACACATATAATCTCAACAACCACACAACTCAACAAGGCTAGCAACAATCAACTATACACCCAACTTGATCTTAATGCAAGATCTATGTTCTAAGGTTGCAACTTCAATTAATCAATCTCTAATTCAAGTGTAATACTCAAACCCAAGCATCATAGGTGTCCATACAAACATGAATAAACAAGAAATATCAAGATGCAAGGCTAGGAGATAGTTGTAATACCCGAGCTCGACCATGCATTTACAAATATTTATTTCTTTCATTATTCATGGGAAAATGTGCCTTTGTGATTATTTGCTTGCATTTAATTTATAATTAATTGTCTCATTTTGACTAATACTAACCTATTAGGTGTTCTTAGTTCTCATAACACGAATTAAGGAAATATAAAAACCTAGTATTTCAAACTAAGCATTCGTTCCAATTAAAAAGGAAAAAAATTAGGTTGTTGGATGAGTGGTTTGCTTCTATGGAATATGATAGACAATTTGAAGATACTCAGACAATACCACTTTTTATTAGGGTGATATAGTTTTTCTATTAGGATAATTTAGTAATCTTAAAATAAAAAAGGTTAATATGTTGGTTGGAAATTTAATTTACTAAGAATATTAGTAGGAATATATATTTAAGTCTGTTAATAAGAAACCATACATAAATTGGAAAAGTTAAACTTCTAAGTTAAAGCTAGATTGATATGACACCTCAAACTTCTAAAGCGAAACTAAGGATATTAATTAGAATAATACTGCCTATTGAATGAAAAGGCCAAGTTAATATCTATTGAGAATATTAATGTACCTGGATCTGTTACTAAATAAATCTTAAATAAATTAGTTGTCAGTTTAATCTATCAGCTTAAATTTATCAACTTAGATAGACTAGAATATTTGGATTAATTACTGGATACTAATTAGGAAAGCTAAGTTTCATTAAGTTAGTATTGCACTAAAATTCATCAAGCAATTCTGAAAATGAAAATAAGAATATTAGCTAGTAATATATTAAATAATCTAAGGTATTAACACCTGCATATAAAATGCTAGCTACGTAATTTAATTAGATATTAATGTAAGATTTATTCATTTAATTTGTTAAGATCCACTAGTTAGCCTCATTACGGATTCTGTTAACACTTCTATTATCTTGAGCAACCTTCGTAAAAGAAGAAAATTAGTCCAAATAGCTTGAACCAATCTAATTGGTGATAAGTAGTTATTATTTAGAAATAACATATAGATTGTATGAAAATTGTAAAGGTATCTTACTTAGGCTAGCTCTAGTTTAGTAAAAAGATGTACCAAGTAAGTAACTCTCAAGTTAGGGAATTAGTACACGTAGTTATAGTTTAGTTTAGTAGTCCTATTATTCAATATAATCTTAGTACCTAGAAAGCCAAATGAATCAGTAAAGAAACAAAATGTCCACCATCCTACAACTCGACATCATCAACCTATTTTTGCCACCTCAAGCTGCTGCATTACCAACACCTCCTGCTTATTATTTTATCACCATCATCCACAGGGCATCACCATTTTTCACCACCTCAAGCTACTACTGTCCTACCATGCATTATCATTTAATCGTTTTAGCCTATGACCGCCCATTTCACGCAATAAACAGCAAACAAATTAGCTAGCCTAGACATTACACCTCACGTTGCCGTCATTTTATGAAGCTGCCGCCTAAACTTAGCTATACCGATTCAGCACCTACATGTCATCATTAGCCTATTACAAATTCATATCTTAAACACCAAATCTTAGCACATGTCCGCCAATGAGAAGCAGCCGAAGCAATTGGATAACGCGGCATCACCAAAGAAGTTTGTTTCTCCTTAGTCATCACCTGCTAACACCTACTTGAGCCAAGTGTTATAAGCTACTCACCTTGTGCATTGTCATTAAGCCTAGACTAATCATGACAGCCATTTTAGAGAAGAAACCCCCTAGTATAAATATACATGCACGACTTAACAATCGAAAATCAGAAAAAAGAAACAACACATATAATTAGCGCACTACCTTCATCGTCGACCTATAAGAAAGAAAAGAAAAGTTGTGGTAATTGTTGTCTACTATTGGATTTTAGTAATTTACGTGGGATGTAGAACGAAACAAGAAAAGAAACAGAGGCGGTAAAAGGCATTAAAAACTGAAAGAAAGCAAAAACAATGGAGAATGATGGTGGTGATGACAGGTGGTTATTGTAGTGCATGATATTTGGTTCATATTAGTTGGCATGGTCAACTTTAGCAAACAAACAAAAAGAAAGGTTTGGTGGGAGTTAGCCGGGGCATGGAAAACGAAAGAGAAGATGATTAAGCTAGATAACTGGATCAAAACAAAAGCTAGTATATATATTGCTCTACACGACCGTAGCTTAACAAGCGGAAAGGTGAGGAATTTTAAAAACTGCATGTTTTAATTTAGTTGTAGAATTCGTATATGCTTCACGTTTTATTTCAAGCAATATATGTTACTATTAAGTTAATTAATCGATTAGAAGTTTAGCATACGAGCTAAATAAATTGTTACTTGCTAAATAGACTTTACTCTAAATTAGAATTAAATAAAAGAAGAAATGTTCCTGAAAATTTAATCATTGAGCTAGAAGTTATGAGTCAAAGAACTTAGAGTAATAGTTTAAAATTTCTAGAATTAGTTAATGTACTTTAAATAAATGTCTTGTTTTCTTTAAAGATGATCAACTAGTTTGAAGATGTTCTAAGGGCAGTTAACCAAATAAGAGTTCAATTGGCTTAACAGGCTAAGGTTACTAAACTTCCAAGAAACATGACCTTTAAATTACTTAGTATGTAGCATATGTATATATGATTACTTACTTTTAGCATATGCATGTTATTATCCACTTATACTGTAGACTACATATCTAGTATTTATTTATTATTTTAATTAACGACAATGAGTTTATTTTATCTCTAATATCTACATGGATATATGCTCGAGAGATGGCCTACTTTGTCATTCTCTCACATTCATTACTTGTGCTTGTGCGTGTGCATGTTACGTGATTACTTGTGCATGCTTGAGTACTACTTGGGGGTTCCAACCTCAGGTGCGATAGCTATCACGAACGTCGGGTGGCATAAGGCTTATTGGTGCTCTCGTGACTATCGTGGTCCTATTCCCTCTCCCGCTTGGCGATCTCCAACCTCGGGGAGTTGGGCCGTAGATTTCGGGTACAATCCGTAGTACCCTCTTGGGAGAGATAAGAAGTTGTGATCTTGATTCGGGGCTGACTACCTCTGGAACTGACATCAGAACGTATCCTTTTTACTATGTGATTAAGTACTCCCGCTTAGCGATCTTCAACCTCGGGGAGGAAAATGTGATTAAATACTCCCGCTTGGTGACCTCCACCCTTGGGGAGGAAATTTGCTTGTTACTTACATGTCGTTACTATTATTAATACGTGTTTTGAATGTGACGGAAATCTGTATTGGTTATTATATGTTATAGTGTCATATCGTTTACCATATGTGAATATTATCGTACGTGAATCGCATCATGGTTTTAAAAAGGGCCTGACCAGAAACATTTTCAAAACTCTACTAGTCCATCCTAACTGAGCTCCCCAAGAGCTCACCCTCTTTTCTCCCCCTATTACAGGTGCAGCTTAGCTTGAAATGGAAATTGACTTTATATGCTAAAGTTGAATGTTTACGTGCTTGAAGCTCATTGCCTGTCATGTTTCGATCCAAGTTGTAAAAGTTGAAGTTTGTTGTATTACTCCCTGGTAGAGGGGTAGCAACGAGTGAAACCCTAATTTTATAGTAACGGGGTAGTTTCCGTATCTCGGGTGATGATGTAACTCCATTTGTACTTAATTTATTGTATTAAAGCTTATCATTGAATAGTTTTCTATATTTTCTTTCTCTTAAAGTTACCGTTAATTATTTACATGAGACTGCAGCAACAGTGAACACAGACTTTGATCTAGTCTTGAGAAGGGCCGGGTTGGGTCGCTACAGGTGGGATCAGAGCTTAGATGCCTCATAAGCCGGGATAGGATCTTTGGTTAGTGGGTAGTTATTTTTAGGGATACGTGTCTAGTATAAACATATGTGTTTAATGTGCTTATTTGCTAAGTGTAAATCTCTAGATTACATGTTTGATATGTGCTAGAATTGATTGAATGTACTATTAATTGTATACATGCATTACCCGTAAACTGGTAAGTAGTCCCCTCCCTTGAAAGAGTCGGCCAGTAGCGGATCTCCTTGAATGTGGGTAGTTGATTGGTGATTTATGATAGTCTGGAGATAGTATTCAATGCTCGGAGCTTAATACTTAATGATCGATCATTGGTATTTTCTTCAACATCTTCATTCGGAATTCTTGCTTGGACTTCTTAACTGGTATTTTCTCTAGACTTCTATTTGGTAATCTAATTTGGCATTCTCAAATTGGATTTCTTAAGTAGAGCCTTTATTTGCCCTTTATATTGCCTTTATTTGGCATTCTCATTTGGGAATTCTCATTTCATACTTCGATATTCTTACCAAGATTTCTTATTTGTATTCTCGCGTGGTATTCCTATATGGTATTCTTTGGTATTCTTATTCGGATATTTCTATTTGAAGCTCACGATTGGAATTCTTACTCGGCATCCGGTATTCAATCTCGCATAGTGGGCCAGTAGCTCAGGAGAAGGTTATCTAATGGAGAAGTAAATTGTGAGGATGCAATTTTTATAAGGAAAGGAGAATGTAATACCCGAGCTCGACCATGCATTTACAAATATTTATCTATATTTATTTCTTTCATTATTCATGGGAAAACGTGACTTTGTGATTATTTGCTTGCATTTAATTTATAATTAATTGTCTCATTTTGACTAATAGTAACCTATTAGGTGTTCTTAGTTCTCATAACACGAATTAAGGAAATATAAAAACCTAGTATTTCAAACTCAGCATTCATTCCAATTAAAAAGGAAAAAAATTAGGTTGTTAGATGAGTGGTTTAGTTCTATGGAATATGATAGACAATTTGAAGATACTCAGACAATACCACTTTTTATTAGGGTGATATAGTTTTTCTATTAGGATAATTTAGTAATCCTAAAATAAAAAGAGTTAATATGTTGGTTGGAAATTTAATTTACTAAGAATATTAGTAGGAATATATATTTAAGTTTGTTAATAAGAAACCATACATAAATTGGAAAAGTTAAACTTCTAAGTTAAAGCTAGATTGATATGACACCCCTAACTTCTAAAACGAAACTAAGGGTACTAATTAGAATAATATTGCCTATTGAATGAAAAGGCCAAGTTAATATCTATTGAGAATATTAATGTACCTGGATTTGTTACTAAATAAATCTTAAATAAATTAGTTGTCAATTTAATCTATCAGCTTAAATTTATCAACTTAGATAGACTAGAATATTTGGATTAATTACTGGATACTAATTAGGAAAGCTAAGTTTCATTAAGTTAGTAGTGCACTAAAATTCATCAAGAATATTAGCTAAGTAACATATTAAATAATCTAAGGTATTGACACCCGTATATAAAATGCTAGCTACGTAATTTAATTAGATATTAATGTAAGATTTATTCATTTAATTTGTTAAGATCCACTAGTTAGCCTCATTACGGATTCTGTTATTGTGACACATGGGAAATTCATCACATTTATAATAACTGTTGCATATTTACTTGAGCATTTCTATGTGCATTTCTTTTCTTGCTTATTTGCTTTAATTAATGGTCACTATTCATAGGAAATTCAACCTTCTAAATTGCTCGATTTAATATTTTCCCTAGACAATATAACTTATAGAAGGAATCGGGAAGTTGTAGTTTTGTGCTTTGGAGGCCGGGAACATGCATTACAAAAATGATTCGTGTTTGAATAGTGTAACATTAGTAAAACATTAGTACTAGCTAGCTAGTCTTTTAATTGGAGTTTTATGCTTATTTAACCAAGTAATGCTATCATTTGACTTAGGTTGTCAACACATAATGTCACGCCCCAACTCGACCCCTCATACGATCAGTCAGGACGCAACGGAAATTCGGCAGTATAACGACAGTAAATAGGATACCGATGTTCCAAACCAACCTCATTAAACATCATACATCCAGCAACTCCTCAATTCAAACAACAACATACAACACAACCATATTATACAATAAACCATCCTCGTTATACGCCTCCGTTCCAACATAACATACAATACCTCAACCTTATCATACATTTCAAAAATAAGTTGAGACACATCTACAACTTAACCATAGACAAAAGAAAGCCAATAAGTTAACATCATTTGGATCATCATCTTTCAACATCTATTACAATACGAACCATAAAGCATATAAAAGTCTATTAAGCTAATATACATGACATTAAACAACATAAAATCATGGATAAGACTCAGGAACATATGACTTGTCCACGTAAGACACATTTTCCTCCTCAGGAGGCACGTACCCGTAATCCGGCTCTGCAACACCTGTAAGCATGCAATAATAGAGAGTGAGCTTATATACATAAGCCCAGTGAGGATCCGATAGATCTCGAGCAAGGTCTACTAAACTCCTTGGAATAATCCTTTGAGTCAGTAAACACACAATAACACAAATAATACTATCATCACATAACTATATAACCAATCAATAAAGGATACTCTATTTGGTGTAGCTCCAAACGCCATCACGATCTCAACCGTTCTTCTTATAACTCCCCATTACTCACGCACCCGAGGTACCTCACTAGCCCCTCCCTCCATGACACCTCCGTCATGCGAGCTGGGGGTAGCCTATGGCAGTCATGCCGTTATCAACCCGACAGCCCAACGCTGCCCGAGAGGTGGCACACACATACCAAGACTCCATAATCATCATCAATCATCAATCAATCAATCAATCAATCAATTGGGAAATCAGCAACGAAAGTGCCCGATTCCCGAACTCAATAATAATCAATCAATAACATCAATATAACATCAATATTAAATTAAACAACAAACAACGAACTTAGATGAAAAAGTAGGCCATCTAACCGGACATGCATAATATACATAATTAAACTCTAAATTACTCATCAACAACTCACCATTCAACACTCGAACACTACCCAATCATCTAAAGGCATCGTTCAGGAAATTAAAGAATGACAACTTAAACTTCTAAAATTCATAACTTACAATCTACTAATCCAAACATTGCCAAATCAGTTCCTATCACTCACCCATTCAACCTACTACATTAGCCCTCTAAGAAATCCACCATAACACCTCCAAATCATGCCCGATAACCCTAAAACCCTAGGATGTCTTGGCTGGATTTTCTGAATTTTCACACGAACAATGTAATCAAAAATTCGGCATTACAACAGCGCTAACACGTAATTATCAAGTATTTAGAAATCGACGGCAATCGATTTCGATCAACACAACTCATTTAATTCAACTTTGAACATTTTAATCAAAATTAAATACCCGGAAAATAAAAATTATGCTACATCCGACAGAAATTCGTAGTATTAGTATATAACGATCCCTAGCATGCAAGGAGCAATAATCTATCATCAGATTTCAATTCTAACGGTTAAATTTTCATTTATGAGCAAAAGTATAAAAATGACATTTTGAGATCTAGAATTTTTCTCTCACCTTTGATGCGATATAAGCCTAGGAATGCGTGCTATGCGTGCCCAACAAGCATAATCCAAGTCGGTGCGAAGTTCTACGGACAAAAACCAAGTTTTTCTTTGAAAAATTGGATTGAAAAGCTTTGAAAATCTCTTTCTTTTTCTCTCTTCTTTCTCTCGGCCTTGTGTGTGTTTGTGGTGGTGTTTTGTGTTGTGTTGAGTGTGTGTTGATGACATTAGCTTATAAGGTCAATAATTTAATAAAGTCAAAGTTAATTTAAATTGATATTTTTGTGTTTTAATGACTTTAAACTCATTTTATTGCTCACCAAGGCTCAAAATAATTATGCAACCCCCAAGATATCTCAAGTGGATTATTTTTAGGTGACAAGAAGTTTTACAATCCAACAATTTCACCCGAGTCGGCTTAAAACTCGATTTTCGCAAAAGTCGGTGTAAAAACCCTAATAAATTCTTAAGCCGATTTTAAAACTGTTTTCATCAAACACAGGTCTATTAAAGTCCGTGGACTAGGTCTAGAAGGGTTAAAAAGACCAGTTTCAAAATTTTAGCGGACGTGTTTCGAAAACACTATTCACTGAAAATCTACGATAAAATTTCTGACTCCGTTTTTGATGAAAATTTCATGAATGCACATTTAGCACGTATTAGGAGTATTGATATCAAAATTATAACTTTCTAGGTCCTATAGCACATAAACATATCCATATGCACGCAAAACGAGGTATAACACATAAAACGAGATAAGCAGGAAAGTGGGGTTTCACATTCTCCCCTACTTATAGAAATTTCGTCCTCGAAATTCTTACTTGATGTACGGAATAGATCTGGGTATTGCTGCTGCATTTGATCTCGTCTCTCCCACGTAGCTTCCTCAATACCGTGATGCTTCCACAACACCTTAACCATCGGAATCCTCTTCGACCTCAACTCTCGGTCCATCTGATCTAGAATACGAATCGGACGCTCGTCATAAGTCAAATTCTCTCGAAGCTGTAACGGCTCTGGCTCAAGAATATGAGAAGGATCCGGATTATATTTCTGCAAATTAGACACGTGAAATACATCGTGGACATTAGAGAAGTTCTCCGGTAAAGCCAACCGATATGCCAACTTACCAACCCTGCCAGTAATCTCAAACGGCCCAACAAATCTCGGACTCAGCTTTCCACCTTTACCATAACGAGCAAACCCCTTTCGAGGAGACAATCTCAAGAAAACCCGATCTCCAACTGCAAACTCCAAGTCTCGACGACGCTTATCAACATAACTCTTGAATCTACTCTGCGCCGTAAGCATTCTCTGCCTGATCAACTGAACATTTTCAATCTTCTCAAGAAGTTCTGGCATAATAGTCGGATCAACAGTCTTCATCTCTCCTACCTCGTCCCAATATAAAGGTGAACGGCACTTACGACCGTAAAGAGCTGCAAAAGGTGCCATTCCAATAGTAGCTTGATAACTATTGTTATAGGCAAACTCGGCAAGTGGTAGATGTTTCTCCTAGTTCTTCCCGAAGTCCAGAACACAAGCCCTAAGCATATCTTCCAGAATCTGAATAGTCCGCTCAGACTGACCGTCGATCTGTGGATGATACGCGGTACTGAAGTTCAATTGAGTACCCAAAGTCTCCTGAAGTTTCTCCCACAAACGAGAAGTAAATCGAGGATCTCGATCAGAGACAATACTAGATGGAATACCGTGAAGTCTAACAATCTGATCCAGGTAGAGGTCCGTCAGCTTTGTAACCTCATCTCCCATCTTCATTGCAATAAAATGAGCTGTCTTCGTCAAACGATCCACGACAACCCAAACTGCATCATTACCCCTCGGTGTTCTAGGCAAACCAGTGACGAAGTCCATCGTAATATACTCCCATTTCCACTCTGGTATAGCCAACGGCTGAAACAAACCTGCAGGTCGTTGATGCTCGGCTTTCACTCTCTGACAAGTCAAACATCTAGACACAAACTGAGCAACCTCCCTCTTTATATTGTTTCACCAGTAATGTTGCTTCAAATCCCGATACATCTTAGTTCCACCGGGATGAATAGTATATTTAGAATTATGAGCTTCTTCCAGAATACCTCGCCTCAAGCCCGAATCATCGGGAACACAAACCTTGTTCCGAAACCGAAGAATATCGTCCTCATGTACTTTGAAGTCAGACTGATCATCAGTGATCTGATCCTTGATCTTCTGAAGTTTAACATCAAGTTGCTGAGCTTCCCTGATCTGAGACAATAATAAAGGCTGAATACGGAGATGTGAACACATCACCCCAACCTGAGTCAACTCTGGTCTCCAATAACTAAACTCCTCAAGAACCTCCCACTTCTTGATAGCCAAACAAGAAATACTAGCCTTCCGGCTGAGAGCATCTGCTACAACATTTGCCTTTCCAGGCGGATAATTGATAGAACAATTATAATCTCCAAGAAGCTCCATCCACCTCCGCTGGCGCATATTCAACTCCTTTTGTGAGAACAAGTACTTCAGACTCTTATGATCAGTGAAAATTTCAAACTTACTTCCCCACAGATAATGAAGCCACTTCTTGAGTGCAAAGACAACCGCTGCCAACTCAAGATCATGAGTCGGATAATTTTCTTCATAAGGCTTCAACTTTCGAGAAGTATAGGCAATAACTCGGCCATCCTGCATAAGAACACATCCCAAGCCCTCCTTGGATGCATCACTGTAAATGACTATATTATCGGTCCCTTCTGGTAGAGCAAGTACTGCAGCGGTAGTTAACCTCTTTTTCAACTCCTGAAATCCACTCTCACACTTCTCATCCCAATTAAAGATAGTCCGTTTCTGAGTCAACTTAGATAGTGGCCCTGCAATCTTCGAGAAGTCCTTGACAAACCTACGGTAATAACCCGCCAAGCCAA
Source organism: Ehretia macrophylla (assembly GCA_037974665.1). Classification (NCBI taxonomy): domain Eukaryota; kingdom Viridiplantae; phylum Streptophyta; class Magnoliopsida; order Boraginales; family Ehretiaceae; genus Ehretia; species Ehretia macrophylla. The sequence goes on along the minus strand of CM075777.1, from coordinate 4,587,271 downwards.
GAAAGCTACGGGCATCAGAAACATTCTCTGGCCGCTTCCAAGACATCACCGATTCAATCTTAGTGGGATCTACAGAAATACTGCTCTGTGTAATAACATGGCCAAGAAAAGAAATCCGTTGCAGCCAAAATTCACATTTGCTGAACTTGGCAAACAACTGATGCTCCTGTAACTTCTCCAATTCAAGCAGAAGATGTTGCTCGTGCTCCGATTCAGATTTAGAATAGACCAAGATATCATCAATCACCATCACCACGAACTGGTCCAAGTACGGCTGAAAAACTCGATGCATAAGATCTATGAATGCTGCTGGTGCATTAGTCAGACCAAAGTGCATAACAACAAACTCATAATGCCCGTACCGAGTCCTGAAAGCAGGCTTCGGAACATCCTCTGTACGAATCCGAAGCTAATAATACCCCTGCCTCAAGTCAAATTTAGAGTAGACTTTGGCTCCCTGAAGTTGATCAAACAATTCATCAATCAGTGGCAAATGATATTTATTCTTGATGGTCACCTGATTCAAACCACGGTAATCAATACACAATCTCAAAGTACCATCCTTCTTCTTCACAAATAAAACAGGAGCTCCCCAAGGTGAAGAACTCTGCTGAATGAATCCTTTCTTCAATAACTCCTGTAACTGAATCTTCAACTCCTTCAACTCAGCTGGTGCGATCCGGTACGCTGATTTAGAAATAGGTTGAGTACCGGGAACAAGATTAATCACAAACTCTATATCCCTCTCTGGCGGCAATGCTGGCAACTCCTCGAGAAATACATTAGGATATTCCCGGATAATAGGGACTTCCTCTAGCTGTAGCTTATCAGATGGCTTGTTGATCAAATAAGCTAGATAACCCGAACACCCCTTACTTACCAACTTAACAGCTTTAGTTGCTGAGATAACAAAACTCGTCTTAGCACCCCGGTTACCCGCTACCTCTACTACTGGCTGATCCGGCAAGCGAAACTGTACTACCTTGGTTCTACAGTTCAACTGGGCATCATACTTAGAAAGCCAATCCATACTCAGAATAACATCATACCCCCGGATAGGAAATAAAATAAGGTCCGAAGGAAAATTATGCCCCTTAACATGTATTGTACAATCCTTACATACTAAGCCAGTAACATACTTATCAGTCAAAGAGGTACTAATCTCAACCACATAAGGCAATCTTTCAGGTTGCAAATTAACACGTTGCACACAAGCAGGAATAATGAAAGAATGCGCAGCACCAGAATCAATCAACACTTTAACAAGTTGATCAAGTATAAGGAAGTTACCTTCCACAACTGCAGTCTCCTCAGGCATCTCCTCCATATCAACTACGTAAGCCCGAGCCTGAACCCGCTGCTGCTGTGGTACACTACCTGTAGGCCTACCCTGGTAACCCTGAGTCGCTGCCCGACCCTCAGTCCTCGCATATCTAGGGCAATCCTTTGCCCTATGCTCGATGCTACCACAACCCAAACATGTCCCTGCCTTTACCCTGCAGTCGGACTCCACATGCCCTGGGCGCTTGCAGTAATTACACTGCGATGATGTGGCACTAACACTGCCCATAGAAGAACCAGAAGCTGATGAAGTAGCTAATACAGCCTGCTGCTGAGGTCTCACCATACTAGGCCTGTACTGACCCTGAGATTGGGCTGGCCTATACTGAGTCTGAACCTGATATGGCCCCTGCTGAAACTGAGGCCGATAGTAACTCTATTGACCCTGTGGCCTATAAGAACCCTGCTGGGCTGGTGGCCTGTAGACAACCTGCTGTACTGGAGGCCTATATATAACCTGCTGGCCCTATGGCTGATACGGCCTCTTACTAGGCTGACTGGAGACAATCTGATCACCTTTTCTCTTCTCTAACCTAGACGCTGCATCAAAAGCCTCAATGAAGATATCATAGCGATTCAGAGCCATTGCATCCTGAATCTCGGGCCTCAATCCCAACATAAATCTACGGGTCTTCCTCTCCTTCACAGCTACAAACTCCGGTGCATACCGGGACAACCTAGTGAATGTAGCCTCATACTGAGCCACAGTAGAATCCCCCTGTACCAAAGACAAGAACTCAGCCTCTCTCCTTTCCCGTGCAACCCAAGGGACATACTTATCCCTAAAAGCAGTCAGAAAGGTATCCCAAACATACGGAACACCCCGGGTCTCCCAACTGGCTCTCACAGTGCGCCACCATTCCTCTGCCTCATCATCAAGCAAATAGACAGCACAAGTCACCTTCCTCTCATCAGTGTACCCGAGAGAATCAAAAATTTTCTCTAACTTACTAATCCACGACTCGGCCTTCCTATCATCAGGCTCTCCCTGAAATCTAGGAGGATAGTACCCCAAAAACTCCTTCATAGTACCTCGACCGTGATTACCTCCCTGTACATTCTGTATCTGAGCCTGCAACGCCTGAGTCTGAACAGCCTGACCTGCTAACAACTGGGCCTGCCCAGCCATCAAATCTGCAATCCGCTCCATTGCTGACCCTAACCTGACATCACCCCTATCACTGCCCTGTGCCACATTACCACGAACCCCATCTACAATCTCCGGCCTACCACGAGTCCTCGGTATACTGGCCATCGTACTAATCAAAGAGTTAGCACATGTTATAGCACATAAACAGATTATATACAACTTTTAACACATAAACAACAAACTCATATAAAGCACATAGATCACATAAGTTTCAATCACATAAGCAAATTGATCACATAATCACATAAGCACTTAAATCACATAATCACTTAATCATTTAGTCATATCAATACATAGTTCACTTTTCTTTCTTTTCACACATATTTCATGCTAAGACCATTACCCACATTCCGAGAATACCCCGGCTGACAACTAACATGCGCTCTGATACCACTTAAATGTCACGCCCCAACTCGACCCCTCCTACGATCAGTCAGGACGCAACGGAATTTCGGCAGTATAACGACAGTAAATAGGGTACCGAGCTTCCAAACCAACCTCATTAAACATCATACATCCAGCAACTCCTCAATTCAAACAACAACATACAACACAACCATATTATACAATAAATCATCCTCGTTATACGCCTCCGTTCCAACATAACATACAATACCTCAACCTTATCATACATTTCAAAAATAAGTTGAGACACATCTACAACTTAACCATAGACAAAAGAAAGCCAATAAGTTAACATCATTTGGATCATCATCTTTCAACATCTATTACAATAAGAACCATAAAGCATATAAAAGTCTATTAAGCTAATATACATGACATTAAACAACATAGAATCATGGATAAGACTCAGGAACATATGACTCGTCCACGTAAGGCACATTTTCCTCCTCAGGAGGCACGTACCCGTAATCCGGCTCTGCAACACCTGTAAGCATGCAATAATAGAGAGTGAGCTTATATACATAAGCCCAGTGAGGATCCAATAGATCTCGAGCAAGGTCTACTAAACTCCTTGGAATAATCCTTTGAGTCAGTAAACACACAATAACACAAATAATACTATCATCACATAACTATATAACCAATCAATAAAGGATACTCTATTTGGTGTAGCTCCAAACGCCATCACGATCTCAACCGTTCTTCTTATAACTCCCCATTACTCACGCACCCGAGGTACCTCACTAGCCCCTCCCTCCATGACACCTCCGTCATGCGAGCTGGGGGTAGCCTATGGCAGTCATGCCGTTATCAACCCGACAGCCCAACGCTGCCCGAGAGGTGGCACACACATACCAAGACTCCAGAATCATCGTCAATCATCAATCAATCAATCAATCAATCAATTGGGAGATCAGCAACGAAAGTGCCCGATTCCCGAACTCAATAATAATCAATCAATAACATCAATATAACATCAATATTAAATTAAACAACAAACAACGAAGTTAGATGACAAAGTAGGTCATCTAACCGGACATGCATAACATACATAATTAAACTCTAAATTACTCATCAACAACTCACCATTCAACACTCGAACACTACCCAACCATCTAAAGGCATCGTTTAGGAAATTAAAGAATGACAACCTAAACTTCTAAAATTCATAACTTACAATCTACTAATCCAAACATTGCCAAATCAGTTCCTATCTCTCACCCATTCCACCTACTACATTAGGCCTCTTAGAAATCCACCATAGCACCTCCAAATCATGCCCGGTAACCCTAAAACCCTAGGATGTCATGGCTGGTTTTTCCGGATTTTCACACGAACAATGTAATCGAAAATTCGGCATTACAACAGCGCTAACACGTAATTATCAAGTATTTAGAAATCGACGGCAATCGATTTCGATCAACACAACTCATTTAATTCAACTTTGAACATTTTAATCAAAATTAAATACCCGAAAAATAAAAATTATGCTACATCCGACAGAAATTCGTAGTATTAGTATATAATGATCCCTAGCATGCAAGGAGCAATAATCTATCATCAGATTTCAATTCTAACGGTTAAATTTTCATTTATGAGCAAAAGTATAAAAATGACATTTTGAGATCTAAAATTTTTCTCTCACCTTTGATGCGATATAAGCCTAGGAATGCGTGCTATGCGTCCCCAACAAGCAGAATCCAAGTCGGTGCGAAGTTCTACGGACAAAAATCAAGTTTTTCTTTGAAAAATTGGATTGAAAAGCTTTGAAAATCTCTTTCTTTTTCTCTCTTCTTTCTCTCGGCCTTGTGTGTGTTTGTGGTGGTGTTTTGTGTTGTGTTGAGTGTGTGTTGATGACATTAGCTTATAAGGTCAATAATTTAATAAAGTCAAAGTTAATTTAAATTGATATTTTTATGTTTTAATGACTTTAAACTCATTTTATTGCTCACCAAGGCTCAAAATAATTATGCAACCCCCAAGATATCTCAAGTGGATTATTTTTAGGTTACAAGAAGTTTTACAATCCAACAATTTCACCCGAGTCGGCTTAAAACTCGATTTTCGCAAAAGTCAGTGTAAAAACCCTAATAAATTCTTAAGCCGATTTTAAAACCGTTTTCATCAAACACAGGTCTATTAAAGTCCGTGGACTAGGTCTAGAAGGGTTAAAAAGACCAGTTTCAAAATTTTAGCGTACGTGTTTTGAAAACACTATTCACTAAAAATCAACGATAAAATTTCTGACTCCGTTTTTGATGAAAATTTCATGAATGTACATTTAGCACGTATTAGGAGTATTGACATCAAAATTATAACTTTCTAGGTCCTATAGCATATAAACAGATCATATATACGCAAAACGAGGTATAGCACGTAAAACGAGATAAGCAGGAAAGTGGGGTTTCACACATACATATATTATAAATCTATATACTACACATATATGCTAAAAAATAAAACAAAAACAAAACAATTAATTCCCAAAAAGTCCCCCTACCCATCGGCCCTTAAGAAGGAAAAAAAACTTCAACTTCAATCTTTGCAAGTGAGCTCTTGGCTTGGCTTTGGAGTTCGTTTGGAACATCTAGGAGCTTCACCAAGTGGTCTTCAACCTTTAAATTGTGAGGGAGTTGCATCATTTAATATAGTTTCAAGTTTATGTCAAATTTTCAAATGTTATGATTTGTTGATATTAGCTTTTGATATGCTTATATATGGTGATATGCATGCTTAATATGATCTATAGACTATGTTTGAGTAGCTTGTTAACAAACTCCATTGTTAAAAGCTTGAATTGCATGAAAGAGATGATGAATAGTGACAAAAATTAGGATTTGGCTTTAGGTTGATATTTGGAACCAATTGATCCTTCATTTAGGTGTTCTAGGCATTATAAGAACTAGTTGAAAGCTCTTGTGTAGCTAATTTGCTCAAAGTTGAGTTAAATTGCAAAGTTAGCTCACTTTTAAAAGGGGGTTTTTCATGAAATGTAATCCGAGCACGTTTGGACTTTAGATTAGGTATCCTTGGGGCATGGAAGCACTTTTGGTGCTTTCGTTGCGTTAGATTGGGGTCCAAATAGGGTAAGTGTAGTTAAAACCCACTTAGGGCCTTCTCGAGCTTTGGTCCCCAAAGCGGGTTTTTAGGGCTTCGATAGGTGTCTCTTGGCTTCCTTAGGAATGTAGTATGTTTGGTTTATAAATTTGGGGCCGTGGATTTAGTTTAGAAGAAGATTTGTATGGTTATAAAAGGAGAAATTGTGAGAATTGGATTTCTTTGTGTTTGTATGAGCTTGTAGATGCTTGTTATGTGTTTTAATGCATGATTAAGGTATAAACAAGCTAGTTGAGGAGTTTGAGGAAAAGTATGTCATTTGTCTCTTTTATGTTTATAATGTTATATTGTATAATTGACTTATATTGTGGCTAAGTACGAGGGTGACCTACTTTGTCATTCTTCTTATGTGATATTTGTTGGTCTTGGCTCTCATGAACTTGTTTCAAGGTTGCGTAACCTATTCGGGCATAGTAGTGTCAAGTAACACGGGAGGCATCGGGCTTGCCGTGCTCTCTCGGCTACCACTAACCACAATTACACTTCAATCAACACACATACACACCCACAGCCAACACACACACACACACGACCCCTTTAAGTACACGCACACATTAAGTTCTAACCATATTCTAGCTAATTTAAGCCTTAATCTAGTCATATGAGCACCCATGGCACATAATTCCAACATTAAAACAAGCATATAAGCTTTAACTATACATTTTATATCAATTTTATTATTCATCATCTTCCTCAAATGTCTACAAGCCATTAAAGCATACCAAAGCTAAAATTCATGTCTAAACACTTAGGAAACACCAAAGTATACGTAATCCATTTAATATAACACTTAAACATTAAGTTACATAATCAAGAAACAAACTTTAAATGAAAATACAATGCAAATCCCTCACCATAGCAAGGTAGAGCATGCTAGAAATGGCCTTGGATTGCTTTGAACGAGCTTGGATTCACCTCCTAGAATTCCAATTAGCAAACCCTAGCTTTGATCCCTCTCTTTTTCCTCTCTCCATGGTCGGCGAGCAGCCCTTCTTTTTCTTCCTTTTTTGTGCATTTTTTGTGTATATATTGTGTTTAGAAGACTTATGTGGCATTGGGCTTGGGTTTGCATGTGGTTTGGGCTTTAAAATAAAAGATAGACTCATAATAACAAGGCCCAAAAACAAGCTAGACTTTATTTGGCCCAAAAATACAAACTAGTTAACACTATTCATACAATACACTAACTATTTTATATCTCATGCTCCCGATATACTATGCAAGTAAAATTTATGAACGTATGCTTAAAAACAAGTATGTAATAAGGGAAAAAAATATGAAATTCGTAAAATAAAATACTTTAATTTTTACCCCGAGCTCAGGGCTCATTTTTAAATGATGAAAATTAATTTATTAGATGTAAGAAAATAGTTCCACATAATACAAATAATAAAATAATAGGTTAATCATTTTATATAAGTTAATTAACATAATTTACACATATTCTTCAAAAAAATTATGAAATCATGTTAAGAAATGAATATAAATCACCAAAGTAAGCATATATACATATATAAACACTTAAAATAACACATAATTATATGCAATATGTATGATGTGCTACATGATAGGTCCGGGGTGTCACACTCTCTCCCCCTTAAAATTATTGCGTCCTCGCAATTTTTCTTCACTAGAGAGTTCTGCGTTAACTGAAAACCAACCTCTGATTACTAACCAACGATTGTCGAGCAAGAGCATTGAATAAGAATGCCATTGTGAAAGCCCAATAGAATACCACGAAATACCCCATAAGGAATCCCGGAGTAAGAGGCCAAATAAAGGCTCTAGTGAAAATACCATTTAGAAATCCGAATAAGAATCTCGTTGAATGCGAATATCATATAAGAATCCCAATTAGTAGTGCCGAGAAAATACCAACAAGAAATTTGTATATGGATACCAGAGATAAAACCGAGTAAAACCCGATAAGAATTCCGCATACAAGTACCACCGAGAAATGTCAAATAAGAATACCAGAGAAATGCACCAAGTGACAGAAACCCCAGAGAATACCACCATAAAAATTCTAATAAGATGCCAAGAAGAATATCATTAATGAAACCCCGAATAAGGAGACCAAATAGAGGTCCCTATTAAGAACCCCAACTGAATGTCTTTAAGTAAGAATTCCGAGAGATTACCCAATAAGAATTCCAATGGCCGAGTTCCAAATATGAACACCACTCCCCTATAGATGTCTAATCAAATGCCTCTCATTCATGTTGGTTTCCATCCTTGGAAGGTCCATCAATAGTCACCTCTTTACAAGAGAAAGTGTTTACTTACCATATCAACGGGTAATGCATGTATGCAATTGAAATTACTTAGGGTATACATCTCCTAATGCACACATAGTCACATAATTGCACATATCATTCATTCTTCACTTATTGCACAGACAAGTCACATAAGTACATATATGGTCACATAATTACACATTTTGTACATTTTTCATATTTCACACAAGTATACACATAGGAGCACATTTTTATTCAAGAAAACACAAGTCTCACATTCAAGCATACACCTATTCAAAACACAATTCACATGCACGCACTTGAGATTTATTAGCCAACAGACCTAGACTTTGTCCTGGTTGAGAGCTAACTAAGCTCTGATACCGACTATAATGCCCTGACCCCTCATGGAATCAGGTCCCCAATCCTAAAACCCCAAGGCATGAAAAACGAGAGAAATCAGAAAGAGTTTATCCTGTTTCTAGGCCAAACCAACTTGCACGCAGAAGAATTATCATACAAGAACCATCATTTATATATAATTTAGTTCTTTTCTAATTCAAAAGAGGTAATTCCAGTTTTCTTTTCTTAGCAAAATAGACTACGAGCATTCAAATCTAGGCTTTCATAACTAAAGCATTAACTAAAATATTATATGCCAGTACTCTAGGTGGGCCTTCACTTAATTACATTCTTTACATCCAGCGAATATACACAAGGCACAGAGGCCTAAAAAATAATACATATACATTCACATATTTGCATAGAAAACATCCATCTCAAGCTACAACAAACAATCAGGGTGACTCACAGGCTTCCTCTTCCATGGTCTCGGGAGGGACTGAACCTGCCTCACTTGAAAATGTTAGATAAAAGGAAGTGAGCATACACGATGCTTAGTGAGGGAGGGAAACATTAATCCAGGAAGTTTTGAAGACATTTTCGTGCAATGCAACAAGCAACCGTAAAGTTAATTAACGGTACGAGACAAATAAACAAATAAACAACTAATCAATACACATAAAAAAAGGATATGATAGGACAAGTTTATAAGAAAACCACGAAAAATCAATAACAATACGAAGTAACATTCAAGTACATGAACTAAATAGTACATATAAAAAGGATACAATTCGATTAACCCCAGGCACTTCAAGTTTACAATCATGATCTTGAACATGAACCACGATCCACGAATTATGATATTATGCCAGGAAATCCCTATTCACTCCAATGAGTGTACTCCGGATGTACCCGAAATCCTATGACCCAACACCCCCTGGCGATCTCCGGACTAGGCGAGTAAGGGATTAGAGCACAAAGGTTGAACACTCACTAGTAAGCCCGCTGCCGCCCAGTGAATGCCCAACACATCTGCCCCGACGATATGGTTGTGCAACCATGATTCACAACACACAAGATAGTACGAATATCAAGTAATTCAATAGGCACATAAATGGGGACAACAAAGTAGGTTGTCTTCAACACACAACCATAGAAGTTATATAATCACTTATATAT